>OZ014533.1:56171245-57371245 GCA_963966105.1 Volucella zonaria | reverse complement strand
GTCAAATGTGATGCGGTCAAATGACACACAAACCACGACAACAGTCAAACAAAATCGGCTTTAAATGCATAACGCACCCTGTATATGTAGCAATAAACAAACTTGTGAACTTGCGCACTGGCAGCTGAAAGGAGAAGAATATGTAACTCCTTTCTATCTTGTTGCATTAATGCAAACTTATACTTATGTTTAAAACTTTCTCAGCTATAACCCACTACACCCTATTCAAAGTTTTGACTCATGTTATTAGAGGCATACATGTTACCTCACTACATAATAAATAAAAATTACGCTAGTTGGAAAAATAATTATAAATCTATGATATAGTCGATTTACAAAAAAACAAAAATAAATTACATTTCGGTAACAATAATTCCACCAGCTTCAAATGATCCATTTATCCTTAGGATAGATTAGGTAAGAGTTGGAAAAACCTATTGGTGTTGCCACGTGGATCTGCGTTCCACCTACTCTTGGAACTAATTTGAGCTTATGATGAAGCGTAGGAGACTGTTAACGTCTATATTGTACTCGTATAGATATATACTCGTAGCTTAAGTCATTGTAGAAGAAAGCTCCTAAGTGCAGTTTCCTTCTTTGGGAGACAGCTGGGCATGTACGGATTAGGTTGAGAATTGTCTGCTCCTCCTCCTCGTCCATGGAGCTTCTACAGAAATCATTTGTAAAGACTCCAACTCTTCTTGCAGGCAGTGTCAGTAATGACACCTGTGATAGAGCTGAAATGTTTCTTATTTTGGAAGATCAAACTCTTTGAGTGATCCAGATCCAGCTTTGGCCAGATCTGTCTGGTTGCTAGACATATTGATCCAACAGTCCACTTAAGGTGTGTTCTTTTGTTAGCATCCACAATATTGTACGTAGCGATTGGTATACCGATTCTACCCTTTTCCGGTAGAATAGGTAGAGTGGTTCCAATTCCCTGGAACCCTATAATTTCCTGGAATGTGTCTTTGCCCCGGCACCCAATATAGGTGAAGGTATAACTCCTCTGCCATCTCCCTATGAGATGATCAGTAAGTAGTCCAGGACGGTCCTTGAATTTAGTGAGACAGCATCCAGGGACTTGATAGCGGCCTGACTGTACGGCCGCGGATATCACGTTCTTCTTTAGCTAAGACAGAGCTATGGTACTTTAATCGAGGTTTAGATTAAGCTTTTCAGACGTAGACCCATTTGTATAGAAGTGGTTTGTCATCCGTGAAAGCATCTTCCTCCCAGAAGGATCTAGAGGGAATGCCTACATGATAGTCTTTATTAAACCAATGTTGGGATACAGTTTAATTGATGTTCTCTGAAAGGATTCCTTGTGCGAGTATATGAAGAATGCTAGCGTTACCAAATAATTTATTTAACTACTGTGTAGCCGCTTTAATGCGAATAGCTACGGTTACAGCTACTTACCTGCAGAAGGTAGCGAGTGGTGTCAAGTGAAACAGAATATCCAGTACCGCGGAGTAGGTAGTACGTAAGGCTCCCTGTGCACGGACATGCTGTTCTTTGGACTTTGCCTTGTTTGCTGTAGTTTACAGCATTGCTTAAGACCATCCGTGGCCGTGGCTCAAGTGGTAGTGTGTTGGCTTCCCAATCGGACGGTTCGGGGTTCAATACCAGCCGTGACCGAAAGACTTTTTTTCAGGCAACTAAAATCTTGTGAGATGAGTGGTTGCCTAAATACAACTTGAGTCCAATTTACACTAATAATTTAGTCTCCCCATTAAATGTTGGATGCCACCCATGGAGCGAAATAACCACTGAGCCCAAAATCTTTCTCTCTCTCTCTATCCAATTTTCCGAAAAACTTAACACGTGCTCCGGCATTTTAAGAGTAGTAATACCCTCTTGAGTGTTAAGTTCTTTTTAAAAAAAAAAAAAAAAAAATCCACCAGACAATCACCCCGTATGTGAGTAACAGTCTTATAACCGAGACGTAGATAGTCAGTGGGTTAGAGTTGAAGTTGAAGTTAGAGAAGTTGAATAAAGCTTTCTTGACTCTTTCAGCATCGGAAGACTTGATTGAACGAGATTGAAATTTTATATTTCCCTGAAAAGAGATTAAAATCAATTTTATGGGGGTTATTCCCAATCCACATCAATCCGCCTAACAGGTTAATCTGTTAAGATTTAGCTGAAGGAGTTCTTTAATGATATTAAGATGATTATCTGAGGCGGTTATAGCAACGTCATCCGCATATGGCAATCACGCTGCTGCCACTCACTCCTGGTATATCCGCAGTTCATTAACCATTAAGTTCCAGAGAAGAGGTGAAATCACACCACCTTGCGGCGTACCTCTGTTGTCGCATCTTTTAACAGAAGCCTCACCAAGTCTGATTTGATTATCCTGCTATTTAGCATAACGCTGATCAACTCACAAAGTGACTCGTCTACCTGCAGAGTTGAGAGCGCAGTCGTGATTGCAGATGTGTTAACGTTGTTTTGGCGCACCTACTGTGCCCAGGAAAGCGACCATTGTGTATTCTCTATAATGTAGGTATCGTTCGATGTGGCTATTCTACTGACTTTCCTTTACAGTAGGCTTGTTGAGCCGTTGACAAAAGCAGTGGATCAATATTAGATTGTTTATGGATATGAAACAGTCGTTCTAGCAATTATTTTTCAGAAGGAAAGATGATAGAATTATATGTCTGAGGTCCTTTGGGATAACATGCGAATATTTTCCGACTTTGGAAATGAAAACTACATTAACTTCCATTCATAACAGTGGAATGTGAATCATTTCTACGCAGCTCCTCATGATATTCTCTAGTGTAAGCGGGATAAAATCTGAGGACTTTTGTAGCCCGTCACGTATTACACCGTCCGGACTAGCAGACTTGTATGGTTTGACGCAATGCAGCGCTCAAAGCAGCTTGTCTCTTGTAATCAGACCGTGAATTTCGGTTGGCGCTGAAGTAGTCCTCCTAGAGATTTTACTGGCCGTGAATACGAGTCTACCTGGAAAGTGAGTGTTTAGTAGTAGGTTGAGTGATTCATCACTTAAGGTCGTCCAAGATTCATCAGTTTTTTCCAAACAACTACACATCTTAGGATTTGAAGAGAGGATTTTTCTTAGCCGCGATGCCTCAGAGGTTTCTTTTGTTTTGTTACAGAATGACCTGCAGGATTGTCGCTTTGTCTTCATCACCGTTGTTTTGATCTGGGGAATTCATCCGCTGTCCTGTTTATAGTGCTGCTATTTTTGTCTGCCGGTTAGCAATCGCACTTTGAAGTCTAGGAAGTCGAGTCCGGATGAACATCGACCAGGAAATGAATTATTGTTTGCTACATAAGGAAATATTATTGCCACTAACTAGCTAACAATTTTTTTGAAAGACTATTTGATTTTATTTTTATTTCTGGTTAATGATCTCTCTTTAGGTGTGCTTCATTTTTTTTGGCTTGCAGCTATATATTGTGGGTACAGTTTGCTAGATGGAGTCGCAAATTTTTAACAAACAAATCGAAAACGTTGACGGATCCTATATTTTGTGAATCATATTTAAGGAGCAACAAAGTCTATTTTAATATACAATATTTTTCTACAGACATTGTTTATTTCTGGTTACCGTATAATCAAACTAATTTTAATTTAATTAATTTAAAATATTTAATTTAAGTAAAAGTGAGCTTATTTTTTTTTTGCGGAATTACAAACTCGATCTTTTTCAAATGGTTTTAATGTCATGAAATTATTTTCCTTTATTCTTGTCTTAATTAGCGATATATGGAGAATGTCACATGCTATACGTGTAGATATATGGTACTGGTATATAAACACCAATTTGAACGTAGTTATGTGCATTATACATTTATACTTGTATGCATTTACGTTTCTGTACGTTTCCTTCGTTAAAACCTAATTAGCATACAACACTGAATCCATCGTGTCACATATCCTTAAGTTTCAGCAAAATACCAATGTGGTGCCCTATTATAAAGTCCTCTTTGATTACATGACGCCTTAACTTAGCTCAAGTTACATGCAGCAATACAAACAACCACACTAATGGTCATGTTTGTTATATCCGTATCCACGCAAACATAGCACAGCTTGAGAGTTGCATCTTAATAAAGCAACGGTATTATTCAAATTGAAAATTTTTAATCCATCAGCATTTAGTCCTTGTATAATCTGAAATTTGTAATATCCATCCGCCAGTTTTTTTTCGAATTGCTAACAATGAATTATCTCATTATTCATCTTCTACCGAGAAATCTGCGTTACTAAGCACGTTTGGATCAACTGAATCTCATCTATCGAATACTGACCCCTACAAATACATCCAAATATCTACGCATACATAAATACGATCTTATCCTTACACATGTGGGAAATAATAAACATTTATTTTGTTAGCCATCATAATGTCTGAAATATGCACGCATCTTCTACCCACGCGTTATAAGTACGTATTGTGCACTAACACGTCCAAATACATATGAATATATGTATGCACACATACGTAAGTCGACATATGTATAATACGTCCAGAATCCTAAGCATATTCCCATTCCAAAATGAAGAAGAATGCTGTTCCAATGCACTTATAATACAAATGGGGGGGAGGCTGCAAGTGTCGGAGAGAATTTCCAAATGGAGGCTGGATACAAAGCAGGAGTGCAAGATTTCGTATCCTTAAGAGCTCACATCTACACAATGGAACAGACATAATATGCAATTTAATTTACTTGAATTTGCGATTCGGACGTCTGCATTAATTCTAATTTATGCATAACAACACTCAAACATTGAACGACATAGAAGTGGATCCTCTTGTTCTCACCCCTCTCATACCAAAAATATAACTTCTACGAGTAAAAGGAGATATTGGCATAGATCTGTTCTTGCACAAAAGTGAATGTTTGATGCAATTTTCGGTGGTAACTGACTGTAACCAACCTACCAACCTACCAACTTACCACCCTCACATGCCACATTAGACCACCATCACCATTTGTTTTACCAGCACCACTATCACCACCACCTGAGTGAAATGAAAATGTCGTACACAGGGACGTTTTTGTAGGGGGGTTTTACACTACTCCTCGTATCTGTGTACTTTTTACCATTCACCCCTTTCTACAATACGTACCATCCATGCAGACGATTTTCTACATCTCGGACCTGGGTCTACGACTACACTATGTATACTCTTCTAGTCTAACAGCTATGCTTCATTCCGAAAATCTCATTCAGTTTGTAGAAGCAACTAACCGCCTTAAAACTTCCAAAATGAGACTAACCGATATGGAATCCAGTTGGAGTTGGGGGATGGGTGCTCATTCATAGGGAAGGCTTAGTAGTGCTACTGCAGATGGATATAACAACATCGGACCGTATAGACAAATTAATGTAGCATTTTAGGGGTGCATTGGATAAAATATAGATACGGATAGATGGTTATGTGTGAATGTGGATCTAGGAACATTTTATAGGTTATCCGAAGGTCTCATTACACCCCATACGAATTATTTTACGAAATTTGGGAGAAACGGAAAGATGAACAAACAAATGAAGATTTCATTCGAATACAGGTGGAGATGTTGGCAAAACTGATTTTCTATCGGTGGACAACCAAAGAGCAGGGTTCAAATGTAAACTATACAGGGGGATAAACCGAGGTCCAGATCGGAAGAGAACATTTTCCAAAAGAGGGCTTTGCATGTTTATATTGTCTCTACCTTAAGTGTTGCCAGGATGGATTTTTTCGCATGTGTACAATCCACATCTGCAATAAGCCTTTAAGAGGGCTAATTAGATAAATTGAAATAGATTCATCCGTTAATGTTTAATTTTTTGTAAAAATTTATAAGCCAATATATCAACGATCGCTGTAATGTCAGAAACATCTAGGTACTCCACCGGCGATCCGAACATGTCCAATGTCTGTCAATGAAGATACATTTCGAATGCAATCCAATATTTCACATTTCAAGAAGGATCAAGTCTAAGGAAAGCTGAAAGGAAACGTGTAAAAATAATTTTTTTTTCCTGTCGCAGCACAACATGCGGGAAGAGAGCTAGGTTTAAGTACATTCTTATTAATATGCAAACATCTCCCGTACAGAATGCCAAAGCCGAGAAGGGATTGAAGAAGTGATACTGGTTGACCACGGAGAAGATAAAGTCGTAAAGGAGACTGGTCCAACTGGTGATAAGGAAATCAAATGAAATTTGGCGACGTTAAGTTCTAGCCAATTATTGTAGCATCGAATATAAAACCTGTTAAAGTCATTTTGACGAAGTTCTGTGTTTTGTGGTAAAAAGAGCTCTTACAAACTCAGTTCTATCAGTGTACAACGACCGAAAAGTGTTTAATATCCCCATCAATATTGTTTATGGTTAGGATGAATAAAAGAAAACTTGGGTGACTGCCTTGTGGAACATCTGATGTGGTCAAAAGCGGAACTGAGCGGGCGCATCTAAAAAGAGGTTTTCAAGGTGGGAAAATATCAATCATATTGGTATTGGTTAAAAGCCGATTTCAAAAGGATCAGTTGATGACATATCTCATCACAGCTTAACCTTTGGCAATAACATCACTTTCGGTGTCATTTTCCGAGGTCGAGTGAGCGACGGACATGAATTCGACGAGGTTTGCAAGATTTGGCCTACCTTTTAGGTTCAAGGTTAACCTGGGCCTCAACAAGCCTCCTTAGTTAGCCCGGTCTTTAGCTAACTGCTAGTTAGGCACCTTAAGTCGGTTGAGGTCCCATGCTACTCGTGCGCGCCACCTAAGATTAGGTCTTCGTCTACGACGTTGTGCCTCCGAGTTAGATTCGAAGACTTTGCGGGCCGGAGGATTCACTTTACATGCCCTAGTCATCTCAGGCTACTGATGCACAGTTTTCTGATTAGGTCAATGTTGCTGTACAGCTAGAACATTTCGTCGTTGAATCTTTTCCTCAATAGTCCATTAACTCAAACGGGTCTGAATATTTTCGAAACAATTGAGGATATCTTCATCCGCTCTCGATAGGTTTCACGCTTCTGCGCTATAAAGTAGAACTGGGATGATCAAGGTCTTATATAGAGTATCCTTACTATGTTGGGATAGGGCCTTACTACACAGCCCACAGAAACAGCAATTGGCAAGAGTGGTTCTTCGTTTAATTTCTTCAGGAATGTTGCTGGCAGAACTAATAGCAGTTCCCAGGTAGACATAGTCCTTTGCTACCACGAAATTATAGATAACGAATGATCGGGACGTTTTGTACAATTCATTAATGTTTTGGGTCCCATCTTGTTGAAAGCATATATTTGGTTTTGACTTCATTCACAGCTAAACCCATTTTGACAGCTTCCGTTTCAATATCAGTAATTATACAATAGTAGTTGCATAGACTTTTAAAAGATTCTGCTTCCAGTGTTCATTTGTGAGTTCCGCAGAACTTTTTCAAATCTGTTGTTAAAGAAATCACAGGACAGCTCGCCACCTTCTCTAAAACCTTTTTTGACACCAAAGGTCTCGGTTAAGTCATTACCAACTTTCACGGAGCAGATGACGTTCTCAATCATCATTCTGCGCAGACGGACGAGCTTGGCAGGAATGCCAAAACTAGACATGGCTCTACATAGCTCGATTAAAAGATGATGGATATCGGTTTTAACTTCTTGAGTTTTTTCCAGGATCTGTCGATTGTTGACTTTCCTGGTCTGAAACCGCACTGATAGGGACCAATCAGATTGTTGGCGAAAGGTTTCTGGTGTTCACACCATATGGCAGATATGATCTTGTATTTATATCCGACGTTGTAGAGACTTATACCTGTATAGTTGGCGCAGTTGACGGGGTCTCATTTTGTGTGGATCAGGCATATGGTGTTAAGAAGACATTCATCATAGACATTTCTCAACAAAATTATTTCCGGCAGCTCTCAATACCTCGGTCGGTAAGCCATCGGAGCCAGCTGGTTTATTGGACTTTAGCTGAGATATTTCTATCCTTGCTTCGTTCTGATAAGGTGGACGGAAGTTTTGGCTATCATCGTCTATGTTGAATGGTCCATTCTGCCTGATGAAGGTATGATGGTCTTCTTCGCCGTTATACAGTCTGGAGAAAAAGTTGTTCCCTATTCTCAGTACCGACTCTACAGGCTTTTGAACGAGTCTTCTTGCTTTGACTTGTTCTTTTTATCTGTTGATAAAACTTCTGTACGTTATTCTTGGAGTACAATCTGTCAATATCTTCGAACGTGCATCTCTCGTGATTTTTTTGCTTTTTCTGGAGAACCCGATGTTCTTCGCGTCTCTTCTGTTCGTACAGTTCACGAGCAGCGCTTGTCCTTCATTGTAGCGCCGCTTTGCAGTCTTCTTATATAGCTGCATTCTCTTGACTGCGTTCTTCATCAAACCAGGGATTTGTTGGTGGTAGTTGGGTGAAACTCAGCACATCAGTTTCAGCGTTTCTGATGGCACGCTGGCAGCGTTGCCACTGGGCTTGTGTGATTGATTCTGGCGGCAAAGGAGTTGTTGAGAGATTTCAGGATACGCGTTCGCGGAGATTCCGGCAATTGGAGCTTTTCTACTTTATACCTTTTCATAGCCAGGAAATACGCATTCGCACCTCGGTTGCAACAAGGGGATGATCCGGGCCAATGTTGGCTGCTCGAAATGTTCAGACTTGCAGAACGCTGGAGGCATGCAATAGACGTAAGCTATCGCAAACTGATCAATTTGATTTAGCGTATGATAATCCGGATACCATCAGGTCTAGTTGTATATATTGAGATGAGGAAATCGTGAGCTTATTATAGTGATATTTCCTTTCGCCACAAAGTCAATTAGGCCAAGTCCGTTGCCAGACGCGGTTTCGCCTTTGCTATGCTTACCATCTGCCCCAACAAAGATGTCCTCCTTTCCCATTCTACCATACTTGCTCATATGTCGTCAAAATATTCTTTGGTGGCATCGCCCTTGTCTTCCGTAGGGTCATGGGCGTATATTAAACTTATAAGACGCTCGGTCACGTATCGGAAGCTCAAGACTTTTTGCCTAAGTCTGCGACATATGGCAAATTCGCAACCGAATGAGCGCTGTTTTTCATTCTCCTTATGTCCGACCCATCCCATCGCACTTTGTGGATGGGGGTGATATCTGCGTGATAGCACTCAAAGGCCTCTGCTAACTGGTCAGTTGCACGTAGCCTGCTAATTGTCCGCACATTACACGAACAAATCCGAACGTCGTTGTTCTTTAAACCTTTACTAGGTTCGTCATCAGTGAATCCAGTTTTATCCAAGGCTATTAGTTGGTGCGTCACATATTTTAATTTCTTCTGTATAGAGTTGTGAGCCCAATGACGGCGTAGGCCAGTATAATGGTACTGGTCGGGGATGGTTTTGCCATTTCAGTCTGCATGAATTATGGTTTAGTCATGCAGGAGACCACCACTAGGACGTAATGCAAGCACTTCGCTACGAACTTGGTTGTTGCGCTGCTGGACCAACCCAAGTTATATGACACTCAGCAGTTTCCTGATCAATTACCGTGCAGATCCTGTTGTATTTACAAAAACGAAAATGTCAGGTTATTTCATTTCAAGTCAGTAGTTTTCAAGATACGCAACTTATTGAAATAGGTAGGTAAAACATTAAATTAAAAACTGTCAAAAAATTTAAGAAAAAAATAAAACGTTAATTCGCCGAAGAAAAGGCATATCCGTGAAATCCTTTATTGGACTTCTCTCGAGATAACTCAAAATGATGTTAATTCTTTGAGAAGTTAATTCTGGGAAGGTCCGTGGAAAAGACAGGAAGATCACAAAATAAAGAGTTCACAAACCTTGCAAAAGGCTTTCAAGTCTTGAACTCCCTTCAAGAAGTTATGAGTTTTAAATTTTTAATTTGGCAATGCGGTTGCGTTGATTTTTTTTTTTAATTTTTACAGAAACCGATTCCGAAGAATTTCTTAGCCCACAATTTTTTTTTTTTGTTGTAGAACGCAAAGGCTTAAACTAATTGAAGATGTTGGCAGACAGCAGAGTAGCTTTTGTGCTTCTCTTATTTTCCTTATCAGGGTACATACTAAACAAATACAAATTGCAAAGATATTTAACACGGAAACTGTCAGTGGGGTGAGTCAAAGACAACCTAATTGCGAAGGAGTCCAGCCCTGGACTACATTCCAAAATACAATTTGCAATCACACCATAATATAGGTACATATCGGTCCTAACTTCCCTTCTCTACTACTTGAATAGATGTGTGTATATGTATGTTTGCGGATGTATTATATTTAGATACGTATGTATATGTACTTGTATAAGTACACTCTTCATTCCGCAAATGCACGTCCTTAATCTTATACGAGTATGTACCTACATAAAAAGTTGTCAGTTTGTTGGTTTGTCTCGGTAGGTCGTTGGATGACTGGTAAGCTTGGTCAGTTGGCTGCTTGGTTAGTTAGTTAGGCACCCCGTTCTGAAGGCTGCCTAGTGGGAATGAGGAACATAGTAGTGGGTGGCCAATTGGGTAGAGTAGAGCTGGGTAAGTGAAGATACTACAAGCGACATATTCTGGAAATTTTGAGTCCCCAATTAAGCTTCCAGTCTGCATTAATGAGAAATGCTAATCCATGTTTTGCCTGTTTTAATACGTCTTATGCGCATTGCTTTCGTGTATGTGTATGTGAACCAGAGAAACTTCTCCTCTATACACAAATACATTGATAAAATAGCATATACATATAGATATACTCGCACATATTAGATGGATAAATTTTCTTCGAATAAATAAGTAAATGCGAGTCCATGGTCATGCATGCATGCATGCACTCTCATACTATTTTCCATTGACACCATACATACAAGTTTATGTAGATGTATATGAACGGTTACCTACCGTTATAGTCATAGCACACTCTGTCATACAGGCATGGTATTTCACTCCTTAATTTTACACAGAATTGATAAGTAGAAAAGACAGTGGTGGGTTGAACTGTCTAAGGGTGGAAAGATGGTAGGCTAAGCTAAGGCCCACATAAAACAGAAAACAGAAAACGCTCTAAACAAGGACAATGGCATTATATTGCAGAAGGCTTTCTGCTTTCTGCTGTCTTCCTTCGCCCTTAGTGTGAGGACCTAATTATTTGCCCGAACAATTTTAATTTTTTGCATAATAACAAGGTGTGGAAGTTCTTTCCTCGCACATGCTAAATGCATAATAATTATATTACAGTAAATTTCATCATCATCACCCATGCACATGGGTAACAAAAATAAGGGAGAAGGCTGGCGCAACATGGGGCATGGCTGCGTGTATCGTGTACGTCACACATCGCAATGTCCGAGAATAGAAAATTACTAGCTTTAAGTTAATATGAAATGATAAACGCACACAGACGTTTAGATATGCAGGAAAGAAAGGAACACACGAATAAAATGGAATTCACGAATGGAAATTATGCCGGCAGTATGTCGTGGAGGCGGAGGGTAGCCTGGTAGCATGATAGCAGAATAGAATACCCATACCCCATATCCATAGTATGACCTGACGTACCAAACATGCATATGTGTACATATACATATACTCTTATCCAAAGTGGTTGCGATTTCTAGTGGATACGAAGGGGATAACTAGCGTAACACCTTCAGGGAATTTACCAATGAAGCTCATATGGCTATAATTGGCAGAAAAGAGGGTATTGGAAGGTGTATTAAGAAATGATATTTAATTTTGCTTGCCGGTGAGGGTTTTCCAGGAAGGAATTAGCTTTTTCTTTTCTTATTTTTTGTTTGTAAACCATTTTGTAGCATTTATAATAAATTTCTTAGCATAAGGATGTACGCAAATAGAGCGATTGTAAGTGATACGTGTTAAGTTGTAAACAGAAAAATTAGCACATGCTGGTACTTAAATGGTTCATGTCCTGTTTGGTTCTAAAATTATCAGAGTTAAAACAAAGAAATTCCAGCGTCAAATAGGAATTCGGTTAATGACTCGTCAAATACCGCTTTGAGGTCGGATTGAAGATACAAGTAGGTGACACATCACTTTTATTTGCCAAGAGGATTCTTAAAAATGGCCTAACTTCGGCATATTACAATATCCTGACAGCCAAGGCAAGAACTTAGATATTAAATTGCGAACAGAGAGGGACGTTTCAATGTCGAAGAGCCAGAATAACAAGTTTCAATTGCAACTGCTCAACTACTCTGTTAGTAATCATTTTGTAAAAGACAAATAGAATAATTGAAAGTTCATTGTGGCGATACTATCCTAGAAACAAAATTTGAAAGTTTTATCAAAGAACGAAGAGAGTATTATAATGTTACAAAGCCCGAATAGAAGCCTGTAATTGTGGACAGGGATACATAACATTAAACTCGCAATTGAAATGACATAGAACGACAGCTGACCAGCAAATGCAGGCAACGCAGCAACACTTTATATTCGCTCCAGGAACACAATTCGTAGTGCCGATGGTATACCAACCTATTTCACTGAGGTATCAGAACTATCCATAAGTTTGAATCCGAAAATGTATGATAAGTTTATCTATGAGCTAGAAGATCCTGGTGAAAACCTGTGATTTCAAATCGATGTAAAAAATTTTTTTTATAAAACTTAAGGTCGTCTATAGAAGCGTATACACTCTCCGGCACATCGTGCAAAATGTAGACGTACACAGCCCTACGTTGGAAATGGTGAACAACTTTGTCTTTATTTTTTTTAAATGAAATAAGTACAGTGATTAAGAAGAGGATAAGTATTAAAAATTGAACAGAAATCAAATAATACCTACCAAAGGCATATATTATCTCACACTTGCAGCATGATACAGTGGCTTTATCAAAATGAAAGGAAAGGGTTACATAGATAACGTGTTTTTTTGTATAATTAAAAAGAAACCTTAGGGTAGTATGAACTTCATATCGGACCACAAACATATTCTCTTCATATTAAGAGCCTTGGTACGGAGTGCTGCATTCCATAGGAACACTTCCACTGAAACTCCACAACACAACTTAAAGGCCTTAAAGACAACTTGATCAGTCAGTCACGAACCTAACCAGCGCGATTGTATCCTTATATCATGAATACAGTGCATCGAAGATTAAATCCTCCACGAAAAGGTGGAATAACAAGTTAAAAAAAATTCGGGAAATGGCCAGGAATTCAATAAGACCAAAAGAATAAAAAAAATATAAGCATAGAGTCTTGGAGGAAATTTCGTGATCGTTAGGGACATTCCGGTCACTTTTAAAATACAAAATTGCGAAAGAAAATACCACCCATAAAGATACTGTGAAAGGCTTAAAAAGGGACTTCACAGGCACTTTAAGGGAAAGAGTAAAAATCCTTATGCGCAACGAAAAACTAAGAAAATCCAGGTGAGAATCTTGGCAGAACTTTCCTAATGACTTAAGGGACATTCCGGTCACTTCCAAGTTACAAAAGTCCATATTGAAAGGCAAATCGACCCCCAAAGCTACAATGAAAGATGTAAAAGGTGACCTCACAGGAACTTTCCGGGAAAAAGTAAAGCTTATTCTGCGGATCCACTTCCCTGGTTGCAGGGCTAATGTATTGGATCAAGAAGCACAGAACGCTGTATTGCAAAATCATATTAGAGAATTTGAAAGAATATAATGTGCAGTAAACTCATTCAAATATCATAAATCACCGGAAATGGACGGTATCTTCTCAGCATCTAGAGGTACCACCAGACTTAACTCGACATTAGTCCGACTCTTTTGAGCTAGTCCCTCACTGGAATATATACCTTTGACTCGGAGGTCAGTTGCGCTTTCTTAGCAGCGTCGTGAAGAGAGTCTGACAAAGTCATACTTGCTATATTCACAGCTCTCTTCCTTCTAATATATTCAAATGACGCATATCCTTTAAGCTACCGTACGAAATCATTCCGAAATGGGGTCCTTTACGGCAGGTGCAAATCGTTTTAAATACAGTATTTCGAAGCTTTATTTGATGTAAAACATTTTTTAAGTGCAAATCCTAGTGACAGGCGACGTTGTATATTTTCTTTTACTATAAACGCGAACGTTAGACGATGGGATCACAGCCCCCTCTCTCATTAGCCAATTTATAAATGGCGAGATCGGCTGCTTTTAATTCTTTCTCAACATTATGTGCATATCTAGAGGCCACCACAAATTTACTGTTAGCGTCTACACCGATGTATAGTCTATGTTATACCTATGTAGATGTATCTACTGATAATAGAGTCCATATATGCGTTGTATATAACCACAATCAATGGTGACCCTTGTGGTATTTCCTTTTCAAGCAACACTTACTAGGAATATTGTACCTGACAAGAATGAAGAAACTACTTTCTAGATTTTCTTGCCCCCTTTCGGGCCTTATTGAGAGACTGAAGGACGCTACAAATATATCCATCGGTATTCGGACTATTTTTGATAGAATTATGGGGACAGTCTGGTTGCTCCTTACTTGATGAGCAACCAGCTGATGTTTATCTTGAACGACCTCCAATCATTATTTTCCACTCGCAATTTTCGAAAAATTTACAAAAAGGCGCGATATGAAGATGTTTGCAAGTAAGTCCTACTGACATCTTCAAAATATTGGCTTGCAATGATACATTAAGAGTTCCTGCGTATATGAAATCAAGAATGATACAATTGGTGGGTGGCCGTGGCTCAAGTGGTAGTGTATTGGCTTCCCAATCGGACGGTTCGGGGTTCAATACCAGCCGTGACCGAAAGACTTTTTTTCAGGCAACTAAAGTCTCGTGAGATGAATGGTTGCCTAAATACAACATCAAGTCAATTTACACTAATAATTTAGTCTCCCCATTAAATGTTGGAGGCCACCCATGGATCGACAGAGCCACTGAGCCCAAACACCTTTCTTTCTCTATTTATCCCATTTTCCACAAAACTTAAGACATGCTAAATCGCAATCTTATCAATAACTTTTTGTTGGGCTTGATTTGATCCCTATTACTATACCGCCTTCTGCAAATCAATCAAGCAGGCACTCGTACATTATCTCTTGTTTGTGTTCCATGGGATATCAGATGGCAGTGTAAACGCCATATGTGAGATATCTTTCCCCAATTTATCCGAAACTACAATATATTCTCATCCTCAATCCGAACTCGGTTCGGACTCTATTTATCACATTTTCGAATACTGATATTCGGAAGAAGACTTACCGACCGAAAATTTGCCGGATTGAAATGTGCCGGAGTTTACGACATCCACCGTTTCTAATGATATATAGTATGTGGGAGTAATAGCATTATTTGACATATTTTCGACACTGAGCTCAGTTAAACCTGAGTTCTCGAATCGCCTGTTCTCTCTATTATTTTGAAGATAGAAATTGTGTAAAATTCCCGATATTCGAGGTCGTGATCCGGGCCAATGACACTATTCGCATTGTACGCATCTTGGAAAATCGCTCATATGGCCTCTACCTCATCCGGCGAATCTGTGGAATGGTAATGAAAATATTCAGCCTTAGTGCGACTGATTCACCTTTCTCCAATTATCAAGAGTTGCTTGAAGGGCTGTCATGTCATTGCCTGTAATAGCGCCATACCCGATGAAAAAAAGAAAAGTTGTTCCGAACTTGTCGATGTGCTGCTTAAATACGAAATCTTGCACGACATTAAAACGCAACGGACTTTGGCTTGGTGTACTCCAACCTTAACTTTGAATTTTGCGGTTATTCCCGTTGATCATTTAACTGTCATTTTTACATCATCGAACATATCTCGTGTCATCCTTATATACTCGTCCATCTCGTGTACATTTTGAGTTCTTAACATCATCCAAATAAGATCTATCTCTGGGAGCTCTGTCTAACGCTTTTCCAAGTCGATGAAGACGATATGCAGATCGTTAGAAGTTTCGCGATGTGTTTCCTTCAGTATTCATAACCTTCGAATCGCTTCATATTTCCACCTGCATCTCACAAAGCTGCATTGACTGCCGTGGAGTTTAATAATATTCCATTGTCGACTGTCTACTTAGGACTCTCACATATTTTCAAAGTATGGGACATTAGTTTCTTCGACCAGTAGTTGTTGCAGTCTCTCGTATCACCTTTGCCTTTATACAGTGGAAGCAGAAAGCTCTACCATCACTGATTCGATGGCCTCACATCATTTTATTGAATAAAATCAGAACTTTTTAGCAATTTCTGGGAGCTTTATCAAACACTTCTTTCAAGTCGATGAAGATGATATGTAGATCCTTCTAAGGTTCCCCAAGACCTCTATTTCGTGTTAAAATCTCTAACAAAACCAAAAAGTATCTCGGTCTCTGATATACACAAAATGGATTGAATCGCTTCAGGTGCATAGACAGAGATCATATACAACCGCTTTCTACTACGGAGTGGAATGCGCGCAATGCTTCCAGAACTTGGAACCTTGGTACTACGGCCTACACTTGGGCATTTCGGGGGCTTGGTCTTTGAGCAATTAAAACAGTGTGGCTTTTCGTTTGATTCTTGAATTTACATTCAACGAAAGACTATCATAGCCAGATAGATTTGAAGAATCTTTCTAGATAATACACTTTTTGTCAATGCGATTTCGCCTTGGCAGTTTTCAGATTCTACCTGCAAGGTTCGTTGGAAATATCAACATATAATATAACAAAAGGCAATCGGCTTCAGCCTCCTCGTGGAAAGAAAAATTCCAGTTTTATTAATTGAGACGCCATTTAGATTTTCTAACAGCAGCTACCTCACGTCAAATAGGGTATCGACTAATATCCTTCACAACAGTCGAGATAAGAAGTCGCAATCTTACTCAATTTCAATCACGTAGAGACAGTATGTAAGATTATCAAACAATGTGCTTTTCGCTACCTTCACTTCAACACCATCTAGCAGATGTCACCATGGCTTCGCACAGTTACCTGTGAAGTCTTAATGCTACGGCACGTCTTCGTACGAGATATCAAATCAATGCGTTGATTAGTACCCTTCGATTAGTACAAGTACAACCACTAGTACCAGATGCGAAGACGTCAAGGGTCGAGGACTATCTAGTACATCAGCCATTCTGTGGGACATGGCACCCGGTTGCACTGCAACTCCATAGCGAGAAGGCCGATCAGTTCCATTACCATCAACTGGTTGAACACAAGCCGTAGCACGCTACAACATATGCTGAACCATGAGATGTTCACGCTCCTATCGGTCTACCCTCTCAACGGCGATTTCGGGTATAACCTACCTACATCAGACTGGAACTAAAGTTCCAGGGACCCGCGACCTTCCGGTCGAGCTTCGCAACCTTGCAACCGCTTTCAGTTAGGCACCTTACAGGTCAGGACCGGTGGTCTTTATTCCAACATTACCCTAATCTTTTTGCCACCAGCTACGGAAAATCTCATTTGCGAAGCTACGAATTCTCTTAACATCTCTGGCCGCACCATCATATGTGTGGTAGCTTTCAAATCTCTAACGCACAGAATATATATCCAATTCTCAAGGGGAGCTCCGCATTAGCAACCCGCTACCCTGATAAGACCTCTCTTATGCAGAAACGCATTTAAGTAGCCATGCCCGGTTACGAGGAAGCCCAGACTGAAGGTGAAATTGAGCTCTGGTAGCCCGCTCATGGTGGGCACATCGTGAAGGAAGTAATGCTCATGTATCCCATCTAGATTACCATCTAGAACGGACATATCTTCCACCTTCGTCGAGGAGACCGAATGTACGTTTGTCAGCGGGAGCTCCTTACTAATTATTTGGGCGACACCTCGACGTATCACCTCCAAGTCAAGGGAAGGCACGCCCAAAAGCACCTGTAATGCATCCGTAGATACGGTTCTACAAACTGGTACGCAGCCACTCTCTGGCAACCGAGATTCGATGATGGCCACACTTTAACATTACCATCTCGTACCAAGCCGATGCCCCAAATATTGCACAGGCAACAAAAAGGCTACAGTACACAGTACGAACAGCACGTCTGGAGAGTCTCCAGTCTCCAGTGAGCGCAATCCATAGAATGCGCCTTACCTGGGCCACAACACTCAGCAGACCATCTAGCAATGAAGATTCCTTTCAGAGTAGGTAGCACATTTTCAACACGTTTTCGAGGCATTGCTGGATACATACACTCATACATACGAGTATATCGCGCCATCAAAGAACCAAAAATCCTTCACCAAAACCAATGATACTAACTACCGATAAGAGTTAGTTGTGAGCCGGTTTTGATCTGATTACTTGAAAAATAAATTTCAATCTCGAAACTGAGAATCTCTTCTTTCGACTATGCGTAGATACCACCTAATTTTCTGGCGGGATTTTGATAAGTCTACAGGTTTAAAAAATTTAATTGCTTGTTGGCTTGGATCTGCTAAAATTTCAATCTTCAAAATTTATATCAAGTGACCTACCAATAAGATTTCTGATTTCTTTGCGGAGTTCAACTATGGAAACGGCGATATGCCTAGCGGTGCAAATCAGTTCAAAACATATTTGTACATGCAAATGTACATAAATAAAACAATTCTATTTAGCAGACATCGATATGTGAAACTTCTGTGGTGGAGTTTCAATTAAAACGTCTCCCACGACCAGCTGGTGCTTGGCCCTAACTTGACCTTTTAAGAGCAAGGTGTAACAACAATTTCTGTAATACGTACGTATGCACCTCATCATCACATTTATGTACTCGTACATATACATTTTGATGACAAAGTAGCAAATCGATAACAATTAAAATTGTAAAAAGAAGATAGATAACGAACATCAGCTGACTTCTCCCCCGAAACGAATTGAACGTTTTCCCATTAAATCAACCACCTTCATCCTAACACATCACAACTCCTTTGAGCAGACAACTCATTCAGTGTTCATACACACAAAAAGAAAATAACTAAAAAAAGAAGAAAACAAAAACAAAACAAAAACCTGAATGAATGTCCGTCCCCATGCAAAACGTTTGGATAAATGTCGGTGTCAGGCTTTGACCCCCAGCCACTTTGCACTACCATAATCGCATTGTTGTTATGTATCAAACGAGCCTTCTTCCTTCCCCAATCATCCTAACTACCCTCTCTCAGCGTAGCATTATAGTAATACACGTAGGTGTAGGTAGAATCTATCCCCTAAAAAAAAAAAATAAAAAAAAAAAAAAAAAATAAAAAATAAAGAAAACTCATTTCATGTCCACCAGAAAAAAAACCAAGAAAATTCGCATGTGGACAAGTGAACGTACACGTATGTATGTGCATATGTACGTAGGCATGCAAGCCGGAGAGTGTCTATCACGGCCATTGCCGAAATTCCGGATCTCGCTACCCCTAACAATATTTAAAACAAAAGAAAGCAAAACAAAATAAAGCGAAAAGAAATAAAACAAAATAAAATGCACACATCGGTCGCGTTCGCGAAAATGAAGAAAACAAAATAAGCTTCCAATAAATTTTGCCTACTACCTCCCCCATACGTACTCGTACACACGTGCATACAAACCATACATCCATATGAGGAATGAGTAGTGATTTTGCCGGTGTATCCTATGTTATCCTTTTTCTTTTCGTTAACCACCTACCCCGCTGCGATTGCCATTAACTCTTCAATTGACCATTGTCCTCCATCGAAATATTATGATTATATGTGCTTCGAATTGCACGACGACGTTTGAAGTGATGGTGTTTTGTTTTTTTGTAAATTTTTATTTTTATTTTTTTTTAAATTTCTTGTTTTTTGGTTTTTTAAGCAAGTCCGTTTTTGGGGGATGATTTGGATGTTTTTTTTTTAATTTTTTTTTTTTTTTGAGAAATGTTCGTGTTATATGAGACACATTGTACGAGTATGTACGACGAGTAAAACAGTAAAACAGGAACTCTGAATCCAGCAGGACTCATGTTGTTCCAACCCCTGGCCATTGTGGCGAGAATTCGGCGCGCTATCACTTTTTTGAGGGGCCACTGCCAAAAAGAAAAGTTATGAAGGAAAATGCAAATGGTCCTCCCGGGCAACACATTTAGGTGATCGACAATGGGCACATTTGAGTGCTGGATGAGGGGGCTACACAGGGTGAAGGATAAAAAATATGCTCATATTAACTTTACTTAATCTTTTTTTTCTTTTTTTTTGTTAATTTTTAATTTTTATTTTTAATTTTATTTTCTTTATTTTGCTGTTGTCCAGATACAGATCCATAAGCATTTGCGGGTGGTTGTTTGGTAGTGTAATGGTTTTGGTCTACGGGAAGAAACATATTTGCGGCGTTTGGGGGTGGTTGCACAGTATTCCTCTTCGCAGTCGTGTTCGTATGCAGAATACTCGTATTCTTACCTTCCTTGCGTTAGCTCTGCTGATTAAACATTAATTAAGGAGAACAATGGTCGCATAAAAGCTTACAAAATCATTGACAGACCGAATAACATCGATGTACCGAAAATTTGTCTTATTGTATTTTTTTTTAGCGCGAATACTATGTACGAGTACATTCGTACATATCTTGGAATGTATTTTTTGTTTTCAATCGCTTCCTACGAGGAGTACACACGTGAGCTTTAATACCAGCACGTAAATATATTTATATTCGTACTGCAATGGGATGGCTGTTTTTTTTTTTTTATGGAGAAGATTTTTTCCAATTTCGCAAATTTTTTGACAGGTCATATGATAAAGGGTTTCATCGCCATTCATATATGAAATGGACCACCAGAAGATAGGGTGCTGAACATAGGGTTGAGGCATTGAGTGTCTATTGTCTGCCGATGGTTTTTGTTGAAAATGAAAGGTGGTGCTATTGAATTGTGTCTACTTGACACTATGCCCATATCCATTTAACTAGAATGAAAGTGTCTACTTAGTTGCTGTTGTACTAGTTTAGTTGCTTATTGATATTGACCCACATATTTGGTAGACTCAATAAAATCGGATTTTAACAATATAACATGCAATATGCAACGCCTGCGAAAGAATTTGCTATCGTTTGCATTCGAAAACTTTCGTGGCATTGGCTTTAGCGCACTTTGTAGATCTATTTCTGGTCCTAAGGTAAATTTAATTTTTTCCAAAAGTTTCGTGTCTCATCTATTTAACAAATATGTCCCCCACTAAATCAGGCACTATCCATTACAAAAACTTCGCCAGAGATTAACAGTACACCGTCATTTCGATAAATTTGTAAGCAAAAGTATGTAACACATAGGCTGAAAAGTCCGTGCCGTTTTATGGTAAAACACAAAATTTTTGCAAAATTCAACTTTAGTTATCAATATAGTTGCCTTCGAGGGCGATACACTGATTGAAACGATTTTTCAATCTTTCGATACCAGTTTTGTAGCACGATTTCGGTTTAGCCTCAAAATAGGCCTCTGTTTCGGCGATTCGGTCTTAAATCTCTTTCCGGCGAGCATTCTTTTGAGGTCTGCGAACAGGAAATAGTCGCTGGGGGTCAAATCTGGAGAATACGGTGGGTGGGGAAGCAATTCGTAGCCAAATTCTTTCAATTTTGCCATCGTTTTCATCGACTTGTGACACGGTGCATTGTCTTGATGAAACAGCACTTTCTTTTTCTTCAAATGCGACCGATTTCGTCCTTCAAACGCTCCAACAACGCAATGTAATAGTCGCTGTTGATAGTCTGCCCCTTTTGGAGATAGTCGATGAAAATTATTCCATATGCATCCCAAAATACGGATGCCATAACCTTGCCAGTCGAGGACCAGGTTCGTCGCCTGCTCGCCACTCAGCTGACTGCCGACTTGACTCTGGTGTGAAGTGATGGAGCCAAGTTTCATCCATTGTCACATACCGACGCAAAAATTCGGCTTTATTGTGGTTGAACAGCTTTAAACGCTCCTCTGAATCATCAACACGTTGTTGTTTTTGGTCGACTGTGAGCAAACGCGGCACCCACTTTGAACAGAGCTTTCGCATGTCCAAATATTCGTGTATGATATATCCAACACGCTCTTTTGATATCTTCAGAGCCTCAGCTATCTCGATCAACTTCACTTTACGGTCATTCGTAATCATTTTGTGGACTTTTTTGATGTTTTCATCTGAAACAGCTTCTTTTGGGCGTCCACTGCGTGCATCATCTTCGGTGCTTGTGTGACCACTTTTAAATTTTTCAATCCATATGCGAATGGTTCGTTCGGCTGGTACAGAGTCCTCCGGGTAACACTTATCAAGCTATTTCTTTGCATCGGCTACATTTTTTCTCATCAAAAAGCAATGATAAATCAACACACGAAATTGCTTTGAATCCATTTTTGTTATTGGGCTGTTCAATAAGTTCTGCGATTTTTTGTTACGGTTAAAGTTAAATAGGCACTTTTGGTGGAATATACGAGGGTTTTCTGAAATGTTTCCGACCGAACAATTATACAAGACATTTTTTCTCAAATTTTTTTTTGTTTTTCTACATAGTCTCCTTGTAACTCTACACACATCTCCCAGCGATCCTCCCATCTCTCTAACCCATCCAAATAGTACTTGGCGTTTTTCTCTTCAAAATAATTGTTCACGAAGGTGATTGCCTCCTCATTTGACGAAAATCTCTGTCCTCTCTGCAGTTTTTAGATGAGGGAATAAAAAGAAGTCGCTTGGGGCTAGATCTGGTGAATAAGGCGGATGGTCAAGCAGTTCAAATCGTAATTCATGGATTTTCGTCATGGCAACCGCTGAGGTGTGAGACTGCGTGTTGTCTTGGTGAAAAAGGATTTCGTTTTTCTACAAATGTGGCCGTTTTTCCGTAATTTCTGCCTTCAGCTTGGCAAATAATGATGAGTAGTATGCCCCTGTAATGGTTTTTCCACTTTGAAGATAATCGATTAAGATAACTCCTTTACGATCCCAAAAAATAGTCGCAATCACTGCCGAAAAAACAGTTTTTGCTTTTTTTTAGGAGCCGGCTCGCCCTTTGCGGTCCACTATTTTGACTGAATTTTTATTTCGGGCGTATAATAGTGTATCGAAGTTTCATCTACAGTAATTAATCGGCGGCAAAACTCGGATTTATTGCGCCTAAACTGTGCCAACAGAGCGTTGGAAATGTTCATTCGAACACGTTTTTGGTCTAACGTAAGCAAACGCGCCACCCAACGCGCGGACAGCTTTCTCATGCCTAAATCTTGATTTAATATGTAACAAACATGTTCTTTGGACATTTTGATAACCTCTACTATCTCTCTCACTTTAATTCGGCGGTCGTTTAACACCATTTGGTGAACTTTAGTAATGTTATCGTTAGTGGTTGCAGTTTTTGGACGTCCAGAACGTTTATCATCTCCCAAGCTCTTACGGCCACGTTTAAATTCAGCTGCCCAAAATTTATCTGTGGTAAATGATGGTGCAGAGTCCCCATACACAGAGTTCAACTCATTTTTGATTTGCGTAGGCGTATTGCCTTTCAAAAACAAAAATTTAATAACAGCTCGATACTCAATTTTTTCCATTTTCACAAAAAACACCCACATCGACTCACTCAAACTACTGTCAACTAAAAACTGCGCACCCGAAATGACTGAAAATTCGGTAAGTAACTGCCAAAAGATGCACAACTAGCATTCACTTGCTTCCATTGACGACTGCGGCTATCTTTACGTTGCGGTCGGAAACTTTTCAGACAACCCTAGTATATATCAGATATTGCCCATCATGGTCTATTACTTTCTTCCAACGTTCTGGAAGAGACGTAATGCCTCTGTTGTAGAAGTCAGCAGACTTATATGTAAAAGAGTTTGATCTCATCTTCGGAATTGAATTGCCTTCCGTCCAAATTGTTTTGGAGAGAGCGGAACGGATGGTAGTCAGAATACGCATGATCTAGAAAGTACTGTGGGTGCTGTATAACTTCCTAGCCATATGAATTCAGCTTTTGTTTTGTCACTAAAGCTGTATGTGGTCTGGCGTTGTCATGATGGAAAACAATGCCCTTCCTGTTCGCCAACTATGGCCGTTTTTCTTCCACTGCCTGCTTCAAAGTATCGAGCTGAGAGCAATATTTAATGGCATTTATTGTCTGATTGCGGGGAAGCAACTCGAAGTAAAGGACACCTCGCCCGTCCCACCAAATGCTCAACATGACATTTTAGGGATGCAAATCTTGTTTACCGGCCAATTGCGGTGCTTCACCAGGAGCGCACCATGACCTCTTACGCCGAATGTTGTTATAAACATCAATTTTTGTCTCCCGTAATCACTCAACACCGACTCACAGACCATTATGCGATCCATAATGTTTCTTTCGTGTTCCTTCGTGAGGAACCCAAGCATCCACCTTTTTGCGACATTCCAAGCCTTTTCAGTCTCTGGAAAATGGTTGTATGGGCGATGTTAAGCCGCTGAACGATCTGACGTGTCGTCAAATGCCTGTCAACGCTAACTGCAGCCAAGATTTGATTATCGTCTGTTGTGGGTGGACGTTCAGTGCCAACAGCATCAACAAGGTCTGACAAGTGTCAGCGTTTATATCCGAATCTCCGTACGCGCTGCAAATCTCCCGTTGCGCCTCTATCGCTTTTTCACCTTTTTTGAAGTATGCTGAAAATGCACTTATCCTTCCTTTTGAAAGAAATACTGAACACTTACAACACATCCGACCAAAACAAATTCTCGTAACAATGTAAGGGATAACCCTCTCAGAATAAACAACAAAATTTTCGTAATGGTATACACAACGATTTTCTGAAACGATAAACCCTACTCCCAAGGAAAAAGCCGCACAACTTATTGAACAACCTATTATTTGGAAACATCGAAATGTAGATGCCCGAAAAATATTAGCAGAGCAATTGGAATATTTTTCATCCTTCTAAGCCTATACAATAAAATGATAACGCATAGGCGGGAAAGAGAGGATGACAAACATATGTGGCATGCGACATACATACACCTACATAATTAGATCCGAGGTACTAAACCAACTTGCCCCTTCTTCATCCGCTCGTTACCATAATTCCCCTACTTCTGATAGCTACCCCAAATACCAAAACTCAGTCCTTCTACCCACTGTTAAACTCACTAAACAATTCTCAGATATGAACGAACCATGAGAGTCATTATGTAGTGTCTCGTTTAAGAGACTACCGCCCTTATGAAAACATTTGGCTCTACCTTGTCTATTTGAACGATAAAACCAAATCCGTTTGCATCGATGGCATAACCAAAACCAATATTATGGTTTCGATTTATCGAGAATGTCTTCCTATTAACCAGATGAATTAATGCAAATTTTCGTTCGCTACCTTGAGGGCTTCGATATCTCTTCTGACGAAGTTCAAAGATCTTTCTACACTTTCTTAGCATGTCAACTCCAAACTTCGCTCCCACTTACAAGGAACTACAATAGCTCAAATTTCAAAAACTATTACAGTTCAAAACCAACCGAATTTTGCATCTTCCAGTACAAAATGCCCGTCGGTCTACTGCCAAATTGTAAGAGGCCTCAAATGTCCCCTATGACTTAATTGCTTTTACAGAAACCTAATCTAATTTTAACGTCTTTCGAAAAGATGGATTTGAAAGAGCTGATAATACCTATGACCGAAATGTATTATTAGCAATCCAGAACTATTTTTTCACAACTCCAGATGACATTTCTCATACTGACAATTTTAAGATCAAGAATCACGTCTCTCAACCAATTCAGTCTTATCGATTATGGACAAGCCGAAGATAGTATTATTCTAGTAGCGGATTTGAACTATCCTCACCTGAAATGGGCACCTTCCAACGATTT
This sequence comes from Volucella zonaria, assembly GCA_963966105.1. Taxonomy (NCBI): domain Eukaryota; kingdom Metazoa; phylum Arthropoda; class Insecta; order Diptera; family Syrphidae; genus Volucella; species Volucella zonaria. The sequence goes on along the minus strand of OZ014533.1, from coordinate 57,345,555 downwards.
GTCTCATTTCGTCTCTCTTAACTTGTCCTCTGAAATAGAAATATTCATGGTGGATTGCCTAAGCAACTCAAGTCTATATCAAATTAGTGGAATACCGAATACAATGAACAGACAACTCGACCATTGTCCTCACATCCGATTCTGACAACTGTGTTATTCATAGGACTGATCATCTTCTTTCCACCCTGGACCGCTTGCAACCCTCTATCAGATATACACTCATATAAAAACGGCAAGACATGTGTCGATTCGGAAAATTCATTTTTGTTAAATTTCCCAAGAACCGATTTCAACAAACTAAAAGGTCTCATCAGCAACATTAACTTTGACTTTATTGCTGAGACAACAAACATTGATCTTACACTAAGAACTTTTTTATTCGATAATTTCTCTCGATTTGCCTAATCGGTTCCATATTCCTTCCGAAAGGACTACTCGTCATTTCCTCCCTGGTACAACAAGGCGTTGTGTGCACTCTTCGTAATAGCAGAAACAAGTTGTGGCACAAATACTTAAGAACCCCATCTGATTCCGACAACAGTAACTATCAGTTTGTATACAATCATTTTTCTAAACTATATGAGTCTCTTTACTTTGAGCATCTCTATCGCACCTAAATGTTTCTACCAATTTGTTAATACCAAAAGAAAGTCAGACGAGTATCATTTTACTCTTAAAAACTCGTATCTCAGCGAATCTTCTGCTGACCCAAAAATCACTGCAAATTTCTTTACTTGCAATTTTTACAATTTTTTTCTAAGCAGCAACCTAAACCCGATCCTAGTTACTTTAGTTATATGAGAAACTATCCAGAGATGACATTACCAAACTTAGAAATGATTTTTCTTCCGGCCCTGATGGCCTTCCGGTTATTATAATAAAACAGTGTGCAAGCAATTTCCGTCCTCCCCTATTTAACCTGCTTATTTTAACAGGTAATTTCCCTTTCCCATGGAAGGAATCTTATACATCCCTATTTACAAAAAAAAGAAGTAAGGCCGAAGTTGATAATTACAGGCCCATTACTGAAGACCAATTATATACACAAATCATCACAGTTTCATAAAATAAATGGTAAATCAACCACAATTATTGAGTTCGTATCTAGGACACTTTAAAATTGAGTTCGTATCTAGGACACTTTAAAATTCGATGCAATTTCCACAGATTTGAGCAAGGCATTCGACAAAATTTCTCACCAACTTATCATTTTCAAACAAAAAAAACCCTCATTTTGTGGCATGGATCAAATTCTATTTAAAGAACCGAGAATACCGAGTCATCTCCAGATCTTCAATATCCGACCCCGTTAGAGCAACATCTGGTGGCCCTCGGGGTAATAATCTTAGGCCAATAATCTTTATCCTGTGTGTCTCTATTGGGTTGTTCGGAAAATAATTTCGTTTTTTCCCAGCAGAGGAATTTTTTTATTTTTTGATGAATTTTATTATGCCAAAGCAAAAAATGTTGGAAAATACATCAATTTTCGAATTGTATCAGTATTTTTCAATATCTCCACCTTTGGCGCGAATAATGACCTTGAGACGGCCGAAGAAAGCATCGCACGCTGCACGCATGTGGCTCTGCCGTATTTTGGCCCATTTCCGGCGAAGTGCTTGTTTGAGGTGGTCCAAACTTTGGTATTTTGTAGTGCCAACCTGCGCCTTCAAAATACCCCAGACAGAGAAATCCAACGGATTTGCAAAAGGAGAATTTGCAATCCATTGTGTCGAAGAAATGAAGTGTCGAACATTGTTTTTTAACCAATCTTGGTTGACGCGCATTTTATGAGATGGTGCCGAGTCTTGTTGAAATGTCTACGGTCTCCGACCGAAATGATTGTTTGCCCAAGGCTTCAATACTGCCTCTAAGACAGTTTCACGGTATATGATCGCATTAATTTTGACGCCACGGTCCAAAAATACGAGCGGAGAGCGACCATCGGCGGTTATGGCGGCCCAAACCATCACCATCGGTGCTGCCTGCTTTCTGGTGGCCGTCCGAAGGTGTAAATTTTCGAAGGACCTCTCTGGCAAGTAAACTCGGTTATTTTGTGTGACATATTGCCCGTTAACAAATGGCGACTCATCGGAAAAAACCAAATTCGGCAACTCACCACTTTCGTGCAAGCGTAACAGCTCCTTCGCTCCTTCGACTCTAACTTTTTTCTGTTGCGGTGTAAGATCGTGTGCTTTTTGGAATTTCAACGGCTGGAGCCCAAGCTTATTTTTTAGTATGTGTTGCATCCGTTTCAGCTCACGAGCCATTTTTCTTCCACTTCGATGCGGATTTCGCTCAATTCGAGCCTTCATTTTCCGAACCATTTCTGCCGGTGTTGCTGTTTTTTTATGACCACCTCCATAGCGTTTTGCAACGGCTCCAGTATAAAGGTAACGAGCTATGGTTCGAGACACAAATGATTTATTCACGTTGAGGTGCTGGAGGGCTCTAACTATAGCTACTTGCGGTTTTCCAGCCAAATATAAAGCAATCACACTATCACGCTTGAATTCCATCGCGGATAAAATTTTTTCGACACAACTGAGACGCAAATCGTTTAAAAGGCTTCTAAATAATAAAATTAGCTGTCATGTGTCAAAATTTGAGCTCACTGACATGAACGGTTAAGAAATTATAGCAATCTGAAGTCGGTTGCAGTTCGTGTCATTCAGGGTGTATATCGGGTTCTACAACATAAAATATCCGATTTTATATTAAAAATTTAAAAGTCAATATTATTATTCTGTAAAATGTTATTCAATCAAAATACGAGTATCATCCGTTGGCATCTACGACATTCTTCAAACGTGATACAAGATCGAATATTCCTTTTTTGTAAAAGTGCTGATTTTTTGAGGCAATGAAATCTTCAAAGGCTTTTATGACCTGTGCTCGGTTCCGGAAGACCTTCTGCCGGCAAAATGAATCCAGATTGCGGAAAAGATGGTAATTCGTTGGGGAAATATCAGGAGAGTACGGTGGATGCAGAAGAATTTCAAATCCCAACTGCAACAGCTTTTACACCGTTATCGGACCGTGCCTATTGACCAACGTAGGTTGCTTTTCAGCCAATTTGGCATGCAATATGTCGATTTCCCCACAATATTTGATAGCGTTTATTGTTTTTCCTGGTTGAAGAAATGAAAAATGGATTGGTCCTTTCGATGTCCACCAAATTGTCACCATAACCGTTTTTGGGTGAAAATCGGGCTTGAGGGTGTGTTTTGGTTTTTCATCTCCATCCAACCACTGCCCAGACCTTTTACGATTATCATACAGTATCCACTTTTCATCACAGGTGACTGACTATACGGACAAAAACGGTTCAGTTTGGTTTCTTAATGTAAGCGATGCGCAGATTTCCAGGCGCCGTAATTTTTGGGATTCGTTCAGTTCATGGGGTACCCACTTATCGAGTTTCTTTACCTTTCCTATGAGAGAAAGGTGTTGACTTATTGTCATTGGGGATACTCCCATGATTTTTGCAATCTCCTGCACCGATTTCGTTGGGTCCGCATCCACCGTTGCGCTTAAAACATCGTCGTCAACTAACGTTTCCGGCTTCCCACGTGGTTCAGTTTCGAGTCTGAAATCTCCCGAACGGGACCTTCCAAACCAACGTCGTATAGTGCGTTCGTTTACCGCTACATCCTCAAACGCGTCATTAATGTTTTTCATTGCCAATGACGCATTATTTCCCATTTTAAATTCGTAAAGAAAGAGGGTTGGAATTTGAACTGCCGACAGCATGTTAAATACCACTTTATTTTAAAAAAAAAAGAAAATTTAACGTCTTGGCACAGCAGTTCACTCGAGAACTTATTTCCGACTGAGCGAAAATCATGTGGTACTGGTACAAGTCAATATTTTGGCAGCTGATATAGAAAGCCCTGCTTGTGAAAAAGTTAGATTAATTTTACGTCTATATTTGATCTCAAAGCTCGACATTTGGTTTCCTCATGTTCTTACGGAAAGAAACTTCTCAAACGTCAAGAAAGTGATCCATTTTTGAAACGCATCATCACTGGGGATGAGAACGGGTTCTCTACAACAATGTTAAACGCAAGAGATCATAGAGTAAAAAAGATGAACTGGCTCAAAGCGATTCAATAGCCGATATTCAACAAAAAAGGTGATGCTATCTATTTGGTGGAATTTCAAAGGAATCGTTTTTTTTTTCGCTTCTACCGGACAACACAACGATCAATTCTGACACAGTGGCTATGATCTAAATTACCGGTGAATTTGGGCTATATTTCAAGTTCATCCACAATATGATATCCTTTAACTCCTTTTTAGGGCTTTATGACCCACTCGGCGAGCTCAGAAGCTCTATCGGGATGCTGACGACTTATTAATCACAGCACATAAACCCAAAGTGTGAGCATTATGTCTTTGAATAAAGTTGCGGTGTTTTACTCAAAGCTAACCAATAAGTCGAAATAATAAAAATTAAACTAGGTGAGACTCATTCGTGGCCAATTGCTCAGTACATGGTTTGTTTACACGAGAATTCTCTCGAATTATCCTTATAATTTCGTTATATAGAAATAATAGACATGATGTTCAACTTCGAGCACCATCTCTAAATTTGCAGAAAATCCCAAATCGCATCACATGTTATACATTAAAGGTCTTTTTTGCCATCCTGATGAAAGAAAAACTGGGTCAGGTGCTGTCGTTTGTATACTGAGCTCAAGTACCAAAAGCTCGAAGGTACAAAGGAAGTAGGTACTCAAGCGACTTTTGGGGCCAAAGATTTACCAACATTCGGAAAATGTGTCAATGTTATCCTGATCAGCCCAGCAGCGTGTGAAATTCCAATACTACCAAAAACTGAAGCAAAAAATACTACTATGCCACAAAGGTAGAAACAATTTTTGGTCGCTCGTCAAAAAATATTAGAAATTCTGCCTCATCCTCTATCCCAACGCTCATTTACAATGACATTCCAGCTGCCAGTTCTTTGGACAAGGCCAATCTGCTTGCTGCACACTTTGCGGCCAGCTCAACACTCGCAGATTGTGCTTTGTCTCCACCTACACTTGAGTGTGTCGAATCTTCAATGGGACGAATCCACTTTCGCACACGTGTAGTAGCAAGAGTACTTAATGATCTCAATATACACAAATCCACTGGTCCAGATGGTAATTCTGCCATTCTTTTGAAGAGGTGTTCTTCCTCGTTGGGAAAACCACTACGTAAGTTTTTTCATCAATCCTAGTCTTTAGGATTCTTTTCGAGCAGATGGAAAACAGCATTTGTCCAGCCCGTCCCTAAAAAGGGAGAAACTACTTCTCTCTCATCCTACAGGCCCATTGCACTTACGTCCCGTCTTTCCAAGATCATGGAAACGCTCATAAACTATCAGTTCATGAAATATCTCGAAACGCGAAGATTTCTCTATGACCGGCAGTATGGTTTTCAGTAGCAAAAGTTCCACTGATGATTTGATGCCATGTCTCACCGAAAGGTGGAACCAAAGCGTACACCAATCTTTGCACTTGATATTTCTAACCCATTGGACAGCTTTTGGCATCAGGTTCTTTTGTCGAAAATGCGTACTTTTGGGATCGACGACTCTCTTCTTCAATGGATTAGAAATTACTTTTCGGAACTTTCAAAGCAAGTTGTCTTGGATGGTTTCAAGTCTGATAATCACAAAATAAATGGTGGTGTGCCGCAGGGCTCCGTTCTATATCTGACACCTTTTTTAATTTTCATCAACGTTCTCTTGCTTGCTACTTCTAATCCCATATATCTATTTGCTGATGACAGTACTCTCTGCATTTCATATTCTTTTCCGGATTCACGTCATGTATGTTAAGCTCATTAAATTCCGATATTAACAGGATATCCAATTGGGGAACTATCAACAGATTAGAATTTAGTGCTTCCAAAATTCAATGCTGTCTGCTGTCATTAAAGCGAAATTTAAATGTCCAGCCATTTTCCACCAGCATCGTCGACACCGAAAAACTATCCATTCTCGGTATGTGTTTCAATGATAACTTACGTTGGAATGACATATTCGATGTTGTAGAAAATGTTGCGAAATGTCTAGGTTCCCTCAAGTGATGTAAGAAATACTTTACCCACTCTGATCTGGCCTCAATATATAAGGCATTTATCCGCCTGAAATTGGAGTACAGTGCCCACATCTGGTGAGGTGCGCCCAAAACATCTCTGCACCTGCTAGATAGGATCCAAAACCGTGAGATAAAACTTATAGGTGATACTAATATCACTCAAACAATGGACACCCTCGAACACCGACGTAATGTCTCGTGTCTCACTCTGTTTTATCACTATTTCCACCACCAGTGCTGCATAGAAATCGCCAGTAACTTGCTATGAATGCTCATCAGTATACCCTCAACCCCACTTTCGGACGTAATCTAAAATCGTTCCATTTAAGAACAATGTACATCGATACCTCTCTTTTCTTCCTCCCTAAATTTCCTTCGCTGTTTACAAACATTTTAAGCGTACACAAATCCCTTGAGCTCGCACTAATTATAAAAAAAAACCCTGCAGGAATTAAATTTTCATTAAGAAATTGTAGCAGGCTACTTAAAACTCTTCAAAGCCAAGCGAAACAAAAACGCTCTTCTGATAACATTCACAGAGGCATTGCTGGTAATGAAATGGCTGAAAAATAAAGGGCTCCGCAGATTCGGACAAAAGTGCCGAACCTTTCTGTCGCAGCTATGTTATACGTTAGGGAAATCAGACAGGGTAAGAGAAGCGTTGTTTTCTCGGAAAATATTTAACAAAAATGTACTAAAATGTTGAAGAAGACGTCCAATATCCAACATCCTTACCGGACACTGTGATGTGAGGTGATAGACAAAATGGGCGCTGAAATCGAGTGCCAACTCTGTTTGTAATAAGACGAAACTACAGAATATAAACTGCGTGACTGTGCTGATCTTTCTTCACTTAAGGAGGCATACCGTCCTGTGAACCTCGAGGATATTATCAAAGCATCAACTAATACTCTTCTTAAGAGGGAAAAATGTCTGCGCATATGAGTCGTATTTACGGGTACTTTTAAATTATTTTGGTTTCCAACATATATTCCGTATCAAAGTAGCCAATTTGACATGTCTGCAAGATCTAATGAATGTTCGATTTTTCAGGTAGAGTGCCTCTCCTGCTTTTACTCCATCCGGTAAATAGAGATTTTTCTGACTGAGTGGACTGATGGACTTTTAAAAAATTTTAAAATTTTAAAAATGGTTCATACAAAAAAAATAAATAATTTTTGCAGACATTCGCAACCATACTTTGGCTGGAACAAAGTAAAATTCCTTGAAACCCAAAACTTAAAGAAAATCCAAAATCCCGAATGAGTGTCATTGTTCCTGCTGTGTGACCATATTGCTTGTCGATAACCAGAGTAGTCCATATCGTCATGTAAATCCTTACGGAGGAACTGTGTGCATACACTACGTCAACTTTTCAACCCACTAAAAGTCAGTAGGCTACTTTCTGCTCTTTTTAACTACTCGTAAGATAAATTTCCTCTTGTTAAGAACTTTTCCCATTCTTAACAACATTCTATAACATATCCTTGTATCGTTATTTTGAATATTCGTTAACGGTTTTATTAGTAATAAAGGAAGAGAAATAAATTTTGTATATACGAGTGCATCCAAATTTTATATGACTAAAACAAGAAAAATCAAAAACTGACCGAATATACTCACTTATGTGCCCACCAAAGTTGAGAGCAAAAAGCGATAGCAAGGTAGGGCAAGGTAAAAAAAAAATCAAGAAGAACACCGAACTCAAAAAATGGAGGTGCATACATAAATTCAACACCCCTTGCTCTGGATTGATGAGCTACTACTGGGAGCCAGTTAGCTACCGGCTGCTGCCGTCGTTTTTAAAAAGGATGATAATACTCCCATTCTACAAACACATACTCGTACTCATCTACGACAAAAAAATAAAAAATAAAATAAAATTGGGAAGCTAACGAACATGGACACAAATGAAAAACCAAAAAAAAAAATCAAAAAAAAAAACCCAGAAAAAAGAAAATCAGCATAACAAAACGAAAAGCAAAGATGGAACATAATTCAAGCAAACTCCACCAATTTCCGAATACTCAAACCAATTTTTATTTGCACTCTCTGCAAGCCAAACTGCAGGGCAGTTCGGGGAGTTTGGACCACTGTTAGAGTAGGGGTTGCAACACAAAAAACGGACTTTCGTAAAAAAAAAAAAACAAATAAGTCCTCTCGATATGGACTTTTGGCCCACTCTTCGCAAGCAATTGGTTTGCTTCTGGAGTAGATGGTGTTTGTATGTTGTGTTATAGTCACTTGCCAATACATATAGCTACCATATAAGTTTTTCTTTTTTGATTTTTCTTTCAATTTTTATTTTGCATATCCTGCAAAACAGGAGCTAAAGTATATTTAATAAAAAGAAAAGTAGAACAAAGTCTGCATCCGATTTCCTACGGGAGTGTGTGGACATAAAAAAAAGGACATATGAGTTGTTACTCATCATTGGAAACAGTTACCACCTGAAGAAGAAAAAGCTTTGTACAAGTGAAAAGAGGACGGGAGACTCAGAAAGGACAAGACTCTCAAAAAATTCGGATCCAGTGCTATCTATTCCTTTCAAGTGTTTCGTAATTTTGACTTTTGTAATACAGTTTCAGTTCACATGTTGTGTAAAAAGATAAATTTATTTTAATAAAAATTCGATATTCTGAATTAAAAAAAAATACGAGTTCACTGTAAATTACATGAGTATTCGTAAATACGTATGGTGAGATTATCCTTAATTGTTGTTGGCAGCACCTACAATAACAGCGCTTCCTCTAAGCTCAGGACTCAGAGGAAGTTCCTTGGTTGAACGCAGATCTGCAGCGTCTTCATTAAGAAATCAGAAGAATACGTCACTTGCGACAGGCTAATTTGGAGCAAGACTGGAATCTTTACAGATCGCAACAAAAAGAGTATAAGAAGCTTATTCGGATTTCAAAGAGTGCCTCTTATGAGGAGTTTTACGGAAAGATCGAATCACTGTCGAAAAAACCTGTAGGCTGGTTAAAGTCCTCAAAAGGGGAAGATCAACCAGGCTGAAACCGCTCAGAAAATCTGATGGTACCTAGAGAAAGTCTCATTCTCATGCTTGGGGCTCAATTCCTTGGTAACCTAATCAGAATCACAGCGAGTTGAATAACATAACACGCCGTAGCTGTGAGTGGTGATGGAAGACGTCATTAAACAGGCTGTTCCTTTCTTTGATTGCTTCAAGGCGCTGGCACCGATGGCATATACCCAGTTATGTTATATAAAGGTATAGACTTTTTCACTTCTTTACTGGCACTGGCATGTACACCGGAAACTTGGCGAACAGGGAGAGTAGCTTCTGCACCGAAAATCGAAAAAGAGCTTTAGACCTATAAGTCCGACTTCCTTTTTATTGAACAGCATAGAGGAATGATCGAGATCCACATACGCAAAACTGCCTTACGAGTGCATCCTTTGTCGGCGATGCAACATGCTTGAAGATGCGGAAGATTTTGCGAGATTGCGATTTAAAATCTGGTTAGCTGAATTGAAGTCGCACTTGACAAGAAGGAATACGCGCCGGGCACTTTCATCGACATTGAGCTTTTACCGGCATGCGTAATTCGGCCAGACAACACGGCGCCGACGAATCACTAGTTTTTTGGATAATAACAACGCTAGTTAATAGTACACTGATTGCGGATGCTGTCTGTGGCCAATATGTGACGGCGGAGGTGAACAGTGGGCAACACGTCATTCTGTCTCCACTGCTATGGTGCATATTGGTTGACTCTCTGCTCAACGCGCTCAATAGTTCTGACGTCTATGTACAAGCACTCGTGTACGATTTAGCTTTACTGTCCGTTTTATCGTATCTAGCGATTGTCGGTTCTAAACGGCAGGTAGCCCTTGACGTGAAAAACTGAAAAAAACTGCGGTTGTTTTCTTTATGAGAAGGAGGAAGCTGACAAGTCTGACTCATTTAGTGCTTAAACGCATCACTATTTATTTCGCCAAAGAAACTAAGTATTTGGGAGTTATCCTGGATACAACACAATTTCTCCACACTCAAACGTACTAGAAACTGTGTGTACAAATTGTTATGTGTGTAACCTTACTTACCTATTTACTTCGACGGCGCTACAGTCGGGGTGGACCTGGGCCTCAACCAATTAGCCTCTCCTCTTTGGCTAACTGTCTCCAGTTACGTACTCCAAGTTGGTTGAGGTCCCCTTCCACTTGAGCGCGCCACCTAAGGCGAGGCTCCCCTCTGCTGCATTGTTGCGTTGTCCCTGGATTAGAGTTGAAGACTCAGCGACCTGGAGCGTTGGTGTTCATTCGCTCTACATCTCAAAGGCCCAATGCGCAGTTTTTTGATCAGGTCGATGTTGCTCTACAGCTCGTAGAGTTCATCTTTGAATCGTCTCCTCCAGAACCCGTCAACGCATACGGGACCTAATCTCTTACGAAGAATTTTACTCTCGAAACGACCGAGGATATCTTCATTCGCTTTAGAAAGCTTCCATGCTTCGGAACCATAGAGCAGAACTGGGATTACATCTGTTTTATATAAAGTTTCCGTGGTTGTTACTACATTGTTGCCTTCTCAGCCCAAAGAAACAGCGATTGGCAAGCGTTATTCTTCGTTTGATTTCTGAAGATATGTCGTTTTCAGATGTGATAGCAGAGCCGATGTAGACAAAGTCCCTTACTATCTCAAAGCTATAGCTGTCGATTGTAACGCTTCTGTTCCTACACTCGCAAATGCACCAGTGACAGCTCGCTGCTTCTACCAATAATATCAAGATCGTCGGCGTATGCAAGCAATTGAAGAAACTTTTGAAAGATTGTACCTCGTGTTCTTTCAAGTATGATGTTGAGGAAGTCACATGACTGCGTGCCTAAATCCTTTTTTGACATCGAAGGTCTCGGTTAGGTCGTTACCGATCTTGATGCAGCAGCGAGTTTTCTCCATCGTTATCTTGCACAAGCGGACGAGTTTGGCAGGGATGAAAAACTTGACATTGCTCTGTATAGCTTGTCTCTGTAGATGCTGTCATATGCGGCTTTAAAATCGATAAAAAGGTGCTGAGTATCGATCTGAACTTCTTGGGTTTTCTCAAGGATCTGCCTTAGTGTGAATATTTGGTCAATTGTGGACTTATCGGGCCTAAAACCATACTAATAGGGTCAAATTAGATCGTTGACAAATGGTTTCAGGCGCTCGCACAATACGGCAGACAAGGTAGTATATGCGATGTTTAGGAGACTGATACGTCTATAGTTGGCGCAGTTTAGAGGGTCTCTTTTCTTGTGAACCGGGCAAACGGTGCTGAGGTTTCATTCATCAGGCATACATTCATCCGACCAAATCTCGGAAATAATTTTGTGTATGCTGTCTACCAAGTCATCTCCTGCTGCCTTAAATAGTTCGGCTGGTAGGTCGTCCGGCCCGGCAGACTTGTTCGACTTCAGTTTAGACACTGCTATCCTCACTTCATTTTGGTCGGGTGGACGAAATTCTTGGCTTGTATCGTCAATATAGAATGCTTCGCTCTGCCTGACAGCGAAATTTGTGTCGTCTTCGCCGTTTAGCAGTTTGAAGAAATGTTTTTTCCATATCCTCAGCACCAACTGTGACTCTAGTAAAAGATTTCCTTTTTCATCTCTACAGGTTTCCTTTCGGGTCTTATTACCCGGACACGTTGTTTTTACCTTTTGTAAGGCTGTCGAACATTATTCCTAGAGTAGCACCTCTCTGTCTTCTTTTCTCCGGAGAAGCTGATGTTCTTTTCTCCGCTTTCCTTTTGTGCAGCGCCGATTTGTTGACATATTGTTTTGCAGCATGTGCTTGCCGGCACTCTTCATCAAACCAGGGATTTTGCGGCAGTGGGCGGGTGAAACCCAGCACGTCAGTTGCAGCCTTTCTGATGGCTTCTCGGCATCTAAAACACTGGTCTTCAGCACTTCATGCTGGCTCGAAAGGACTTCTCGAGATGTTGAGGGATACGCGATCGGCAAAAGTTCTGGCGGCTTGTTGCGATTGCAACCGTTCAACGTAAAATTTCCTCATAGTATATCCCCATTGTTGTGGGATCTGAGATATCCGTAGACGTACCTTGACTGCAACTAAGTAGTGGCCCGAGTCAATGTTGCCCGCTCGGAATATTCGGACTTCTAAAATACTTGAGGCGTTCCTTACGTCGATCGCAACATGATCAATCCGGTTGACAGTTTGTTGTTCTGGTGTCCGCCATGTTCCCTTCTGAATATTGAGATGAGGAAACCGTGTGCTTTCTATAGTAACGATTGTGCTACCAAAGACGTCCTCCTTTCCAATTTTGGCGTTCGCCTAGGTCGCCTAGGACGATTTTAACGTCATACATCGGTTACAGGTATCTAACCGCTTTATCTATTATCCTAAGGAGTCAGCACAATCTTTCATTTAAAGAGCTTGTGACCCGTTTTTAAGTAAATCTTCATAACTATCCCCACAATAAATCCTTTTGATACAAAGCAGAAAATTTAGAGAGCTCAGTGAGAGAGTATAGGTAGAGCAGTTTCTACAGGAGTACAGGCATCGTACTAGTATACCTCCGTAATCAAAAACTTTGTATGCGAATCGGTTGATCTGCTAAATACAACCATACATACATATGCACACATAAATAATCACTAATTTATAACACTTCTCGTTAATTTTTTTTTGCTTTTTTGTAAAAACACGCTGAATTACTTATTTGACTTGCTGAACTGGCCAAAATCGCAGCAATGTAAATGTTACACATATGGGCATCATATCCTGCTACAAGTGCACACCTATGTATCTACAAATGTATATTCATATTTAGTAACGTGAATGCTTTGCACCAGTAACAACATAAAAATAAAAAATAAAAAATAAATAAATAAAAGATAGAAAACAACAAGTTTGCGGGGAGCAAAAGCAATACGGGGATTTTTTTCTGGACGCAAGTTTACTTTACCTTTTTGTGTTTTTAATCGTAGATTCGTATATGTATCTCCCATCTCTGTTTTCTCACTAAAAATAAAAATAAAACGAAAAAGCACAAAATTCAGAAAAATTTTGTTGCTTCTTTTAACAAAGAAGGGGTGGCTTTTTTTCCATCTCTTTCGATGGGGGAGATATAGGTAAACTTCCGGTGCAGAGTTGTTGTGTACATCCATGCATTTATCGAAAAGGGGTGTAAACGAAGTTGATTTTCAATATTTTTTTTTCGCCGGTTTTTTGGAATTCTTTTGCTTTTTTTCCAAGGAAGCTGGGAATGGCAATTCTTTGTTTTCTTCTTGCAGTTTCGATTTTTTGTCGGATTGTTTTTAGGACCCACGTCGTCAGATGCAAGGCGATTGGATGATTTCCATTTTGCTTGGTCGTCGCTCGTATTTTCGTGTTCTTGTTTTAATTTCCATTTTTTTAATTGTCCTTTTGTTGGGTTTGGGTTTACTGCGAGATTTTTATGGTTCCATTTGAATAGGGGTGGTTTGGGGGATAGAGCCCTTAGCGTAGCGTAGCGTAATAAATTTCGCGCGAAAAAATATCTACTAACAAACACTAAATTACTTTTGGTGTTTGTTTTGCTTTTTTTTTGTTTTTAATTTTTTTAAACGTCCGAATGCATTTAGCTGCATGTGCGCAACCCCACGATTCATGTTTTGTTGGTTATGTTGCTCACAAGGGTTGCGGCATGCAAAACCACACCCACACATCAAAAAAGAACTTCAAATGTAGAAATGAGCAATTAAATATGATTGAGAATTGTTAACTAGAAACGAGTAAGAGACACACACAAGCAACACGCATGCATACATCAATACATAGTCGTTCTTATCGTACATATTAACGGTTGTAGCAATAATGTTGCAAGGGTTTGCTGATTATTTTTATTTCACATCGAATCTTAACCCTTTATTTTATTTTTCTCCGGTGTGGTGAGGGGGCTGAAATTTGCTCATTTCGTTCAATGGAATGCTGGTGTTGCGGAGGATGCTTATTTTTTGCATTTGTTTGTTTGTTTTTTTCTTTTTTTTGTTTTCTTCCCGAGGTCGCGTAAATAATTATTACAGTGGAAAGTGGTAGTACTCGTACTTTTTTAATGATTGCGATGGCCATCGTAATGGCTACGAGCACTGGGGGTGAGTAATTTTTTGTTTGGGTTTATGGATTTTAACGGCATTTTAGGGGAGAGAAGTGAAGTAGAAGAACCGTCACTCGTCGCATCGGAAGGTGATGGTGTGCATAATGAGAAAGAATTGTCGATTTGACGATGGTCGATGAATCATGAAAAGAAGTACAAATTCAGCGGTGTTGTTGGTTGTTTTGTTTTTTTGCTTTTACAAAAATGAAAAGGGTGAAAATGTTTTTTCTAAGTATTGACAAAGTCTGTGGGGCATGGTTCAAACTACACAAAAAGGGGTTGAGATTCTTTTCGGCACATTTAAGTGAATTTACGTTCATAAAATCGATAATCGGTTAAACGTGTTAGAAACACAAAGAGAGAAAACAAAAATTTTGTAATTGATGCCAATTTGCACTATTGTCCTTTGTATTGTCTATGTTAACATGATGAGCAATCATTCAGCTTCTTCCCACAATCTAATTGACACATTGTACCCAGATATCCGGCGCGTGTAACAAAACTCACGCGAAGTCAATATTAACTAATTTACCGGAGCTGAAGCCAAGCTGCTGACTAGGCGTATGCCAGAAGTCATAATATGTAATAGTTATTAGATTAAGTTTATTCGGAACCAGCTCACGACTAGCTCCTATCAACGAAGCTGGTAGTGAACTGAACAAAACAAAACGCCATAGCTGGTATGTCTCCTCGGTTGTGGTGACGGATGAGGCCATTATATGCTATTGCTTCCTTTGACCGATGGGATTTACCCTGTTATGTTACAAAAAGGTATAGACCCCCTGCTGGCAATTTTAAAGAGAATTTTCACTGCTATCCCAGCACTAGCATACATACCGAACAGTGAGAGTGGCCTTTATACCGAAAATCGGAAAGGAGGACTACTCGCTGGCCAAGAGTTTCAGACCTACATATAAATCTGACTTCCTTCCAAAAGCATCTACTGAATGGTCGAGATGCATGTGCGCAAAACCATCTTACGAATGCATCCTCTGTCGGCGATGTAACATGACTATCAACGCGAGAGTGCGCTTCAGAATCTGGTAAGAAGGCGCACGCGACAAGAAGGAGTACGCCTTGGGCATTTTCATCGACGTTGAGGGGGCTTTCGACTACGCAATTTTTGACGGCATGTGTAACTCGGCCAGAGAACACGGCGTAAACGAAGCACAAGTTTTGTGGATAAAACCAATGCTGGTGAATCGGACAATGATTGCGGATGCTGGCTGCGGCCAATATATGGTGGCGGGTATAAACAGCGGTTGCGCTCAATAATTCTAATATCTATACACAAGCATACGCGGATGTAGCTGTACTGTTTTTTGGATGGTGTCTAGCGACTATCTGCTCTAAAGTGCTCTAGACGTGCTCGACAACTGGTGTACTAGTAATGGGCTTTCAGTCAATCATTTCAAAACTGAGATTGTTCTCTTTACGAGAAGAAGGGAGCTGCCTGGTCTGACTCATCTAGTTCTTAAAGGCAACACCATCCAATTCTCAAAAGAAGCTAAGTATTTGGATGTCATCCTGGATGACAAACTTTTCTGAACTAAACGTGTTACGTCGAAAGCATATAAGACACTGTCGGCCTCCTGGCAGTGCAGATGAGATATCGGCAAGACATGAGGCCTATCACCGAGAAGCGTCCTTGGATTTACACGGCTATATAAGGCCAATTATATCCTATGCGTCGATTGTCTGGTCGATCGCTAATGGTAAGGCTCAGCTAATGCAGATGAGAGTGGTATCCGAAAGAGATATCGCTATCCTCATCGATAGCCAGGTCGCACTCAAGGCAATGGATTGGACCAACATCAACTCTGATACAGTTAGGGGCTGTCGCACAGTCCTCAAGGTATTATGCAGTCAAAACCGGTTGAGGCTGTGTTCGGTGCCAGGATACTGCGGTATAAAAGGAAATGAACAAGCAGATGAGCTTGCAAGAAGAGGATGGCTACTCGATAATTGTAAGGTCGCTAACATCAAACCACCGAGGAAAAAGCCACAAAGACTGCCAACCTAAAGTGGTCAAGTCTTGAAGGACACAGTGTATCCAAGGCTCTCTGACCACTTTTTGAGGGCAAAAGATCTAGGGGGCTAATGAAATTAAACACGGATAAGCTTAGCTTAGATTTATATTGTAGCACACATATGGTGTGAATGCGAGGCAATATCGCGTAGTCGATGAAAATTTTTAGGGAAATACTTTTTCGAAAACCTAGCGGAAATAGACGGCACGAACTTCAAAGGCCTTCTTGACTGTTGTAATAAAATTCGATGTCTCACAGGGACATTGTTTAGGTTCTTGCCATTTCAAGATAAATTCAACTGGTTCCACAGGGATCGCGATGGGCACGTTTTGGTGCCTGATATCTTTATGATGTCTATTTTAACTTAACCTTTTAATATTTGGGAGTAACTGTCGTTTATCTGCAGCAAAGATTTAATGTATCACTTGGGGTATTTTCCGTTTTAATATGTTTGCCAAATGGAACTTAGTCATGCTATTAATGACGGTGTAATTTGTGAAACCACGAACTGTTATAACGTCGTCTTCTCACAGTATCCGTTCGCTTTGAGGACAAGCTGGATGGTCGATACGATACGAGTGTGGATCAATAAGTCTTGACATTCTTCTGCTTTGCAAACAGAAAATAGCCACTGGGGGCTAAGTCCAGTGAATATCGCGTATGAGGGACCAATTTATGAAATTTTGCCATAGCGACTACATGAATGTGCATTGTCTTGATGATAAAGCAGTTTAGCTGTCGTTTTTTCAATATGTTGACCTAGTATTCACCATTAACTGTTTTTCTCTCTTGAAGGTAATCGATGTGGAATATATCACGGGCATCCAAAAAAAAAATGATTGCCAAGGCCTTGGTGTCTTATAGACCCACCTTGGTCTTCTTCTCTACTGATTCTCCTCGAGAAACTCACTGTTTCGACTGCTGTTTTGTATCCATGTTTTGTGCAGTGTTATGAACTTGAACAACGCCAAGTACTTAAGGCTTAATGAGCAATGAGCATACGAAACTCACTTTTTCGTTTTCCGGAAAAATTGAAGATTTCGTCTGCTTTCAATGGCTGTCACAGGCAAGCTTACATAAATAAGGCAGCTGGTTCAACCCTTGACAATCTTTTGATAGATGAAAGTTGGCGGGCTGCTTTTTAAATACAAGGTGGGAAATTAAAAAATTCGCAGACTTATTTATCCACAATTCAATGTGTGTTGTCTGGCTGATGATCTGGAGACCGCCAGGTTCACTTGTGAATTTTAACTTTTCAGAAACATGAGCCAACGATGGCGATATTTTCTTTCGTTGCAAGGTCGATTAGTCCATGGCATCTTGAATAAGTCCCCCTCTGATTGCAATGATGCATTGAAATAATCATTGATTTTGCTCCTCTTAGCACTCGCAGGTTTTCGTCTCTCTTATGCCAGATCCATCTCTGAGTATTTCCTGATTGGATGCAATATGTTCTTTGTAGCATTCAAGGATCTTTCTCATATTTAGTGACTTAACTTTCTAAGACTGCGATTATATCTTCGATCTACTAATCAGATATGGCATTCATTAGTCAGAAGTCAAGAGCAACTATCTCTTCCAGAACCCCCACTAAAGGATAGCCATATGTTTTTGTCTTGTCAAGTGGTGGCATCAGAAGTGTGCACTTGACTCCCACAGATGGTTAACGATTTAGTTTATCAGATTGAAAGAAGAAAAAAATAAATTGATTTATCTCATTTATATAAGATTGGAGCCATCCAAATTAATTGACAATCTCTCCCCGACACCAGACAATATTTGACGAAATTCCATTCATTCCAATTTATTGCCTGTAGCACTCGCCAATGACAGTAGAGTCGAAAATTAAAATCACATTTTATTTTTTGTGTGTGTATGTGTATGTTTTTTTTATTATCTTTTAAAAATCCATTTATTTGTTAAATGACCACTTTCAATTATTTAAATTGGTTGCCTAATTAACAAACTTGCCATCATCAATAACACATTCAATTAACAGTAAACGAATCAGATATACGCATACATTCATGTCAACTCATCGTAATTGCGTATTCAGCATATGCTTATGTAAAGCATTTTCAGTTTCAGTTGAACAACACACAGATACGAAAACAATATACAATACATAGTGTAGTAGAATGAATTAAAACGGATTTTCATTAAATTATCTCTCCGTAATTCATTATGTATTTCATGTGTTCAAAAGTGACTGTAACTAGTCATCTTCTTTACATGTTATCAACAAAATGACACGAGTAGGTACGAGTACTCGTAGCATACAGCGGTGACGTTATAATGTACGGTAGAACGCAAGTATTTAATGTATGGAACACGGGACCATAGCCGGATGTTGGACCAACACGCATCTACGAGTACTCGTACTAGTAGCTATCAACTTCGTATTGGATTTTCCTAAAGTGAAATCTGAAAGTTCGTCGAGCAAGGGAAGGTGAATGGGGGAGTAGTGGGAGTAATGGTGATGGTGATGGTATAATGCTACCACGGTGTTTATCATAATGAGTTCAAATGCGAAGTACCTACAATAAATGCGCAACAGGAGGTTGTAGATACATAAAATACCCGTACATGGAGCAGAGGCTTTCAAACGAGAGGGAAAGTGAATACGTCAGTTAATAACAGAACACGATTACGAGTATCATCAACCTATTTGCATGTTCTCATTACGAATCGTTTAATTAAAATAATTCAATTGTTGTCTTTCCCTATGTTCACTCTTTGAATTAATTACGAATTGAATCCCTTGGAAGTGCTCAAATGCAAGTTGGAACACCATAAAGGTTTTTAGTTTAGAACACTTGTGATAAGATAATCGTAAGTTAGCATGAGACATGTTATAGTCCTTATTTATGATTGGAACGCGTTTTTCAACGACTACATACGAGTAGTCCACTTAGATTTTTGTTGATACTTTTATCAGAAATCGGATACAACTGCATCAATGGCTCCTTTTTAACCAATTAACTGACTTTACCAACTACCAGCATGCACTCAATCTGATTGTACGTATGAAGTTACAAGTACCTGGAGGGATTTTAGAGAGCACATAGCGTGAGACTAACGTGATATTTATACCTGACCTCGATGATTTAAAGATGCGAGTGCGAAGTTAGGAAGCTGGACAACTAGATAATTTTATACAACAACTCAAGCGACCGGGTTTTCGGAGGTGAGAAAATTGGTCATATTACAAGCGTTTATAGAATTTAATCAATAACTCAATAGCCTGTACCGATTTCTTTGATTCTGGCCGTCGTAGTGCGGGACGGAGGTGGAAAATTATATTTTTTAAGCACTGCAGATGAACAAATTTGTCCACATATAATTGGCCTTTGTGGCCTTCGACTCAGTATGCTTAGAGACTTTTCTACAGGCTAACCAGGCTGGGCATCAGTAAACCACTTTTGTATATTCTTCATGCAATAATATGCTCACCAACTGATAGTCTCTGGTTTTTAAACAGTCGTGTAGACTTAAGTTTACGGGATGTCCGTACATCCATGGGAGCAAGGATACGCCTTGCCATCGCTCTCCGCCCATAACTTTGATAGCAATTCGGAACTGTGTTGGAGGCACAAGTTTCACCCTTGGTATGAGTCGAGGCCGACCTTAAACCTCTTACTGCTTTTAGGGTTACAGCGCTCAGTACTTATTGCAACTCTACATTGGGTCAAACCAACAGGAAGACCCTTCCCGCGACTTTGGATTTAAACCACGGCCACCATGACGCGCTCACAAGGGGGCCTACCTCAACAAGTCAGGGCCGGACCGAAATCGGGGGGGCTCCTGGCCCCAATGGTACCGCGATTTAAGTCCTGGTAGGGACTTCCGGTGGTCCAGCCGCCAACAAGACCTATGACAGGCAACTTGTAACTGATCAAATCGTAGCAACCTTCGGTGGCGTCATCTGAAGATATTTACGATAAGACCAGTAATATGCTCTGCTCCCGCTTTTTATTAGACAACGTCATTGATGGGCGAAGCCTTGTTAATTACGTACGCAGACGACTTGATAGCGTACAGAATAGGTCCAAAAGTCGAAGTCATTAACTTGCTTTTGCAACGTGACTTCGAACAAATTAGGCGATTTTGCGATGACTGGAAAGTTGAAAATCAACTTCCAGAAGTCTGAAAGCTAGTTTAGAGCTCCGTTGTCTGGAGCCTTTAGAGACACCAGAAAGTATTGGCGAAAACTTGCTTGTCGAAATGTATTCAGATACATTGCGATCTGGCTAGACCAGTATGCTTTTGCCCTTACAAAGAGACTGTTTTATAGCAGAAAACTTGATGCGAGAGTAAAAGTTATCTGCTTTATCGTCCTCATCCGGCCCATGCTGGTATATGGGTTCTGAATCAAGATTCACTTATCCATACCTGGTAGCATAACAGTTAATGGCACCAGTTTGGTTCAGTTTTACCTAAATTCACTACAAATCCACTGCATATGGCTTAAGGCTTATCGCTGCGAGAAATAACTACATCGTCCTTCTCCGCCAAGCTTTAAGAGCAGTTCTTAGATTACCAAAAGCCAGAGAAGATAGGATCTAATCCACCTACGAGGCTCAGCTTGGTATTGGACTGATTCCACATTATAAACGAGTGAATCAGGAGTTTATTTTATTCGTCGAAGCTTCAAGGCAAAGAACGAACGATAAAAATATTTCAGTTTACTGGTGAATAAACTCACAGAATATAGGTGCATCGAAGTACCTTATGTCGCAAATTGGCTTCATTGCAGAATACAACCACGAAATTTGCTCAGCCAAATGTAAGGCGCTCGATGTTATCCTCGCCCAGATACTCGTAGTGGATGAGCTGAGTGGAACTAAAACTCATATTAGAAATCCGAACACAAAGGTTTGTAGGTATACGTGAAATGTTTCCAAAATTTGAAAATACGAATACCTTCATGGTAGGTAATCTACTCAAGCTGAATAATCATGCAATAAGCTGAGTTATAATTTCGATGAAATTTAGTTGGAACGTCAACATTTTGGAATAGTTATGAGACAGATCTTATCTGATTCTGCTTGGCTCGTTAGCATATTTTAAAAGATAGTTGTAAATGAATTTTCAACAAGAGGTGTTAGATTTGTTCTTTGAATAACACTAACAGTTGTTGAGATATCTCTGAGATCTTTAGTGCATTATAAAGTAGACACATGGAGACTACCTATGGAATACAATCTTCTTCCTCGAGCCTCGGCTCTTTCGAAATTTTCAATCACTCTTTCACATAATTGTGACTCTATTTCGGTGATGGCGGCTCCAATACTCGCTTTTGAAGTTGGAATTGTTTATAAATTGTTGGCGTAGACCTTGCCTCAAAGGAATAAGTCTAAGGATGTTAAGTTGCGCGAACTTGGCGGCCTATGTATGCGTAATAACTCGATTGTTTCTCGACTTGTATGGCACGTAGCACCATCCTTTTGAAAGTAGAGGCTGTACGTTCCATATGCTCGAGCTACGACCACAAAATATTGTTTATCATGCCTTGGTTTCCAGCTTCATTGACCGTAATGGCTTTTTCGGTATCATTTTCGAAAAATGACACCTCCTGTCCATAAATCGCACCAAGCAGTTACTTGTTCTAAGTGTATTGGCATATCTTGCATCACTCGTGGATTTTAGATGCTCCAGATGCGGCAATTTTGGTTATTAACGTAGCCGTCAAATGTGGAAAAGGGCTTCATTCGTTTCTTACAAAAATCAATGTAAGCATGCATGTCTTCCAGGATCCAATCCGCGAACTTACGGCGCTGTTGGTGGTCGGCCGCCTACAGTTATTGCGTTAATAGGACCTTGTGCGAAGTCATTGCGTTAATAGTATGACTGCGGAGAAGTCAAGCTACTGTGTATAATAACCATGTAATGGACAAAATAAAAGGAATTATTACCCCAGGTGGAACAGCGTTGCTGGAAATTCCACCCTCTTTGGATTCTGGGGAGAGCCATTTAGTAAACTCGTTTAGAAAAAGCTCATGCGTATAGAGATCTCCACCAGTTATAATAAGAAGTTCGACGACATCAAAAATGTCGGCGCACGTAAAATGGACTTTAGCGAAAACTAAAAATGAGGAAAATATGGAGCTTAGCACCGAAATAAAGACATTAAAACCAAAGAAAGCTCCCGGTTACGACTTAATAACTAGAGAGTCCTTAAAGTTCTGCTTAGAAAAGCATTAGCTAAGTTTCTATATATTATTATATAGAATATGTTCCGAGTCGGCTGAAAGGTGCTGAAGGTATAATGGTCCGAAAAACGGGAAAACCTCCGAATGACCGCTTTCAATGCTCCCAATTTTATCATTTTATCGAAAATCTTTAGGAGGATAATTCTGAGACGTAATATATACTGCCAATTATTAACGGAAAAAATCTTATCCTCAATCACCAGTTTGGATTCATTCAACTATAGATCAGGTTCATAGAATCACCGACGTAATAGGGAAAGTTTTAGAAGAAAACAAGATTGACTCAAGCGTATTCATGGATGTCTCGCAAGCCTTTGACAAGGTATGACATAGGGCTTAAAGTTCAAATTACGACCGGTCTTGCCATTGATGTTTTATAATATACTGTCAAAGTATCTCGAGAATTTCCCGTGCCAATCTCGTAAACGAAGTATAGCAATTGAAAGAGATTTTAGCCGGCGTTCCGCAGGGAAGTATTCTCGACTCACTTTTGTTTCTCCCATATACTATCCGAGACATACCTCAAGAAAAGTGGATCGTTCTAGCTACGTTTGCCAACAACACTGCTATACTAGCAGTAGGTAAAACGATTGAAAGAACAACGGTGAAACTGCAAAGCGCTCTCGTTAAGTATGTAAATGGACAAAAGCTTTGTGGATGGGCCACAATGAGGCCAAATCTGTTCATGTAAATTGTACATACAGAAAAACGAACCGGTTGTCTATCCTCATAAACTCGGTCTGTATTCCATTTGCAAACAGGGGTAAATACTTTGGAGTGACATTCGACGAAAGGTTAAAATGGGATCGCATGTTAAAAGAAACGCGAATGAGCTCGAAAACAAGTACAGATAAATATATTGATTACTTGGTACACACTCCAAGCTTAGTATTGAAACCAGCTGCGAACTTTTGAGACTAACGTGATAAGAAAAATTGTCAATGCAGCGTGGTACATTAGAGATTACGACTTACACCGAGGCCTCGGAATTCCTACTGTCAAAGACGAAGCAAAAACCTTCGCGGAAAATACAGAATTCGACTTAACAATAGGTTAGGTTAGGTTAGGTTAAACAGGGGTATAATGAATATGCCATCACACAGACACCAGACACCAAAACGGGCCAACGCAATTCCTGTGGAACCAGTTGAATTTGTGTTTAAATGGCAAAAAACCAAAAATCTCCCTGGTGAAACATCCAATTTCCCTGAAAAAGCCAAGGAGGCCTTTGAAGTTCATGCCGTCTATTTCCATAAGTAGATAAGTAGATAAAGTATTTCCATAAAAATTTTCTTCGACTACGCGATGTTGCCTCGCATTCACACAACATGTATGTTATGTCCTCAACAGCTTGCAGATCATCGCAGAGTCTGCAATTAACAATACAGTCCTACAGATTTTGGACTAGAGAAACTTATTGCGGCATCGATAAAGGACCAAGCCATTGGACCTAGCACGAGAAAATAAAACCCCGTTAAAAAGCGGAACATGCGGCAACTTTCATGGGAAAGTCACCTGCCAAACTAGTCTATTATATGATGGAAGACACATCTTGATGAGTCAAAATTTTTTTGCGGTAACATAAACATTAATATTCTAGGGAGGTGTTTTTTAGTGAGTAAAAATCTCACACTATTATAAGCACGCGCTTGCGATCCTCATAGTGTTTAATGGAAGATTTTTACTTGCCGGAAAAAAAAACAAGTAAAATTCAGTATTTTGGATTATCTCTTATGCCAACCCTGCCTCCATCAGCTGCAGCATAATATTCCTAACCGGTGTTTCAACAAGAGGTGAAATTCTATCTGACCTTCTGTAACACTTCCTTTGATCTGTAAAACTCTCTTCCTAGGAATTGGCTTGGAGATTTTATTCAGAAGTAGGAGCAAATAAAAGATTATTAATGAAAATTAGAAATAATAAGGCACATAGGAACATACTAACCCTGAGGCACAACATCCCATCCAAAAAAATGTGAATTGAAGGTTCTTAAATGTAGTTTCATCAATGCTATGATATATGCGTTTTCGATATATGAACCCTGTTAAATGAATTGCAAGTTTATTGCCTTCGCCGAATTGTTGTACAAACTAAAAGTCCAGTGGACTTGTTGCTACGAAATCAGTTCTGCCGTTCATTTCGAAGTTTCGTATCTCGGGCAATATCATGGGCTGACGATATCCATGACCTCTTAAAGAATGGGCGTCAATACAATGGGTCAAATGGAGAGGGGGGAGAGGGAGGAAATTTCTTGTTTTTCAGGGACCGGCTGGATAAATGTTGGTTTTCGTAGGTACCCTCGCACTATGCAGAAAATGACAAGGCCAGCAGTACATTGAATGGAAACCTTGAATACAAAGCCATTGCCTATCAATGAGACTTGCACAGAAATCCAAAAAAAAACTTACCATTCTGAAAATGTATGTTAGCCAATAATAACTTTTACTTGAATGGCTCTTGAGAAATACATCACTCAATAGGTGAAGCTTTTGTCCGCTTAAAATTGGAGTAGATTGCCTACATTCATTAAAGAACTTTTCATACCCTATTCAATTAAAACACCATCCGAATGTGTCTTGCCTCAATTAGTTTTGATACTTTTTTCACAGCTTTCACAACCAGTGTTCCAGCGAGATTGTGATCCCTAAGGTGTACATCAATCTACCGAAAGCAAGATTGCACTTGATATTTCTAAGGCATTTGACAGAGTTTGACAGAGTTTGACATCAGGTTCTTTTGTCGAAAATGCGTGCATTTGAGATCGACGACTCTCTTCTTCAATGGATTAAAAATTACCACGGTGGGTGGCTGCGGCTCAAGTGGTAGCGTATTGGCTTCCCAATCGGACGGTTCGGGGTTCAATACCAGCCGTGACCGGAAGACTTTTTTCCAGGCAAATAAAATCTCGTGAGATGAGTGGTTGCCTAAATACAACATCAAATCAATTTAAACTAATAATTTAGTCTTGCCATTAAATGTTTCTGTCCCATTTTCTGAAAAACTTTCCACATGCTTTGGCATTAGAATAGTCATATTCACTTGAGTGTTAAGTTATTTAAAAAAAAAAAAAACGTTCAATGCAAGTTGGCTTGGATGGTTTCAAGTCTGATATCCACAATACAAATGCTGGTGTCTCCAGGGCTCCATTTCTGTCTCCAAAACTCTTTTTAATTTTGTGATTGAGTGATCTCTTGTCTGCTACCTCTTGCTTACTTACTTAAGCGGTGCTACAGTCCGGGGTGGACTGTAGGCCTGGGACTGGAGGACTGGGCCTCACCCAATAAGCATCTCCAATTAGCGCGGTCTTTGGCTAAGTGCATCCAGTTGCGCACTTCAAGTTGGTTGAGGTCCTCTTCCACTTGAACGCTCCACCTAAGACGAGGCCTTCCTCTACTGCGTTGTTCGTCCGGATTACAGTCGAAAATACTGCGAGCTGGAGCGCTTATGTTCATTCGCTCTACATGTCCCAGCCATCCCAGCGCCCAATGCGCAGTTTTTTGACCAGGTCTATGTCGCTGTACAGCTCATAGAGTTCATTGTTGAATCGTCGCCTCCAGAGCCCGTCAACGCATACGGGACCTAATCTCTTACGAAGAATTTTTTTCAAAACGACCAACGATATCTTCATCCGCTTTAGAAAGCTTCGGATCTATAGAGCAGGACTGGGATTACTAGGGTCTTATATAGAGTTTCCTTTGTTGTTCGGAAGAGGGCCTTACTACATAGTTGCCTTCTCAGCCCAAAGAAACAGCGATTAGCAAGCGTTATTATTCGTTTGATTTCCGATGAGGTGTCGTTTTCACATGTGATAGCAGAGCCGAAGTAGACAAATTCCCTTGCTTCCTCAAAGTAATAGCTATAGATTGTAACATTCTGGCCGATTCGTCGATGTTGGGTGTCCCTTCTTGTTGACAGCAAACGCATCAGTGACAGCTCGCTGTGTTCTACCAATAATATCAATATCGTCGGTGTATGCAAGCAATTGATCAGACTTTTGAAAGATCGTACCACGTCTGCTGGCTTGTGAGTTTTGCACTTTTCTTTCAAGTATTGTGTTGAAGAGGTCACATAACATCAAAGGTCTCGGTTAGGCCGTTACCGACCTTGATGCAGCAGCGAGCTCTCTCCATTCTCGTTCTGCTCAAGCGGATATCAAAACTAGACATGGCTCTGCAGATGCTGCCATATGCGGCTAAAATGTGGTGAGTATCGATCTAAACTTCTTGGGTTTTCTCCAGGATCTGCCGTAGTGTAAATATTTCGTAAATTGTGGACTTACTGAGCCTGGGTACTAACTCCAATCAGATCGTTGACAAATGGTTTCAGGCGCTCGCACAATACGGCAGACAGGATTTTATATGCGATGTTTAGGAGACAGTTCAGAAGGTCTCCTTTCTTGCGAACCGAGCAAACGACGCTGAGGTTCCATTCATCAGGCATACATTCATCCGACCAAATCTTGGAAATAAGTTGGTGTATGCTCTCTACCAAGCCATCTACTGCTACCTTAAATACTTCGGCTGGTAGGTCGTCCGGCCCAGCAGCTTTGGAAATAAGTTGGTGTATGCTATCAACCAAGTCATCTCCTGCTGCCTTAAACTGTTCAACGGATAGGCCGCCCGGCTCGGCACCCTGCTACTTCTAGTCTAATATATTCCTTTGCTGACGACAGTACTCTCTGTTTTTAATATTCGTTCCCGGGCTCACGTCCTTGCTCTTTGGCTGCACAAGGAGAACTGCAGTTAAACTCTTAAATTTCGATATTTACAGCAAATCAAATTGGAGAACTATCAACAGAGTGGAATTTAGTGCTTCCAAAATACAACAAATACAATGCTGTCTGCTGTTGTTAAAGCGAAATTTAAATACCCAGCCATTATCCGTGAATGGCAACTGCATCGTCGAAAAACTTTCCATTCTCGGTATAGGTGTCAATGACAGCATGCGTTGGAATGACAATATATTCGATGTAATCAAAAATGCTGCGAAATGTCTAGGTTTCCTCAAACGATCAAAGAAATACTTTTCCCCTCTGAACTGGCCTCAATATATACGGCATTCATCCGCCCAGAATTGGAGTGCATACAATGCCCATATCTGGCCAGGTGCGCCTAAAACATCTTTGCACCTGCTAGATAGGGTTCAAAACCGTGCGATAAAACCCATAGGAGATACTAATATCACTCAGACAATGGACACCCTTGAACACCCTCCACCACCAGTGCTCCATAGAAATCGCTGGTAGCATTCCGACCCTTAAAACCTTCAACCGTAATACTCGTCTCGCTATTAATGCTTAGTATACCCTCAAGCCCGCTTTCAGACGTACTCTGAAATATCTTGATTCGTTCCTAAGCCGTAAAACTCGCTTGTGGTATGCTCTGCCGAGCTCTCCATTTGAAAACCATCGTACATCGCTACGAGTACCTTTCTTTCTTTCCTCCCTGATTTTCCTTCGCCCGCGCTGTGTGCAAACAGCGGGCTAATTTAAAAAAACAAAAACTCATCATTTATTTTCCATCCTCTAAAGCTAAAAACGATTGGAAACCAACGTGCACACGCTCGTAATGGGGATTAAGTACGGTTGAGCGTACTAATTATGAGAAATATGTAATTATCTCATATCTCGTCTAGAACTAGAAGATATACTTAGAACCTTTTGCCATATAAAGGCATAAACAGCCAGCATTTTCAAGGCTTCGAATAATTATCTAGTACAAAATATTTAGATCTTTTGTAGCTAGCAACTATATTCCGGGTAGATTCCGCGTAAGTAATTGATCCTATGCGACTGACAGAAATCAAAATTTTCAAAAATGTCTCAAAAGACCTACATATATCTTAGAAGCTATTAAATCTTAAATTTAAAAAAAAAAACATTATTATTGACAACAAAATATTTGTGTCACTATTTTATATTTAATTAATATGTCTATAATATGTTTGTACATATATATATATATTTATGTGTGTCTTCTTTTCCTTACACAGTTCTGTGCCCCCAAACATAAATATTTTCGTCAATTGTTTTCCCTGTGTAAATAGGTAGGGTTCTCCTTTTCGCTGAAGTCAGCCTTAGTCACGTTATATTCTCGCTCACATTTGAAATGAATCTGCTTTTGTTTGTTTTTTTTTAATCGCATCGCACAATGCCCTTGTAAATTATCCACATTTTACCTCGAACTCATCCCCTGTATATTTTACAATATTGCAGCATCCAGAGACACAACTTAAACGATGATCATTCAATTTGGCGTCTACATGTCCTGACATACCGCATAGTGTCCTAGCCACAAGCAGCGAGAACCGGATGGAATATGGTTTTACACTGACTCCATACATAGGTACATATCTGTAAGCAAAAGCGTTTGTGGTTGTGACAGTGGCGGTGGCGGTGCCGGTGGCATGACAATGGCAATGGCAAAAAAAAAAAAATAAAAATGTGCCATAACATATGCATTCATCGATTTACATCATTGACATAATGAAGTTTCCAAATGAGTTCTATTGTTAACAGATGGACGATGGCGTTGAAAGTTGACTTCGATTAAGAATTCGCAATATGATGCAGTAGTTGATGTTGATGTTGTCATTGGATTTGTTTTCTGCCAACAATGAAGAAGACGTGGTGACATGGTAATGTTTGGCATTGGAGTTCTTCATGCTGCTGAGACCAAAGAGATGTTTGCACATTTGCATAAACATACCTGTGTTGTTGCACATAAGTTGCACACATACGACTATACGGGTAATAGTATGTATACATCAGTCTATACTTAAAAAAAACTGCTCAAGTGTAGTTACTCAGATGTTTGCTGTATCCAAAACTCAATCGCTTACAATACCCTAGCCCTGGAAAATATATATTCGTTTGCTGCATCAAAAGGCTTAATTACATCATCAAAAACATAAGGGCCTTTTTAGCAGTAAATTTACTGAGGGGCATTGAAAAGTCGCCAAGCTATGAAGACTACTGATCAAGTGATTTCAGGGCACGAGACGGATATATATGTAATTCGCCTGTAATTAGTTTGAAAAGATTGAATTTATACTCTCAAGCTTTCATCTACCCAGTCCTGCCATAAGTTCTGTTACAAATATAAAACGCTATAGAAAATAAAAACAGTAAACATATTGCATTCAAAATTGTTCCATTTATTTGACCACAATATCGTTTATTAAAAAAAAAATGTATTCACTCGAAATGACTGCCTTTTGTTTTAACACAACATTCCAAATGGTATGACCATCGGGCTATAGCAACTCGCCGCTTCGGGCGATGATGGCCGTTACATTCAATCCCGGCTTAGAGATCGTAGAATTTACGAAAACGTTCGCCTTTATCTAGCTTATCTACACGATAAGCCTGATTCAATTTGCATTGATGGCACGACCAAAACAAATATAGTGGTTTCCATTCAGCAAGAAGGACTTCCCACAAACCCAAAAGACCTATGTCAGATTTTCGTACGGTTTCACGAAGCCTTTAATATCACGCCTACCGACTTTGCAAACGACCTCTTATGCCGCCCATGTCAGTTCAATGCGACTCTGGCACCTTCAAAGAACGCGTTCTAGTTTTAAGAACTATTTTCGCTCCTAACCCACCTCTGCCTCTATTTACACTCCCCGATTTCCTCAGCATTTAGAGGACTTCGAACAAAAACATCTGAAGTCTATATTAATTCGCAAAACCTGCGAGTTTGCTTTGAATTTCTCTGCGTAAGAATTCCTATTTCTAGCGCAATCTCTTTATTTGTTGTTGCTACATTCGCCCATCGCAACCAATCTGCAGCTACCAATTAGCTATTGATGAATTCGATGCCCTGTTTGCCAAAGCTGACGCAAATGACACTGTCGTTGTTATGGGTGACTTTAATTTTCCACGACTCAAATGGATACGCACTGATGATTCACACTACACCGCCAACAATGCAAGTTCGGAGAAAGAAATCCTTTTGATTGACTGTCTTGTAGACTCCGGACTTTTTCAGTTAAGTGACATAACCAACTATCCCGGTAGACAAAGCGATCTTATCCTCTCCACTGACGTAGATAACAGCATAGTCTCAGCCAGCAAGTACCTCCTTACCACTCTAGATCCTCACCATCCGCCTCTTTTTATGACGTTTTCGTACAACGTTTCAAAACCTTTTTGCTTTGAACACATCTACAGCTTTAATTTTCGAAGAGCCAACTTAACTAAATTAAACAATCTTCTTTCTAAAGCTAATTTCAATTTTCTCTTCAACTCTAGTATTCCCGTTGATGATGTACTTATCTCTTTTTACAATATCATCTTCGATTGCTTTTCCCAGTCTGTTCCTTTTCTACCGCAAAAAAATCCATCGTAACATTATGTGAATCACTGTATTCCAATTATTTAAGCCGCATGCATAATAGTCTTATTTCTGATCCCAAACGCTTTTTCCAGTTTATCAACTCTAAAAGAAAGTCGGACAGTTATGCCTCCACCCTGAAGTTCAACAATTCATCGTCTGATGGTCCGCAAAGAATAGCAAACTTATTTGCCGATTTCTTTAACCAATCGTTTGCTTGCCACATCCAAAACCCGGATCAATTTTATTTCTCATACTTGAACAGCTGCCCACAAATATCCTTTACTTCGGTGGATATCTCAATGGCATTAGTAGATGAAAAGATAGGTAATCTAAAAAGTGAATGTTCAGCTGGACCTGATGGTGTACGCCCCATAGTTTTAAAAAAGTGCACCGCCTACTTGGTAAAACCTCTCACTGCCTTATTCAGACTTTCCTTATCTCAATGCGCCTTTCCCCATTCCTGGAAAAACTCATATACCATATAATCCCTCTGCATAAAAAAGGCCACAAAGATGAAATCTCAAATTACAGACCTAGTTATTGCGAACCTCTCCACAATTGCCAAACTCTTTGAGAGCACTATTTATGATGCTATGTCTTTTTATTGTAAATCAGTGATTTCAAGAAACTAACATGGATTTCTTAAGGGCAGGTCAACCACCACTAATCTCATTGAATTTGTATCAAGTACTCTATGTGCGTTAGAAGATGGCAAAGAAGTAGATGTAATAACCACCGACTTCAGCAAAGCTTTCGATAAAATCTCGCATAAAGTAATTCTTTTAAAACTTTGCGCCCTTGGCTTTCGATCGAATTTCGTTACGTGGATTTTCTCATACTTATAGTAAATGATAGACACTACAGTGTGCTGTTTAGGTCTACATTATCTAAACCTTTCAAAGCCACCTCGCGTGTTCCTCAAGGAAGCCATCTCGGTCCCCTGTTATTTATATTCACAATTAATGATGTTGATACTAATGTTAACAATTCTTTTATCTCTATCTATGCTGACGACATAAAAATCTTCCGTCACGTATTGTCTCCCTCTGACTGTTCTCTGTTGCAAAATGATCTCAATCGATTTTCCACTTGGTGTCTTTATAATTTTTTTGAGTTAAATGTTAACAAATGTCAAGCTTTAACTTTCACTAGAAAACGTCATACAACTCCTTCTCGTGCATATTTCATCAACAACGAGCCTGTTGCGTGTTTTGGCATTTTCTATGATAACGAACTGAACATTCGCTCTCACACAGATAGCATTATTAGTAAAGCCAATTCGACTCTTGGCTTCATTAAACGCTGGTCTAAGGAATTTGACGACCCATATGTGACTAAAGCACTCTACACCACATTTGTTCGACCCCTCCTCGAGTATGCAAGTCTAGTCTGATCACCATATTATTCTGCGCAAATTGCACGTATAGAATCGGTACAGCGTTGGTTCCTTCGGGGACTTCCTTGGTCTGACCCTTTCAATTTACCCCCCTATCATAATCGACTGAAACGTATTAACTTACAACCCCTCATTACACGTCGAGAAGTTTGCGATATAATTTTTGTCCATCAGCTCTTAAATGGTAACATTGAACTTGAACGCATCTTCTTAAATTTTAATACACGTAATCTACGAACTGTACCTCTCTTTCGAGTTAATTCCCACCGAACGAATTACGGATACCATGAACCGTTATCGCGAATGCGAAGTTGACTAGAAATCAACATCAAGCCAACTTCCACTAAGAATTTAGTCTCCCCATTAAATGGTGGATGCCACCCATGGAGCGAAATAACCACTGAGCCCAAACATCTTTCTTTCTCTCTTTATCCCATTTTCCAAAAAACTTAACACATGCTGAGGCATTATAAGTGTATTCATACCCACTTGAGTGTTAAGTTCTTTTTAAAAAAAAAAAAACTCCACATCTCTAGCAATTAAATTTTTAGTTTTATAAGTATAGTAAGTTCAATGCTTATATTAAGCACAATAAAGCTGTCCGGGGTTGAACCGGGGCTAAATTTAAAAAATTTGAAATTTCTATGAAGGGTCTTGCCGGTCATGTTCTCCAATTCTGACCACAAAACTATAATCCAGTGGATTCAATCTGGACTCCCCGACGCGACGGCCAATCTTCTGCTGCTATAAAGCCAGGAATATTGTTTTGAGCCACTACTGCGTGGTTTTCGCTTTGTGCACTGTTGGAAGATCCATCTGTATCCATTGAAAAGTGTATTGGTCAAATCCTTCACATCACCCTCTAGCACATATTCTTGGTAAACCTTTGCACCAGTTTTTACGCCTTTTTCACAGAAATGAAGGGCTGCAACACCATGGTGAGAAACCCCCCACCATATCATTCTGGAAGCGAGATAATGTCCACGTTGAACCCTTGGAACAACTTTTTTCGCTTCCTTAGATGAAGTGTCATAAATTTTGTAATTTTTTTTGTTGAAAACTTCTTCAAAGGTAAAAATTTTCTCATTGTTTGCGTGCCACTGCAAAAGTCGCTTGCATCCTTTCAGCCTAATTTTTTTTAGTTGAGGAGTTAGAAGATGACCCCTGGACCGACGATAGGGTTTCATATGCAGATCATCCCGAGTCAGCCCAGACATGGATCTGGTTGATGTATCCAATTCCTTGGACATGATCTTTACTTCCTAAGGGGATTTCTCCGAATTCATTAACGCACTGTCTTTACCACCGCATTCGTAGAGACGATGCGTGGGCGACCACTTCTTGGTCTGTCTTCTACTCCATACAGTTAATCGAAGCCGGAAATAGCCCGATAAACGAATATTCTCGATATTCCGAGTAGTTTTAGCAACTTGAAAATTAGGCCAGCACTCTTTCCGCACTTATGCAACGCTATTACAGCGACTCGATTCTCTTTAACGCCCCACTCCATGTTAATAGTTTGCAAACTGAAACCAAACTGATTAGTATTCTTCACTGATCAGTGCATGTGTTCTGAAGAAAAAGTTAATGGTTCTATTCCTTCAAGAAGTTTGGAACGCGCTGGAAATTGTGTAACAGAACTTATGGCAGAATATAGTCATGTCAGAAAGATTAGTCACGTCGTAGGAAAAACTGTATAAGATTAGGCCCTTATAAGGCATCAATAGCATTGGAAAGTCTGCTGATGGATTTATTGAGAGCAACGTTGGGACAATAGCGGTCAAAAGTCTCACATCAGAACTGGCAAACAAACACCACCTACGCTTTTTTGATAACTTTTTCACAAGCGTCCCGTTGATACATAACTAAAAACATCAAAAATGCACGCATGCGGCACTGTGAATATGATGAGAAAATGTTTATCCCAATTTTTTTTTTCTGAGCGAGCCCAAAGGATTTAAGTACCTGTAAAATGCTTGCACACAGCGCGGGAGAAGGAAAATCAGAGAGGGATAGAAAGAGAGGTACCGGTGAACGTTGGTTTTAAATGATTGAAGGTTATAATGACTAGGAAATAAAGAACTAGTTATACGGCTTAGTAACGAATCATGATATTTTAAAGTACGTCCGAAAGTGGGCTTGAGGGGTATACTGATGAGCATTCACAGCGAGGCGGCGCGGCGGTATTCAACTGACAAGCTAGCAGTCAGCAAATAAGGAAATAAAAGCGATTCCTTCACTTCAATTCCAACTATAAGTAGGATTGTTTCTACTCTGGCAGTAAAAGACTATAGCACTAACATAAATTTTGTGGATCGTTTTGATCAGTTGTCTTCTTATAACATTAATATTGTAGAACGAGCAAGAAGTGATGGCATAGAATCTTTCAGCTCTTTCATCTTATACAAGTTGAAAGGAAAGCCATCATTAACAGCAACAAAATTTCGACTTGAAAGGATTGAAGACTTGCTAGCAGAAACAATTGTCAGAAGAAATAAAAAACCTATAGTCACCAACTCTCTATCTTCTTCACAAATATTAGTTAAAAAATCAAAATTGTTTGTGTCATTGGAAGTTAGAACTACTAGTTCTTCTTGTCAGCCGATACGCACTGATTAGATTTGTGGCGTTTGTAATATAACATACTTTGCTTGGGTAAATCCAAATCGTGTTTTCAAGAGTACCACCTTGCCAGGTACTCTTGATATTCATAATATGTAATATTGAAAATTTTTTTGTAATATTAAATAAATAATCAAGAAAAAATGTTTTTATAAAAAATAAATAAAAAAAATAGTTGCCACAATTATTGTTGTATACAATTTTTCTCATTCTCAGGTTGCTTCAAGAGCTTATACTACCCTGATGGTTTTCGGAATAACCACCGTGTGGGGCTCTCATTGTTCCGATTTGAGTTCTGTTTTTTTTGTTAAGTTTGTAAATCTGTTGTTGTTGACATTCCCTCTAAATCTTAGCATCATGGCTTGACAATTTCAGAAGTTACGTGGCCAAGAGTACATCTATCTCCGTGTGTGTTGACGAGTTCTTACAATTTTAGAAATGGATTTAAATTTGCAACAACTAACTTGTATTAAATTTTGCGTAAAAAACGGACTTAATGGTGCGCGAACGTTGATTCTCTAAAGAAAACGGTCACTTAACAGTAGCACGTGCAGTTCAAAAGTGCTCGTGAGTCAGTCGAAGATGATGAACGCAGTGGCAGACCATCGACATCGAAAACCGACGAAAACACTGATGAAGTAAAAGAAATGTTGGTCAATAACCGCAAATTAACCATCAGAGAGGTAGCGGAAGACTTGAACATTGCCTATGTATCCGTCCAAGACATTTTGGTTAATGATTTGGGTTTCCGTCATGTAGCAGCAAAGTTGGTGCTAAAAGACCTCAATTTCATACAAAAAAGAGACCGTGTTGACGTCGTAAAAGAGATGATTTGCGAGGTTGAATCCGATTCTACATTCATCAAAAGGATCATTGCTGGAGATGTGGGTTTATGAGCACGACATGCAATTCAGACATCAGACAAGTGAATGGCGTTCACCAAATGAGCCGAGTCCAAAAAAACCACGTCGTTGTCGTTCAGTCAAAAAAGAAGGCAATGCTCACCGTTTTCATGGATTACAACGGTGTAGTGCATCATGAATTTTTGCCAGAAGGCCAGACAGTAAACAAAGAGTACTCGTATTATTTGGGCGTTATGAGACGTTTGCGTGAAGCAATTCGCCGAAAGGGACCAGAATTGTAGCCAGAAAACTCGTGGATTTTGCACCATGATAACGCACCGTCGCACAGTGCCATCATTATTCATAATTTTTTGACGAAAAATGCAACAAATACCATCCAACAGCCACCGAATTCACCTGATTTGGCTCCCTGTGACCTCTTTCTGTTCAATTGAGTTAAAAAACCACTACGGGGAACGCATTTCAGCAGCCGAGAGGAGGTAATGGAAAAATCGCAAGAAGCACTGATGGACATACCGAAAACCGAGTATAAAAAATGTTTCGAGGATTGGATCAAACGCTGGCATAAGTGTGTGGCAGCCGAAGGGGACAATATAGATTTAGTTGAGTAAACTTGTATTTCCAATTTTCTGAATAAATTTTTGATCGAGGTGGTATACTATGTGTTGCTTCCAAATATTTATTTCTACCCTAAAGCTGACTTCGACAAAGTTTTGGAAAACAGAGGTTTATCTTACATCCTATGATCATCACTGCCAGCAACGCCGCCGTCCAGTCGTCTCTATCCTTCTAGTTTATCACACACGTTTCTTAATATCCGCAACCGCCTGGACCGGATATTCAGTCTTCGTCTATACTTCGAGCCAATGTAGTCTAGAATTCGAAAAGCTTCTTAGCTGTAACATTGTCATCCTTGCGCTCGAAGTGGTTGAGCGAATGTAGTCCACTTACGAGTACATCGAGTGTTTGGACTTTATCGAAGTCTTTGTGCAGCTAACGAGTTGGTTTTGTGTTATTTTCCATATGCCCACCTTGGTTTTCCTTAGTCTGGAGTTGTGAATAGAGTTGATTCGTTAAGCTAAAATAACGAGGGTTTGCTTGGATTAGGTGTTGTCGGATATCTACTAAGTTGTGATTTTTTTTTAAATATTACTCCTTTGTTTGTCGTAAGAACATATTGCAACCTATTCTCATTTATTAAGAGGCCCGTTTACTTCGTTTGTCGTCAGCTGTCGTCAGCTGCCGTCACTACCATGCTTCCTGTGCTGCATTAGCTTGAGTACTTCTGCGCAGCTACTTGCTTGGTGGTTATGCAACACTTAATTTACTGTTCGCTGGTGTTCCTTGAAGGCGGTGATATACTTACGGGCTGTAGCAATTCTCGGTATTTTGAGTTCTCAATTATTTAGAAGTCACTGATTAACTCGAGCATCTAGCGGCAATATCTTCACGTCACCGTCTGACATTCAACATCAGCAACAGTAACAGCAGCAGACAACAACCTCTAATGTACTTAATGGTATCAATAGGTGTGATACCTATAGGTTCTGACAATTTAGAAATACTTACGCATTGTGCATATACTCATACACTTATATTCAAGGTGGCGCAAAAGCTATCACCCGATGTTCTTTGGCTGTAATTTTTTTATGAATGAAAAACTTTGGTTCTTCTTTTGGATTATGTTTACATGAGGTCTTAAATTATTTTCCATTACGTTGAGAAAATGAGATCGGCTAAGTGGCCGCCGCCAAAATTGATGACCCTTCTTGATGGATATTCTCTTTGAGGGCTTCAAGAGTCTGAGGCTTCTTAAAAAAAATCCAGAAAAAGAAGTCTGAAACAGTTAAATCAGGTAATCTTCTCGGCCAGTGCAAATCGCCAGAACGGAAGATTAGGCGACCCGGAAATGCAGCCCTCAGATTTTCGGTTGTGGTTCGTGCAGCATGTCTCATTGCTCTATTCTGTTAGAACCACATATTCTCCAGTCTCAATTCATCCAATTGAGGAAGGAAAAAGTCGTTGAGGATGGCTCTCTTGCGGTCGCCGTCTGCAGTAGTCGTTTGGCCTGCGGCGTTTTTGAAAAAATAAGGCCCGATGACGCTTCCAGCTTAAACAGCACACCATGCACACTTTGAGCGGGTGTAACGGCTCTTCGTGGGTTACACATGGATTTTCAGTGCCCCAGAAGCGATAATTTTGCGTATTCACATATCCACAGAGATGGAAATGGGCTTCGTCGCTCATGATGATTTTCGATGAAAAGTTGTCGCCCTCGTGGTCGAGATTCAGGATGGCTTGAGCGTAAGTTACATGCGCTTGGCGATCAACAGCTAACAGCTGATGCACTGTGTGCACGTTGTAATGGAACATCTTACCGTCTTTCACCAAAATTCTTTGTAAAGGCAGTCGATTGATGCCCAATTGCGTGGCACGTCTTAAAGTCGATACTCCGGGGTCCTCTGCGACATCTTCAACCACAGCTGCGATATTCTAAGAAGAACGGCTGCTCCGTGGCCGGCCAGACTTGGCAGCATCTTATGTTGTCCCAGACTCTTCTAGGCGATAGGCTAAATGTCATAGTGTTTGCCCAGTTGGTGTCAGACGACAGGGAAGTATGCGCCGAAATTCATGCTGTGCCAACATTACCGACGAAATATTCCGCAAAATAATCGTAACAATTATTCCGCGTTTTTTAGGAGTATAGCGATTCATGTCTTGTTGACGTGTATTTTATAACTGTTTAGTTCACAAATGTCAAAATAGAATTAACATTTGCCGCCATTTGCAAAAATTATAGCATCTTCCGAAAAGGTGGTGATTTTGCACCACTTTGTGTATATAGTAGAGACATCTATGTATGTCTTCTATTGCTAAGTGGTTTCCTTTTAGGAGAACCTTGTGCTGCTTATCATCATGTTTTCTTCAAGCCTTGTAAACCGAAAGACGTTCTCGGTAGTCGTTCCGTATTGAGACTCTGGCAAGCTAGCCTGTCAAATATGTTTCCTTGTGCATATTAATGACTGATATCTAGCACGGCAAAAGTTTGAGTGAATTTGCTTATCGGGTTTAACTTCATGGCCCTACGTTTCCGGATTTTTTGCAAACATTGCCTGTTTTTCCGCAAAGCATGCGTAGTTTTTGTAAAACAAGGCTGCCGGACAAGAGGGCATACCTGCGGAGCTATTTATGACAGAAGAAGATGACTTGGTTGAGAGCATACACCAACTCATTTCTAAGATTTTTTCAGAGAAATGCACGGTAGTTGAATGAAACTCCATATCCGTTTGTCTGATCTGCAAGGAAGAGACCAGCTACACTACACCAACTATACATGCAACAGTCTTCTTAAAATTGTGTACCAGATCTCGCCTGTCATATTATGTCAACGATTGAAACTATTTGTCAACAATCCGATTGGCGGGTTTCAGTGCGAGTAAGTCCATAGTTGACCAAACCCAAAATGTCCAGATCGATATTCACGACCTCAGTATCGATTTCAAAGCCGCATATATGTACATAGCAGCTCCGATGGCATCCCTGTCAAACTGTTAAGATTGCTCAGAATGACGATAGAGACCGGCCGCTACTCTGTAATTATTGGAAACAGTCCTACCGAGAACTTTGACATTAAAAAAGGGTTTATGCAAAGTAAGGCGTTGTCATATGACTTTTTAAATATTAAACTTGATAATGACACCTCATACTAAATCAAACT
This sequence comes from Volucella zonaria, assembly GCA_963966105.1. Lineage (NCBI taxonomy): Eukaryota > Metazoa > Arthropoda > Insecta > Diptera > Syrphidae > Volucella > Volucella zonaria. The sequence goes on along the minus strand of OZ014533.1, from coordinate 57,306,181 downwards.
GCGTTTCATATTCGCCAATTCTTTGTAGAACTTTGTAGAATTGAAACTAATCATCCCAGTCCAGCTCTATGACACATATGCATGAACGTTAGGACGTGTGATGAAAATATCCTTGGTTGTGTTGAAGGCAAGTTTGTTCAAGTGATTTTTGGACCCATTTTCGTCGACGGACTTTGGCGGAGCACATATAACATCAAACTCTAGGAGTCGTACAGCGTTATCGATTTGATGTGAAAAGTGCGCATCACCTGTCTGAGATGGCTGGGACATGTAGAGCGAATGGACGTTACCGCTCCTGTCTGAAGAATTTTTGATTCCTACTGGGAAAGATAACGCAAGAAAGGAAAACTGCGCCTTACCTGAGGCGCACTAAGGACTGAAACGAATAAAATCTATAAATTTTAATATGGGCTATACTTCCAATGCGTAAAAATTGCAATCCCATTTTGTACCCAAATTAGCCTGTATATTCTCTAGTTTCAGTTTGTTATTGATTTTAGTTCGGTGCGGTTTAAAATATTTATAAAATATGAGTCAAGAGGAGCGCCGTAAAAAGACTATCGACAAATGGCTCGAAAATATTTCGCGTCCAAACCATTTCATCGCAAAAAATTTCAACATAGCACGCAGTACAGTGGATTCTGTTCTTAAACGATATTTGGAGAAGTTGACAGTTAAGCGAAAACAGAAAAGTGGAGCTAAAAGTGGAGCACATGATACAAACTTGGGCGGGAAAATAGTGGGTACCATCGTAAAAAACCGGACTATGTCATCCAGAGATGTTGCTCGGAAATGTAATACCAACCAAATAATTGTACAAAGATCTAAAAAAACGTAACGGTCGAAAAACATGAAAAAAACAAAAAAATACCAAAAGTTACTGAAAAGCAGAAAAAAAGTCATAAAAACACGTGCCCGAAAGCTATACGAGTTGATCAGCAACAAGAAACCGTGCTTGGTTTTGGATGACGAAACTTATGTCATAGCCGACTTTACTACTCTTCCAGGTGCGCAGTTTTCCAACTCGTTTGAAACTGAGATTGTTCCGCAATCAACAACATCGATTGGGATGGAAAAATTCGGGTCAAAATATCTCGTTCGGCAGGCCATTTGCCAATGTGGACACAGAAGCTCATCGTTTATTCCCGTTGTAATAATTAACGGAGAAGTGTACATGAACGAGTGCCTAAAAAAACGGTTGATTCCTTTCTTAAACAAACACGAGGGTTCAACATTATTTTGGCCAGATTTAGCTTCAGCTCACTATGCTCATGCGACGTTGAGCTTTCTTGTTGCTAGAAATGTCAACTTTGTCCCAAAAGACATGGATCCACTCAATGTTCCACAGTGCCGTCCCATTGAAAGGTATTGGGCTTTGGTCAAAGCTAAATTGAGGAAAAGTGAGCAGTGTGCAAAGGACGTAAAAGATTTTAGTGCTAAATGGAAAAGAGCGTCAAAAAGATCACGGATGCAACTGTCACCAACCTTATGAAGTACATTCGAAAGAAGTTGAGGAAAGAATGGGAACCCAAATAATTTTTTTTATTTTTTGTAATTGTGAATGAATTTAATAAAAACAGAGTTTTAAAGCAAATAAAAAAAATGTACATGAATTGTGAAAATATTTTTTTTTTTACTTTGAAGTTTCCAAATTTTATTCGTTTCAGTCCTTAATGTTAGAAGACTATAATAATGAGGCAGTTGCGAAGATACTGAGCTAAATGATCTGGTCCATTGGTTGAGGGTTAGATCCCATACCCACAGCTTCGTTAAGCCTTCATAGTTTTATTCAAATGTACATTCATACTGATAGTTATGCTTTCTTTGTTCCTGCTTTTGAAGCCGACATTACTTTTAAAATGTTGCTTTCCAAAGCTTCGTTAAACCAACCAACCAACTTAATATTTTGAATTTTGTTTTCCTTTGCAGGAGTACGATAAGGAAATGACCAATCAGAAAACCTCATCACCTGCCAACCATTCAATGAAGGATATAGAGTTTTATAAAAATCTTACTAACAACGCGGCAGCTGGTTCAACTGGCAGCTCGGAATGTCTTCCGCCACCACATGACCAGACGGATGCAACAGCGTTAGCAGCAGCGGCTGCCGCTGCTCATGTACATCTGAATGGAACTAGTGAGTACATATCGATGTCCAATTTAATGTCACATACATACAAAATTAAGCCTCCCAGCATGGAAGGAGAAATATAAAATCCAACTGTGTATAGTTGGTACATATGTATGTATGTATGAATATGCACATGAATTCATACAGATTAATTATTTATATTAAAAATCAAAGGCAGCTTGTATTGGAAAGTGCCCAAATTCAGTGGTATTACCTGTCCATGCTGGTCTTATGCTATGTTTATTGGAGCAATGAAGCTCTATTAATAAAATGGACTTAAATTTCAATTACTATATACATATATCTGGTCTCTTTTTCTATCTCAAACCTCAATACGATGTCGCAGTGCAAGACATGATAAATTTGCAAAAGTTACAAAATTTAGCAACCCTGCAACACCACCACCATCAGCAGCAGCAACAGCAACAGCAACAACAACAGCAACAACAGCAGCAGCACAACCATCATCAGCAAACGAATTCAACGGTTGTCGTTCCTCCAGTTGCTGCAGCACTTGCCAGCCTTCAGGGATTAGCCGGTATCTCATCTGCAGTAGCTTTAAATTCACCTTTGAATTTGAGTATCGGCTCTACAACATCAGCAGCAGCAGCAGCAGCAGCAGCGGCAGCGGCAGCAGCAGCAAGTTTGTCATCATCAACTGGGCTGACTAACAATATCAATAATAATAAACCCCATGGTCCGGTTGGATCAACATCTACATCGTCATCATCATCATCGTTGCCCATTTCATCATTATCTATATCTACATCCGTACCAATGGCATCATCACCGCCTCATGGTGGTGAAATTGGTGTTGGAATTGGGAGTTCACCTGTGGCCAGCAATTTAATTGCTGGTGGTTGTAGTCCACCAACCGCTAGTGCACAAATGCCACAATTAATTTTGGCATCAGGACAATTAGTTCAAGGTGTTCAAGGGGCACAGCTATTAATACCAACGGCACAAGGTAAACTCTATTACACAGGAACATAGTCATAGTCTTAACTACCAACTCACACTTATCGTTTCGATTTTGGTTTTATGATTATTTTTTTGTTTTTTTTAGGAATTGCTGTTCAAACTATTTTAACGATTCCTGTGAGTCAACAAATAAATACAAATGAGCATTTTGCTCAAAGTTTTGGCAGTGGATCTTTTGCAACGCCTTTACCACCACCACCGCCACCGCCTCAAAGTTTACTCAAACCAAATCTATTCTCCAATGGTGTTCAGCAACTGTTAGCCGCTCTTCACCCGGAATTATTTGCTGCTGCTGCAGCTAATCATTTAGTAAGCACTGCAGATGTCCATCATCATCATCATCATCATCATGCGGCGGCGGCGGCTGCTGCAGCTGCAGCAGCAAAATCTTATCATATCCAACAGCTGAAGCAAGAGCAACAGCGTGATCAACAATCAGTTGCACATCGTTCGAGTCATCACTTGTCACATTTGGCTCACCACCACCAACAGCAGCATCAACAACAACAACATCAATCGACTGACAATCATCACCAATCGCCAAAATTGGAAAGTGGTACGATAAAGGCACTGCAGGATTGTCAATCGCCATCGCCACCATTGCGTCATTATGGTTCAGCGTCGCCCTGTCGCAGGTCACCGTCAATGTCACCACAACCTCCTGGCGTAAATTCTCAGTCTAGCATGCCACTTCATTTAAAACAAAGTCCGAAACGTGAATGCCCGGCAGGAGTTAATCTAAGTCATCAACAGGCAGAGAAATCACCCGTATCCCCCGTACTAATGGCATTGAGTAGTGGCAGCAGTGGCAGTCATTGTGCATCCTCCAGCAATCATTACTCCTCCTCTCCTTTAAGTTCTCAATTGTTCAGAAGTCACTCACCAACTGGTAGCCAGCATCTAACATCAATATCCACCCCATCACCGTCTAATGTCCAACATCAGTCTCGGGAACAGCAGCAGCAACAGCAGCAAGCAACAACGTCCAGTGTACTTAGTAGCATCAATAGGTGAGCTGCCTGTCTGTTTCGACAAAACCAAAGCTCAATCTCTCGAATTAGTCTTACTTAATTTCTCTGTGTGTGTGTGTGTGTGTTTTTGTGGGCATTTTGCCGTTTTTCCTTCTAATTTCATGCTTCCACGACAACAGACTTACATCTACCAACGGTGAATTAACGATAACAAAATCACATGGTCCAAGTACAGCTCAATCGTCTTCACCATCGCCTCATCACCCGACATCGCATCATCAACAGCAACAACATCAACAAAATTCACATCATCCTCTACATGTTGGCGGACATCATCAGCATCTGCATTCCTGTGGGAATTCGTTAAAAATGAGTCCTTCATCATCGTCGTCAGGGATGCAGCAACAGCAACAAATCTCACCAAATGGCACTGACGGCTCGGCCAATGATTTGCTAGTAGATTCGCCAAGTAAGTCTTCTTTATTTTTTAGTATTTTTTCTATTTGTAATTCCTTGTTAGCAAATCACAACCTACTTCGTATTCCTTCGTTAGCATCCTTCCTGATCGAGAGATCAATTCACTTCACCATAGTTCTGGGGGCAAGCAAAATTTCAAATTGGTTTCAGGGTCAGATATATTTGATATTTATACGAGTGTTGCTCCATCTTTTTTTTATTAATTAATGCGAAATGATTTTGATTTTTTTAAAAGAAACAGATACTTTTTGCTAAAAAGGTTCGGAAATACAATATATTAAATTCCGAATTACTTCGTCATATCTCTTTTCAACTTACCACATTACATATTGCAAATTACTGCAGATAGTCGCCAACATGTGTAGAACGCCAAATGGAAAACCAGTCTTATTTTTTCCTGGAATCAAGTTCACCAGTTGTCATGGTTGCGCCAGGAAATACAATACATAGTCCTAACATACATCCTACATATGTTTGGAGAGTAAATTAAAAAGGTTGAAATTGGTTTTCAGGACTCTAATCAAATTTTTCTTCCGCGCAATTCGAATGACATGCATGTGTACGTATGTATGTATTTTACCACTACAAAATCGAGTTATACATTAGAGATTTGTATGCAATGTACAGAACTAAAAGATACTTTCGCTTAGGTTTTGTATTCCATTGTATGTCCTAGTCCCATACGTGTCTAGATGTTTGGTTTCTGTAAAAAAAAAATTTAACTCACATATGTGCTTCCCTAATCTCTGAGTTAGTCCTTATTCGTTGCGCCTATTATCATACTCGCACATTTCTGCTAAGCAGTAGATTTCGTCTCATTGCAACCAGGCAACCAAGATATACCCTTTTAGAAACGTGTAATAAATCTACTGACATCCAATGTTTCAATAATTGAATATGATTCGTAACCATGATGCAGTGAGAACGACTTTTGCCACTGCTTTATATAGTGGTGGTAAATGAATCCTTAAAGTGGCTGGGAAATTTTAAGGGTGCACTTATTACAGGTAACATATATTAGTTACGAAAAAATAAAATCAAAAAGTTCCCGGAATTTATTCAGAAAATTAAAAGTACAAGTTTATTCGTCTAAATCTATATTGTCCCCTTTAAAGTAATCCCAATCGACTACAACACACTTATGCCAGCGCTTGATCCAATCCTCGAAACATTTTTTATACTCGGTTTTCGGTATGTCCATCAGTGCTTCTTGCGATTTTTCCATTACTTCCTCTCGGCTGCTGAAACGCATTCCCCGTAGTGGCTTTTTAACTCGATTGAACAGAAAGAGGTCACAGGGTGCCAAATCAGATGAATTCGGTGGCTGTTGGATGGTATTTGTTGGATTTTTCGTCAAAAAATTACGAATAATGATGGCACTGTGCAACGGTGCGTTATCATGGTGCAAAATCCACGAGTTTTCTGCCCACAATTCTGGTCTCTTTCGGCGAATTGCTTCACGCAAACGTCTCATAACGCCCAAATACGAGTAATATTCTTTGTTTACTGTCTGGCCTTCTGGCAAAAATTCATGATGCACTACACCGTTGTAATCCATGAAAACCGTGAGTATTGCCTTGTTTTTTGACTGAAAACGACGTGGGTTTTTTGGTCTCGGCTAATTTGGTGAACGCCATTCACTTGCCTGATGTCTGGATTGCGTGTCGTACTCATAAACCCACGTCTCCTCTCCAGTAATGATCCTCGCAAATCATCTCTTTTGCGACGTTAACACGGTCTCTTTTTTGCATGAAATTGAGGTCTTTTGTCACCAACTTTGCTGCTATACGACGGAAACCCAAATTATTAACCAAAATGTCTTGGACGGATCCGTACGCAATGTTCAAGTCCTCCGATATCTCACTGATGGTTAATTTGCGGTTATTGACCAACGTTTCTTTTACTTCATCAATGTTTTCGTCGGTTTTCGATGTCGATGGCCTGCCACTGCGTTCACCGCCCCGTGCCACTGGTAAACGACCGTTTTCTTTAGTGAATCGTTGCCGAAACACTTTTCCAACATTTCCAACGTTCGCGGACCATTAAATCCGTTTTTACGCAAAATTTAATACAAGTTCGTTGTTGCAAATTTAAATCCATTTCTAAAATTGTAAAAAATCGCCAACACGGCTACGTTACTTTTGCAAATGTCAAGCTATGATGCTAGGATTTACCAACTTAACAAAAAAAAACGGAACTCAAATCGAAACAATGGGAGCGCTACACGGTGGGTGTCCGCCGGGAACTTTTTGATCAAGATTGTATATCTCAGTTTTGAGGGAATGGAGGGACTTCTTTTTCAACATCTTGGTATAAATCATCAAACACTGCGATAGCTTTCACGAGCAAATATTAGGCGCCACATACTCGTGTATACAAGGTGGTCCAAAAGTCCGTTAACATGTAAGAAAAAATTTTTATTTATTCTGAAAGTACACAATTTGGGATTTTATTTCTTAAAAATCACATCGTCCATATGCGATTCTTCATTATTTTGTCACTGCTGCAACCTGGAGCGGAAATTTTCAATGGCCGACTGACAAGTGTTTCGGGAAATGTTTTGCATTTCCTCGCGAATATGAGAATTTAATTCCTCAAGAGTCGCTGGTTTGCTTTTAAAGACTTTACTTTTAAGGTATCTCCAAAGGCAAAAATTTATTGGGGATAAGTCCGGGTTACGAGATGGCCTGTTAATGTTACCTTTTTGGATATAACTTTTTGACTGAAAATTTTGCGAACTGCACTTAAAAAGTGGTTGGAAGTGTGTCATATTGCCCCATCTTGCGAAGACCACGATCGTTGACTGAAACCAACAAAATCTTGAAGCGCTGAAGCAAAAAAGTTCTGTAGCATGGCAATATACCGCTCAGTATTCACTGTAACAGCTTTTCCTCTTTGATGTTCATAAAAATATGGACGAATAATGCCTCTTGCTGATAAAGCTGCCCATACAGTAACCTTGGGCGAATGCTTCAATTTCGGATTAGTGTCACTCCAATATCTGCAGTTTTGTCTGTTTACATGTCCTTTTAGGTGAAAGTAGGCTTCGGCTGAAAAAAAAAATGTTGTTAAAGCTGTCGAACCTCTGTAGTATTTCTTTAGCAAACTGCAGCCTGTGAGCACAATCTTGAGGCTTTAACTGCTGAACCATTTGAATTTTGTACGGATGCAAATGCAAATCCTTGTGTAGAATGCGGTTTAAAGATGTTTTGGATACGTTTAAGACGCTAGACTGCTTTCGAGTAGAGAGTCCAGGTTGTTCACGAACAGACGCTCTGACACGCTCTATGTTGTTGGGATCCCGTGATGTTCCCGGTCGGCCAGATCGTGGTTTATCTATTGTTGAACCAGTTTCTTCAAATTTCTGGACTCATTTTTTAATCGATTGAATCGATGGAGCTTCATTTTTATGCCGTATATTGTAATGAGCGCAAAAATTTTCATTGCACTACAGTCGAAGAATCGTTATTTCGATAGTACTCGCAAACGCACGTTGTTTCTCGTTGAATGACGCCATGGCACTAAATTCCTATCGGCTGCTCTAACATTCTGTACCTCGCCCACGTCACCTCGCCCACGTCACCTCTCCCTCGCTGCTCAACGCATTCAAATATTAACGAACTTTTGGACCACCCTGTACTTACATATATAGTAAATTCAATATAAAAAATATAGGAAACGTCGTTTCAACATTTTTGACAACTCTAAATATTTTGGAATTTGGAGCTTGGAAAAAAGTCAACTATTGCTCTCTACAAACCTACGAAAGTCCTAAACCCGAAATGAGATCCTCAGATCCTCATAGCCATACTCATGCAAGGTATCCACCTGAATGCTGGACCATATCAAATAAGAAGTACAATGTAAGGCTAATTCTTTTAGAAGTACTTTTTTCAAGAATAAAAAATTCAATATTATCGGGTAATGTTTACTATCATACACCATTCTTTGCATTTATAGTACTTTTTGTAGATTTCTTTCAAATGTTGGCCGTAACTAACTACGGATAACATGGCCCATCCTGAAGTTCCAATTTTCGATGACGCGTTCGAGCATTACGAGTGGTGTTTGACCAGTGACTCGAGTAATGTTGGCCTCCAATTCTTCAACCGTTGCCGGTTTATTCATGTACTTTATGTAGCCCGAGAGGAAAAAGTCTAGAGGTGTGATGATGAAACCGGTCCAAAACGTGAAATTAACTGTTCACCGAATAGTTCTCGCAATAAAACTATGGTTTCACGGGCTGTGTGGTAAGTGGCGCTGTCTTGTTGGAACCAAATGTCATCGAGATCACGGACATTAATGGGCGCCATTCACAGATACGTTCCTTCCGGCCTCAGTTTTGAAGAAACATGAACGGAACATTCCACCAGCTCATAAACTACGAGTACACTAAACTATTGTTTGGTCTGGATGAAATGGCAGCTCCTAAACCTTTCCAGGTTACGGTTTCGCCTTTCATAATATGGGAATATGTAAAAGCCTATTAGGGCGTACATAACTGCTTCTTTAGGAATTTTAGCTGGTTGATCGTTTCCTCGATAACGATGTGGATCCCGCTGCTGATATGATCACAGATACTATTCACTTTGGAATAAGATCCTTTATCCCTCATCGGATACCCTTATCAAACCAGAAAAAAAAGACTCGAGCTGCAAAGAGGCTATCAGGGTTAGAGATATATTTTTTCGGTCCTACAAGAAATTTCACAAGAGTGAAATTCCTATATGTCAAAAAACTGTGGCAAAAAATACCAGAATGTCCCAAAGGTAGTAAAAATTGTTCGTCGTTCGTCAAGAACATTAGAAATCCTCCATCCCAAGGCTCATTTATAATGACATTCCAGTTGTCAGTTCTTTGGACAAGGCCAATCTGCTTGCTGCACACTTTGTGGCAGCCGAACACTTCCAGATCGGGCTTTGTCCCCACCTACACTTGAGTGCATCGAATTTTTAATAAGACGAATCCACCTTCGCACTCTTAGATCTTAATATACACAAATAAGTTTGTCCAGATTGTATACCTCCTATTCTTCTAAAGAAGTGTTCTTTCACTCTGGCAAAAACCACTGTGTAAGATTTTTCATCAATTCTAGTCCGAGCAAATGGAAAACAGCATTTGTCCAGCCCGTCTCTAAAAAGGAGAATCTTCTTCTCTATCCTCCAACAGACCCATTGCACTTCCGTCCCTTTTTTAAGGTCTTGCATATGCCGAAGTATCGTCAGCTCATGAAATATCTCGAAACACGAAACTTCTCAACGACCGGCAGTACGGTTTTCGTAGCAACAGGTCCACTGGTGATTTGACTGCATGTCTCACCGAAAATTGGAGTCAGAGCGTACATCAATCTTGCGAAAGCAAGGTAGTTGGACTTGACATTTTTAAGGCATTTAACAGAGTTGCGCATCGAGGTCTTTTGTCGAAAATGCGTGCTTTTGGGATCGACCACTCTCTTCTTCAATTCAACTTGTCTTTGAAGCTTTCAAGTCCGCTATTTACAAAATAAATGGTGGTGTTTCCCAGGCCTCCGTTCTGTCTTCAACACTCTTAATTTTCATAAACGATCTCCTGTCTGCTGCTTCTAATCCAATATACAATATATCTTTACTGACGACAGTTCTCTCTGGTTTTCATATTCGTTCCCTAACCCACGTCCCTGCTATTCGGCAGTATAACGTGGACGCCAGCGTATATTAAACTCATTAAATTCTTTCAAAATACAATGCTGTTTGCTGTCGTTAAAGCGAAATTTAAACACCCAGCATTGTCGAAACCGAAATACTAATTCTCACTATGTATATCAATGACAACTTACATTGGAATGACAACATATCTAGGTGTAGGTTTCCTCAAGCGATGTAAGAAATACTTCTTCTCACACAGGGAGTGTGATCTGGCCTCAATATAAAAGGCATTTACCGGCCGAAAATTGGAGTAGAATGCCGTTTCTTTCTTGCCTCCCTAATTTTCCTTCGCCCGCGCTGTGTACAAATTATAAAAAAAGGGTCACTGTATGTGACCTTACAAAGTACTTCCAGGATTCTGCTTGCCAAAACCAAAATCCTAGAGATAGAACAGACCGGCAATCTAGTTGCATTTCTTATGAATCCGTGACAAATGTACATACTCGTATCCAGATGAATTGAAGATAGCAGAAGTCATAATATTTACCTATTTATCTAAAGCTCAGTTATCAAATCGACTTTCGGACCGTGGCAGTATTAAGCAGGTGGCAGTATTAAAGTTCTTTTTATGGCAATTATGTAGATCAACATTTGTCGATAGCGTTCAACATTCACTATAATGTAACGTAAAGACGTCGTCGTCTTCCGGGATAGATACAAAAATTTTTTTTCATTAAAGAAGAGCACTTTTGATGCTGCTGCATCTCACCACAGGTTTATTGATTTTAAGACTGCTTATGAGGACATTTTTAGAGACGGGCTATATAGGATTATGTCAAGTTTTGACGACTCTCCCAAACTTGCCAACTGCCCCATAAAAATTGGTAACGACAACATCCAGCAACTTGATGTCAAAAAAAGGTGATGGTCCGTCTTATGATTTCTTGCACATTATATTGGAATATGGGAAAGAATTGTGCACCGTCAATGCCATAGGAACGTTGACGATCGATGTTGACATTACTTACTTACTTACTTATGTATAGGTCGGGGTGAACCTGGACCTCACTTAACAAGCCTCTCCGGTTCGCCCGGTCTTTAACATTGATGTCCATATTTGCTCTACACGTCCTAGTCATCTCAGGCTACTGATACCCAGTTTCCTGACTAGCTCGATGTTGCTGTACAACTCGTATACTTTGTCGTTGAATCTTCTCCTCCTTCTCATTCTCCTGAGATGATCAAGTTCTGATATAGAGTCTCCTTGTTTTTCGGGATAAAGACATACAACTCAATTGCCTTCTTAGTCCAAAAGAAACAGCAAGAGTGATTCTTTGTCTTATTCCTGCTGAAAAGATGTTTGCTGAATTCGAATTGTGACGTTCTGTTCAATTCGTTGGTGTTGTGCGTCCGTTCTTATTAAGAGCATATTTTTGGTTTTGAACCCATTTACTGCTAAATCCATTTTGGCAGCTTCTGTCTCAATACTAGCGAACGCACCGGTGACAGCCCGCTGAGTTCTCTGAATTATGTCGACATCATCGGGGTGTTCACTTGTGAGTTCCGTAAAATTCTCTCAAGTATGATGTTAATGAAGTCGCATGAGAGCGTCACCTTATCTAAAACCTTTTTTGACATCAAAGGTCTCGGTAAAATCACTACCGCCATTCTGTACAGATGGACGAGTTTGATAGGGATGTTAAACATGGTTCCACATAAATGCTGTCACCTACGGCCCTAAAACCGGTGAGAAGATAGTGGGTATCGATTTGGACTTCTTAAGTTTTTTCCAGGATCTGCTGGAGTGGGAAGATTTGGTCGATTGTGGACTTTCGTGGTCTGAAACTGCACCGCAAACCGTTGTTGGCAGGTTGCTGGCGAAGTTTTTCAGACGTTCACAGAATATGGCGGATAAATTCTTGTATCGTATGTCCAGGAAACTTATACATCTATAGTTGGCGCATTTGAGGAAGTCTCCTTTTTTGTAAATTGGGCACACGGTGCTGAGATTTCATTTAGCAGCATTCACTTTATTCACCAGATCTGAGATATGAGTTCATGCATGCTCTCCACAAAGTCATATCCACCAGCTTTGGATACCTTGGCCATTAAGCTGTCAAGTCCTGCCGATTTGTTGGATTTTAGCTGAGATGGGAAAAAATAAACGAGCTGTTTCTGGGCTTAATGGTTAATGGTGTTAAATAAAGTATATTTGCAAGCTGATCGCATGAATTGATACCCACATGCCGCAACAGCAAACTATAACTTTGGCATGGTAAAAGAGCTTATCTACCAGAGCTTATTTCTTGTGACTAGGAAAGACATTAACTGCCCTGAATTGCGTCGAGAGAAAAGTTTTCGAGCGATTTTGGTTTCTTTTGCATAAACGGATCTTGAAATTGAAGATAACATAGAACAACGAATTGTATGATCTATGCAGTGACATCGATGTGCTCAAAAGGACTAGAAATTATCGGAATACAAGAAAGACCTGAATTTAGATAACGAGCTCAAGTAGAAATAGAGCCAACTGGAGGCAGTTAGCACAAGACGCGCAAAATGAAGAGAGCTGTTTGTGGATTCCCGGACTATACGTCCGCTTTTAGTAAAGTAAAGGCTATAATCGTTCAAAATTTCAGAACTGTAGTTGCTTAAAATGGCTTATTCCTTTTCTGGCATGCAGAGGCTCTATGCAAATGCTTCCTATTTTAACAGAATAACATGCATCCAATTTGCATTTACGAATTAATTTTTCCGGATTACCGAAATACATATGGCATAACTCTGTATGGCTCAACTTCAATTATGCTCTCTTGAGTGACCTTAAAATCTATAAAAAGGCAGCGTGTATTTGCTACTACGAGTAGTACATACGGGGTTCTTGAGTTTTTTTTTTTTAATTCGTCAGAAAGGAAATGTTTGGTAAGTGAGAGAAGGTGATCTGTTGATTAAACTACCATAAGTCTTCGGGCATTAACATAGTATCACAAGCAGGATTGTACATATACTATATACGATGTTTAGGTAATTAAAGCCTCCACTTGAAGTTATTTCATACGCACGAAGATGTCACTTATTGCGATTCAAATTGGGGATAAGAGTGGATTTTTTTAGTAGATCATCATAAAAATTAATCGTCACCGTCATTTTTCATTATCCTTTATTATTCCCTTCAAATTGTTAGTATCGATAACGAGTCCACTATTAGATCTCCTTAGCTTTCCCCGCATGCCTGCTATCTACGAGTATGCTTTCCGTCTTACTGCATTTGCAGATCGGCAAGGGTTCTTGAGTTTTCTTGTGAATGGAACCGTCTGAAGTCTAAGTTTCTAGTAGTACTTTGCCATTGTTGAGGTGTCTGGCAAATCCCCCCTCTTACGTCAAAGCAATGTTTTGAGTAGATATTTGCAGCTGGAATGGTCAGATATACAGAATACTTTCAACTGGATTAACATCTATTAAGCGATTTGAAGAATCGAGTCGGCTTACATAGTACCCCTTAAGCCAATCCTCTATTGACTATCTTACACGCTTGCCTTTTTTGACTGAATGTCGGATCAAAACATTTAGACAGGTACTACTTCTTTAAAACTCTAACAAAATACAGACGCGACCTTTACTTTAGTCAAGTCGATTCGTCGGCATATCCCAGTCAGTGGTATTTGCCTGAAGTGTAACTTAAAAGTAGTTGGGAATTTTGTTTGGATATGTGTCTAACGATTTTACGTTCGTAAGCCAATTAATAGCATTTTTCCTTAAAATTTCGGATTTCGCGGGATTAATACAAGTCCCGTCCAAACCCTTAAAATTTATTTACAAACATTCACCGTAGAACTATGATTACACTAAATCTCCGCCATTGGATGCCTTTAGAGAGCATCACCATTACGTCAAGATACGAGTACATGTACATATATTCGACAAAGGCAACGGTTATGCAAACGCAGTTTATGAAGTGCGAAAATCATTCGACGAAACTTTTGCCGTCATTTATTCACGTTACGTTACAGATTAATCGGCTTAGTGGCAAAACTTCATAATTACCAATCTAATTTGTGATCTCATTCATCCTTTGACGATGCGAAATAGATTCTGCGTAAAAATCCTTTTTTGCTTGGATGATGCAAATGTTAGCTACGTACGAATACATCTAGCATTAATTTTGTACGCGTAATGAATGTTTAGATTTACACGTTGACAAAAATAATGCACGCTGATCGGCTTTCGGTTTTTAGCTTTCAGGAAGTATCCATTTCTAGATACTCTATCTACTCAACTCAATGTAGGTATACACATGTGAACTAATACTTATTCGTACATATGTATAATGAAATCTGACTCTCAACGATGGTAAAATGCATTTGGAAAGCAAATTAACCACCCATAACCTCCGAGTCTTGGGAAGAACTTTTTTAAGGATGGGATGACTGAATTTATCCTTAAGGAAAACTTCAACGTGTCGTCGAAGTATTCGTACAAGTTAATATTTTACGATGCATGACACCGAATTTACCCTCTGAAAGGTGTTTAGCTTGCCTGTCGGGGCTGTGTTGTTTGTCACATCACCTCACTAGTCACCGTCGTTGGCAGTGTGCAAATTAGTTAGAAATCTTTAGCGCACAAATAAAAGTCAGATGGCTTTGCCTTGCAAGTTTGACATGCACTAATTACGGTAACACAACAGCTAACAACCGATATTCGATTATGCAATTAAATATGCATTATGCCATCAATTACGTTGCACTAAGCTAATTATTTGTGGTGTTCCTGGCGTTGTTGTTTTTGTTGTTTCTATAGTAGGTTTGTCGTTTGTTAACAGTTACCGTGAATACTCATACCAACGTTTATATGCGCGTCAACTCTACAGGATAAACTAATTTTTTATCCATTAAACGTTAAGGTACTACAAGTACTTCTGTTGTACGAGTATGCTGTCTGTACTCATAGTAGTTGTATAAGTTTTGTTGTTAGTATAGGTGCACCAGTGATGAAGATAATGGCCGACTTAGTAATTAGTTGTAATTAGTGGTGCTTTTGATGTGGGTGTTGTACACCTTGCAAATTAGATGTTTCGCTGCGCCGTGCAGCAGCAGCACCAACAGCAGCAACAGCGGCAGTTGCACTTGCGGTAGCAAACTTTAATCATATAATTTTCTTGGTTCCTTTTTTTTATGCCTTCCAGATGAACAAACCATCAATCAAGCCACAAGCAATGTCGTAGATGGCATTGATTTGGATGAAATTAAGGAATTCGCCAAAGCATTTAAATTACGAAGATTGTCGTTGGGATTGACGCAAACACAGGTTGGTCAGGCACTATCGGTGACTGAAGGTCCAGCATATAGTCAAAGTGCCATTTGCAGGTGAGGTAGAGTGTAACCATTGAAAAATAATACTTTTTCTATTACTCATCTAAGAATTAATTACTTAATTAATATGTAGAATATTTTTATTGTTTTTGGTTATTAATTATAAGATTCCTTATCAATTATTTGTGTTAATGTCTATTTGCAAGTACTTATTTATATGTAAAAAAAAGAAAACTTTTTAAATTTGTTGTTTCAAAAAGAATTCTTTACAGTGCACGATTCAAAAATCCATAGAGCATTTTTTTTTAATTACATATACAGCTGCGGTCAAAATAATAGTAGTGAAACTTGTGTAGTAAGAAAACGAATGAAAAAGTTACTCAATCCAATTTGTACAAACAAATATTATATTTTTTTCAAATCCATGTATTTGAAAATATTATTCTAAAATCAAACTTACATCTAGAATTTAATATTAAGTACAATATTTTAGAATGTGTCCAAGCGTATTCAAAAACAGTCGGTCGAAAAAATAGTAGTGCGTTGAATATCTATCTTAATATACAAAAATGCAAACAAAACGTAAAACAAAACTGCGAATTTAGCTTAAAATTTAAATCAGAAAAAAAAGGTTTTTTTTTACCTAAAATTGATATTTAGTTGCGTGACCTTCATTAGAGATAACTGCGGCACAAAGTCGTGGCATGGCGTTTACCAAGTTTTGACACCTTTCCAACGATATCGACATCCAAGACTATTGCACAACTTCCCAAAGGTCATTGTTGTTAGTTGGTCGACAAGTAGCAACAGCCTTCTTAACGTCGCACCAAAGATTCTCAATCGGGATACGGTCTGGGGATTGTGCAGGCCATTCCAATACATTGACCCGGTGCGCAAGAAACCACATGCTTAGCAAGTTTGCTAGTGTGCTTTTTGTTATTGTCTTGTTGAAAGACCATATCAATGGCATTTCCTCCTCAGCATACGACAGAATGGCTGCCTCCAAGATTTTTTATTTTTTTTATAATTTGCTCACGCTCAAGGGATTATTTTTTTTAGTACCATTAAAATGTTTGCACACAGCGCGGGCGAAGGAAAATCATGGAGGATGGAAAGAGAGGTACCGGTGAACGTTGGTTTTAAATGTTTCAAGGTTATAATGACTAGGAAATAAAGACCTAGGCAGGGCAGTCCATAAGCGAGTTGTACGGCTTAGGAAAGAATCACGATATTTTAGAGTACGTCCGAAAATGGGCTTAAGGGTATTCTGATGAGCATTCATAGAGACGGGTGTTACGGTTAAAAGTTTGAAGGGGCGGAATGCTACTGGCGATTTCTATGGAGCACTGGTGGTGGAAATAGCGATAAAAGAGAGTGAGACACGAGACATTACGTCGGTGTTCGAGGGTGTCCATTGTTTGAGTGATATTAGTATCACCTATAAGTTTTACCGCACGGTTTTGGATCCTATCTAGCAGGTGCAGAGATGTTTTGGGCGCACCTCACCAGATGTGGGCACTGTACTCTAATTTCGGGCGGATAAATGCCTTATATATTGAGGCCAGATCAGAGTGGGTAAAGTATTTCTTACATCGCTTGAGGAAACCTAGACATTTCGCAGCATTTTTGACGTCACCGAATATTTGGTCATTCCAACGTAAGTTGTCATTGACACACATATCGAGAAAATTTATCGGTTCCGACGATGCAAGTGCCATCCATGGATAATGGCTGGGTGTTTAAATTTCGCTTTAACGACAGCAGACAGCATTGTGTTTTGGAAGCATTAAATCCTACTCTGTTAGTGGTTCCCCAATTAGTTATGGTGGTAATATCAGAATTTAATGAGCTTAACATACGCTGGCGTTCTCGTTCTACAACCGAAGAGCAGGGACGTGAGTCCGGGAATGAATATGAAAAGCAGAGAGTACTGTCATCAGCAAAGGAGTATATTGGATTAGAGGCAGCAGACAAGAGATCGTTGATGAAAATTAAAAAGAGTGTCGGAGACAGAACGGAACCCTGGGGCACACCAGCAGTTATTTTGTGAATATTAGACTTGAAACCATCCAAGACTTGAATTGAACGTTCCGAAAGGTGATTTCTAATCCATTGAAGAAGAGAGTGTCGATCCCAAAAACACGCATCTATCTTGCTTTCGCCAGAATGATGTACGCTTTGGTTCCACTTTTTGGTGAGACATGCCATCAGA
Organism: Volucella zonaria; assembly: GCA_963966105.1. Taxonomy (NCBI): domain Eukaryota; kingdom Metazoa; phylum Arthropoda; class Insecta; order Diptera; family Syrphidae; genus Volucella; species Volucella zonaria. The sequence goes on along the minus strand of OZ014533.1, from coordinate 57,288,476 downwards.
TCACCAGTGAACCTATTGCTACGAAAACCGTACTGCCGGTCATTAAGAAGTTTTCGTGTTTCGATATATTTCATAAGCTGACAGCTTATCAGCGTTTCCATGACCTTGGAAAGAAGGGACGTAAGTGCAATGAGAAGAGGAAGATTCGCCTTTCTTAGGGACGGGCTGGACAAATGCTGTTTTCCATCTGCTCGGAAAGAGTCCTAGAGAGTAGGATTGATGCCAAAGCTTACGCAGTTGTTTTGCCAGCGAATAAGAACACTTCTTCAGAAGGAGGGGAGATATACCATCTGGACCAGCGGATTTATGTATATGAAGATCTTTAAGAACTCTTGCTACTACACGAGTGCGAAAGTGGATTTGTCCCATTGAAGATTCGACGCACTCAAGTGTAAGCGGAGACAAAACACAATCCGGGAGTGTTGAGCTGGCCGCAAAGTGTGCAGCAGGCAGATTGGCCTTGTCCAAAGAGCTGACAGCTGGAATGTCATTGTAAATGAGCGTTGAGATGGAGGATGAGGCAGAATTTCTAATATTTTTGACGAAAGACCAAAAGTTTTTACTAACTTTGGAACTTTGTAGTATTTTTTGCCTCAGTTTTTGGTCGTATTGGAATTTTAGACGCTTAAGAAAGGCGTTGCAGTCATTTCTGGCTCGTTTGAACTTTTTTCGATTTTCCTCAGTTGGGTTGGTTGGTCCATGATTTGTTGTATCCGGTAGATGGGACCAACACTATAAAAAGAAAAACATGTTCAAACCATGATGTTGGATCCTACATGTTTTATGGTTTTTGTCGTATACTGATGATTAAATTCTGTTCTTGGTGGCTTTCTGACATAAAGACGAGATCCCTTTCCCCATACAAAAGATTTTGGACTCGTCTGACTACAACATTTTTCTCCACTTCTTTGTTGACCAATTTAAGTGGTCCTTCGCGAATTGCATTCTTTTGGCCACATGTTTTTGTTTATGTTAGTAAGGGTACCTTCCGCGGACTGTTGGCTATCAGATCGTGATCTCGTAACCGTCTACGCACCGTTTCAACACTAGCATCCACTCTAAATTTGTCTCTAATCTCCGTAGCTGGAGTAAAGGGATTGATCCTTGAATGCTTGATGACCCTTCTGATCAGTTTTGGCGACATTACCGGCTTACGGCTACGTGTTTCCGGCCTTGAGGAGTACTTCATTGCATTTCTAATTGTTGTTGGTGAGCAGCCAAATAGTTTCGGGATTTCTAAATAGCTTTTACCTTCGGCAATTAACTTTTTTATATCCTCGCGCCTTACTTCTACCAATTACTGAGGAAAATCTAAAAAAAAAATTAATAAATGTCATGAAAAATTCATAAAATAACACGATTCTAACCAATGCTAAATTATGAGAATATTTAAATTTGAAACCAATCGCTCGAAGTACTACTATTATTTTGACTGGACGAAATCCACAACTTTCATTAATAACAGGTGCACATTCGAAAAATTTGCGCAGCAAAACAAAGAGTAGGCAGACATAGCCGTACAAAAATTTTCTTTGCTCTTATTATATAACTGGTTTTTACAGTAAAGGTCATAAAAAACAGTCAAAACAAACAAATAAGCAACTTACAAATTATATTTTCACTTCCACTACTATTATTTTGACCGCAACTGTATGTGTTATGATGACATGCTAAGTATATTTTCTTTTTTTTTATATATATATTCCAAAAATGTTAACAAGTTTTGTTAAATTTTATTTAGGCTGTATGGAGAAGTTGGCAATGAAACTCTTTTGCAGTTCTGTTAGCATTATTTGAGAAAGATTACCAATATTAGAATAGAATAAAAATTGCAGATTAATCCCAATTAAGTACTCGTATGAAAATGTTTGTTTGATTCCTTTACAACTAAATATAATATAATGTGTTTGGTGGACCAACATATCTTGGGTTTCAGTTTTTTTTATTTTAATTTCCTAACGACTTTAGATTTTATTAGGGTATTTTTTAAGAGCTACAGATCTTTTTAAATAGAAAAAAACATGAATTTGGTTTAAATCACAAGCCTTTATTCACTGTGACAGCTTCCTGGCTGTTATGGACGAACCGAATCCTGGTGGTCCAATTTTCAGCAATACTTTCAAGCATTTGGTCTTCTATCACATCAAAACGCGTTGAAAATTTGCTTCCAAGACTTGAATAGTTTATTGTTTATTAGCATAATCAAGTGGCGTCAAATCACACGATTTTTTTGGGCAATTCCCTGGTTCGATTCGCGATATAATATTGCCGTTGGATCGAGTTCTCAATAAGTCAATAGCTTAATGGGCAGTAAGATACTTGGTGCCATCCCGCTGGAACTACATATGTATAAACCGATCTATATCGCCTACATTTTGAAAGAAATATTCACTCATATTTCCCGGTAATTTAATTGTAACGCGATCTCTATCCTCATTCAAGAAAAGGACCAACGATGCAACAACCACCATGAAGGCCACTTCATACGATGTACAATACTTTTGTGATTGTGATTGGTTCTCAAGAGCGTTTTCTGAATTTGTCTTACTCCAGAAATGAGAATGTTGCTTGTCAAAGAACCAGTTGACTCCGAAGTAAGTCTTGTCTCCAAGTATCATTTTAGTTAGACAATATAGATAGCTGCCTCACCAGTTGAACAGGTATAGACCGAGCTCTTTCAAAAACTGTGCAGATAGTGGACGGGCAAAGGACCAGTACCTCAAATTGGTAGTTCCCGATCTTCTGCCACACTTTCACTTATAGCAGCTACAGTTTCTTCTGTACTCCCATTATGTCTACGCGTTGTTGTCCTTATGTCATGTACTTGTATATAGATTTTATGTAGAACGAAATTTATCCACAACACGACGAATAGTGAACGCAATTGGTCGATTACGAGGGCCAACATCAGTTATCTGCATCTTTCTGATATTTTGGTTTTGACAATTTTTTTTCGCACGGAATTTCAAGGCTTCTTGCCTTTTTTTGCAGTTGGCACTGCGACCAAAAAGATTTGTGATACGAAGGCAGATCACGATGCCAGATGAGCGTCAACGTTCTCTGGTGGAGACAATTTATATTGTAGTTTTCAATTACTAAGATTTCACCTAGAATGTAATATCTCATTATAACGCATATAAGCCAGCATTCACACAGTGCGAGTATGAGTTCTGTGGTTTCGTCGTTTTCCAAGCGACATGCGGTTTCCTGATTAATTCTAAGTTTGGTAGGTAGTGTCCCATTAGAAACTGACTAGTCTTCGGTTGGTGCACTCTCTCATGTTGTTCTAAGGGCATAACACCTACAGCAAAATTATCAAAACGTAATCACAGTATAGACCAGCAGTTTTTGTACTTTGTGAAACACAGGCAGATCCCCGCCCACACTTCTCAGATCCCTCTGATCTGAAGCTACCTAGCCACGAACTAGTGCCATCCATCTTTTGTCAAAGCGGACCCGCCATTTACGTGTGTAGGGATATAGCTTACCAAACTCCACCACAATGTGATCCATGTTCCAATCCGAAATTCAATTGCATGCGGTTAAAATTCCATCGAATAGCTGTTTAGTTAAACTTTTTACCAATCAATAATCTCTATATTGACGTTTAATGAATAATCGATAAATAAAATTTAAATTTAAAATATACTCGTATTCAAGCAGTTGTCTAATACATATGCAACTGTAATATATTAAGGTGTAATGTATAAAAAGAAACTTTTCAAAGTATTTATTTTTAGATGTGACGAAAGTTTACTTATACGACGCGAAGGGTTCTTGTTTGGGTGCATGTGCCTGCCGGCAGTTGCGGTGTTTCTGATAGCACTCATGCTCGGCACTTAATGTTGGCGGCCTTTAATTTTATGACTTCCTGTTGAGAAAGTATGTACCTGTTCACAGGTAGTAAAAGTTTGCGGGTACAAAATTTCAAACAGGTATAAAGAGTGAAAATCGATTGCAAAATGTATGGCCTCATCCTAGTGATCGTCAGTGTATGTCTTATGTCGAAGGTTTTATTCAAAAACACAGTAAAGTGGCCATTATACTCCTTTTATTTCTCAATTATGGGCTGGTGCTTCCGCCACAAATAAAAACATGCTACACAAGTTATGTGCATGCTACCAATTATCCAGTGCCAAGAATGATGCAGAAGCGTTTAATGTCAATGAAACCAAACCAAAACCTAAGAAAACCCTGTTAAATATGTCAACAATTACCTGAATTTCTTATTTTTTTTTAAGATAGTTCACGTTTAAAGTACAGCAATACCTCGACTTACGCTACCCCGACTTACGCGAGCGAACCCGGAGTTACACGATTTTGAAATCTCGTCAATTCGTCTTTTGTTTGAGCGTCACACAATCTCTCGATTATCGATTATAGACTTACTGACCCCACACTTTTGCTCAGCTAATGTACATGTTCGGACTTGTCGCGCGGGATCAACGTATAGCTACAATTCATTTTGTGTTACATATTTCTTATCTACGGTTGTATCTACCGAGTGCGGGTTTGTTATTGCATTTTTATACCGGATTTTTTTTTATTTTATGTCTACGAAGACTTAAAAGACTACTGTCACAAAACTTATTCTCCTATTGTATATCAAACAAGATAAAAACGTTATCTTTGGAATGTAAACTTAACACAATTAAAGATTTTGACACAGAAATGGAAATTTGTGAATTGGCAAAGAAGTTTGATCTACCGGAATCGGCGGTCAGAACAATTATAAAGGGCAAAGAAAAAATTCTCGAAGCTGTGAAAAGTGCCCAATCTTTACATTCAACCATTACCGCCGAGATAGAAACGATGTTAAAATTATGGTGTGATAATCAGGTAAATGTGAAAAATTGTCCTATTGATCAGAACGCTGTGCGCTCTTAAGTTAAGCTGATTTTTGAGAGGTTAAAAGCGGATGCTGGTTCAGCCGATTCAAAAGTCGCTGTAATTGGCATAGCATTGCAGAAAGCGGTAAGGCGGCAAGTGCCGATAAAAAGGCTGCGTTTTGCTATCCAGAGAAATTAAAAGCTATGATAGATGAAGATGGCTATACCAACCAAACCATATTCAATGTAGATGAGACTGGCCTGTTCTGGAAGAAGTTGCCAAACAGAACTTTTATCGCACGTGAAGAGGAAACCTTTCTAGGCTTTAAGGCCGCCAAAGATCGATTGACAGTGATGGTTGACGCGAACGAAGGTGGTAAGTGAAAGCCTCTCTTGGTTTATCGCTCAGAAAATCCAAGAGCATTAAAAAATAAATCTAAATATGCGTTGCCTGTGATTTAAAAGTCTAATCGTAAAGCTTGGATGACAGCTTCCATTTTTGAGGACTGGTTGGGTCATCATTTCATACCTGAAATTAAACGCTATTGTGAATCCAAACAATTTCCATTTAAAGTGATGCTTATCATCGACAACATCCTCCTGCAACTTTGACTAGTTTTGACCCACGTGTGAAAGTTGAATTTTTGCCACCTAACACAACCAGCTTACTTCAACCGATGGATCAGGGAGTCATTAAAACATTCAAAGCTTATTAAGCCAGACGATCATTTGCACACCTACATGAAGTTATGAGAAAAAACAACGAGCTCTCTGTTAAAGACTTTTGGAAACAATGCAATGTTTTAGATGTAGTGAGAATCATTGGACAATCTTGGAATGAAACTCCACAAAAAACGTTAAATGACGTCTGTAAAAAACTGTGTCCTTTTTTTTCATCACTGACACTCAGATGGAAACGACTCCAGAGCCTGATGAAATTGGTCATGCGATTGAAGAAGCTGTTGATCTCGCCAGGCGAATAAATTTAGAAGTGGATAGTGATGACGTTAAGAAACTACTAGATTCCCACAATCAGGAGCTGACAACTGATAAACTCATAGAAATGCATGAATTTGAAGAGCTTGATTGTTTAGATCCAGTTCAATCAGAAGTTCGAATGACGGCTGGAAACTTGACTGAAGGCCTCAGTTCATTTGAAAATATAGACTCCAACGAAGAGCGTATTTCTTCTACAAAGCAAGGGATAAAAAAATTATTAGCATGCTATGAGGAATTTTTGCTGGAGAAAAAAATAATCTTTGAGCCGTCGAACAACTTTGTTAGATTTTATGAATTCTTTTACATCAAAGTAACTTCGGTTGTCGATTTAATGTTTTTATAATGTAGGATTTTAATAAACAGTTTTGGTCTAAATTGCGATTTTCTTTAGTTTACGGTCCGAATTGAAAATATTTAACATGTTTGTATTTATATGCGAAATAATACACCGACTTATGTGAATTCGACTTACGCGGTTATCGCACGGTCCCACCTTTCGCGTAAGTTCGGGTTATTACTGTATTGTACTTATGCTGTCCCTTATACTCGTATTAGTCTTATATTACGGGAGCGTGTTTTATAAGACGTAGCTAAGGCGTATAGTGTGCGATACAAATATCTAATAACCATTGTCGCTTTGTATACTTTACTTATTTATATTTCACTTCACAGTCCTACAAGTTTAATGGTAGCTAATGAATGGTAGGCTCTAGTAAAATTTCCCACATTTGAATAGTTATGAAATTCAAAAAAAAAAAAAAAAAACTGAAAATATACAGGTTAAATACTAATTATTTCAATTAAAATTTGTACAAAAATAGCGCTAAGATTCACCTAGTATGATTCTTTTTGAATACGTATTAGTAATTGAAAAAAAAAAATGAAACCCTTAGTTCAAAACAAAAGAGTTGGCATGCGAACTAGTTCAATTGAGAATATATGTTTGTAAGATAATCAATCATGTAACTGAATATATGTTTGTTAATTTTTTTTTTAATAAATTTAAGTGCCAGGACATTTGCAAAAGATGCTATGAAATTATAATTAATTTTATTTTTTCCAATGTTTTATTTCTTTTTCGGAAAAAAATTACATGTTAACCATAAAATTGAAAATATGTCAAACACAATACCGATTTTAATTATTACGTAACCATGGACGTGTATGGACTTTCGCCAATCTTTATCAACAGTGCCCTTGCTGCACAGATGTATGCCGCTCAGCTATCATCGCAACAACAAAATATGTACGTTCTAATTCAAGAATTAATAATTTTGCTTTCCTCTATCTGTATTTAGTTTTAAATCCTCTGTTTTAATTTAACGTATAATTAAGTTAATTTGCTTTTTATTTTCGCAAAAAAAAAAAAAAGATCGTAACAAAATCGCATAATATACTTCTGTAAGTGAGAACGAGTTAAATGTTCCTGTTACCCTGGGTACGATCGAACTCTCCTCTTCAATGTTTATTTCTTAGATGCATGCAAATTAGGTTCTGCAAAAGCGAAACCTCTTCTTAGTAAATGTGAATGCACATACGTGCAAATTAAAAAGAGAAATAAAATCAAATGTCTACACATTTGTTGCACATAATTAACACCAGTTGAAGGTAGCACGATGGTGGTGGTCCACTTCTTCTGAAAGAAGATCAATGTTAAATTGGCATTAGCTACGACGGAAAAAAAAGCAAAAACAAAAAAAAATGTATTGAAACTCGCGAACAAAATTAGTGGATGCGACTTAATGATTGAGAGAGTTCTTTTTATCTTTTTTTGTTGACCTATGGTATGGGGATATTTAACGAGATAAATTTAAATGAAAATAATTGAGTTTGAATATGTAAATTTGTTTAAAAACTTTATTTACTTTGATTTGGTGCTAATTATTTACTTAATGTACATTTCTTAATCCCTTAAATATTTCATGTGTATGTGCTGTTATTTTATAACAAAAAGTCACCAGCCAGGGCATTGCCAAAAGTATAATCACAAATTTGTGTTAGAACTTCCAGAATGAAATTGTAATTTTTTTTTTTAATTTTTGTGTGCTTTGGAAAAATTTTAATTTTTAGTTGGAAAATTTAAATACGACAATGTCCTGGCACTGATAATGCGCATACAATGCTTTTGTTTTCATATTCGTACTTGTGTTCGTTTTAGTTTTATTTAGTTATTTTCTGAATTTTGATTAATTTGGATTTTCATCAATTATGCAGGTTTGAAAAATTGGATATAACTCCCAAGAGTGCCCAAAAGATAAAACCTGTTCTCGAACGTTGGATGAAGGAAGCTGAAGAAAGGTATATAACAATCTAGAATTGTGCTCTTTTGATTAATATAATAGACGTTTTACATATTTCAGCCACTGGAATCGATATAAAACTGGGCAAAATCATTTAACAGATTACATTGGTGTTGAGCCATCTAAAAAGAGAAAAAGAAGAACGTCGTTTACACCTCAAGCTTTAGAATTATTGAATGCTCATTTCGAAAGGAATACACATCCATCAGGTGGGGCTTTTTTTCGGTACACCACATAATTTTTACTTTAATATGTTAAGAGTTATATTTTCTATCAACATTTGTAAAAAATAGCTTGTCCATTTGTACATTTGAACAGGCAACCAAACTTACCTCCTTTGTGTTTTCCGACCAGATTGCATTTTCCTTATTCTTACTACTACTCGTATAGAACGCAATTGAGTAACTCTTTTCAAAACTGAACGGCTATATGGGTTGTACATTATTGTTTTCATAATTTGTGCGCGCTGAAGGGGTTTTGTGAATTCTTAAAATGTTGCCAAACGGTACAGACGAAAGAAAGTTAGGGGGGAAGAAAGAGATACACCTATGAACGCTGATCTTCAATGATGAGTAGGGAATAAAGGGCATAGCAGGGCAGGGCTTGAAAGTTAACTGATGAACATTCATAGTGAGATGGGTGTTGGGGTTAAAACTTTAAAGGACTTCTTGGAATTTTGCTGGAGCACTGGTGGTGAAAATAGAGAAAGATGGGTGAGGCCAGAGACATTGCGTCAGTTTTCGAGGGTGTCAGTTGACTGTGCAATGTTAGCATCTATGTATGAGTTTTATCGCACGGTTTTAAATCTTATTTAGCAAGCGCAGAGAAGGTTTAGGAGCACCTGCAAGATGTGGGCATTTTATTCCAAATTTAGGCGGATAAATTCCTTATACATTGTGGCCAGATCACTCTGTACCATTTCGCATAACTTTGATGACATTGAATACGTGATCACTACAATTTCTTTTTAAATAATTGGTGCGGGCACAGGGGATGTTTGAAAACAGCGCGCGGGAAAGGAAGTTAGGGAGGGCAAAACAGAGATACCGATGTGCGTTTTTATCACTGACACACATACCGAGAATGGAAAGTTTTACGGTCTCAACAATGCAAGTGCGATTCATGTAACATATAACGGCTGGGTATTTAAATTTCACTTTAACGACAACAAACAGCATTGTGTTTTGGAAGCATTAAATTCCACTATGTTGATATGAGAAGCAGAGAGCACTGTCGTCAGCAAAGGAATATATGGAATTAGAAGCGGCAGACAAAAGATCAGTGATAGTGTCGGAGACAGAACGCAGCCCTGAGGCACACCAGCATTTATTTTGAGAATATCAGACTTGAAACCATACATGAGAACTTGGATTGAACGTCCCGAAATGTAGTTTCTAATCCATTGAAGAATAGAGTCGTCAATCCCAAATGCATGCGTTTTCGACAAAAGAGTCTGGTGCCAAACTCTGTCAAATGCCTTAGAAATATCAAGTGCAACTATCTTGCTTTCGCCAGATTGATGTACGCTTTGGTTCCACTTTTCGGTGAGGCATGCCATCAAATCATCAGTGGAACTTTTGCTACTGAAAACCATACTGCCGGTCATAGAAAAGTTTTCGCGTTTCGAGATATTTCATGAACTCATGGTTTATCAGCGTTTCCATAATCTTGGAAAGAAGGGACGTAAGTGCAATCTGTCTGTAAGAGGAGAGGGAAGAAGATTCGCCCTTCTCAAGGACGAGCTGGAAAAATGCTGTTTCCCATTTGCTCGCAAAGAATCCTAAAGAGTAGGATTGATGAAAAGGCTTACGCAATGGTTTTGCCAGCGAGGAAGAACACCTCTTCAAAAGAAGGGGATACACCATCTGGACCAGCGAATTTGTGTATGTTAAGGTCTTTAACTACTAATGATACTACACGAGCAGGAAAGTGGATTCGTCGCTTTGAAGATCAGGCGCTTTCAAGTGTAGGCGGGGGCAAAGCACAATCTGAAAGTGTTGAGTCCCCGCAAAGTATTCAGCAAACAGATTAGCGTTGCCCAAAGAGCTGACAGCTGGAATGTCATTGTAAATGAGCGTTGGAATGGAGAATGAGGCAGAATTTCTAATATTTTTGACTAGCGACCAAAAATTGTTACTATCTTTGAGACATTGTAGTATTTTTTGCCTCAGTTTTTGGTCGTATTGAAATTTCATACACTTCATACACTGCAACGTCTTTGCAGTCATTTTTGGCTTGTTTGAATTTTTTTCGGTTTTCCTCTGTCGGGTTGGTCTTGTAGAACCGAAAAACATTTCTCTAACCTCTTTGCCGCTTGGGCCTTTTCTTTTAGTTTGATACTCTTAATCCGATAATCTCATTCCAAAAAGAATAGTGTCAGTGGTCATATCAGCAGCGGCCTCTACGCCATTGTCGAGGAAACATAACGACCAGTTGAAATATCTAAAGAAGGTGTTATGTCCGCTCCAATTGGCTTTCTCGTATTTGCGGAGTCTTTTGAGTGCTTGCTCTAACAGTATATGACAAAATGGTCCGATGAGTGTAGAGGGGGGAGCACTTCATAGGTGTACTTATCAGGATGAGAATTCAAAAACAAGTCCAGTGTATTGGCGGTGACACATACATATACCGAGAAGGCAAAGTTTTTCGGTTTCGGCTGGGTGCTTTAATTTCGCTGCTCTGCCCTTCCCGTTCTTCAACTAAAAAGTACAAATAGGGATGTGATTCCGGGAACGAGTGAACGTAACAGGGAGTTCTATTAAAGGAATATATTGCATTACAAGTAGCAGCCAACAGATTGTTGAAAAAGATTAAAAATAGTGTCGGAGACACAACAGAACCCTGGGCACTCCAGCATTTATTTTGAATTTTTGATGAACATTAAAAAGAGTGTGGAAGGCTGAACAGAGTCCAATAGGACTTGAATTGAAAGTTACTTTCCAACACATTGGAAGAATTTTAGATGGAAATGAATATTCCACTTTTCGGCGAGACATGCCATCAAACCACTAGTGGACTTGTTAGAACGATCGTACTGTGGGCTATTGAGAAGTTTTCTTGTTTCAAAATACTTCTTGGGCTAAACGCTTATCAGCGTTTTTATGACCTTGGGAAGAGGGGTCGTAGGTGCAATAGATCTATAGAAAGTAGTTGCAGCCACTCCTCGCTCGTTACAATTAGGGTAGCAACGATAGCAACTGATATCGTAACCAATTAACAGATATGGCTCAGTGATGTGAAGAGCGTAGGGGATTGAGCACATCGATGGTGTAAAGAATAAGAAGTTAAAAAGAAGTCCAGCGTATTAGCGTGTCAGGTATTCGCCTGGGTTCATTTAGAAGCTGAGTTTAGTTGTTTTTCGAAGTTCTCACTATATCGTCCTTTAGATGTTATATAGTCAGAATATCAAAGCCATCTAGAATTATGTATCTTGACGCCGCCTGTAATAATAATTTTTGTATGAAAATACTGGGGTACATTTCAACTCGAGTTGAAACTGAATTCTGGATTGCAACAGAGAGCACATTTTAGTTTGATCAGTTGAATAACAATGAACGTAAATGGAGAGACCGCGGTGAAAAAGTAGTAATGCGGCAATTTTGTATCCAGATAGCTGCAGATCTATGTGATTTGAGAGATGTGGGCGGAGATCTACCTGCCCTTAGGCCGTGCAGGTTCCACAGGTAACGCGATGGGGCTCGAGTTGAAACTGAATTCTGGATTGCAACAGAGAGCACATTTTAGTTTGATCAGTTGCATAACAACGAACGTAAATGGAGAGACCGCGGTGAAAAAGTAGTAATGCGGCAATTTTGTATCCAGATAGCTGCAGATCTATGTGATTTGAGAGATGTGGGCGGAGATCTACCTGCCCTTAGGCCGTGCAGGTTCCACAGGTAACGCGATGGGGCCATTTTGTTGCCTAGTGTTTGTGTGATGGCACATCCATCACACCCCTGTTCCGCATATTTCTTATGTCTACTCGGGATTCTTATTTCATTATAATGGACAAACAAAAAAAAAAACACAAACACCGATGACACTTACTCAAGTCGTGAATTGGAAATTCTAAATGTGGTTTCCCGCATCAAATTGTTGTAAGTCTTCCTTCAAATGGGGTTATGTAACTATTGATTGGCAAGTATGGTTGTTTTTATCCATATTGCATTCCAATACCAATGTCTTAAGTTGAGTCCTAAATATCTGGATTAGATTAACAAACTGGATGACAAATTGTCCAAGCTTTTCATTACCAAGTGGGACACAAGGTGAGATGTAGACACAAGGCTAGATGTGTATACAAAATAATGTCTCCAATGACTATATATCTGGTATTGCTTGTGACTATGTTCAAGTCATAATTTATTTATATAGCATATACGAGTATATGTATAAGACATATATAAGATATATAATATATATCGCACCGCCAGCATTACCATTCTAGAGTAGTTTTTCCATCAGAATAGAACAGCATTTCCCCTACACCGTAATTTCTCAGTCTATCGCAAAAACATGAGTGAGTGCTTTAGTACCAAAACTGGGTAGGTACTTGAACTTTGATGCAAGCGTGGGAGAACTACTCACAGAGGTAGTCCTTTCCGGCCCGTTACAATGCTAGTAAATAGTCTACTTACTGAGGGCCAACAACAAAGTCGCTGACCTCTTAGAAATTTCGGGAAGCATGTCTTTGGTCTGCCAGGTTACTCGAAAGTCAAGCCATCTGCAGTTATGCTTATACAATACCCCCCTGTCAAATAAACTGTCAAATCGTAGGTTCGGCTCCAGAAAAACTATCCTCCGAGCCTTACCTTGTAATTTGATTGGCGATCACAATTCGCGACCTGAGACTCAAACAAGACTCACTTCTGACTACGTTTACAGAAACTTTGCATTATCGAATTAGCTTGGAGTAGTAAAGGAACTAGGAAAGTAATAAACGCAGCTTGACTTTCACTGTAAGCGCAGATTCTTCTCAATAAAGTACATTACAATCAGGATTGCGTATATCTCCGCTTGATATGTCTCATACTATCACTGTAAAATTAGTTCTGGTGTCACTGGATCAGATGACGTGTCCATAAGACCGGAGTCAAAGAACAATCTGTGTGCAAGGTCTTTTAAGCTAGAGTGCGTGTTGTAACAAAGACCACTTCTTCTTAAACGGAAAATGGCTTTAAGAATTCAGCCGATGATATGGATATCAATAGGAGGGAAATTCATCAATGTGTCTAGAGCAGAGCCAGGCGTGTTAGGAATAGCCCGTATGCAGCTGAAAGAGACCGTTCTTTGGAGTCTGGAAAAAGCGGCAGTGACATGAAAGCTTAGGATAAAATTGGATAAAATTGGCCTTATCATAGCCATGTAGATCCGAAGGAGCTACCTCGGTGTAAACCCTATGTTTTGCTGATAGATAATTTTTACTCGCTGTCAGCCGCAACATGTTTAGTCCAAAGAAGTGTGTTATCCAGACTGACACCCAAATAACTCAGATCAGTCAGGTTCGTCATTCTCGTAAAGGGAAGTCTATTGGACCAATTGCCTATTACGTCTAGGGCTGTCTGCGCTTTAGAGCCTTTAATTCTGCAAACCTGCTGCTAGGAATGTTGTATATTGTATGCATTCGCGCACATCAAGTTCAACCATTTGTTCCCTGCTCTTTAGCATGAAGAAAGTCAAACTGATTTGTCTGAGTTTCCTGACAGGTATATATATGTTACATCTTTCCCGATGCTACTTTTACTGTTCACTTGGGGTTCGATTTGTATGTCAGTGCCTGGACAGCAGTGGAGATCCTCTTCAAAAGCGCCCGCAACTTGGTGTATACAACGTGGCGCAAAATTAATCATCCAATTTTGTTTTTGAATTACTTTTTTACTAAATAAAAAAAATATGAATATGAATATGGAAATCTTTATTTGAACCTTTACAATTGTTTTTATTAAGTCGCAGCCAGGTGGCTGCCGCCAGTGTTGATACAAATTTGTGCTCGTTTTACCGTATTTTCCATGACTTTCCACAAGATTTACGGTGATAACTGTTCGCATTCCTGTCGAATATTCTCATTAGGGCCTGCAATTGTCTGAGGCTTGTTGGCATAAGCCCGCGACTTCAAGTTGCCCCAAAGGAAGAGGTCTGGGATGGTTAAATCGGGCGATGTTGCTGGCCATGCCAAATCGCCAAAACGGGAGATTTTCAGTGCCCCAAAAACGAAGATTTTGCCTATTGACGTAACTGCTTAAGTGGAATTGCGCCTCGCCGCTTATGATGATTTTTGACACAAAATCGTCCTCTCCGTTGTTGAGATGCACAGTAGTTCACACGCGACTGACGGTCAGGAGGCATTAACTGATGCACTGGTTGCACTTTGTACGGGAAGATGTGAAAGTCTTTCACTAAAATTCGCTTTAAGGTCCGTCTGGTGATGGCCAATTGCGTGGCGTGTCGTCTGGTTGATGTTTCTTCGTTCTCAGCGACATCGGCAGCCACAGCCGCGAAATTCTCGGCCAAACGACCAGTCCGGTGGCGGCCACGCTCTGTTTGGTCTCCTGTGGTTCCACTCTATTCGAGTCGAGTAGCTAAGCGCCGAAATGTTTGCCCAGTTGGCGCGACACGATTAGGAAATCGGCGTCGAAATTCACGCTGCGCTAACACCACCGCCCTATTATTAGTCAAAAACATCTACACAATTATTCCACGCTCTTGCGGAGTATAGTGCTCCATGGCTTGTCTGTTTGTATGCTTCAGATGTCTAGTTCACAAATATCAAATATGATTGACGTACGACGCCATCTTTTGATAGGGTGATTAATTTAACGCCGCCTAGTACTTTTGTGTAGCACAACTAGATACATACCATCGGTGCTAGGCGATTTGAAGCCATCGAAGGAAGACAAATGCGTATTTAATAGCCACATTGTTCACCGATGGTAAGAGGTCAACTATAGCGTACTGTGTTGCTCAGTTCACTGGTGCAATTGCTTCTGTTGGTTTTTATTCTGTCTGGTTTGTCCCCTTTGAGAACTTTGTTATAAACTTTTCGCAAAAGTTTTTATAAGAAGTACTTCGGACTAGCTTCTCACATCTGTGAAGATTCTCTTTCCATTTTTGAAGATTGCAGTCTTTCTTTAAATTAGTCTTTAACGACTTGCTTAGAAATTTTCTTGCTTATGTAAGTATTCGCTGCAAATCTACGTTCCACTACGGAGCGGACCATATGCAGAAGTTTATCCTGACTGGACAGGTCAGTCAAGGCATCGTTTAGGTTCAGGATAGCTTCCTTTACCTTCTGTTTCATTCATAGTTTCAGTTCAAGGATACTCGCATTACAATCAGAATTTTTTTTATATCCGAATGTCACTTAGCAGTGTAGGAAGATTTAGCATTTTTTAATAGCATCCTGCTTAATGTTATGTTAGAGAATTCCCTAATTTCGATATTAGAAGACATGGCTTAGCAAAGCAAATCATTAATGGAGTACATATTTCATGTGAATACATTCTTTGTTGATATTTACAAAAAAAAAAAATACAAAATGCATTTCAGTAAAAGAAATTAAATCTTCTCATAATTGTTATCTTTTATTTTCAGGTACTGAAATCACAGGTTTGGCTCATCAGCTGGGATATGAGCGCGAAGTGATTAGAATATGGTTTTGTAACAAACGTCAAGCCCTCAAAAATACAGTTCGAATGATGTCCAAAGGAATGGTGTGAATCCTGTGTTAAGAACAACATAAATGCAACGTCATATTCGCCATCTATAAGATATAAGAAGCACTTATGTATATACAAAAATTCGCCTACAACATAAAGTTGTAAGTTATAAATTAAATTAAATTAGTTGCAAAAACAAAACAAAACAAAAAAGCAAAACACAAACACAAACACAAACAAAAATGTAAATTGCTTAGTACATAGTTTTTCAACTTTCTTTTAATAATAATTGTGATAATTGAATGAAGTAAATTATGTATACGATCCAATTCAGGGGATCTTTAATCTATGAGTAAAAAAACAAAAAAATATTATTGTTAGTTTATAAAATGCATTTGAAATAGTTTGACTTCATTTAACCGCAAAAACAAATTATTTATGAGAATGCCATATGGATATAATTAAAATAAGTATACGAGTATGTAACAACTAAAGTTCTCCTACATCTAATCAAGAATTATTCTTATATATATTTTTTTCTTTATTTTCAATTGAATAAGAGTGAAAAATTTGTTTTTAAAACAACATCCCGTGCCATTCCAACAAAATAAAAAATAATAGAAATAATGCTAGAAAATGTAAAAATACGAAAAAAAAAGAAATCATAAAATCAAGCGACAGAAATTAATGGACAAAAAAGAAGTGTAAATGTCTGTAAATAGTTCTTTAATCAAGCAATGCAATTGTGAATTTAACAACAAATACTAATATTATCAGTAAATTTTTGTTTTCTCTGTTTACCCTTATTTTCCATTCGTATGTGATTAATATGTGAGTATTTTTGATTTAACTTCTTCTGTACAATCAAGCAGAAAGTTATGGTTTTCTAGAGAAAACCTTTAGCGTGAGTGTCGAAATTAAATGTGTTAAGTGTAATTTTAAGATTGATGTAATAACAAAAAATAAAATATTTATGTAAAAACAAAACCACAAATACGAACATGTAAAATAATAATTTATGAATATGAATTAAATTAACATAAACAATGTTAAATGTAGGTATTTGTATGTATACAAGTAAAAAATTATTAAACTAAAACAGTTGATAAAAATTGCAAGGCCAATAAAAAAACGAAAATATCAATAAAGACAAATATTGTAATATAATCATAGTGTTATTATTTGTTTTTTTTTTTGAGTAATTTTGTGGAAAGATAAGATATCAGCTTCACAATACGGTCGACGGAGTGGTTGACTTTTAATTTTTTTACGGGGCAAAACTGCCTTGTAACTTGTTTTATTTGTTTAAAATGGTCCCTTAACTATCCAAAAGTGATAACCAATCAAAAGTCTTTAAGTGAGTAAACATTTTTTAAACGTTTCAAAAAATTGTCTTCTCGAGTGAAGTCACGATGCCGAGTTGCAGGTAATTTGACGAGCGTGCTTTGATCGCTTTTTAAACTTCGAGTTTATTTAACCCTTATCCTGTACTTTAAAAGAAAAAAACTCACATGGTATTTGTGGGTCAAATTTGCCCAATATATTTTATTTAGTATTCACAATTTGTTGTATATAATTTTTTGTTCTGAATGTTTTTTACAAAAACTTTTTAAACATTTTGAGCATTTTGTTGAATACCACCTTGATCAAAAAGTTCCCGCACCACACCACCGTGTAGCGCTTCCATTGTTCCGATTTGAGTTCTGTTTTTTTTTAAGTTGGTAAATCTGATAAAATACGAGTAAGATTCAATCTAAATCTTAGCGTCATAGCTTGACATTTGCAAAATTACGTAGCCAAGAGTACATTTAAAACTGGGTGTGTTGGCGATTTTTTACAATTTTAGAAATGCATTTAAATTCGCAACAACGAACTTGTATTAAATTTTGCGTAAAAAACGGATTTAATGGAGCGCGAACCTTGGAAATGTTGGAAAAGTGTTTCGGCAACGATTCTCTAAAGAAAACGGTCGTTTACCAGTGGCACGAGCGCAAGCGGTTTCATTCGCGAGTCATTCAAAGATGATGAGCGCAGTAGCAGACCATCGACGTCGAAAACCGACGAAAACATTGATGAAGTAAAAGAAATGTTGGTCAATTACCGCAAATTAACCATCAGACCATCAGAGAGATAGTGGAGGACTTGAACATTGCCTATGGATCCATCCAAGACATTTTGGTTAATGATTTGGGTTTCCGTCGTGTGGCTGCAAAGTTGGTGCCAAAAGACATCGATTTCATGCAAAAAAGAGACAGTGTTGACATCGCAAAAGAGATGATTTGCGAGGCTGAATCCGACGACACGCAATCCAGACATCAAGCAAGTGAATGGCGTTCACCAAATGAGCCGAGACCAAAAAAACCACGTCGTTGTCGTTCAGTCAAAAAAGAAGGCAATGCTCACGGTTTTCATGGATTACAACGGTGTAGAGCATTATGAATTTTTGCCAGAAGGTCAGACAGTAAACAAAGAGTATTACTCGTATTTGGGCGTTATGAGACGTTTGCGTGAAGCAATTCGCCAAAAGAAGCCAGAATTGTGGGCAGAAAACTCGTGGATTTTTATTCGTAATTTTTTGACGAAAAATCCAACAAATACCATCTAACAGCCACCAAATTCACCTGATTTGGCTCCCTGTGACTTCTTTCTGTTCAATCGAGTTAAATAACCACTACGGGGAACGCGTTTCAGTAGCCGAGAGAAAGTAATGGAAAAATCGCAGGAAGCACTGATGGACATACCGAAAACCGAGTATAAAAAATGTTTCGAAGATTGGATCAAGCGCTGGCATAAGTGTGGTGCAGTCGATGGGGATTACTCTGAAGGGGGCAATATATGTAGATTTAAATGAATCAACTTGTATTTTAAATTTTCTGAATAAATTCCGGGAACTTTTGATTTTGGTATTTCGTGCTGTTGGATCGACTTGGGTACAAATAACAGCGAGATCTCTTTAATGTTGACACTGTAGCTTGTTCTGTATTTTTTCGTGTTTGGGCAATTTTGACCTATGTGTACAGGAAAAGGGTTAAAGCAAAAATAACGTATATTTGGCAGACGAGTTGTATGGGCCAGGCAGTGCAGATTGAAGATTGGTAAGCCATAAATTTCCTAAACATTTTAGTACTTAAAACTTTAAATGCGTTTTGTTCAAACCTATGTTTTTCCAGGCAAGCGACTAGCACCTCAATTTTCAACAGAATTTTTTTTTTTTTAATAATTTGCGTGAGTTCAAGGAATTTATGTACCCTTAAAATGCTTGCACACCGCGCGGGCGAAGGAAAATCAGGAAGGAAAGAAAGAGAGGTACTGATTACTAGGAAATAAAGAGCTATGCAGGGCATTCCATAAGCGAGTTGTACGACTTAGGGACAATATGAGCATTTTTAGCGAGACGAACCAGACATAACGTGTCCATTACGTTTGAGTGTGTCCATTGGCTGAGTGATATTAGTACCACCTAGGAGTTTTATCGCACAGTTTTGAATCCCATCTAGCAGTTGCAGAAATGTTTTTGGCGCACCCGACAGGATGTGGGCATTGTACTCGAATTTTGGGCGGATAAATGCCTTATACAGGGTCCGGGAAAATGAATGCTTTGCCATTTGTTTTTATTGAATTTTGAAAATCACAGAGTCCAAGTGACGACCATTTTTTTCGATACACATGCGAAGCTGATTTCTGAAAGTTTCCATCACTCGAGCAGTAATTTAAGGCGATATTCCTGTAATTTCTTGGCGTATTGCTGCTTTCAGTTCGTCAATGGTTTGGGGATAATGTTGAAAAACCTTCGCTTTCAGGTAGCCCCAAAAAAAAAAGTCGCATGGGCAACCCAACGTCTCTACGTAACGAGATTACGCGTCCTGGAAACATTTCCCTTAAAACGTCCATTGGCCTTCTTGCCATATGAGCCGTAGCTCCATCCTATTGAAACCACACATCGGGATATTCAAGTTCTCTAGGTTTTGGTTCCAAAAAATTGCGTAGCATGTCGACATACCGATCGGCAGTTATGGTAGCCGTCACGCCTCGCCCTCTGCAAAAAAAATAGGGACACCAAAGACCAACAGATTCAACAGCACGCCAAACGGCAACGAATGAGCTGTGAAGTGGCCGTTCATGGAGCTACCGCGGATTCTCTGGTGCCCAGTAGGGATTGACATTTCTGTCAAATTACTGAAAGATTCGTTTTAAAGTCGCTCCTGTAAAAAGTATCAAGTTGCCATGTTTCTAACATAAAAAAGTCAAAAATGTTGTTCAAAGATAAAAGAAACAATCTGCGAAAATATGCCTGGTGAACTTGTTGGAACTATGAGTAAATCAGAACTTACTAATTTGCTTTGTGATCTTCTCGACTCGAAAATGAAAAATACAGCCACGAAGAGTGACATTGAAGCAATAACAGTTGCACACCAAAAAATTATAGAGCTTAACCATCAATTGGCAAACAAAATTCTAGATTTGGAAAGAATATACGAGATCCTAGGGAACCAAATGGATGAAATCCAAAAGAAAAATACAGAAAAAAATCTGATGCAACGAATCGCGACACAGGATGGTATGGATGAAAACGATCTCATCAAAAATACACTTTCGAGGCTCATTCAGCCAAATCCGATTATTGAAAACCAACATATTCACGAGATAAGAACAAATAACGCAGATACGAAACACTTTATTGTAAAGCTTGATTCAAGGCAACAGGTGATTGCAGCGCTCAAGGAATCCAAATCACTACGAGGTACAGATATCAATATATTCAAAGATCTTCCTTTATCAATTCGACAGAACCGCAATAAACTCCTAAAGATAAGAAGCAGCCTTGCTGCAATAAATGCAAACATTAAAGTATTGGTTCGAGATGATAGGATGTATGTTATGTAGAGAAAAAAGTTTTTCGTTGGAGTTCTTCGCTGTGACTTTTACAAAACAACAACAATGGTGTTTCGGTTCTAAATCAAATTTACCAAACAAATGTCAGCGAACAGCTGGGTCTCAACGTGGAAGCACAGAGGACAGAAGATGACAACAACAGAGCTGAGCCATTAGTGACACCTACATTTCAAAGCGAAAACTTAGCACAGACACAACCCAGTTATAATATAAACAAAAATCATTAATCATCTATCATGTCATAGGGTATAACTGCCGTCTGCCAAAACAGAATTAAATTAGTAGAAATAAGCAAATTAAAAATATTAAGCTATAATATCAAAGGCCTTATTAATAAGTCAATTCAAGTAGGATTTTATGAATTTATACATAAATTTAATATTATTTTTCTGCATGAAACATTTTTAATAGAAGAAGATTATAAATTATATTTAAACCATTTTAAAAGCTTAAAACAAAATACAAGAGGAAGGGCAAGTGGGGGATGCTTCTTTGGATACAAAAAACATAGTTCTACACACAACATATCCTTTGAATTTGAATCGGTATATGAAATTAAACTTTTAAAAATATCAATTGAATCAAAAAAATTATATATACTACCAATTTAAATTAACTGTAACAACTGGGAAAGAGATTTTGGTGCGTTAGTTGAAGCGATTGAATACTGTAAATATGACGATATGATGATCATCGATGATCTAAATGCCAGAATAGGAAAAGAAGAGGGAAGAGAAAATGTATTCGCAGGCAAGTGAGAAAATCAGAAGATGGAACCACAAATGCAAAGGAATTAAAACTGTTAGAATTATGTGATTCTCATGGATTTCATATACTAAATGGTACAAGCAGTTCAGACTCCAGTGGAAAGTATACGTTCATAGGACAACAAGGATGTTCAGTCAAGGATTACTGCTTGGTACAAGGATTATATCCTTAGTAAATGATTTTGTGGTTTTGATGCAGCAGTTCTCAGACCATATGCTTATTGTTGCCGAGTTTGGTACTTCACCGACAGAAAGAAAAGATACAAGAACGATACAACTACCCCATAAGCTGGTGTGGAAAGAATCAAATGCATCTGAGTATAGGATATCGACAATTTAATAAAAATTTCTTACCCGTCAAAGTTTTTCAAAAGTTTGGAGATCAGTTCATTAAAAGAATATACTACCAAACAAATACAACTTTTAAGTAAATATGTATGAAGAAAAAGAAAAGATTTTTTGAAAACCAAGCTCTAAAATTGGTGAACCTGTAAAGATACAAAGGAGTTCTGGTGTGCGATTAAAAAATTCAACTGTAGAGCACCCCAAATTGGCAGTCAGCTAGACGCAAGAACGCTGATGAACCACTTTCAAACGCTGTTGAACCCACAAAGTAGCATACTGCCGTTTCACTACGCAAAGCCATTAATAAAAAATGAAATATTAGATGCACCTATTACACAGGGAGAAATATGTAACGTTTTGAAAAAACTTCAAGATGGGAAGGCACCTGGAGCTGATCGGATACCCATTGAATTTTTTAAGTATGCGACAAGCAATTTTATCGACAAAATACCGGTGATTTTCAATGGGGCGCTGGAAACAGGTAACTTACCGCCACAGTTCAAACAATCCATAATATATCCGATTCACAAAAAAGACAATATAGCTGATCCCGCAAATTATCGTGGAATATCTTTCCTTAACTCATCTCATCTCATCTCATACAAGGTTTTCACAAAACTTTTAAATGAGCGTATGTCAATCTGGATCGAAAACAACAATTTGATCAAAGAAAGCAGGCTTTCGGAATGGTTATTCAACCGTAGGCAACATTTTCGAACTGCAAAACATTGCTGGGACACTCCTCGAACAAAAAAAAGAAATTATTCGCCTTTTTCGTTGATTTCAAGGCAGCCTTCGATAATATTGATCGAAAAGTTTTAATATTCAAACTTTATAACGCTGGAATGAGCCAAAAGGTTGGGAGGGTTATCGAAAATATATAAGAGGACAACCAACCGAGTGTATGGAGCAGGACCGAAACATCAGAATGGTTTGAAACAACTATGGGAGTAAAACACGGATGTACACTAAGCCCATATCTCTTTGCTTTCTACATCGATGACCTCACCGACTTTTTACCTGGAGGAATAGAGATTGCAGGACATTTAATAAAGGCACTTTTATTTGCAGACGATGTGGCTCTATTTGTATATTCACCAGAGTCCTTACAATTAATGATTAACCATCTTAATTTGTACTGCCAATTATAGAATCTTACGGTTAACCTTACAAAATCAAAAATTATGATATTTAAGAAGGGAGATGGTAGAGAGTGCAGAAATGAAAAATGACATCTCAACGGACAGCCCATTGAAATTGTGAAAACCTATAGATATCTCGGGGTGACAATAGCTAATAATCTCAGTATGGAACCTCATCTAAAGGAAGGACTAATAAAAGCGAAAATTGCCATATCGGTTACATGAAAAAAAATGTTTTTCAAATCAACTAATTGACCACAGCGTAAAGTACAAGGTTTTTCAAGCTGTATCAGAATCTGTTATGATGTACCCAGCGCAATCTTGGGGATACTGCCAATATGAAATAGTAGAGAAACTCCTTAGATACTACATAAAACGATGCTTTAGCTTACCAAGTACAGAACCAAACTATGTGATCAATATCGAAACAGGACTGTCACCGCTTTTCATTAAATCATTAAAATTGCATGTAGATTATGTAATAAAAGTTTTAGAACTGTCGGACGATAGACTTCCAGAAATAATTGCGAAGAAGGTAATCGAAAGGAATACGCTCTGGTATAAAAAACTCGAAGAACTAGCAACGTACTACTAATTCTAATGCAATTTAACTTATGGAAACGAAAGATACCGCAAGCATATGCTTAGAAATCTCATTTGCCAAAGTAGATGAACAATACAGAGCTGATTGCGAAAATATGGCTTCATCATTGGTTCACCGAGCTACATACAGTGTTTTAAAACATAATCTGTCTGAAAAAAATTATTTTCACAATGACAACAGCAAAGAACTAATTTCGGCTGTTTTTAAGATGAGAGGCGAACCAATACGCCTTAATTATATCCCACATCATCCAGATCTACTATAATAAATATAGTCGTTAAGAAGACATTATACATTTCATCGGAAGATGCCCCATTCTTAAAGAAATAAGAAGATATTTTCTAGGAAACGACACAATACCTGAGGAAGAACTTATAGCCTATCTAAACTGCGAAAGCGATGTAAAACAACTTTTTTACTTCTATAAAATTATTACTGAGAACTTTTAACTTTGTAAAAATCAAATTAGTACACTATTTTTTATTTTTTGCTTTTTAACATATCTTTCAATCCTTTTAAATTCAAATATTGAATATACATTAAAACAAACTTGTTATTAAATGTTTAATTTCATGTCAATCAGGCAGACAGCAATGATTTTTGTAACATAAGTTTGTATTATAAACAAGAAAACAAACAATAAATCTAATCTAATGTAAATCTAAATCTAAAATCCCAGTAGCGGATCTACTGCTCGTTCACACAGCCAGATAGACGGAAATGAGCCTCGTCACTCGTTATTAAAAGAGCATTTTGTGTGATGTTTTGAAGAATATCGTTGGGGCATGCTCTGTAATTTTCTCAGTCCCGTTCACTAAGTTCTTACACGATCATCATTTTGTATGGATGGAACTTCAGATCGGCGTGTAAAATTCTTCCAACAGAACGATCTGACAAACGCAAAGCAGAGGCATGCTTAACAGCTAGGAGACTGTTCAACTGCTTCTCTTACAGCTGCAGCATTTTCAGGTGTCCGAACACTTCTGGGTCTATCAGTTGATTTTCTTTTTAAGGCTGAACCTGTGGCTCTAAAATTTGAAACCCACAATAAGTAGTATTGTTTTGCGATCGGGAACTGGAGCATGTCTACCAAGCACGAAGTGAGAACGAAAAGTTTCGTTACTTTTCATAAATGTTTCGGTAACAAAGGCACGATACTCACCCGTCCAATTCATGACGACAACTGAAATGGCAAGGCGTGAGCTACTAACCAACTACGCTAAGCTCCCCTCTATTCAGTGGTTCTGGCAGTGGGCAGTGCAAAATGTGGGAGATCATTTTGCCGGACCCTGTATATTGAGGCCAGATCACAGGGGGTGAAGTATTTCTTATATCGCTTGAGGAAATCTAGAAATTTCGCAGCATTTTTGGCGACATCGAATATGTGGTTATTCCAACGTAAATTGTCATTGACATACATACCTAAAACGGAAAGCTTTTCGGTGTCGACGATGCAAGTGCCGTTCATGAACAATGGCTGGGTGTTTAAATTTCGCTTTAACGACGGCAAACAGCATTGTGTATTGGAAGAATACGATGAGCTTAACATACATACATACACATACTCGAAGAGCAGGGACGTGAGTCTGGGAACTCGCGGAGAGTACTATCGTCAGCAAAGGAATATATTGGATTAGAAGTGGCAGACAAGAAATCATTGATAAAAATTAAAAATAGTGTCGGTGACAGAAACGGAGCCCTGAGGCACACCAGCATTTATTTTGTGAATATCGAACTTGAAACCATCCAAGACAACTTGAATTTAACGTTCCGAAAGGTAGTTTCTAATCCATTGAAGAAGAGAGTCGTCAATCCCAAATGCAAGCATTTTCGACAAAAGAGCCTAATGCCAAACTCTGTTAAATGATTTAGAAATATCAAGTACAACTATCTTGCCTTCCCAAGATTGATGAACGCTCTGGCTCCACTTTTCGGTGAGACACCAGTGGAGCTGTTGCTACGAAAACCGTACTGACGGTCATTGAGAAGTTTTTGCGTTTCGAGATATTTCGTTAGCTGGCAGTTTATCAGCGTTCCCACGACCTTGGAAATAAGGGACGTAAGGGTCCGTAGGGAACGAGAGAAGAAGATTCGACTTTTTTAGGAACGCGCTGGACAAATGCTGTTTTCCATCTGCTTGGAAAGAGTCCTAAAGAGTAGGATAGATGAAAAAGGTTACGCAGTGGTTTTGCCAGGGAGGAAAAACACCTCTTCAGAAGAAGAGAGATATATCATCTGGACCAGCTTATTTGTGTATAATAAGATCTAAGGATCTAAGAGCGCGAAGGTGGATTCGTCCCATTAAAAATTCGACGCACTCAAGTGTAGGCGGGGGCAAAGCATAATCTGGAAGTGTTAAGCCAGATTAGGCTTGTCCAAAGACCTGCAACCATCACCCGTTACAGTTCTGTTGGACGGAACTTGGATGTCGCTGAAAAACCGACCTTCTAGAAAACCCAAAACGCCAAAGGAGGCGAGACCAACGCACCTCCTCTCTGGCACTGCGAATTGGAAAGGCTAGCAATGACTTCAGTTTGAAGGACGCTGTGTCGATCAACAGTGAGATCTAGCCAAAGCAGTGGGCTCGTACAGTGAAGTGCTCCATGCAGAAATCGTTTGAATGGTTAAACAAGTCTGCGCCGAAAATCCTACGCCTGGAAATAAAGACTTTCGACGAATCTTGGACTTCCACAGTGAGATATAAAGGACAGCTCTTTCCTTGTTGTCGGGTTAGACAAAGCTTCTGTCGAGACCATTAAGTCTAGGTATGACTCACATCCCCATCTGTACCTTGAAATGATTAATTCCCACTTTGTTTTCAAATGAGTGCAGAAAAGAGACGAACACCCCAGCACTCATCTATTTCATGTACTAGGATTAACATTCAACATACCAAGTCTGCTACCGCATCCCCATGTAGGAGGCTTTCCGTGTTGAATGCAAAACCCTATCCATACAAGAACCATGGATATGGAATAAATGCATCTAAGGATTCGCATGTTTAATACCACCACTGAAGGCGGTAGCCGAACTTATTGAATACTGTGATTCCAGGAAGATTTGATTTGATTTGATTTGCGGCCCGGGTCAACCCCGGACCGATTTATTAATGCTTATTGCAAGCTTATTCTTAGAACTAACAATTTTCACTTAAAACTAAAGATAAAAACTAAAGGGTGGGAGCGGTTAAAAAAAGTTAGAATGTGAGACATAGGTGGAAATAAGAGTGTTTTTAAGAGAGAGTTTGGTGAGATGGTAGTCGAAGAGAGGCAGAATATCGTTAACTTCACGAAGCATTCTAGACATTGGCTCCAAGTGTCCGTAATTCGTTCGGTGAAGACTGAGCCGGAAAAGTGGCACAGACCTAAGATTGCGAGGGTTGGTATTAAAAGAAATAAGTCGAAGTAAAGAAGGACAATCGATATTACCAACTAAAATTTGATGAATAAATAGAATGTCGGCAACTTTTCGACGTATAGAAAGGGGTTGTAAATTTATAAGTTTCAGCCGGTCAGTATAAGGTGGTAAGTTTTGGCTATCATTCCAGGGAAGACCACGTAAAGCGAATCTATCCGGAGGATGTGTGTTCTGTAGTAGGGTGACCAAACTTGGCTTGCATATTCAAGAAGAGGCCTAACAAAGGTTATGTAAAGAGATTTGGTAACATAAGGATTGGAAAATTCCTTAGACCAGCGCTTGATGAAGCCAAGGGCAGAGTTGGCTTTCTTTATTATATTATCAATGTGAGAACGGAAATTGAGTTCCTTATCACAGATAACACCTAAATCACGCAAGTCATTCACTAAGGGAACAGGCAGATTAAAGATTAGTTGGCAGCGCGGTGAAGTAGGAGGCCGCTTGCGGGAATACGTTATAGCCTGACACTTACTGACGAAAAGTTCAAGAAAATTCTTCTGACATCAAGCACAAAATCTGTCGAAATCTTTCTGCAGTGGTAGGCTGTCCGAGAAAGATGATGTATATCTAAAGGTTTTCATATCATCTGCGTAAACAGATATGTATGAATTTTTAGTGATGCAATCAACATCACTAATCGTCAGAATAAATAATAAGAGACCAAGGTGGCCGCCTTGAAGGACACCAGAAGAGGCTTTAATTGGGTCAGAAACCATGGGCCTAAATAGAATATAGTAATGTTCATTTAAATATGATTGAACCCATGTTATAAAGTTTATTTGGAAACCAAGAGCCTTTAATTTCTGAAAGATTATATCATGTGAAATCCTATAAAAGGCTGTGCTGAAATCGGTGGTAATCACATCAACTTCATTTGGTTAAGTTGGTGGTCGTGGATCTTCCTTTGAAAAATCCGTGCTGGTTTTGGGAAATAATAGATTTACAATGGAAAAGCAATATGTCATAAATAATGCTCTCGAAAAGCTTAGGTATGCAGGACAGCTTATCAATTGGTCGATAGTTGGAAATATCGTCTTTTCGGCCTTTTTTATGTAGGGGAATAATAAATGGCCTTTTCCAGGTCGAGGGAAATAATCCCTGTGTGATAGAAAGCTGAAAGAGAGCTGTAAGAGGTTGGGCTAGGTGCATTTCACATTTCTTTAAAAATATAGGGGAAAGATCATCAGGGCCGCAGAATAATCATCTTTGAGGTTTATTATTTTATCTTTGACTTGCTCTAAAGTTATAGACACAGATTCCAAAGTTGTTTGTGGCAGCTATTTAAGTAGGAAAAGTAAGAGTGGTCTGGCTCTTGGGAATGGGTGGCGAACGCTTGGCTAAAAAAAATTGCGAAGAGATTTGCTATAATTTGGGGATCGCCCGAGGACTTATCTAGAAAATTCAGAGATGATGGATAGTTATTCGATTTACTTTTAGCTTGGGGTCGGAAATGAGTGTGCGGTCCATTTGGTTTAAATAGTTGTCATATGGAGTTTGACAAAGTACAGAGAAATTTATTTGGGCAGACTGGTAGTAAAAGAAATCGATGTCGGAACGCGATATTAAGTAAGTAGGCCAGAGCTTATTTCTCTTATTACGAAGAGATTGCAGCTCTTTATTATACTAGGGTGGTGATGATGAGGGATTCTTTTTGGGTAAAAAAGGTACAGATTGGGAGAGACATTTGAAAATTTCGGTATAAAAGGATGCGAGAGCATCGTTAACCGTGAGGTTGGGATTATCGTAAAGAAAGTCAAAATTGGCCATACTGAGGAGGTTATTCAGTTTGGCGTAGTTAGCCCTATGAAAATTAAAACTGTAAGAACCTCATAAGAAACGCGATTAAGATCATTGTCATACGCCAACGTAAGAGAAAGGGGAGGGTGGTAACTATCCAACTTAGAAAGAAGATGTCTGCTTTCTAAAACGAAGCAGTTATCTGTATCAGTGGCGAAGACTAGATCGAGTTGTCTGCCAATGTTATTGGTGACACCACTTAATTGATAAAGACAGTGTCACTGAGACACTTAATAGCAAGCAAGATGTGGGACGGAGTGATGGCCTTGCACTCATCACAATAGAACAAAAAGTTTCTTTTAAAGTCCCTTAAATACGCGATGGATCTCTTACTCAAGCCGATGCATAGGGCGTGGAACGACTTGCAACAAAGACCACTGCAGATCACCATAACAGCATTTGGATCATTTGTTAAGGAGCAATTTGCACTTCCACATAATTCAGATATGATGACGATGAAGTTAGGGTAGGTCAGTTGAGAATTTACGCAAAAGGCGGTGAATGAGAATTGGGTTAACTTTAATATTATTAGGCACTTTTACTCAATAAACAAATCGAGTCAGCAAAATAGTTGAAAATGTACACAAAGGGCGGTGAATGAGAATTGGGTTATTAGGCACTTTTACTCAATAAACAACAAAGGCGATGACCGGGAAATAGCTTGTGCGAATTATTGCAAATTAGGCAGGAACAAATTAAATGAAAATAAATAAGCGGAGCGAAATTTAAGCACGTCTCAACTTAATGAATGACAACAATCAACAAAGATGAGGCTTATCATATGCTGCGATGCTAATGCTCAGCATATTTTGGAGGCAGTAGCAAATGCAGCGTATCATCATCATCATCAGGATTTCATACTATCGGTTGACCTGGCTGTCAACAATGTTGGCTCTCAGCCAACTTTTGTTACGAGAGTAAGACAGCAAGCAATCGACTTAACGTTATCCAATAGGTAAGCTAAGGAGATTACTGGCTAGAAAGTACTATCGGAGATCTCCATGTTAGACCATACATATATCGAATTCAGAATCGGATGCAAAGTCTCAATCTTGTTGAAGAGGAGGAATTCGCAGAAAACCTACTGGACCCGATTTAAGGATGGGCTCGACAAGTCCAAAAGTGCTCCCTCTAAGCTCAGGACAAAACAAAAGCAAGAGGAAGCTGATCAGAACCTAAACGGTACCCTCACCAAGTATTTTTAAATGGCATGTCCAGTAAGCAATCCCACAGATAGCCCGTTCCTTGGTGGAACGCAGATTTGTAGCGTCTTCTTCGTAAAGAAAGCAGAAAACTTCTTAACAGGTCACCCAAGGCGGCGTTCTGTTTCCACTGCTGGAGTGCACGTTGGTCGACTCACTGCTCAAGGCGCTCAATAGTGCTGGCATCTATTCACAAGCATACGCGGATGATATAGCTGTACTGTCTGTGGGATCGTGTCTGGTGACTGTCTGCTCTAAAGCGCAGGCAGCTCTAGGCGTAGTCGTAGTTCACTAGTAATTGGCTTTCAGTCAATCCTCTCAAAACTAAGATTGTTCACTTTATGAGAAGGAGGAAGCTGTCTGGTCTGATTCATCTGACATCACCATCCTATTCTCCAAAGAAGCAAAGTATTTGGGTGTCAGCCTGTATAACAAACTTCTCTGGACTAAACATGTTACGTCAAAAGCCTCTAAGGCGCTGTCGACCTTCTGCAAATGAGCTATCGGAAAGGTATGGGGTCTGTCACGGAGAAGGGTCGTCTGCATCTACACGGCTATGATAAGGCCAATTATATCCTAAATGTCGGTTGTCAGGTGGAATAAGCTCTCACAAAAATTCGTGATTTCTGCTTTTACCAGACCCCAAAGAAAAGTCTGCCTCGGTTGCATGGAGGCTTTTCCTAACACACGTGACTCCACTCTAGATGCATTGATGAACCTCTTAATATGCACATACACTCTCAAAGCTCCCTCCCTTTGGCTTACGGCAGGCTGCAGAACACCTTATCACAGAAGCGTTTACTCATCTTTCCTCGAAAGACTGAACGATTTCATTAAAAGGAACTTACAAAGAGTACAATGGACTAGTTCTTTTTCCAAGTGCTCTGCTCCGACAGAAAAAAAACCTCAACCCTATCATATCAACACTGCGACCAAAATTGGTATACTCGTATATGAATCGAATTTTTCTAATCATTTAATCACATTTACTGCCTTTAATTCCAGAAACTCAAGAACCTCGAAATCAAATGTTCTCCGCCCAATTTCAAGCCTCTTAAGGCTACTTAATAAGACAGTTTCATTCAACCATTCGCTGTGCCTTTAGTCAATATATTTGGCAAGAATAAACATTTAATTTATACTTTATTTCCTTGTTAAACAATTTACATACAAAAATGTACAAATACTGATTCCAAACGTTGCGTTGTCTTGTTTACATATACGTTGTATCACCGTTATTTTCCTTTTGTTCAACTAATTCCACATTTCTTCTGTCCACTGAACCTTTTTCCTTTCTTTCCACATATTCTATAGTACCATATCTGTGAAGAACAATAAGATAAAAAAATTTTTAATGAGAAAAGAAAAAGACAATTGTTATTTACCCTATAACACCAATGGTCATCAATCCCATCAGGCCTCTGAGCTTTAGAGATGTACACAATAATGGACTTATAATATAGCCAATGACAGAACCAGTCGATTCCCACAACCGAAAATTGCTATATGCTGCTATTTCTTTACCCGGAAACAGTATTCCGCTGAATGCTGAAAATAATTCATTTTATTATAAAGTGTCTTTGCTAAGTTCCTAGCTAATACACCAACATTTAGCTAAGAACATCGAGGTTGTATTAAAAACTATCTAGTATAAAACTTTCATAATAGGGCACATAATAATGGGTTATTTCAACAGAGTGAGCAAATCTACGGAAGTGGTCTTTGTTTTTTTTTCAGAACAAAATATAGAAAACTAAAATTGCAAATACGAGGGCTATTCCAAAATCAACCTCCGAAGTGAAAAACATTTTTAAAAAAAACCAGAAAATTAATTTTTTGCACAAAATAGTTTTATCAACATCTAAATTATTTTTCTACATAGTCTCCATTTAAATCTATACATTTTTGGTAACGTGGGACGAGCTTTTGTATACCCTACTTAAAAAATGGCACCGCCAGTGCGTTGAGGCATTGATTCACACCGTGTATAAGTTCCTCAGTACTTCCAAAATGTTGAGATGCAATGGATGATTTCAATTTTGGGAAAAGGTGATAATCACTTGGTGAACTCCTCCACTAAAGTTTTTGTGCGTGCAGCAGTGTGTGGTCGTGCGTTGTCACGCAGAAGCACCACACCTTTGGTAAGTATTCCTCGTCTTTTGTTCTGGATTGCTCTTCTCAACTTACGTAGAGTTTGACAGTAAACCGCTGTATTTATTGTGTTTCCAGGTTCCATAAACTCGGTCAACAATATGCCTTTACTGTCCCAAAAAACTGTGGCCATCATTTTTCGATAGGAAAATGTTTGTTTGAATATTTTTGGCTTGTTTGGGAAATGAGTGCGCATCCATTACTTTGACTGTTCTTTGCTTTCTTAGTTTACATACTGGACCCAAGTCTCATCTCCAGTCACAATTTGCTGTAAAAATTCTTCACCTTCCATTTCTAAACGTTTGTGAAATGCTTTTCCTAAATTGACACGTTGGGTCTTGTGGACATCTGTGAGCTGTTTTGGGACCCAACGGGCACAGAACTTGTGGTAACCCAAGTTTCTGTATAGAGTAGTTCGAGAAATTTCGGAAAATCTTGTCGCAAGATCTGAAATCGCAAAACGCCTGTTTTCTCGAACAAATTGGTCAACTTGGTGAACCACGTCTTGATTCATGATCGATTTGCGCCCTTGGCCTCCTTCATTATACACATCTGTGCGTCCGTTTTTAAATTGTCTACACCAATCACGTACCGAATCATCACTCATCCCTGTATTGCTGTAAACAGCACATAACCGACGATGAATTTGAGCTGCGCCATTTCCTTCGGCTTGCAAAAAACGAATTACACTTTGTACCTCACAGGCGGCGGGTGATAAAATTGAATTCTCCATGTTAAAACGGCAACTATTGGAAAAATACTGAAGGAAAACGGTCGAAACTTGGCCTATTATTAGAGAATAATGTACTGGTTGCGACATGCAGAAACACGTCACCGAAGTGTACGTATGTAATGAATTGTAACACATAGGAAGTTGATCTCGTATTTTGGGAAAAATAAGTGAATGTTTGTACATACAGTGTTGGCTAAAATCAAAGCACGAAATGATCTCGGTTTGGAAGAAAATTAAAGATAATTCAAAAAACCTCTGATACGAGTAATTTAATTTTTTTTTTGTAATAAAAATATACCTAGCTATTAGTCTTCAACAACATTATTAGTACTCTTCAGTTATTTAAAAAAAAAAAAACAAAATAATGCAAAATAATAGGTGGACAAAACGAACGCACATTTTCAAATTCATAGATTACAAAAGAAAAATGTTTTATTACTAATATTTGGTAGGGTAGCCTTTATTTCTAATTACTGAGGCACGCCTTCTAGGCATAGTGTCAATAAGGTTTTAAATGATGTGCGTGGGGATGTTATTCCAAGCATTTTGAGTCTGTCGAAGCATGGGGTCTAAATTGTGACTACGAGCAATGTCCGATGAATGACATTAAAATCGTCCAAGGCCAGCACGACACCACGTCTTTAAACGGACTTAGGCTAATCGATTTCGCTGCGGAACGTAACGTTACTATAATAAGCACCCGGTTTCCTCAACACAATATTCACAATGGAACATGACAGACACCAGATCGCCAAACTGTCTACCAAATTGATAATGTTGCGATCGACATAAGGAGTGCAAGTATTTTAGATGTCCGAACATTCCGAGCGACCAACATAGACTCGGACCCTACCTAGTTGCAGCCGACTTACGTCTACGGATATCTCAGACCCCACAACAACGGGGAAATACTATGAGGAGATTGAACAGTTGCAATCGGAACAAGAACCTTCGACGTTCGCGTATCCATCAATCTCTCAAGAAGTCCTTTGCAGCCAGCATCAAGTCCTGAAGACCAGTGGCTTAGATGCCGAGAGACCATCAGAAATGGCACAATTGACGTTCTGGGTTTCACCCGCCCACCACCACGAAAACCCTGGTTTGATGAAGAGTGTCGGGAAGCACATGAGACCGACTCGTGGGCTCTACGAGCAAAAGAGGAGGAAAAAACTTCGGCTCCTCCGGAGAAAAAGAAAGAGCATGAGAAGCGTGCGATCGAGGAAATTGAGAGGTGCTACTCCAGGAATAAAGCGGAAGTTTTACCAAAAGGTAAAAAGAACATGTCAGGGTAATAAGAGATGAAAAAGGAAAACTTTGTAGTAGAGAGACAGTCGGTGCTAAGGATATGGAAAAACCATTTCTACAGATTGCTAAACGGCGAAGACGACACAAATTCCGCTGTCAGGCAGAGCGAACCATTCAATATTGACGATGCAACTCAAGAATTCCGTCCACCCGACCAAAATAAAGGTGCTATCCTCCCTTTCGAAGTCGAACAAGGCTGCCGGGCCAGACGGCCTACCCGCTAAACTATTTAAGGCAGCAGGAGATGACTTGGTAGCGAGCATACACCAACTTATTTCCAAGATTTTGTCAGGCATACATTCGCCTGATAAATGGAACCTGAGCATTGTTTTCCCGCTTCACAAGAAAGTAGACTGTCTAAACTGCGCTAACTATATATAGACGTATCAGTCTTCTAAAAATCGCATATAAGATCTTGACTGCCGTATTGTGCGAGTATCTGAAACTATTTGTCCGCGATTTGATTGAACTCTATCAGTGCGGTTTTAGGCCCGGTAAATCCACAATTGACCAAATGTTTACACTAGGACAGATCCAGGAGAAAACCCAGGAAGTTCACATCGATACTCACCACCTTTTTAACGATTATAAAGCCTCACATAACAGCATCTACTGAGACGAGCTATACAGAGCCATGTCTAGTTTTGGCATCTATGGCAAACTCGTCCGCTTGTGCAGGAGTTCGGTAACGACCTAACCGAGGCGTTTGATGTCAAAAAAGGATTTAGGCAAGGGGACGCGCTCTCTTGTGACCTCTTTAACATCATACTTGAAAGAATTGTGCAGAACTAACAAGCCAACACACGAGCGATCTTTTAAAAGTCTGTTCAATTGCTTACATACGCCGACGATCTTGATATTATTGGGAGAACACAGCGAGCTGTCACTGGTGCGTTTGGGAGTATAGGAACAGAATCGGCAAAAATGAGCCTAGCGGTAAACGAGGGCAAAGCAAAGTATATGCTGTCAACCCAACATCGACGAATTGGCCAGAATGTCACAATCGGCAGCTAAAATTTGAGGTAGTAAGGAACTTTGTATACCTCGGCTCTGCGATCACATGTGAAAACAACACATCTTCAGAAATCAAACGAAGAATAAAGCTTGCCAATCGCTGCTTCTTTGGGCTGAGAAGGCAACTGTGTATTATAGTAAGGCCCTCTCCCGAACAACCAAGGAAGCTCTATATAAGACCCTAGTAATCCTAGTCCTGCTCTATGGTTCCGAAGCATGGACCCTTTCTAAAGCGGATGAAGATAAGATATCCTTGGTCGTTTTCAGAGCAAAATTCTTCGTAAGATATTTGGTCCCGTAAGCGTTAACAGGCCAAAAAACCGCACATTGAACGTTTGAGATGGCTGGAACATGTAGAGCGAATGAACACCAACGCTGCAGCCCTCAGAATTTTCGACTGTAATCCGGAGGGACAACGCAGTAGAGTAAGGCCTCAAGCAACTTGGAGTACGCAATTGGAGGCATTTAGACAAAAACGGCGCTAATTAGAGAGGCTTATTGGTTGAGGCCCAGGTTCACCCTACACTGTAGTAGTAAGTAAGCTGTGAAGACCAATATGCGAGTATTTTGATTAGAAAAAATAAAAATTAGGAAGTTATCATACCTACGTTTCTTGAAATTTCTTTAGTTTTTCCCAAACCGAGATCATTTTGTGGTTTAGTTTTGGCCAAAATTAATAGCAGTGCTCATTAATCTTCCCTATAAGAGCTATGTTACTACTTTGATTTATCAATTTGTGGTAAAACTTGTTATTTCTTTAAAAAAAAAACGTGAACTGTACTGCATAATAAAGAGGCGCGAGTTAATCCAAAGAGGCTTTTCAATGACAATCAAATAAGGCGATAAAGCAAGGTGCCACTTTTGTTCGTTCCCTGTTCTGATAAAATGAATTTAGCTATGTTTGTTTAACTAAATTAAATTCCTACATAAAAGTACATATTTTCCTGTTTATGTTGCTAATGAGACTTTTTGATTTTTTTACCAATGCTACTTTCTGGGAAAATTGTTAATTAAAAATTTATCTACATTTACCTATACATGTCTAAAGTTATTAAAAACGTTAAAGTCAAAATGAAAATTAAATGTAAAAATATTGATCGTTGTTTTATGTTAATTTCAAAACAATGCTAGATATACATTGTGTTCAACTTACCATTAACATTCACCAGCCAAATCCCATCACAGACGCCCCACAATGCTGCCATTGTACAATATGTAACATAATCTCCCTCTACGGCTACCCATTCATGCATCCAAATCAGTAGACATCCATGGAGAAGAAACACTGTAACCATAATAGAGATACGTCCAACTAGTTTGGCTAATGCCCCAGCAACCCCTGCGGCTATAGCATTGGCTACCCCAAAACAAATCATTGCGAATCCAATGCGGGAGATGCCCCAACCACAAGCAACAAATGACTACCGAAGAATTAATTACTTGAATAGATATTGATTTCTTTTTTATTTTATTTTTATGTGTGAAAAAAGTTATTCGTACCGCTGTAAAGTCCACAGCAACAAAGGCTTCTTCTAGACCGATGAACATCGTAATTGGCAATAAGAGTAGCTGATAGCGTTGAGATAATAATTTAATTGTCACCGCTAGCAGTTTACAACCAGATACTTTTCCAGCTTCTTTACGATCCGTTTCATATCTGAAAGATAAAAACAAAAACACAATTCAATACGAATACGAATACGAATACGAAAATTAAGGATGATAAAGTCCTATGCCAAACGTCCATGATACAAAGTGGTTTGAGTTTGAGGTGAAAAAACAAAATTAGGCGTCTTCGAAACTGACAAAGAGCGAAGTCAGAAGTTGAGAATGTGTTGTTTTGGATAAAAAGGCTGTCTTCAATTAAGAAGGAATGAGATCACTATCGAAAGTAATGACTGAATCATTGATTAACGAAAAAATTCAACTCCAACTCAGAGGGCTGCTAGTAGGAAATCACAACGAGGGCTCACATAAATTCGTGGTTGGATTATTTGTTATATTAACAAATTAATGAGGTAGGTAGCTCGAAGTGGTTGTCTGGTAGAGTCGTACCAGAAATACAAACGGCGTATCCGACCGTTTTTGATACCACAATGTACGTGACCTGGATGTTGAAGGGTGTTGCTAAGAGCGTGATTTTCAGATTCATCCTGCGGAGTTCAGAAAATTAATAATGTTGGAGAATTTTATGCCAGAAATCTCTGATAATTCGTTGAAAAAGGGTTTGCGAAGTGTGCGTTGTAACTAGTGATGTGCAGTCACAGAGAAAGTGGAATACGGTTTCTTTATCGTGTTAAAAGGAATACCTAACTTGGTAGCGTGTGAGCCAATTGGCCAGTGATCCGTGCTAATTGCTCTGATTCTTGCTGTCTCGGTGCCAGTTTTATTGATTAAGTCATTAGTCATGGTTTTATTGTAGGCGGGCCATAGCTGCTGGATATGGTCTACGTTTCTAGAGTTGGCAATAGAGAGAAAGTGTTAGAGCATTGGGAAGCAGACAGACTCCGTAAGGAAGACATCGAAGGTTTGCCAAGTTTAAGCCGCATCTAGCTAGCGTATCCGCACTATAGTATGTTACTGCAGCCGGGAACCCAGAGGAGAGTGAGCGCTTTCCTCCGTAATAATTTCCTTGCACTGTTCTACTAGTTTAGAGGACGAAGTAAGTTAGGCTTTGATGGTAGATTATGTTCCATTCCGTCCTTTCGGAATGTGTACTTGGATATTATTATTAAAATTGGGCTAAGGTATCGTGTAGTCAGTTATGGCGGAAGCCAGATCCCTGAGCAATTTATTAACCTATAACAAATTAATTTATACAAATAAATTGCTTTCTCCTCTATAAGGGTTCACTAGATGCTCATCTCGTCATCGGCAGAAATATCATTGAATAATTTATTTGGCCTGATAGCGGTATTTAGCATATCATGGCGGTTTGAAAATCCGCTGAAATATAAGGTGGCGCAAAACGTATCACCGTATCGGAAGATGCTATATATAATTTTTGCAAATGGCGTCAAATGTCAATTCTACTTTTCCATTTGTGAAGTAAACAGATACAAAATACACGTCAATAACACATGAATTGCTATACTCCTAAACAACGCGGATTAATTGTTACCATTTTTTTTTTTGCGGAATAATTCGTCGGTGTTGTTAGCGCGGCGTGAATTTCGGCACAGATTTCCCGGTCGTCCGACACCAACTGGGCAAACACTACTACGTTAACTCGCTCGCCTAGAAGAGTATGGGGCAACACGAAATGCTGCCAGGTCTGGCCGGCCCGAGAGCAGCTGTGGATATCGCAGGTGTGGTTGACGATGAAAACGCCGCGGGCCAAATGACTACTGTAGACGGCAAGCGCTGCAGAGCCATGCTCAACGACCTTCTCCTTCCTCAATTGGATGAATTGGGACTGGAGAACATGTGGTTCCACCAGGATGGAGCAACGGTGCATACTCCACGAGTCACAACCGAAATTCTGAGGGCTGCATTTTCAGGTCACCTAAACTCCCATTTTAGCGATTTGCACTAGCCGGCAAGATCGCCTCACAAGTCACAAGTCTATTTCAACAAGCATGAGACTCTTGAAATCCTCAAAGAGAATATCCATCTAGAATGAGAGGACCAATCGCCGGAAGTTCTGCCGAGAGTGATGAAAAATGCAGTAAATCGGGCCCGAATGGTCAACAATTCTGGCGGCCAATTAGCCAATATCATTTTCTCGACATAATGGAAAAAAATTTAAGACTTCAAATAAACATAATCCAAAGCAGAACCAAAGTTTTCACTCATAAAAAAAATTGCGGCCAAAGAATATCGGGTGACAACGTTGGCGCCACCTTTTTGATTCAATCAGCCCTGCATGCTTTCGCTCTGGTAATACAGTTTGTTTGTGTATGGAAAACATATTCGAGCTTTCGAGTTGTCGTGCGGTAGTGGCTTTTAGTTTGCCGTAGTTCGTTCCCCTACCTGTTGACTAAATGGGAAAAATCACGTTCAGGTACTTAAATATTTGACTACACAGAGTCCGTTTGCGTGTTTGAGTTCCCACGTCTGGTATGAGAAAGGTCCTTTAAAAATAAGCCACACTATTTAACAAAACAAAGTTAAAATTAACATCTATGAATTATGTGAAAAGAAATATTCGTATCAGACTCGTCAATTTCCGAGGGCAAGCAATATGATGTTTCTCAGAAATAAAGTACGCATCGCAAGCTGGAACAACAGGCAAAAGTTTTAGACTGCTCGTACAACACGAAATACGATAACGTAAATTCGATAGAATACGCGCTCAAAAACCAAGGAGACTTGAACTTGCAAGCGATAGCGTACAAATTTTATGACGAGTGGCAATCATCTTTATTGCTGAACTCTTAGATAATATTGTAAGCGTGTCAAAAAAAAGCTACTGACTTATGGAAATAGGACTGACAATTGAATATGAAACTGCGAATATTTTGGCGTGAATTGGATGAAATATCATGGGAGGAAATGCTTACTATCGATGCAGACTTAAACAGACATGTCACGAAATTTATCAACAAAACCGCAGCGGAGGAAACGGTTTTGAAAGGAGAAACTTAGCAGGAGAATATGTACTAAACTTATCAAAATCGCATCTTTTAGCTATACTTAACATGTTATTTGATCACATTCGTTGCAGCGGTGGACACCAAACCCAGATAGATTACCTTCTACACTCGAGTAACGCGAAATGGCGATAAAGAGTTTCTAAAGTGATCTTGTTGAGAAAATGAGCTGGCACCATTTCAATAAGGAAAAATGCCAGCTCTTCGAAAAACCCTTCCCTGCATTCCAAAAGGTTAGCTCAACATAAATAAAGAAGCGTAGTGGCATAACGACGAGGCGGAAATTATGATAAAACACAAAAGGTTTTAAACTTGGAGTAAGTATTGTAAGTTGTTACTTACGAAACCGATGAAGTCCGTCTTGAGTTGTAATGTAAACGGAAGGTGTACCCTCATAATCCACAAACAAGCAACAAGCAGTAGAAGGAGTGCGTCAAAGGATGAAACACGAGCTATAATTTTTAAGAATGCGGCACAATGATGAAAAAACTCGCAGGAGATTCAATTGAAATTTATTGAAGACGAAAAGGGACACTTGGCAACGGGGAACAGCGGAATTTGCAAGAGATAGAAAGAATATTTTAAAGCGTTACTTATTGAAAAATTCTCGCGCAGTATCAGAAACCAAAATTAGCGCTGCAATAAAAAAAATTAAACGGGTAGTTAGACCGACTCACATACCCATTGAAGTGTTGTAACCGCCAATAGCAAATTTTATGTTACATTTAAATTGCTGGCGATCGAATGGTTCAGCAGTGGAGGAAGAGCTTCACCGTTCAACTGCATAAAAGTAAATTAAATTACCGGAACTATGGAATGGTGGAACTAATCATCGCATACTATGAAAACTAGGTAGTTCTAAACAGTCGACATCGCAATTTTATTGAACTCTATGGCAGCTAACTATGTTTTGTGAGGGGCAGAACGATATATGGTATGACGCAAGTTTATGGCCAATGATGGACAAACACTGTGTAGCTTCAAAAGATCTACATTTCATCTTCATGTATTTGGAAAAGGCGTTTGACAGAGCCCCTAGATATGTTATTTGGGGGACGCTAAGACCTCTAAATATTGGATCTTCATACTGCCCAATGTTAATTTATTATTCATTCCAGGCATGAATTTCTTTCAAAACATCTTCTAGACGAGTGCTGAACGGCTATTTTCCTTTTCGCGGAAGTTCGCGAAACTAATATTGAATATCAGTATTGCTCTTTTCCGTACCCATAAACTCCCAACAACTGTTTAAAAGGGGTTGTCGTGCCAAAATTTTAAATACTTAGGTTCTGGCGTTAAGCATCAACGAAATTGCGATGACGATGTCGCGCATAGAGTCTATGTGGGTGGCTCAAATGGCGCGGAAACTCCGCTTTATTTTTAACCTAAGGGTTTGTTATATACAACAGTCGTTCCTCCAGCTTTAACAGACGCATCACAATGTAGGACAGTGTACGTAAAATATTAATGAAAAATGACAGCGATAGAAATGAGAATGTGATGAATGTCAGCGGGTGTAAGAAGCATGCGATCCGCTAAGGCCTCCACATTACAAAACCCGATAGTAGGTCCAAAAAGCAATAGCGGCTTAAGTTCCAGCCGAAATCCAAAGAATAGGCCGACAGAAAAATAGCTGGATTGCTCATATGTGAAAATATTAGTAATAGTGAAAATCGGCAGATTAACCCAATAACGCTATGGCTTTGCTTGAAGGGTAGCCCTTCTGATTCCATCGCAGGGTAGCCTTCTTACTATAAGAGGGTATTCAGTCAGCACAGAGCCAGGAAGGCAGGTTGCACGAAAGTGATATTCTTTAGTGAGGTGGTGAAGGACTATTCTACTTTTGCAACCGGTTTTTTTTTTTTATGAACTTAACATTCAAGTGAGTTGCCAAATTATGCGTCGAATAAAAGATGTTTGGATTCTGGGGCTATTTCGCTGCATGGCTTGCATCCAACATTTAATATGGTTTGATGGGACTAAATTATTAGTGTACACTAAATTATTAGTGTATTCTAGGTAACCGTCCATAGAATGTGTTTCGGGCGCGGTTTCGAATGAACGCCGACCCGGCTGATTTGGAGGTCAATACATGTGCCACGGTGACGGATGGCATCAGTTTGAGGCCAACCAAATTGCTTGTAGCGACCAATATTCGATGGTCTCCATAAAAGTAACCATCTCGAAGAGACAAGTGGAACTAGCAACGTTGCTTCTGAATCTTCACACCCAGCCGTAGCTACAGTTGAATGCTCCACTTACAAGTGTAAAGAGATTGCTCGGATATCGCCCGCATCTATAAGCCGTGAATTGTGAAAGTTAACCGCATTGCGGAACTGGGGTCAAAAGGATGTAGTATCGTTTTTAAGTAATGTTAAATCCACGTTTGCCTTCTTTGAAAACTTATTCCTGCCCGTTCCATAAATCCTGATTACATATGCAGGATGCGTGATGTAGGCCGTTCCAAGTTTGCTCGCTATATGGTATATGAATTCTGATGATCGGTATCAGCGCATAGCATATTCGATCACATATCGACTAAGTAGGAAATCAAATTCGAGGCCCTGTGCCCAAAAATGAACAGGGAAAACATCGTCTGCTAACTTTTTTCTCAGAAGCTTGAAATGAGGACTGTAACTAATGAAAATTTACTACCGCCAATAAGAACCATAATGATGTAAAATGTCTAAGGGTGGCAGACTATATTGCAGCATGAAAAGCATCTACTACAATAGATAGGAAAACGTTTACCCCAGCCGAAAACTCGATTAGTCTCTAAGTCTGTTTTCAGAGGTGTTGGCATTCTAGTCATGTCTTCAATTATCTCCATTCTGGTCAATCGTATATGTTGAATAGCAGTTCTGTCAGTTTGTATTTAGTCGTCACTTCAGGAGCCATGAATGCATAGTCCATTTTATATGTACATCCCTATAGCATAATCTTTAATGTTAATGACTAATGAGCTTTCGGAAGGCATTAGAAAGCCACAAATAACTCGCCATGAGAATATATCGCACCCTAAGATTTTGGAGCCAGTAATAAGTCATAGAAAACGAGCACATCAGCTGCACCACTTATGATGGTTACATTGTTTTATTTATAATACTGAAGTCTAAGTGGAAGGAGCTACTGTCTCTGAACTAAGATTAAAAAATTTTGTGGGTGGCTATGTGATTCTCGTTTCCGTTCGACTTTTGCAGCAATCCTGCATAAATGTAGTAAAAGTAACAAAAAATATACCTCTTCAATGAATCCACTCCAAATACAACCAGCAAAAATGCAATAATCATACAACCCAGAAATATTCCAGATAGCATTTGTATCTTCGCCGGTTCTGGAGGAATTAAATTAGGGTTCACCGTCTCATCAACGTTAGGACAAAAATTTGCCCCACATAGCTCAGCCACTTTACTGGTGCTCCTTTTAGTTACATTTGAAATAATTCCATTTAGACCACCAGTTTCTCCTGTCGTTGCAAAAGATAGCACTGAAAAGGAAGAAAAACAGATTATATAAATATACATTATACATATATACCATTTTGGAGCACTCACTGTCTGCCACTATGATACAGCAAGAAAGCAAAATGTATCACTTACCCGATGATGAAATAAGATTACCCCAAACTTGAGCCATCTGGTAAAAAACAAAGAATAGCCCAAAGAAGCGCACTACATTTACATCTTGTTCGCTGTCATTGCCAATGACTCGAGTCAATGCTTCAGCAACAACAGATAGATATGTACATTTTGCACACCATAGGGGTCCTCCACCCAATCCAACTCCCAATGCTGCCGGAATGAATGTAAAGAATCGCGGATAAAACTGAGCAGCCATGTATGGCATGTAGGTGATAAAAGATAAAGCAATCGTCCATTTACAGCCAAACCATCTGGAAAATATAAATGTAAGAATCAACAAAACGTACGAGAGTACTATAGAATATGTAAATATGTAAATTTGTCGATTTGGATTCACAACTTCAAAAGATAGTCAAAACTGTTTTAGTGATAAGCTCACATCTAAATTGCTGAAATAAAATAAAATAAAAATAACTAAAAATATTGCAACGACACTGTTTGCTAAAATGTTTATGTCTTTACTCATATCTGATTTCGAATGTGAATTTAGTGAAATGGATAAACTGGAAATTCATCGCAAAAGGAAAATGTGATCTAAGAAGAAGCATACGCTTGGTTGTTTTCTTTTGATATAAATAGAGTTGAAGTATAACTCTTTAATGGAGTTGAATTTTAATATAACCACTGGCTTGAAATCTGAAAACTACAGTGTCTGAAGACGTGAAAATATAACTACACTACACCTCAAAGGAAATGCTCACTTCGTTGCAAGTTAAGCCAAGCAAAATGTCACATAAAAACAAGGACAAACCGCATATTGTATTCAAATTCGGCAAGAGCAAAGAATTCAATGAAGTCCTTTTCCGTGGGCTCTATATAATTCCTTCTTCCAATTTGGGTGCACTCTGAATATATGTACATATGCATGTATTTGTGTATACGTCTTGTCTTTTTTGTGACAATTTATTATTTACAACTGCTCTTCAATCTGTAAGGAGTTGAATTTCATTACGGAACCAGATAAAATAATATTTCTGCAAACTGAATTCTACGAATAGTTATTCGAGTTCAACAAGAATTCGTCATTTGGTAGTTTCTTGGTGTCATTGAAATCAGATCACAGAAATATAGACCAAATTACAAAAAAAGTGGAGCGAAATAGTTTAAGAAGAATCTCTTCGCCAGAAT
The DNA here is from genome assembly GCA_963966105.1 of Volucella zonaria. Classification (NCBI taxonomy): domain Eukaryota; kingdom Metazoa; phylum Arthropoda; class Insecta; order Diptera; family Syrphidae; genus Volucella; species Volucella zonaria. Next base: position 57,243,962 of record OZ014533.1, on the reverse strand, counting down.
CAATAGATCGATGTGTCTGAGCCAATGAAGCCACTGGGTGTTAACTTTTAGAGTTTGACACAATATTTTCTCCTTGGTTCACCTTTTTTGTCAGGTATCCTATCAAGTGTTTGTTTGAAGTTGCTCTACTTTCTTGTTCATCATAGAGTACTCAGGGCCATATTAGACGGCCCGTAGAATTACCGGGGAAGGACTTTAAGAGGAAGTTATTTTGCCAAATCGTAGTGGGGGTGATTCGTTAGGATTTTCCTTCGATTTCGTTTGGCTATTATTTTGGATCGAAAGATTATTTGCAGTTGATATTTGACAATCCTAAAAGTAGTCGATATCATTTATTTCGGAGCAACGTATTGAGAATAATTAACACATCTTATTTAAGAAATTCTCAATTCCCTCTAGCGTTGTCAAAGTGACGACCTCCGGATTAGCTAGTCTTATCTGTATACAGTGGATCTCTGTACAGATGGACTCCTCTTTCTACGCTATACGTGGGATACCCAGAGGATAAGTTAGGTTAGGTTAAATAGGGGTATGATGGATATGCCAGCTCACAGACACCAGGCACCAAAACGGGCCCATCGTGATCCCTGTGGAACCAGTTGTACTTGCCTTCAAATGGCAAGAACCTAAACAATCTCACTAGTGAAACACCCAATTTCCCTGAAAAAGCCAAGAAGGCCTTTGAAGTTTGTGTCGTCTATTTCCTCTAGGTTTTCGAAAAAGTATTTCCCTAAAAATTTTCTTCGACTACGCATTCCTACAGTATCTGTGTTATGTCCTCAACAGCTTGCAGATGACCGCAGATTGTGCAAATATCCCTATCTGACAGTTTGAGTCTCTTTGCGTGTTTCCGCAGGAGTCAGTGTCTTGTCAGGATTCCTATTACTGACCTAAGCTTATCACTATTTAATTTTATTAACTTCTTAGATCTTTTGCCATCAAAAAGCAGCCAGAGACCCTTGGATACCCTGTGTCCTTCAAGACTTGACCACCTCTCTGTGATTTTTTCCTCGATAGTGACCCTCACTATGCAAAGGGGTGGTTTGACTATTGTCGAGTAGCCCTCCTTTTCTTGCAAGCGTCTTACCTGGATCCGACTGCTCAGTGCCTTGAGCCCTGTCTGTGCGATAGCACCTGACTGTATGCGATTTGATGTTGGTTGATTCCATTACCTTGAGTGCAGCCTGGCCATTGATTTAGATAGCGATATCTCTTTCGGATACCGGTTTCATCTGCATTAGCTCAGCCGCCCTAAGGACAGCCAGCATCTCCGATTGAAAGACCCTGCTTGCTTCCGGTAGTCTTATAGACGCTCTTATTTCTGGGTCATCTCAGAAGATACCAGGACCTGTTCCTTCATCTGTTTTCGAGCCATCTATGAAAATTGCAATTGATTATTGCATTTTTTTCGAATCCTCTTTCTTCAGATATACATATTATATCATACGGGATGTCGAAGTCGACCAAGGAAGGAATTTAACCCGTTAGAATTGGATTGCCTGGCAGTGGCTCCATTAGGACCGTGCCATGTCTGAAACTACAACTCTTGAAGTAACACAGATTAGTGAATCGTATCGCACTGTTGCTAGCAAATTTTTTGATCTGTAAATCAAGCAGTGTTAGGTGCAGAAAGGTGTCTAATGCTGCCGTAGGGGAGGTACGGAGCGCACATGTAATGGCTATGTAAGTATAGATCTTTCTACCACCGTATACAGCCAGTACACCATAGTAGATTTTAATCCCCAAATTTTTCGTACTGTTCTTTTGCAGATAAAAAGAGCATTATATGCCTTTTTGATTCTTTCCGCTACATTAAGATTCCAATTCAGTTTTTTTTTCTAGAGTCACACCCAGATACTTCCCGTAGTCCGAGACGGACAATTCCACTTCGTTAATTTTTGGGAGTTTGAATTGCGGTACCTTGTACTTTCTGGTAAAAAGAACCAGTTTCGTTTTGCAAGGGTTGGTATTGAGACCACAGCTTTTTCCCAAAGTGCTGATCTCCCTTAGGGCAACCTCCATAATGTCATTTAAAATATTTAACTATTTTCCCTGCAGTATTATGACCACTTCATCTGCGTATGCCGTGGCACTTATACCCACTTTACTAAGCTTTTCGAAGATATCATCGTTAAACAGCATCCACAGGAGTGGCGATATGAGTCCCCCTGAAGCGAGGGACTATCGGACGGATGGTTTATTTTCTGCTTGCAATCATATTGCAAACCCAGTTTGTAATGCCCTGTGCAATGTTAGCACTTTTAATGGCGATGCACTCCACGTTATTGAAAGCTCCTTCATTATCGAGGAAGATCGCAATTGCAAACTCACCGAAGTGTAGAATCTTCTCTATTTTCCCCACCACCTCGTGCAGGGCGATTTCTACAGATTTTCCTTTCATATATGCATGCTGCGACTCAGTCAAATTCCCTGCATCTACTGCATCTATTCCCAATGTGAATTTCCAATAATCGCTCTAGGGTTTTAAGTATAAATGATGATATTTTTTCTTTTAATAAGAACACCTATTTCCTCTTCAGAGAGAGAGAGAGATCAATATTTTTAGTGCGTCTTAGCATGCCAGGGTCATCTGATACTGTGGATCCCGAAAAGTGGATTTCCATCAGTGCTGCCAGAACTTCCTGGCTACTTTCAAAGCAGGTTCCGTATTCCGTACCTAATGGATAAAACTTCTAAAATAATAAAACCCGAGACCGGTACTCCTTTAACATCTTTTAAAGCCAAAGGCAACGAGCTAAAATCCAAGAAGTGGTAGACTGTGGCCAGCCATGGCCCTACTACTTCCTACACACCTAACAACAGCAAGCTTGTGGCAGGCCAAAGTCTTCCTACTGGCAAAAGAACCCCACCCTCAACAGAGGAATCAGAGGCTCAGCCGCATCAGCAAGCCCGTTCCAAGGCGCTCTACTACAGGCGCCGAAATACTCTACGAATAATCAAAACCCTCGGAGATGAAGAGCAAAATAGAGTCGACCAACAACATCCTTAAAGACGGAGTACCCACTGCTCCCAAAATGCTAAAAAAATCCTCCAAGCACCATAGATCGCTGGTGGAAATCGCGCCGGTTACCAAAAGGCCCAAAATTATGAATGTTAAAACTTTTCCTGGGCCTTCCAATGTGATATCTCAGAGGTCTTTTAGCAAAGTCCTAAAAGACGATATAACTATCGCTTAAAACGACGGCGATGGATCAATAGCCCTGAACGGTGGCAGTTTGTTGAATTGGCAACACTGAGCTGACAGCTTGTATGCACTCGGCTTGTTTTGCCATTTCAGCATGAATAGAGTTACGATAAAACAACTCTAATTGAGACTATGTACTGAGGAGGACCCAAATGGCTCGATTCGCTATCGTCAACAGCAATTGAAGTTGCATCCATCTACAATATTTTATGGAACTGAGATCTTGCTTAGCAAGTTCGCAAAAATTTAAGTCGTTTGACCATCTCGTGTATCGCATGTTCAGAGAATAGGCTGAAAACGAGATTGCTCGTGATTTTCATTTTCACCACAAAATTTTGTTCAGCTATGAGGCTCAATTTTAGTTGAATTGCTACGTTAACAAGCAAAATTACCATATTTGGAGCAAAAAAGTTCATACGCCATTATTGGGAGGCCATTACATCCACAAAAGAGCTGTGGTCTTAATAAAATAGCGAAATAGCCCGCACACCACCAACGCGCACCACTACCAATTTATTGAAGGAAACATTGGATGAGTTTATAATTTCGCGTTATGTTGGAAGCCAATATTTGCCACGTTATTTTCTACATACAGTTACAGCTGCTTAAAAAATTATACTTCGAGATTTCGTTTCATCCAAGCCAGCCGCGATCCTCATATGCTCGAAATAATACTTAGGCTCATGACATGCCATGGAATAATCTTTAAAATTAAGCTTATGCCATAGCCATTATCTCGAAACGCAGTGACTACAACAAAGCCCTAATTTTTCTGCAATATAGTAGGCCTTACTCAAAATAAAGATTTCGTGAAGGGAACCAAAACCTATTAAGGAGTTGAAGAAGTTTATTACTGAGCTATGGCCGCAATTTAACATTGCCGACGAATGCTATGTGTCCTACACGCGCTCATGTTCAATCAATAATGGCGAACACTGCGGCTATAGAAATGGTTGGAAGCATATTTTTTGCGGCACTTAGTTTCGAGGTTTCAAACAGATATCATACTTTTTCATTTATGTTTACTCTTTTCAACTCAGCTGTTATTTCTGCTGTTTACTTTTTTTGTTGCATATAATATAAGCTACATCAAATTTATCTCTGTCCTATCCTTCTTGCCAGTTCTTTAGCTTTATATAAAATCTAAGAATCTCGTTTCAGTATCATAACTCCTCTATTTGTTTATGTAAAGATACTTTAGCATTTGTCTATGACATTTTTTCTAGTTTTTATTACTTCAATTTCTCAATCTCCGTAAGAGATACTCATTCTACGATAACAAAAGTTTGCCTTGCAGCATTGTTTGTGTGTCATTTCTGTTTCTGGAAGCGACTGTTATTATTCCTCACGGAGGTACCATATTTTGAGGGTTGGTTCACTAAACAATAAGAACGAGCATCTGCAGTCGAACATCTTTCGACTCTGCTTGTTACCCCTACTTTATGTATCTTTTTAGTGTCATCAGAGAATTGTTTGCTATAATAAGTAGCCGAATGGCGTTGAGCTGGGGAAAAAAAACTACTGTCGCTAAGAAGCAAAACCCTTATGATCAACTATGTCCAACCAACAACGCATAACGGTGACAAGGTTATTGTGAAATGAAATTTCTATTTTGAGGTACAAAGCAACAGCATCTTACTTAAGTGCAATGCCAACCGCCAATTCAACAGAGGTACACTGTTTGAGCACTGGAGCCCCTGAGCATCAAGGTCCCATCTGATTGACAGAGTCATATTGAAGCTAATGTCTGACCCAGAAGGTCTGAGTACACAGCCGGGAATACCACAGAAGATTTGGCATATATATTTTCGCAACGGAGATACGTCTTGTCTGTATGTTGTGTTAATCAGTGGTAGCGTTTGGTTTATCAGCCTTCTACCGACTGCAGACAAACGAAAGACGGGTTTTACTCAAATTTCAATATTGACACCCAATACACTTCTTTTCACATAATCGTAAATATTGTATACTACCTTCCGAAATTTATTCAGAAAATTAAAAATACAAGTTTATTCAACTGAATCTATATTGTCCCCTTCAAAGTAATCCCCATCGACTGCAACACACTTATGCCAGCGCTTGATCCAATCCTCGAAACATTTTTTATATTTGGTTTTCGGTATGTCCATTAGTGCTTCCTGCGATTTTTCCATTACTTCTTCTCGGCTGCTGAAACGCGTTCCCCGTAGTGGTTTTTTAACTCGATTGAGCAGAAAGAAGTCACAGAGAGCCAAATCAGGTCAATTCGGTGGCTGTTGGATGGTATTTGTTGCATTTTTCGTCAAAAAATTACGAATAATGATGGCACTATGCGACCGTGACGGTGCGTTATCATGCTGCAAAATCCATGAGTTTTCTGACCACAATTCTGGTATCTTTCGTCGAATTGCTTCACGCAAAAGTCTCATAACGCCCACATAATACTCTTTGTTTACTGTCTGGCCTTCTGGCAAAAATTCATGATGCACTACTCGTACACCGTTGTAATCCATGAAAACCGTGAGCATTGCCTTCTTTTTTGACTGAAAACGACGTGGTTTTTTTGGTCTCGGCTCATTTGGTGAACGCCATTCACTTGCCTGATGTCTGGATTGCATGTCGTACTCATAAACCCACGTCTCGTCTCCAGTTATGATCCTTTTGATGAATGTGGGATCGGATTCAGCCTCTCAAATCATCTCGTTTGCGACGTCAACACGGTCTCTTTTTTGCATGAAATTGAGGTCCTTTGGCACCAACTTTGCTGCTACACGACCCAAACCCAAATCATTAACCAAAATGTCTTGGACGGATCCATAGGCTATCTCTCTGATGGTTAACTTGCGGTTATTGACCAACATTTCTTTTACTTCATCAATGCTTTCGTCGGTTTTCGATGTCGATGGTCTGCCACTGCGTTCATCATCTTCGATTGACTCACGACCACTTTTGAACCGCTCGTGCCACTGGTAAACGATCATTTTCTTTTGAGAATCATTGCCGAAACACTTTTCCAACATTTCCAACGTTCGCGCACCATTAAATCCATTTTTTACTCAAAATTTAATACTCGTACAAGTTCGTTGTTGCAAATTTAAAAAAATTGTAAAAAATCGCCAATACACACAGAGATAGATGCACTCTTGGCTACGTAACTTTTCCAAATGTCAAGCTATAGTATGACGCTAAGATTTAGAGAGAATGTCAACAACAGATTTACCAACTTAACAAGAAAAAAATAGAACTCAAATCGGAACAATGGGAGCGCCACACGGTGGTGTGGTGCGGACACTTTTTGATCAAGGTTGTATGCAATTGATGCAGCAAGTAACGCTGTCTATATTACTACTGTACTAAGCTATTTGTATCTGCAAACAATATTCTGTGAATATAATGAAGTCTCCTTCATTATATGTAGTTTATAGATTTTCAATTTTATGTTTCATGCAATTGAATATGAGCCGCAGACTTTTAAATCTATATTCATCATTTATAACTGAAGACCGTAACTACATTTTATGATCAATCATCGGATACCGCAAAAAAGGGAAAAGGCAGCTTTGCCTACAAGTCGGACTAGAATCTAACGAACCAATTTATTTTACTGAAAGTCCTACAATAAGCCATTCGCATGAAAAATTGGAAAGAGATTTTCTCCGCTTCCACCAGTTATAAATCTATATTCATCATAGAACAGAAACAAGGAAGAAACATCTACATACATATACCTATATAGGCAACGAATTACACACTTAATTTCTGTGAGATGTCAAGCAACAAAATGTGCGGAAACAACAGAATCTCTTCAAAAATTTTGTGGCAACACCAACAACACTTAATTAACAGCGAAATTATGGAGGTAAACCCTTTTTTCTTTCATTCCATTTTACACATTTGAATTCATATTTCTCATTTAATTTTTCTTTGACACTTTCCTTTACTGTCTCCTTCGTGCCTCCGTTTAATCCCTCTCACATTAATTTAAAATCCTTTTTCACTTATTTCATTTCAAACGTAAGTCGTATCATCCCCACAAATTGTAATTGTTTTTTTTGTTGCTCGTCGTCGACTTCCTGATAGGGAAATTCTTGCATTCATCACGAGAATCGAAAATGAAAATTCGGAGATATCTTTACTTTTTAAGGTGCTTGTAATGTTTTTAGACAGTTTTCAAGAAAATGTCTGTGGCTCCCTGTGTGTGTCGCGCCAAAGGATGTGTAATCTCCATAGATACCAGTAGCCCGGGCTACCACCATGTACGATTCGCTAGCCTGGTTGTTCGATTCCAGGAATACACCTACGTAGCTACATAAATCACACCCTACTCGTGCTGTGTGATCTGCATCTGAGGCTTCCGCTGTTGCTTTTCTTAGCCTTTCTATTCTCCGTAGCTCATTTTGTAGAGTTGTTATAAAAATGCATATTTCCGCCCAATTCTCCTCCGGTTGCAACATCTGGTGGAGGATTAGGGACAGGCTGGGCAGGGTAGTTTTTCATACCATGAAGCGTGGGCTATAAAATTCTGCGTGCTCCATATCTTCATCTTCATTTGGGCATTCGGTGCAAGATGGTGAGCTGTCATGCCCAAAACGGCGGAAATACTTGCAATAACCACCGCGACTAGACAGGAACTATATAAGGTTGTGGTTGCAGTCTACGTGTTTTCGTTCTACCCAGTCATGGATTGTCGGTATAAGTTTGTATGTCCATCTGACTTTCAGTGTATTATCCGATCGAGCTTGACACAGAGCTACTGCTTTTTCTTTAACTTTGATCCTCTTGGCTTAAAGCTCTTCTCTTATAATGGGTGATTTTTTAAGCGCTTCGGTTTTAATTGTCAAAAAAAAAATTGCAAATGTGTATACAATTTTTATTTGAGTTAATAAATCTATGCTCGCCATTTATTTTTTAAAGATTACTCGGATTTCATGAAAATGTTGACCAGACTACTTTTAAGTGGTCCATATGGAGAGTCCAATTTTGAATCACTTTTTCGAGCATATTGGCTAGTATCTCGCTAATAACACGTGAAATATTGGCTTCCAAGGCTGCAATTGACGTTGGTTTAACGGCATAGTCGAGTAATTTGACGTATCTCCATAAAAAGGAGTCTAAAGGCGTCAAATCGCACGATCTAGCCAGCCAATAGACCTGTCCAAAACGAGAGATAAATTGCTCACCGAACTCGTTCCTCAATTCGCGTTGTCTTGCTAGAACTACATGTCGACCAGGTTCAGCTCGTTCATTTTGAGCAAAAAAAAATTCGAAATTATTGAACGATAGCGGACGCCATTGACTGTAACGTTGTTCTCACGGTCATCTTTGAAAAAATAGGCGTCAATGATTCCGCCGGACCATAAACTGCACCAAACAGTGCATTTTTCCGAGTACATTGGCGGCTCTAGTATTGCCAGAGAAAGCTCATCGGACCAAATGCGGCAGTTTGTTTATTAATATACCGATTCAACCAGAAATAAGCTTCGTCCATGAAGACAATTTTTCGATATAAAAACCGATCTTCCTCCAGCTTTTCAAGGGCCCACTCACTGAAAATTCGACGCTTGGCTTCAGTTCTTGCACGGGCTGTGTCAAGTAACATCAAATGGGCAAATCAGGGTCTACATTTACACTGGCTTATACAGCAGTAATATTTTCCTCTATGCGCACTCTACATATGCATATGGGTAGGTGGCTTGATGTCCAATTGTGTGAAATTGATGCAAAATTTGGTCACTATGGCTTGAATTACTTGCTCAGTATCACATCATCTAGCGCATTGAAAAACTGCGATGGTACATCCATTCCCTAAAAGGGATATAGATACTCCCAATTCGGCGAATCTGCGCTCGATCAGTCTTCTTCCAAACATCAGTAAGGTTTTCGAGAAGGTGATCAATAGAGTCCTGACTAAGTGGGTTGAGGACAAACATATAGTTTGGGATAATCAATTCCGTTTCAAGGGGGGGCATGATATCATTCGTGCTGTGTCTAAACTGGTTTCTGATATGCAATGGAACAAAGGTAAGAACCAGTGCACTGGTGCCTGCCAGATGGATTTGGAGAAGGCCTTCGATAACGTATGGTTAGAAGGACTCTTCTTCAAGCTGGACAGGTTGGGCATTAGTAAACCACTACTGTATATTCTTTTTGATATACTCTCCAGTAGACAGTTCATCGTGAAGAATGGCGATGTGACTTCTGCTGGAACATAAAAATGGTCTGCAGCAGGGTGCGGTAAATTCACCGATCCTATTCAACATTTAGACAAGTGATCTGATAGGTTCACTTCACCATGCCATAGCGTACGTAGGACAGATCAGGTCCAAAGATTGGGGTCATTAACATACTTTTGCAACGTGACTTCGATAAAATTAAAGGATATTGCGATGACTGGTTGAAAATCAACTCGGAAACCATTCTGTTTGGGACGCCTTTGTCTGGGGCCTCTAGGGATACCAGAAAGAATTGGCGTTCTCTATCGTCGGACAACATGGACAGCCACTTGCTTGTCGAAATGTAGTCAGATACCTTGGGATCTGGCTAGATCAATATCTGTATTTTAATAAATATATAGATGTTGCTCTAGCCAGAGCCAAGGGTGGTTTTGCCCTTACAAAGATACTGTTTTATAACAGCCAACTCGATGCGAAGGTGAAGGTGATCTGCTACATGACACTTATCCGGCCCGTGCTTGTATTTGGGTGTCCTGTGTGGTTCAACGTGAGAGCAAGTTTATTGGACAACATTTGGGTGTTTGAGAAGGCTTGTCTTAGGACTTGTCTTCGCTTATACAGAACACCAGAGTCTGAGTACATAAAATTCTATCCCAATGAGGTCTTTTACAATAGGGCGAACGTAATAAGAGTAGAAAATTTAATCATTAAGTTGACACGAAGGCACGTTGCAAGAGAAATGACCTCATCGAACAACCTGATCTCAGGGGCTTACTACCCCAATTATATGTATCACGAGAGAGTTCGCTTTGACGGCCTTATTCCTCCAGAAGCGTTCCTTTATCTAGATAGTAAAGGTATGATCCAGAATAGTTACCGGTGCGGCTAATATTCCACGTCGCTCGGACAGCTGCGGACAGGCGACTCAACTATGACAGAGATGTCGCACATGGCAGTGCCGAGCTCGGCAGCACCAACAATTTTGGTAGTTTGTTGGAGGAGAGGAAGCTTCGTTGTCGAATTCCTCTAGTGCAAGATAGCTTCAATAGGAAGCAAAGCCGGTTAGCCTAGTGTTTTTTTTATTATGGTCGGCTTACATAGATTTAAGTAGGATTAGGGTAGAATAAGAGAAAAAATTATAAAAAAAAAATTAAAAAACAAAAAAATGCAAAGAAATTATAAAAGAACAAAACGATGGGTGCAGCTTCTCTAAAAGAAGGGGTAATACATCTAAAAAAAAAAAATAAAATTGCATTATATAGCATCAACTAAAGATAGATCAAAAGAAGATTTGCTAAGATAGATATTAATTTTGCGAAAAGTAGCTTTATGTTAGAAGAGTTAGTAGGGGAAGAAGTGGACTGTGGTGCAGAGTTATGGAAAAATGAGAGGAGAAGAGGGGAGTGAAGGTTGTCGATAGATGACAGGGTTAAGAAATAAAACGTTACTGTGGTGTTAATAGGTCTAGTTGCCTAGGGATGAAGTCAGGGACGCCACTTACTTGGCATAGGCTTGGGTCTGTTATACGTTCATTTAATAGGCATTCCTTGGATGAACTATCTTTTCAAGCTGTAAAAAGAAAAGTGATCATCCAATAGAATCCACTTCAGCAGAGCAGATTAAAGTCTCTAAAGATAAGGATATCGTCGATGGAATCACTTAGGTCAATAAGTTGATCAATTGCTTTAATAGCAAGGATGTAGGATTCGATAGGTTGAACTCTGTGAATGTAGCAACACATAACGTACAGGGCCCTATTGGGAAGTGTTATTTCAATTCAAACAAAGTCGAGTTTGATAGAAGAAGAGATAGCGATAAAAGAACAGTTGAAGCTATTGTGAATGGAAAGTAGGACACCTCGGCATGGAAAATCAACTATAGGGCATGATGATTAATCAAAGGGAGAGAGTGATCGTGACTTCGGAAAATATTAAAAGAAGATGGAAATAACTCCTGGCTCTTAATGTCGGGGATCAGATTGTTTACAAGACTAGAACACAAGTTTAAATTCAAATGAACGAACAATTTATTATTATTCTCATTTAGATGCGAATATCAATAACTCTTTATGAACTTATTAAAATTCAATATTTCTAGATTGGTTGACAGACTATTTGTTTTTAACTGTTCTCCAATGACAATCCAAGCCATGTGCCCAATGCAGCAAAAACTAAAATACTAAATGCCATTGCATTTTCAGTGCAAATTCCACTTCCTTCATTTTCATCGCTACGTTCAGATTTTGTTTCCTGAATTCTAACTGAACATTGATGCATTGATGCATTGATGTCATCGGTCACTCTTTGTAGTTTCTACTCAGCGTCTAACACAAAACGACTGGCGAAATTTTTCTCACCTACAATAACATCTTCCGAGTGAATGCGTCAAAGCTTATAGTTAACAGCAGACAAGGCCGATCTCATTCCATCTAAATAAGAAGAGGTCCTCGAGAGTTTGGTCTTATTGTATAATTGTGCTTCTTCCGACTGTATGAGTTGTGCCTAAGAAATGTCTTGTCTTGGCAGTAACTTGAAAATTCTGGAAGTGAATTCTATTGGTTCACGTCCTTGCAACCCATCAAATTTAGATCCTTATTTTTTAATGAGGCTAGTTCTCCGTAGGATATGTTAGGATAGTGGAAAGTAGGGCATCAAATACTTCCTTCCTAGTTTTATGTGGTCCTTTGTGCTTCCTAGGTCTACGTTAAAATTGAGTTAAGCCCACTTTGTTTGCTTCGTGGGGGTATGTTCTTGCCCCGACCCTGCTCGCGCTTAGAGATATAAGAAATATTATAAAATATCGTAAAGATATCCAAAACTTTCATCTACGATTTTCGTGGTGAATGCAAGAACTTCCCAATCAACAAGTTAATAACAATATGGGAATTATGTTTAATTACAATACATAAATACAGGCATAAATACATATATACGAGTATCCTTCATATCTTGTTGAGAAAAAAAAATACGAAAAACTCCAGAGTTACACAGATCCTGGACGAAACAAGAACGAAATTTTTCTTGTTCAAGTCAGGCGACCGACGTAGCAAAATGACGAATTGGGCAACAAGACGCCCAGGCAATGTAGTAGTCATATCCACTCTAAGTATTTGGCGTTTTCTCACAAAACTATTAGAATTGATTTCTAAAAAGTGAAGAGTGGCGGTATGTATCCGGAGCACTATGATGGCCAACAAACTCCGCATTTAAAATGACTCTACCAATCTAGAAACAATAATTGGAATCGATTCTCTCCCATGCTTTTCTTTCCATCAACATGGCCCATTGTGGCGAGAGATAGCAATGAAAACAGAAAACAGATGCTACGTCAAACCTCAGATTGCACACACATATTCGTATACGCGACCTTGGGTTTATCTGCAAATGCATGTATATAGAGAATAAAATGTGTCCCTACTCCTACAAAATGTCTGCCCGTATGTTAAATACAAAGCCAGCACGACGATGACATAATATCATGCACAGAAAGTTTAGGAAAATATTTTATTTCAGTTTTGAGAAATATGTGCTGCGTTAGTTCAACATCCCTAAAACTCAGATTGTAACACTTTCTAATGCTTCCTCAGAAGAGCTGTTCACGAAGAAAATAATTTAAAAAATCGAAAAACTACAGCTGTAATCGATTTATTGTTGTTACCTTCTCGGTAAACTGTGGTTTGAGTTGTTGTATGGCACCAATCGCCATCATTGTTGAAACCAAATCCTGTCCGGATATTGGGCTGGCAAGAAAGTAATTTGAAGTCGGTCCCTCTAAACAAACATAGCGGCTAAGGCAGGTAATAGCGTTCAATTGAAAAGAGCTGAAATGCGTTGCCGAAAACCGAACAAAATGATGAGCAAGTCTTATTGTTGGTCTATTTCTTACAAGTTTTTAATAAGACTGTCTTATAGGGCCCTGAATTTGATTTGAGGCCCGGTTCAACCCCGGACAGATTCATTAAAGCTTATTGCAAGCATATTCTTAAAACTAAAAATTTAGCTTAAAACTAAACACACAAATTAAAGGGTGGGAGCGGTTAAGTAAAGTTAGGACGTGAAGCATAGGTGGAAATAAGAATGTTCTTGAGGGAGAGTTTGCTGAGGTTGTAATCAAAGAGAGGTAGAATATTGTTAGCTTCACGAAGCATTCTAGAGATTGGCTCCAGGTGCCCGTAATTCGTTCTATGAAGATTGAGCCGTAAGACTATCACAGGCCTAAGATAACGTGGGTTGGTGTTAGGACAATCGATATTATCAACTAAGATCTGATGAATAAAGACAATGTCGGCAACGTTTCGGCATATAGAAACTGGTTATAAATTCGTAAGTTTCAGCTGATCTTTGTTGGAGGTAAATCCTGGCTATCATCTCAGGGAAGATCATGTAAAGCAAATCGTAAAAACCTGCGTTGAACAGCTTCAATCCGGAGAATGTGAGTTCTATTGAAGGGTGACCAAACTTGGCATGCATATTCAAGAAGAGGCCTAACAAATGTTATATAAAGGTAACATAGGGATTGGAAAACTCCTTAGACTAGTGTTTGATGAAGCCAAGGACAGACTTGACTTTTTTATGCTATTATCAATGTGAGGAAGAAAATTGAGTTCCTTATCACGGATAACACCTAAATTACGCAACTCATTCACTAAGGGAACAGGCAGATTAAACATTACATAGAAAAGTGGTGAAGTAGGGGGCTTATGGCCTGGCATCTATTGACGTTAAGCCCAAGGAAATTCTTCTGACTCCAAGTACAAAATCTGCCTAGATCTTCTTGCAATGGTAGGCTGTCCGTGAAAGATGACGTATATCTAAAGATTTTCATATCAACCGCGTAAACAGATGTGTATGAATTTTTAATTCAATCAAAATCATTAATTGTCCGAATAAATAATAAGAGACCAAGGTGGTTGCCTTGAGGGACACCAGTGGAGGCTTTAATTGGGTCAGAAACCATTTAATTAAGGTTCAACCCACGTTATAAAGCTTATTTGGAAACCGCTTTAATTTTAGGAGGATTACATCATGAGAAATTCTATCAAAGACTTTGCTGAAATCAGGTGGCAATCGCGTTAACTTCATTTCCAGATTCTAGTGTACATACATAAAGTGCTTGATACAAATTCCGTTAGATTGGTGGTTATAGATCTACCTCCGTGCTGGTTTTGGGAAACAAGAGATTTACAGTGGAAAAGCATTATGTCATCAATAATGCTCCCGAAAAGCTCAGGTATTCAGGACAGCTTAGCAATTGGTCGATAGTTGGAAATACAATATCGTCTTTTCGACCTTTTTATGAAGGGAAATAATAAAAAGAAATAATCCCTGGATGATAGAGAGCTGAAGCAGAGCTATAATTTGAGATTTCTTTAAAAATTTAGGGTGAAGATCATCAGGTCCAGCAGAATAATCATCTTGCTCTAAAGCTATTGACACAGATTCCAAAGTCGTTTCTGGACAGCTATTTAAGTAGGAAAAGTAAGGGTGGTCTGGCTCATGGGTATGGATTGCGAACGCTTGGCTAAAAAAAATAGAACTACACCTCGGCTATGTAAGTTCTCCTCTTTACCTAGACTATCGTTACGGTCTTGGGAAAATAATTCATTATTCTTAATTTTAGGGGCGAGATTGATTTCTGTGACGGCAAAAATGTCGTAGGGCAGAATTTTGTGAATTAAGATATATGGTATAGCAAAAATCATAGTTCTTACGTTTTGGTAATAAAGGGACATATGGGGGGCTTCGGCAAAGTATTGGCCGGCGGGATAGGAGCGATGGTAGTTTTCGAAACCAGACCGTGTTCTCTGAAAGTGTAGTATGCCTTTGGAACTTATGTAAGACGCAAAAGAAGAGAAATCATTAGCCACGTCATCAGGAGTCATATCTAATTGCTCATGAAAACGTATAAAAAGTTGGCGCAAATCATTATGATTAGACCGTCTTGCAGAATGGAAACCATTGCATTGGTTTTCGTTATACTGTCGATACAGACAGAGCCCAGCATATCATGTAGATAAGCGAGATATAACATACCGGCCATTCACCACTGGATCGATAGGGTGCTGGGTTACCTTAGCCTTTGGAGGAAGCATGAGGTCTAAAAAAGAAGGTGGTATGGTATTAGGGTGCGACATTGGCGTAAAAGATGGAGAAGGATTTAAAGTATGGGAGCGAATAGGTTTTTTAAAGAACTGGGAGGATGATCAAGAGTAAAAAACACACGATTGAGAATTGAGTTGGACGGGGGAAACCTGTACCTACAGTAGGTACCCCGAATACCCAGGTACAATTCTCAATCGCATAATAATATATAAACCCATGAATAATTAAAGGCATCGGTCTTAAGGAATTATCATCTCTAATAAAGGGTAGAAAGGAACGGATGGGAAGTCTCATCTCAACTCAACAATTCAGAGGCTGAACAAGGCTACAGCAACTTGCTTGTGTTACAAAGAATCGCTGATGTATCCCATACTTATGGAACTATAACTATCACTATCACTATATGTGAATCACTGAAGGAATCCATAAAAGGTAACCATCTAATTGTTTCAATGCGGAAGCTTTACACTAAGAAATACTACTGAAATAAATGGCAATATCTGAAATTACCATGAATGGAATTACAACCATGGAAGCAAGGCTTTTCTCATAAATATTAAATTCGAGAATTTGCCCAGTCCTAAGTTGTAGCACAGCCATAGTGCTGCATACGAAATGAAAATTTCATGTTATTCCTTTCGTTATTATTCAATTATTGGCCTTTCGGCAAAGAGATTTGTTCAAGCGCTACAGTATCACCAGCCATTAATCTCATCCATTTCCTATTTTACATTTAATCCATCCTTTAATACATACATGTGTATTAATGTGCGTACATATAGCACAAATACTTTGGTATTGAACGTCGCATAAGATTTATCCCATGATGCCAAGGTTTCATTGATAACAGAAATTTCATAGCTGGAAATGTCAATCTACAAAATGGAAATGAAAATATTTACTTCGTCAGTTTTTCCTTGTGGACCGTAATGCTATTAAAAAAGCGGAAACACTACTTTTATAGCTTTTCTTTGTTTAAAAATGATTCCATTTATTTATGCATTAATCTGTTGCGACCATGACACTTTACTTGCTTCATATAATTTCAATTGAAAATTTAATAATTAATTTCCTTTGAACGCTTCAAAAGCAAAAAAGTATACGAATATTCTAAAGAGAGCGATTGAATGAATCCTGCATTTGAGTTAAATTTCTGGAGCTGAATTAATTAAACATCAAAAATATACAAAAGATGTTTGTAGATATCAGCTTTCTGAGGGGTTTTGTAAACCGAGAAAATAATATTTATAATGATATACAGGCAATGATTTGTATAGAGAAAAATCTGTGTGCTACAGATTTTCGTAATACAGGATAATCCGCTTAGAATTTGCTTCTCTTTTTTTTAAATAAAACACACAATTTTGCCCAACCTTTTGAAGTCATTATTTCAATATAATTTATGGACTAGAGCATTATGAATGAGCAATACCAGTAAATTGTCCTTTTCGTTGTCTCTCTTGTTGGACTCGATTCTTGTTTTGAAATGTTTCAATGACTTTTTCGCAAAATTTCCGGCTGTAATTCGGCTATAACTCGATGATTATCGGCTTATCATAGATATGTATGACTTCACGAAGTCCCGCAAACGAAAATCCTGTGGCATTAAATCTTATAGCCAGCACACCAAGCAGTGAATTTTTGTACATGTACCTAATGGTCTTTCCCGAATCACTTTAAGATTATCAACTCCCCATACATCCGTACCCCAATTCTGTTTATTGACATGCCATACACAGAGAGGTAAAAATGTCCCAGATGGCTAAAAAATATTTCCTTTGGGATACCACCATCAACTGTCTCTTATTTCAGTACCCGATCTGAGTATAGAGTGCGTGCTCCAGTTCCTGTGTAAGCCGTGACATTGTAAGGATGTGAATACAACTACAGATACAAAATTTCCCATAGAGGGGCTTATGAAAAGTATTATTGCTGCGAACTTCGTGGAATCTACAGGCACATTTTCTTTAATTGCGGCAATATTCTTGGCCGAACGAATGTCACGATGATGCATCGAATTTCGTCACTATGTCACGAATTGTTTGTTACCTTCGTCGGTTATTAAGGTTGAATAGATAATCAGTACGTAAATTATGGTGGACAGTTACAGTGGAATTCTTGTTTCTACATTGTGTAGCAATTTGTACGCATTGTGTGATTGAGAAACGATGTTGTTTAGCAAATTATAATGACAAATGGATATGACAAAATGCGTTCAGTTGTGCTTTATACAAAAAATGAAACCATCCGATCTCCCGAAACTTATGGGGCTAAATTGGAACGATGGAATTGAATGAATTGATGGCAATTCTTTCGAAGTGATGTTAAAAATTCTTTGACCCTAAGTGGAGTAGCAAAAACTAGTGTGTCTCATTTCACATCTGTCATCAAAGCAGAGGGCGATGCATCAATGCCTAGAAGAGCAAATAACTTTAAGGTCTCATCGTGTTACTGGTAGAACGATGAAATAAAGGCACTCCGAACAAAATGCTTACAGGCATGTTTGTGCTCGTTCTAGGTCATTTTGAATTGTTGCCCGCAAAACATTTGGCTCCAAATTGGTGATTTCTTCTTCAATATTAGTGTGGTAAAATCGAGATTTCAAACTGCCACAAAGGAAGAAGTCTGGCGCCGTCAAGTCAGGAGATAACACGGCCTGAAAATTGGTGACTCAAAATTTCCAACGTTGCCCGAGCTGTGTTAGCAGTTGCTCCGTCCTGCTGGAACCAACAATGCTCGAGAACCTATACGGTGGTGCCGCAGGCATTCTCAAAAAAATAAAGGCCAATTAAATTTTCACCGCAAATGCCGCACCAAATAGTCAGTTTGAGGGGATGCAATGCCTCTTCGTGCATATTATGTGGACTCTCAGTGCCCCAGAAATGCAAATTTTGTTTATTCACATAACCACATAAGTCGAAATGGGACTTATCGCTCGTTAGAATTTTGGATTGACGATCAGTAGGCAGAAACTGGTGCGCGCTTTGTACTTTATAAGAGAAAATCTTCAGGTCTTTCACCAAAATTTTGCTGATGCGACAAGACAACGTAGATATTTGCGGACTCTCTCCGACATCCTCGGCCCCAGGAGTGATATTCTGGGTCGAACGAACAATGCGGGGTCGGCTACTTCTTGCAACATCTCTAGTGAACCCAGTTTGCATGAGATGCTTAGCTAAACGCGTAATTGTTCGAGTACATGGTGCAGGACGACCAGGAACACGACAACAAAATTCACGCTGCGTTAAAACAACAGACCGAACATTGGTCAAGCAAGCAGTAACAACAATTCCGCGATCTTTAGATGTGTATGGCTCCATTGCTTGATGTTAGCTAATTCTCTATCTGTCTACAACATAAATGTCAAAGCACATAACACTTGACGCCATTTGCAAAAATGATGGCACATTAACTTTATGACATTACTTTTGCTCCACCTTGTATAACGAAATTTCCATTTTCGATTTTCGTAGTGAATGCAAGAACTTTCCTATTAGGAAATTGTGATAAAAAGCCACATCTACATAAGCGGATGCTAGCTGCTTGTTGGCAACTTTGTGTGCATATACTGTATACGTATACATTACGCCATCTGGAGCTTGGGAATAGAAATATTTAATAACTTGTCAAATTCTCTTAAGTAAGCACGATTTGGAAACGTCAGTTTAGTACAATTTCAACTATGAATAACTTTACACGGAAAGAACACTCAAAAATATTGACGCTTTACATTGAAAATAAATCGATCAGCTGTATTAACTCAGCGTGTATATCGAGGAAAATATCGTGGCCGGTCTGCTCCTTCTGACAACACTTTAGACAGCTCCACATCGTTCCAATGAAGCTGTTGAAGCTGATAGAGAGAGTGTTGAAGAAAATCCAAATGTCTCGTATCGCCGCCGATCTCAGCTATTAAACATCAATGGGACCACTCTAAAAACGATTTTGAAGCACGACCTTCACAACTTTCAATAAAAAGTTGACTCAGGTTTTTGGAAACAGACAATCCGCGTCGCTTCGATTACGCGAAAGCATCATTAGAATGATGTAAATTGAGCCGGATTTGTGGAAGCAAATTCTGATGACCGACGATTCTCATTTCACCCTCCCAAAATTGTTGCTTCTGATAATCCTCACATAATTCATGAGATATTTGCGAAAAATCCATCACTGGCAATTTTTCTCGAAAGTCGAAGATACAGTTGATGACAATCGGTATCGGTGGATGTTGGCGTACTTTGAGTAACCGGAAATGCAGGAAAAGGTCTATAAGACTTCTGGTTTCAATAAAACGGGGCGCCATGCCATATTGCATGTCAAAAAATTAACATTTTGAAGCAAGCCTTTGCGGGATGTGTGGTGTCGACATGGACTAGCGTCCAAGATATTCAGTTTTAACTTCTCCCTATTTCTTCCAATGGGACAATTTAAAAAGCAAAGTTTATTCCAACAACCCGAGGACTCTAGATGAACCCAAAAACACCATTCGATCCAAGTTAGTAGAAATATCACCTGAGACGTTGGCCAATTAACCGATATTGTGTTCAAAAAATAGCTCACATAAATTCTGAAAGAACAAACTAAGCAAAAACTCCCGATATTACGAAATATATTATTTTTTCTTAAAGTTATTAAATATTTCTATACTGAATCTCCAGATGGCGCACCCTGTATATATATAATTTATAGTTAAAACGCACTTAATAATGAGTAAATAAAAAGCTCGGCAAGCCATTCCATAAGGGTGTTGCGCGGCTAAGGAAAAAATTACGATATTTCAGAGTATGTTCGAAAGGGGGCTAGAGGATAAACTGCATTCTTAGTGAGACGAGTGCTACGGTTATGAATTTGAAGGGGCGGACTGCGTTTTGCATTTTCGAGGGAGCATTGATGGTGATAATACCGATAGAATAAAGTAAGGCGGGAGACATTTCGTTGTTGTTCGAAGGCGTCGATTGACTCTGCAATATTGGCGTCACCTACTACGTGTGGCAGGGTGCAGAGAGGTCTTGGGGCACCTGGCCCGACGAATCGTTTTCCATGCAAAACAGAAAGTGGAATATTCCAAAGTTTGTTAAAACAGTCTTGACTTCCTTCGAAGATGTTCCCAATAAAAAAAAGAAGCAACAAGAGTAGTTCTAGTAGCAAACTAATGTAGAACGAAGTGACTACAGCAACACAAATCTTACATTCGTATTGACAAAATTTTAACAGATTTCAGAAAGTATCATCCAACAAACAGGAGGCAACTTAGCGTGGGTGGAGAATAACGCAGTGGCTATTTTCGTTTTGATTGATGTGCCAAATATATTTGTAGAAATTTTTAGTTAAAGAATGGAAAATCTTTTAAGTAAGTGTTAAAATTAGCACAAGAAACCAAGATGTGGTTATGGATAAATTCAAATTAAATTCAAAAAATACCAGAATATCCTGACTGATTTTCCATTCGCTTTGCTTTCATTAAAATCAAGTATTAGGTTTTATAATAAATTTTAAAATTTTAATAATTAGATATAAATATACGAGTATGTATATAAAATATTCGTTCTTTATTCTGGATGAAAATCACTTCAACCTGGTTGGGTAGTATCTCCCAACTGTGGTGTCAGGAAACACGATGAAATTTTAAACTTGATAAACGATTGGGTGTGGAGGTGAAATAAAAAAATCAATTCCATAATCGATTTTTTATTTGCAAGTATGAATATTTCTCGAAGAAAATATGGAAAGCCTGTTATAGGTTTAATCATTTTATATCGAAGAACAAGGAAGATATCGTTCAAAGAAAGAGTGCGACTTCCAACAAACCATTTTACAGCCACCTAATTAGAACAGAAACGTATTCCATGTTGTGATGTGAGCTTTTAATTCGAAGACTAGTTCCATCAGTAAACTTTTAAATCAAGACAACGTTAATTTCATGCCATTTCAATTTATAATATTTCGAATTTAGAAACCACCATGGGTTTAGTGCACCTCTATGTTTTAGTTTTCATGTAAAATAACATTCTCTATATTTTTCTGTTATAAATAAGTATTCGCCCGTAAAGATAACACAATTAAGTTAAAACAATGATCAAATGGTAAATAATGTAAACAATTTCAGGAATACAACCACACGAATACAAATACCCAAATGTATTTGTTCTTGTGTATTCAATGCGCCGGCAAACACCTGCTGAAAATTACCTAATTCAAATAAAACATTTCCCGAAAATATTCCAACTGCAATGGTAAACATCCTGCAATCTACCGATGCTGCCAAATTGCCGTGCACTGCAGACAATTAGAAACAAGTCTAGGTAAAACAATACAAACTGCCCTGCCTCCATCATATAAGGAGATGGAAATTGATACCGCTTCACATCAACAACAAGTAGAACAAAACTGAACCACATATGTATATACATATTGTATTTGCATGCAAAAATACCACGAGAAACGAAACCAGCCGATGGATTGTTAACAAAAAATTTCTAATCAAAATTAAACTCCATGAAACCAATAAAAAGATAAAGACATGTGCTGAAGGTATCAATAAAATCTTATTTTGGATTGAAGTATAGTTGACCACATCATTCAAATACCTCCACTGAACCACTTGAGTGGATGCGTTGGACCCAATTTTTTATGACTTTTTCGCATAATTCGGCCGATATTTCACAAATTTCAAATGATCGACTCAAAGTTGTCTAAAGTTTCTGACTTGTTGGGATAGGTCAGAGACTTAATCTACCACCAAAGAAAAGATTTGAAAGGTATTAAATCCCGCGAGCTGAGCTGTTGATTAACAGGGCTATTGCTGGCGACAGGACGATCACCAAACTTCATCTTCAATAAGTCGATTCCGAAACGCGCTGTGTCGCAAATACCACCATCCTGTTGAAATCACATATCGCAACTTGCAAATGAAGTCACCAATGAACTGCATGCGCCCTCGGTTAGGGCGTTAAACGTCCACCAGTACACAGTCAAACAACAGCCGTCACTCCTCAAATTTCCTATGCCCAAATGGCGAAAGGTAGAGGAAAAATGGTACAATAGTCGGAGGAAGTTTCAGAGGCCCCAGCGCCTAGAGCACCTGAAACTGCATCTGACATGTTATCTTGCTCTTTATCCAGGGGCAGATGGTTCAGCTTCGGCGTCAAATATAGGAACAGACTACACGGTTAGACCAAATATGTGCGATGCTGCCGGGTTTAACCCTCCAGTCGTAATGGGTACGTACAGGGCGGAGCAAACCCTGAAGGTCCTTGCAGTGAATGTTAGTTCACTGATGAGACACACTATTCAAGGAGGTGGTGTTACAATATTCATTAGAAACGGCTTGCAGTTTAAAAGAGTGTTTGTCTTTGCAACTGAGGCTAGTCAATCCACTTTATTCATCTCATAGTTCGAGGTAGTTTTTCGATTCTTTAGGTTAGAATCGGAGGAGAATTACTTCATAATTGGCGGAAATTTCAACGCCAAACATAGAGATTGGGGAAATAATACATCTAACACCAGAGGAAACCTACTACGCGACCGATAGTCCGTCGTTGATCAGACACGGCTCCCATCAGTATCTGCTGCTGTTCGACGCACGTTTTCAACTGATAGGAACGGCTTAGCTTGCTATAAGCTATAATCGCATATGACGCTGTCCATGTGAAATTACGGAATTGGAGGAGTTTGTTCAAAAGTATTGCTTCATTACAGTAGGGTACATTGGACACATTTTCCCAGAACATTAACGAGAGCAATCTTCTCGAACTCGCTCCACCCGCCGTGTAATAGGAATCTGTCAAGCGAGGGTACCTTCAGCAAATGGGCGAGACCATAAAATTAATGATGGACAGCACGATACTCCGGTATCGTCATACCTATAAAGAAGACACATTCCGCTATTGAAGCACCGCACTAGCACAAAAGTAGATTACTGTCGAGACTAAAAACCTTGTAGACATAACCACAAGATCGTGGCACTGAAGTTGTCGATCAAAAACCCTAAAATGTTAATAAATTAAAATTACAGAGCTGTAAGTTTGTATTGGAACAACAAAATTCGGGCTGTAAACACCAGCAACCCGAATATGTTCCCGCAAATAAATAAAACATTTCGGAAGGAAGATCAAAACGACTTTCCATGTCTGAAGATCACTTGAGCGACAAACAACGAACAATTACTGTTAACACCAGGTATAGCTCCAGAAGAAATTGTCAATGATGACAACTCTTTCTGGTTGAAGATCTGCAGGCAAAGGTCGAAGCCATAGAATCGTTTGTCCAGGAAGTGAACAAGGCGAATGATGCCATTGGCCCTAACAACGACCTGGAAAACCGCGTCCTTCTGCACAATTCCTACGAGCACCTTCAAAATGTGTCGAATAACTTGCGATTCGAAAACCCAGGGTTCATAGAGTTCAATGACGAAAATAATGTCGTTGCCGAAGAAAGTTATTCCCAAGGAAGAGCTCCAAATGACTTTCGAATCACTTAGAAGTAAGAAATAAGTGGGTACCGATGGGATACCGAACATTATGCATCGACATCTTTCACTAGAAGCATTGGACATTTACACAACACTGTTTAACAATGCTTTGAATATTGCCCCTTATCCATCGCATTGGAAGATAGCGGTCGTGTATCTAATAGGGATAAAAACACATCCAATCCCGCGAATCTTTGATCGATACGTAGCCTCCCGAATGTCAGTAAGGTATTCGAAAAGGCGATCAATGGAGTCCTGACCAAGTGCTTTGAGGACAAAAATATAGTTCATAGGGTTTCAAGTGCGGTTTCCGCGTCAAAACTGGTATCTGATATCCAGAAAGCAAGAAAGTACGGGTGCCTGCCTGATGAGAAGGAGTTCGACACCGTTTGGTTAGAAGAACTATTCTTCAAGCTGAACAAGCTGAGCATAAGTAAAACACTGCTGCATATTCTTTTTGATATGCTCACAGATAGGCAGTTTGTGAAAAATAGGGATGCGACTTCTGTTAGAATAGTTGACATTAAAAATTGTATGAAACAAAGTGCTGTTAATTTACCGATTCTACATAATTAACATCTACACAAGTGATCTTGCGAGCTCATTTCACCATGTCATAGCGTTTCACAGACGATTTGATCGGGTACAGATCAGGTCCTAAAATCGATGGTATCAATATGCCCTTGCAAAGTGACTCCGATAAGATTAAGCGATATTGCCATGACTGAATGTTAAAGATCCACTTTCAGAAGTCAGAAACTATTACCTTAGGCCTCTTCGGATACCAGAAAAAACTGGCGAACGTTTTCAATAGTGGGATAACACGAGCAATCACTTGCTTGTCATAATGTACGAGTAATCTGATACAATGAGATCTGGCCATATCAATATCTGTATTTTAACAAACATACATGTGGATATTGCTCTGGCCAGAGCAAAAAGTGCTTTTGCCCTTACAAAGAGACTGTTTTATAGCAGTCAACTCTATGCGATGGTAAAGGTTATCTGCTATATAGCCCTTATCCAGCCTATGCTTGTATTTGGATGTCCCATGTGGTTTAATTGAGAGTCAGCTTATGTAAAAGGTTCGGATGTTTGAGAGGGCTTGTCTTTGGACTTGTCTTCGCTTGTATAGAACACCAAAGTCGGACTGCACGAAATATTATCCTAACGAAGTCTTGTACAACAGGGCGAATCTAATAAAAGTGGACAATTTCGTCATAGGGCATATTACTCCAGTTATCTTTATGACGAGAGTGTGCGCTTTAACGGCTTCGTTCCTCCAGAGCCGTTCCTCTATTTTGATAAGAAAGGTCTGATTCAAGACAATTAGCGGTGCCGCTAATCTTCCACGTCGCGTGAGCAGCTGCGGACAGGCGACTCAACTACGACAGAGACGTCACACACGGCAGTGAGGAGCATTTCCAGTTCAGTAGGGCGGTAGGGAGTCGTGACACAATGGATGTTGCTCGGCAGCCCCATGAATTTTGGAGCCTTAGTGAAGGAGACGAAAATCCATTGTCGTTTCCTTCAAGTCCCAGTCAAGCGCCATGAGGGTGAGATCAGTTTGCTTAATATTCTTGCCATGGTTGGCTTACATAATATAGGTAGAATTAGGGTAGTTTTTAAGATAAAAAAAAAAAAAAAAATATTCTAAAAAATAATTAAAAAATTAAATAAAAATAAAAAATAAAAACAAAAAAAAGAACAAGAATAGGGTATATAACAATTTCTAGTACCTATACAGGAAAAAAACTTTTTTATACAATAAGCTAGTTTTTAATATACACTGAGTTACAAAAAAAGTCTCACACCTTGGAATTTTGCGATAATTTCATATAAGTTCGAAAAAAATACTATTTTGCTTACTAACATAAAAATAAGTAATTCACGTAAAACAAAATAAAAAAAAGGGAAGAACTTACAAATGAAACATAAATTAACGAAAATGGACAAAAGCTTCAGAACTTAACATTTAAGATTTTTATTTTTATTTTTATTTTTTTTTTCTAAAGAATTCTCGTTCATATAGTAGTGCATATTTGCTTCCCGAACATCTTATAAAGTTTTAATCCGCCTGGGCATACCTTGGATAAGGTTTCTTACGATGCTATCGTCCAAGTTCTCCCATTCTTCGAGCAGAGCAGATTTCAGCCCACTGAGTGTCTCTGGAAGGGCAGGACGGTTCCATCCGACGTCGCTTGTGCTATTCCGTAAGTATCGGTACACAAGCATGTCTTCTTGCTCTCAGGCCACTCTCCATTAATCGCCGCCTCATCGTGTGAACACTCACTTCCGCCCCTCTAACGGATCTAAGTCTGTGAGCCAGCTCAACCGCTGTTTGGTGACGATCTCGAAGGCTTTGAATCACCAAATATCGATCATATAGAGCAGATGTTGCTCTGTGGCGACATGAGCCTTGAAGCCGGGGGTAGGAGTTGGTTTCTCTGCACCTTTTAATGGCTCTTCTTAGCGACGTCTCCGGTTTCCTGATCATAATAGCAGCATAACGCCCTGGTGACTTCTTCTGCCGTCATTTGCATATTTTTTTTTACAAAAATAACTAAAAAACTAATAAATAAACAAACTAAAATAAACCCATAACATTTAACTTAATAAAACATTTACGGGATCACGGAAGCTAAAGTGTGTGTATCTTGCGTCTAGGAAGAAAAAATGATTATGATGCGGTTTTCCTCAATATGATGTAAGTATCACAAGGAAAATGGAAACAGTTATCCAGTTCCTCGTAATTTATAAGCATCTTTTTTTGTACAGCATGCTAAACCCAATTTAGATTTAAAATGGAGAAAAATGGGGCTTCCATCGACAGTTAGGTTTCATATGAGCATAACTGCAGATGGCAAGACTCTCAAGATTGACGGCAGAGCAAACAATTACTTCGTGATGTGCCTCAGCAAAATTGAGTGTAGGTCTGTACCTGGAATCGTGACAGTGGACTACGCTTTTGATAATCATTTAAGTGCACTGGCCATAAATTACATAACATCTTGCGATGATTTTTAAGATAATGAATTGGATTTCAAATTTATTTATTAAAAAAAAAAAAAACACACACGTTTGGGGGAAAACATGACTGCCTCGAGTGTAATGCGTGAGTAACAATCTATCCGTACACACATGCTTGTAAAAGGGTATAAAACGGTTGGTCTGTGTTCTGTAATTTAAATTTCTTCTTAACGAGCAAATATCGATTTTTACGGATTCTTAAAAGTCTTTAAGAGATGAATCTATTTTAAGCAGCAAATATTTTACTTATTAAAATTAGCTATCCCATAAAAGCATTAACCGAGCAAGTTGATCCAGTTATGCGTTCGTTTCTGACTTTTGGCCAAGCAATGTATTTATTACCCCATAAAAAAAACAATTGTTAAGTATCTCAAAATTATCACCACATAATTCTCTTTAATGGGCGACATTGTTACATGATGTGCAAAAAGGCATACTGCTCCAGGTTGTTACGCGCGTTAAGTATTTAAAAGTTGTTGGGTATATGCGAATACTCGTATACATGCATACATAAATCTTTTGTCGTTTTGTCATTTGTTTTTGTTTTGGTTTTCTTTTTTCATTTTGCGACACATATGGGTGACTGGGCTATAAAAAAGTATAAACATCTTAGCATCTCACTTACCTTATAACAGTCACTGGTAAAAATATGTTGGATAATATGAGTGATCCATACATGACGGCCAAGGTCGTAGTACCCAAGGCAGCAGATGAATTCACCGAACTTTGGAGGTTCGATGTCCCATGGAAAGCAGTGAAGTGTATCATAAACGCCACACCGATGATGATAACATTTTTAGTGATGCGAACATTTTCACTTCTTCTATATTTTGGTGCTGCTACGGCATTAGATGGAATATTCACACTATTTGGATTCGGAATTGTAGTTGCTGCATCAGTGGACATCGTATTCGAATTTGTTCGGGTCATTTTTATTGCCACCACAATGATGGCTTGTCTTTAGTAAATAGGTTGACTGTAGACTGAATGATCGATTGGCTAGATATGAGTGTGGGATGGTCAAGTATGGATGTTTTGGCTTCGGTTACTCTTTTCTTGGATGCGATGAAAGAAATTTGCGAACAAATGACCCGAAAATAATTCGGGTATTATCCTGAAAATAAAAAGGAAACGTTTATTTTTAAATACTGTTTGCAGCTAAAAACAGAATGTGATGCGAGCGATTTTATTTATGTTTCAGTAGATGTCGGTGTGTAGGTTTATTGTGCGAAACTGATAAATCAACGTAGGAAGATAATTTCCACACATATATAGCTTGCAGATTGTACTGATTGCATATTGCTATCTGTTGAAATATTTTTGTTCCAAAAGGGTAGAACTAAGAATAGTGGCTTACAGGCAGATATGTACCTAACAATCTTACAAATTCACTATACGTACTGGTTGAATATACAGTCTTTTATATGTAAACTAGGATTTATATCGTTCAAGAATTTTGCTAACAGATAAGAGTGGAATTGAATACCAGCTAGGTGCTTTCAGCAAATCAACTTTTGACGGCATATGAAATTCTGCCAGACAACATGTCGTAGACGAATCACTTGTTTAGGCGAAAGCAAAGCTGGTAACTAGGAAACTGATTCCGTATACAGACAGGAACCAATATGCGATGACGCGGGTAAAAAAAGAGGTTGTAGAGGTTGCCATTAATGCGGCGTCATATCTCCACAGACATGGAAGCTCGACAGGATTCGCTCAGGAAAGACTTTTAAGCGGCGATTATTATGAAGATATGAATGCCTTAGCGTATGAAAAGTGGTTTGAAAATGCCTTGTAACCTTTTGTACCCAACTCCGTCATATATAACTGGCCGATGCGGCGAGCGGCCGATGGATCATCAGAGAACTCGTTGAGAATATATGAGTTTTGGTATTTTATATCCTATTAGAATCAAGGACAATTTAACCCTAAATTGGTTAAGAAACAGGTTTAGTCTGACCGGTTAAGATTGAAAGATTTAGATAAAGCCACAAAAAAGAGCCTGGGTAACATCACCATCAATAGCTGGTGTGCATTTGAAAGGGGTAATGATGTGTTCCTAGTGGAAGAACAGGTGTTTGATGTACTATGAGCAGCCTAAGCAAGTTAAAACGATAAATGCTGAACGCTATTGTATTCAGCTTGATTTTTTGAGCAAAAAAATTCAGCGCAAATGCCAATCTCTGGCCAAGGGAAAGGTCGTAGTCCTTCCTCACGACAACGCTAAATCCAAATCACCATATATTGAACCATCGGATTACTACCCATTCGATTAGTACTGCAAACATTTAGAAAGAGTCCTCTAAGAAGCAATTGATTGCGTTTTGTGTAAATCTAATGGACGCAATTCAACATAAAGACGTATCATCTGTCAAGAATTTAAATCGATAGCACTATTCGTTCCCGAGTTATCGCGAGCCAAAAAATTGACACATACGGGCATACGTGCTCCCACACATGCATACACAGGATGGGAACGATTAGCATTAGGCTTCGTCGAAGTTGCATCTTCCGACAGATGCTAGTTCGCTAAATGAAGAGAAAGAGCCTCTGCAGCTGAATACCTTGCAGCTCTGCTAATTAGATCCACTTCACGCCTCCTCGTGGGGCCATCAGGGAAACTTTCCGGAGATTGCGAAGTGAAGGGGACATATGGCGAGTTTCCTACGCCGCAAATCATGACAAGTGTCGGAAAACCAAAGAGTGGAACTCACGTGTTAATCTCCACTGATTGAATGGAGAACAAAGTAAAATCACCGCCACCTAGACATTACGATCGAGCTCAGTAAGGTCATAATTATGGTATACTAGAAATAACGATTCGGACTTTTAGATTTGGGGGCTGACATTTGTACTATTCTATAATAGTGAAATGCTGCTGAAATGGCTTTCAGGATAATGCTATAAACGCCCCCGTTAAAAGCCTGGAATGCTCGATGTCTCGTCACCATTAAGATTGTGGTGTAGGTAATACCTAGGAGTAATACTTGAAAATAGACTAAGTTTTATGCCTCACAAAGCTCTGGGCAGAACTTTCTGGAATTCTGCCAAATATCAGAGGACCCGTATATGCTAGAAGAATATAAATATCCAAGATAGTAAACTCAGTCCTATTATGGGCTGTCCCAGTTTGGGTGACAAAGAAAGCAGGGAGAAAGCTATCATCAATATATCGACATAAGCGTAGTCGATATCCCTGCGGACGAGATGTAGAAAATCTATAATAGGGGAATTTCTGGTAGTCGTAGAATGCATTAATGAAGAAGAACGCCTTCAATAACCAAGTGGCAATCTCGGTGGAATACCGAATGTGAGAAGTAATGAAATTAACATACCACTTGAAGTAGAGATTCAACTTCAGTTTGTGAAAGTAGCCAAGCTTTGAGATTTTTCAAAAATAGACTTCTGTTTATTATTAGTTTGGATATATCGAACGGCAGTTTGTTAAATATATAAGGTGCAATGTTTGTCAGAAAACGTCGACAGTGCTCTTTATTAACCCTGGGGATGTCTACTACAAAATATATGTTTCATTTCTTCTGAAGTGAAAGTTGCCGCTTCTAAGCTTCTAAGAATATTTTAAGTGCTTTAAAAATGTAAAAATAACGGAGTGGAAGTATTTTCGCTCTTTGGAACAGTGGAAGTGAGGGCTGTAGTCTATTTTTAAAGAACAATAGACGAATAATTTTTTTCTGAGTTATTATTATACTGCTCTGGTTACTAACGTAAGCACTTCCCCAGCATACAAGAGCATACTCAATCCGCGATTGGACCACTGCATAGTAAATTGCTAAGAGTAAGAGAAGTCAGTGCAGTGGACTTTCCACTAATTATTCAGGAGCACCTACCCCATGCATGCAACCAGATAGGCGACAAGAAGGCACCTGCACCCGATGGCATCCCGAGAAAGGTAATAAAAGAGGCAACAGAGACCAGACCTATTTATGATGACGATGACGAAGAAAGAACGTTTCCCAAAAAGTGCAAAATGCGACATTTGGCCCTACTATCAAAAGGAAGAAGCCTGAAGGAGAACCATCATCCTATGACCCAATGTGCCTATTGGAAAGACCGTCGAGAAGATAATCTACAATTGATTACTCGTAGGGGCAGACGAAAAAGCAGCCGTCTAAGCCTACTATCGTACTATGAAGTAGTAACGTTGGACCTTAAAAATACTTTTAATTCGGGGAAATGGTAGTTCATTATAAGATCACTCTCCAGGATGGGTACACCATATTACTTGCTGCGTATAGTGACGAGCTATTTCAACAGGAGGTTGAGATATAATACAGAAGAAGGTGAAAAATACTTCAATGCCACTGCCGGAGTTCCGATGACATTGCCGTCGTGACAGTATATAAACAGATTCGTACGGCAGAATCCGGTACAAACGAAGCAGTTGTCTGGTTAAAGGATTGTCTAGCAGCCGCCAGTCTAGAACTAGCCGACCATAAAACAGAAGCTGTCCTTATATCCAACCAGTCGAAAAACTGCATAGTTCGCCAACTCAAATAATCAGGTTCAAGGAAGCGTTAAAATATCTAGGAGTAATGCTGGACTAGATTATGGTTCAAAACACACGTGGACTATTTACCCAAGAAGCATCGCAAGTGCAGAGATGTGGGCCATACTGCAATTCACCCATACTGTTCAATATTGGTGGACCTAGACGCTGTTATAGCTAGAATGGTTTCCATTCACCTTATTGCAAATTAAATGTTGAGGATATGTAACCGGAGAGCCTTAAGAAAACACGATGCCAATGGAAAATTGCAGAAAAGGCAGCATCAATAGCTATAAGGCAAGCTATCTGGGATAATCCAACGATAGGTAGATGGACATATAAACTTGCACCGACAATCCATGACTGGGTAGAATGTAAACATGGAGACTGCAACTACAATCTTACACAGTTCCTGTCTGGCCACGGTGATTATTGCAAGTATCTCCACCGTTTTGGTCACGACAGCTCACCAATGCCCAAATCAAGATGAAGATATGGAGCACGCAGTATTTTATTGCCCACGGTTCATGGCATGGAGAACTACTATGCCCAGCATGTCACTGATCTTCTATCACATGTTGCACTCAGAGCAGAATTGGGCGGATTTGTAAGCACCTTAAAACGTTAAGATACTATAAAATATTCATTTTCGATTTTCAAAATGAATGCAAGAACTTCCCTATCAGGAAGTTAGCAAAGCGTCTTCACCTTCTACCAGAAGAGGAGAAATCAAAACGTGGCTTAGAGAAATACCATAGCTTTCGAAGAAAATTTGGTGAAACGCCACAGAGACAAACACACGTGGTACGGGTAGATGAAATGACAGGGCACAATATTCTTCTCAAAAACATAATATCATCAAAACATGTAGATAGCAACATTATGGTAATTAACTTCATAAATTCTTGTCGACAAATATGCGTATCACGCTATTGATATGACGGCGCTCAAGAACGAAGTGCTTATGCATTTCATTGTAACCACAGTGAAAGGCAAACATCCCCATCTTCCCTGTACTGCAGATCTCTGTTGAACAGGGTATAGTACTCGATTAAAGCCAGCAATTATACGTATTAAATTACATATCATTCGACTAAAGTACAAACATCATTTTTCATAAATAAATACAACTCCCTGCTTTCTTCTTTCAACAGCTCCGTACCCTAAGTTGTTGAAGTGTATAAAAGACATCTGTTTCGCTTCCCTATCACTTAGGGTGGAATTTCAAGTTTAATGGATTACTTACAGAGAAAATACCATCTCTAACTTTTTGTGGTTTCACTATACTGCAACCTTCATTCCTACCCCAATCTTTTTCTTTCTATCCTTCAGAAATGTAACGAAGGTTAGAATTTCATGATTATAAGATTAGGAATGCACGATTCTTAAGAATTTCACGGAAATAAAAGGAAAAGGGAAAAACTGATCCCACTTTTGGTTCACTTTAAAGCTTTGTTTGTGATAATGTAAGCTACGGTATATGTATGCATGTATATAGGAGTACCTACATATATCTTTGTTTTTAACAAGCTGAAGTTGAAGCATTTCTTCACTTTCCCAAGTTACGAGTAAAGCCATCCACACAGAAACGAAGCAACAGCTTTATTTGGGAATTCGGACCGACCAATCCGAGTAACCATTTTAATTAACTGACATTTTTATGTTCAAACTCAACTGTCTGGCTACTCGTATACATATACGAGTATTCGTACAACGTCTTCATGAATTCTCAATCTATGGTATCTATTGTTTAAATGAAGAGTCGTTTCTGTTAATGGCAACAATAATAGACGAATCTAGCAACGCGCCGGGTAAAGGTCTTCCTATTTAGTTCCTCGATTATGCATCACCAACCAACAAAATGTAAT
The DNA here is from genome assembly GCA_963966105.1 of Volucella zonaria. Taxonomy (NCBI): domain Eukaryota; kingdom Metazoa; phylum Arthropoda; class Insecta; order Diptera; family Syrphidae; genus Volucella; species Volucella zonaria. The sequence continues at coordinate 57,210,629 of OZ014533.1, read as the reverse complement.
CAACTATTCAACTTTAAATGAATAACTCTAAAAACATCGTCATCATCATTGAAAATGTTTAAACAAAATGAGAGGATCGCGTCCGCTCATTTATAAATTCAAATACAAGAGAACGCCAGCAAGACTATAACAATACCTATTACCCCAGTTGGTTTCAGTTATAAAACAAGCTCGTAACCGTATTCAATTTACAATACAAAAGAAAAAAGCAAATCGCCTTGTCTTAAAAGATGCAATATCCGGATACTTATTCGTATCTGTATGTGAAGTTATTTACTCCTTCATAAGATGGACTAATCCCTTATTTCTATTTTCTCATGCATACAAACATGAATTATATGACTTCTGATTGATTACTATGGACAGGATGAGTATCTATGAGAATATGTGTGTGTATATTCAAATGTGAATATGTGAGAGTACTCATTATTTCTACAAACTCGTACATACTCGTACGTATATTGTTATTACTTGAGCGCTCTATTTGTGTGTATTACAGATAACCTAATAAAAATGTGCACATAAAATTCTATGCGAATATACAGTTTTTATGGCTTGAGCCATTATTCGTATATCCCGGCCTTCGGTTGTTTTACCATCGAGCTTCACTTTAAGAGTTCCTGTTTTTGGCGTTAATATTAAATCATAATAGAGTGCAAACAAACAAACACTCAAAAGTATACATACGAGTACATGTACATATATGGTATGTATAGCTCCGCCAAATGTACAAGTACTAGTCCCAAGGATGCATGAAAGTGAAATGATTTTTATATCTTTATGGAAGTCGAAGACTTGTCTATATTGACGCTTCTACTCGTATCTCAAACTTGTTAAAGTATCTGGGTGGGAAAATTACTTACAAAAATTGTAACTATATCATTCAAAGGAACTTTTGAAACCCAGCTGGCAAACAAAAGTCGTATTAAAAATATCTCCACGAGAAAGTTATAGAAATTTTCAAATGTATTAAAGTGGCGAATTCTCATCATTGAACAGAAAAATTAAGTGACCTTTCAAATTATGAGGTACAGTAAAATATAAAGGCAACCAACATATTATGGGTTCATGCCCCAGCAATTGAAGATACTATTTTACCAAAGACTGCTTCTGAGCGTTCTTTGAAAAAGTTAAGAGGTACAAATGTCCTTAGAACGACAGTCACTGGTGCGATTTAGGGGAAATTTCTACTCGCGTCTAGCTAATGGCAAAATAAACTACTACGGCGTATTCAGAAATAGGATGCATCATGAGTACACCGTTGATGTGCTCTCCTTTCTAGGCTCGTCGGACAATTGTGTCATATAAGCTAGTTTCTCGTACACCGACCACACAGTTACAGAAAAGATTCCTAAAAGAACTGTATGGGAATACGAGAAACCCAACTGGAGCGGTTTTAACAGCTTAGGAATTTTAATGGGTTGCTACGTTTCCTTGATAACGACGTGGATGCCGCTGCTGATATGATCACCTACACCATTCTCTTTGGAGTGCGAATCTTTATCCCTCATCGGATGAAGAGTATTAAACCAAAAGAAAGCGCATGGTAGGACTCGAGCTGTACAGAGCCTGCCAGGGTTAGAGAAATGTTTTTTCGGCCCTTCAAGACCAAAACGACAGAGGAATACCGAAAAAAGTTTAAACGAGCCAGAAATGACTGAAACGTTTTCCCCAAGCGTCCAAAATTCCAATACGACCAAAAACTGTGGCAAAAAATACTACAATGTCCCAAAGCAAGGAACAATTTTTGGTCGTTCGAAAAAAAATATTAAAAATTCTGCCTCATCCTATATCCCAACGCTCATTTACGATGACATTCCAGCTATCAGCTCTTCGGAGAAGCCAATCTGCTTGCTGCACGCTTTGCGGCCAGTTCAACACTTCCAGATTGTACTTTGTCCCCGCCTACACTTGAGTGTGTCGAATCTTCAATGGGACGAATCCACTTTCGTACTCGTGTATGTAGTAGCAAGAGTACTTAAAGATCTTAACATTCACAAATCGGCTGGTCCGGATGGTATAAATGCCCTTCTTCTGAAGAGGTGTTCTTCCACGCTTGCAAAACCATTTCGTAAGTTTCATCAATCCTACTCTTTAGGACTCTTTCCAAGCAGATGGACAAGAGCATTTGTCCAGCCCGTTCCAAAAAAAGGCGAATCTTCTTCCCTCTCTTCTTACAGACCCATTGCCCTTACGTCCTTTCTTTCCAAGGTCACGGAAACGGTGATTAACCATCAGCTCACGAAGTATCTTAAAACGCGAACACTTCTCAATGACCGGCAGTATGGTTTCCGTAGCAACAGATCAACTGGTGATTTGATGGCATATCTCCCCGAAAAGAGGAACCAGAGCATACATCAATCTGGCGAAAGCAAGATAGTTGCACTTGAGATTTCTAAGGCATTCGATAGAGTTTGGCATCAGGCACTTTTGTCGAAAATGCGTGCTTTTGGGACGGATGACTCTCTTCTTCAATGGATTAGGAATTACGTTCAATTCAAGTTGTCTTGGATGGTTTCAAGTCGTCTGATATTTACAAAATAAATATTGGTATGCCCCAGGGCTCCTTTCTGTCTCCGATACTCTTTTTAATTTTTATCAATGATCAGACAAGATGCTACTTCTAATCCAATATATTCCTTTGCTGATGAGAGTACTCTCTGCTTTTCATATTCGTTCTCGGTCTCACGCCCCTGCTCTTCGGCTGTAGAGCGTGGACGGCAGCTTCCAAAATGCTTCCAAAACCCAATGCTGTCTGCTGTAATTAAAGCGAAATCTAAATACCCAGACATTATCCATGAATGGCACTTACATCGTTGAAACCGAAAAACTTTCTCGGTGTGTGTGTCAGTGACAACTTGCGTTGGAATGACCACATATTCGATATGTCTAGGTTTCCTCAAGCGATATAAGAAATATTTTACCCTCTCAGATCTGGCCTCAATATATAAGGCATTCATCAGTCCAAAATTGGAGTACAATGCTCACATCTGGTCAGGTGCTCCTAAAACATCACTGCATCTATTAGATCGGATTCAAAACCGTGCGATAAAACTCATAGCTGATACCAATATCACTCAGTCAATGGACACCCTCGAACGCCGACGAAATGTCTCGTGTCTCACTTTCTCTTATCGCTATTTCCACCACCAGTGCTCCATAGAAATCGCCATTAGCATTCCGCCCCTTCAAACCTTTAACCGTAACACCCGTCTCGCTAAGAATACTCATCAGTATACCCTCAAGCCCACTTTCGGATGTACTCTGAAACATCGTGATTCGACCCTAAGCCGAACAACTCGCTTGTGGAATGCCCTACCGAGCATTGTGGAACATTCAGACAGGCACATGGGTATCTATCCTTCTATCCTACCTTAATTTCTTTCGCCCGCGCTGTGCTCAAACATTTTAAGGGTATCTTAGTGTAGACATATTGTTACGATTAGGAATCCGTTGGCCTCAAGGACTGTGCATACGAGGGTTGACCGAAAAGTTTCCGACCGCAACGTAAAGATAGCGGCACTCGTCAATAAAAGCCAGTGAATGCGAGTTGGGCATCATTTGACAGTTACTTACCGAAGTTTCAGTCATTTTGGACGCTCAGTTTTTAGTTGACAGTCGTTTGAGTGAGCCGATGTGAGTGTTTTTTGTGAAAATGGAAAAAATTGAGTATCGAGCTGTTATTAAATTTTTGTTTTTAAAAGGCAATACGCCTACGCAAATCAAAAATGAGTTGAACTCTGTGTATGGGAACTCTGCACCATCATTTACCACAGAGAAATTTTTGGGCAGCTGAATTTAAACGTGGCCGTAAGAGCTTGGGAGATGATGAATGTTCGGGACGTCCAAAAACTGCAACCACTGACGATAACATTGCTAAAGTTCACCAAATGGTGTCAAACGACCGCCGAATTAAAGTGAGAGAGATAGTAGAGGTTATGAAAATGTCCAAAGAACGTGTTTGTTACATATTAAATCAAGATTTAGGCATGAGAAAGCTATCCGTGCGTTGGGTGCCGCGTTTGCTTACGTTAGACCAAAAACGTGTTCGAATGAACATTTCCAACGCTCTGTTGGCACAGTTTAGGCGCAATAAATCCGAGTTTTGGCACCGATTAATTACGCCCGAAACAAAAATTCAGTCAAAACAATGGACAGCAAAGGGCGAGCCGGCTCCAAAAAACGCAAAAGCTGTTTTTTCGGCTGGGAAAGTGATGGCGACTGTATCACTTTGGATAGTAAAGGAGCTATCTTAATCGATTATCTTCTAAGTGGAAAAACCATTACAGGAGCATACTACGCATCATTACTTGCCAAGCTGAAGGCAGAAATTGCGGAAAAACGCCCACATTTGCAGAAAAAGAAAATCCTGTTTCACCAAGACAACGCGCCGTCTCACACCTCAGCGGTTGCCATTGCGAAAATCCATGAATTACGGTTTAAACTGACCATCCACCTTATTCACCACATCTAGCCCCAAGCGACTACTTCTAAAAACTGAGCCCGGTGGACAGGGATTTTCGTCAAGTGAGGGGGGCAATCACCTTCGCGAACAATTACTTTGCAGGGTACTATTTGGACGGGTTAGAGAGATGGGAGCATCGCTGGGAGAAGTGTGTAGAGTTACAAGGAGACTATATAGAAAAATAAAAAAAAAATTGAGAAAAAATGTCTTGTATCATTGTTCGGTCGGAAACTTTCTCATATATATACATATGTGGGCTTTACGTTGCATATTTCGAGCTGGAAACACCCGAGACGTCACACATAATATGACAAGCAACGTGATTATTCCACGTGTAACCGCCGACGCGAAAAGACATAGCCATTTAATAAAATAATTAATTAAATTCAGAGAACGAAGTCTTTTATTCACGCCACATATTGCTGACACCGGCTCCGAAACGGTTAACGATACCAAAAGTGGCCCTAGCCCTGCAATAGGAGCAACCGAAAGCCACGACATCGCCAAGATCTCCATAAGAATACAAACATTCTGGCACGCTAAGCCACAATTATGGATTGTTCAGGTGGAATCGCAATTTATTGCAGCCGGCATTACAAACGACAAAACAAAATACCACACGGTTGTCGCCGCAATGGAAAGTAATGTGCTGTCTCAAGTAAGTGACATATGGTAATATTAAATCCTCCAACAAACGACATGTACGCGTACAATACACTAAAAAAAACGCTTGATCGAGCAATTCGCCAATTCTGAACAAAAGCGTGTTAAGAAATTGCTTCAGGATGTGGAACTAGGAGACATGCGACCTTACCACCTGCTGTGAGAAATGCGCGACTTCGCTGGTAACCAGATGAACGAAACCATGTTGAAGTCGATTTGGATGAGGAGGCTGCCGCCAAATACACTTGCAATTATTTCAAGCAGCAGCGCCTCATTACAAAAAGTAACATTTCTCGCAGACAAAATGTTAGTGACTCTCCAACACTCAACGAATTGTCAACAGCAGAATCTTCGACAGGGCGATCGTTTTAGAGAGACAACTGGCAGACATCACACGGGAAATTGCAACAATAAAAGCTTCCATTAACCAACGCTCCAGAGGCCATAGTCGGAATCGATTTCGTTCGCGCTCTCAAAGCTTTTCCTCAGAGAACGATCACGAGACGTACTGGTATCACCGCAAATTCGGCAGCTACGCAAAAAGTGCCGTAAGCCATGCAAACAAGATTTAAATTAGAAAGTCTGTCACCAGTGGTGGATAGTGACAGGCGAAATTCGCACAACCACCAAGTAAAACATACATACTGGTCAGTTTACGTCATCGAAAAATAATAGACGGAGTAATAAACACGAGTCACGGATGCCACCTCACTCAAATTAGAAAGGTATTACGAAATTTAACCATTTCAGGATATTCTGTCAAAGTTCAAAGACTTAACACAGCTTAACCTGAACCTCAAAAAGCCTTTACACGACATAACGTCGACTGGCAACAGACAAACTAAGGGCAGCCCAGGCCGAAATACAGTCTCTCCTCGACGCAGGCATATGTCAACCCTCACGAAGTCCATGGTCAAGTCCACTGCACATGGTGAAAAAGAAAAACGGCGAATGGAGGCCGTGTGGTAACTTCAGAGGTCTGAACACCGTCACCGAACCAGATTGATACCCACTGCGGCAGCTTCATGACTTCATTCATGCACTTTCGACGACCTGCGACGAGCGTACCATCAGATACCAGTGGGGACAAACGATATACCCAAGACCGTTTGTGCTTTAGACTACGAAACGCAGGACAAACGTCTCAGCGCTTTATGGATCAGCTTCTCCGGGATTTTGATTTTGCGTGGCCATAAATCGACGATATAATGATTGCCTCCAAAAGTATTAGCGAACACCGTCTTCATCTTTGCCTTGTTTTCGCGAAATTGCGAGAATATGGCATGGTTATCAATGCATCCAAATGTGTACTAGGTAAATCGGAAGTGAGATTTTTGGAATATCTGGTTAGCAAGGTAAGACCACCGCCAGAGAGGATTATCGCGTTACAAGAATAAAAGCTGCCCGAACGAGTTTGCAACCTTAGACGATTTCTAGGTATGATTCATTTTTTTCGCAGATTTCTTCATTACGCTGCTGAGAACCAACTACTCTGGCCGATTGAAATTAAAGGAAACAAAAAGAAGGACAAGGCTTCCATAGAGTGGACAGACGAAAAGAAGCAAGCATTTCAACGCTGCAAAGATAGCTTATGCAAGGCAACTTTTCTCGTTTTCCCTAAGGTCGAAGCTAAACTTTCTCTGGCTGTTGACTCATCTAGCACGGCACTCGGTGCAGTTCTTCAACAGCGCAATGGTGACAAATGACAGCTTTTTGGTTCTTATTCGGAGCGACTATCACCAGCCCAGCAAAGGTACAGCATTTAGGATCGCGAGTCCCTTGCTGGTTATAAGGCCGTAAAACACTTTCAGCATATGCTTGAGGGAAAAGAATTTAGTATTTTCTCCGACCGCAAACCGTTACAATTCGCCTTCCAGCAAAAACTCGAAAAGACATCACGGCGACAGAACCGACACCTTGATCTTTTAACCCAATTTACTATACATCAGATTTTCGTTACATTCCTGGGAAGGAAAGCATTATCACGAATCAACGTTCCGGAAATCATTTACGAAAAACATACAAAGGTCCAAAAAACGGACTCAGAGCTAAAAGCATTAATTAATAACAAATCAAATGTACAATTAAAATCTTTTCTCATTCCAGGCACCAAAGCAAACATCCTATGCAATGTGCCTACAGGAAACATTCGTCGATCGTTAGCCAACGAATTTCACCAAATAGGATTCAACCTACTACACAATCTGTGTCACGCTGGCGCGGCCAAAACAGTAGATTCCGTAGCTGAAAAGTTCGTATGGCCTAATCTGAGAAAATATAGCCATCTATGGACCAAAAGGTGCATTCCATATCAGAAAGCAAAGGGTCAGCGCCACAAAAAATCACCAACAGGAAGTTTTAAGCAACAGCAGCATAGATTCGAGCACGTGAACATCAATATCGTCGGACCGCTTCCTGTTTGCAGGGGATACCGGTACTGCCTTACCTGTGTGGATCGCTTTACAGAAGTATACTCACTCGAGGACAAGGACAACCGCCTACCACCCGGATGCAAACGACATCATCGACCGTTAACACAGGTCGTTGAAGCCCTCTATCAAATGTTTTGAAACGGAAAAATGGGTCGATGCACTTACGATCATACTTTTGCGCTACCGCTCTTAGTATAAAGAGGACATCCAGGCCACACCGGCAGAAATGGTGTATGGTGAAACCCTTCGTTTGCCAGGTGAGTTTTTTCATTCAGGACCTAATAGTACAATGGCAGAAAGCGACTTCGTAAATAAGTTGCGGAGCTTCATGCAAAGTTTGAGACCGAGTCAAACTTCAAACCACGGAAGCCAAAAACAGTTCGTCCAAAACGATTTAACCACGGCAAGGTAGTATTTGTGCGTAATGATGCAGTTCGCCGTCCATTGCAAACACCGGACGAGGGTCCGTACGCAGTGATCGAACGCGAAGAGAAATTTTTTAAAGTCAACGTACGTGGAAAGGAAGTCAATATCAGCATTGATCGGTTAAAAGCAACCTTTACTACTAACGAGGATTCTTTACTGGATACACCAACAATATACAAGACACGATACGGGCGAAAAGTAAAATTTTGCTTTCCCAAGGAGGGGGCGTAATGTCCCATTTACATTGCATATTTCGAGCTGGCAACACCCGAGACGACACACATAATATGACAAGCAACGTGATTATTGTAACATACCACGTGTAGCCGCCGACGCGAAAAGGCTTAACCATTTAATAAAATAATTGATTAAATTTAGAAAACGAGGTCTTTTATTCACGCCACATATACAAAACCAGCTGATCGATCCATTAGCTTCCAATCAAAATGCAATGTTTCAAATTTTGAGAACAGAAACCCGTGAGAAATTCAACTATTGTAGACACGATTTAGTTTCTCCAAGAAATTATGTTAATTTTTTTTCTAAAACTCAGAAAATGACAAGAACACTGTACATATACATATCCAGTTTTGATTCAAAAAGATGTATACCAAGAGCTAGTCAATATCTAAAGAGAATCAACAGTGCTAGCATGGCACTGGCATACATACCGAAACCCTGGCGAACTGTGGATATTAGCCTTTATACAATACTTGGAGCTTCTACAACGTCTATCTAATATGTAACATATCTACCAACACGTAATATCCCGAAAGAATTGGCTTCAAAATCGGCAGCTCTAGATGTGATCGGCTTTCAGTCAGTCTTCTCAAAACTGAGATTGTTCTCTTTACTAGAAGGAGGAAGTTGACTGGTCTGACTCATTTAATGCTTAAAGGCATCACCATCCGTTTCTCCAACGAAGCTAAGTATTTGGGTGTCATTCTGAGTAAAAAAAACTTATTTTTTTCTTTTAATTAGCGAACACTAAAGGAGTTTTTAGTAACCAAAAAATATTTGCATACGGCGTTGGCGAAGGAAAGTTAGGGAGGAAGGAAAGAGAGATACCGACTCATGTTGGTTTTGAATGTTTGCAGGTTACAATGGCTAGGAGCTACATAAACAAGTTGTACGGTTTAAGAAAAAATCACGATATATCCATGTAAATGCAAAAGTGAGTTTGAGGGTAAACTGATGAGCATTCATAGCGAGGCGGGTGTTACGGTTATACGAGTATTGCAGGTTTTAAAGGGGGGGACGCTACTGGCATTTTCACTGGAGTACTTGTGGTGAAAATAGCGATAAAGCAAGATGCGACACAAGACATTTCGTCGGTGTTCAAGGTTCTCAATGGGCCGGGTGATATTAGCATCACCTATGGGTCATATCGCACGGGTTGAAATCCTATCTAGGAGGCGCAGAAAGGTTTTAGGAGCGTCTGACCACGATAAATGCCTTATACATATATTACTCTCAGATCGTAGGGATGAAATATTCCTTACATCGCTTGATGAAATTAAGACATTTTGCAGCATTTTTGGCGACGACATCGAATATGTGGTCATTCCAACGTAAGTTGTAATTGATACACATACCGAAAAACTATTCATGGATAATGGCTGGGTATTGAAACTTCGCGCTTAACGAAAGCATGCAGCATAGTGATTTGGAAGCATTATATTCCAGTCTGGTGATGTTCTTTATATCGGAATTTAATGAGCTTAGGATACGCTGCCGATATAATTCTACAGCCGAAGAACAAAGACATGAGTCCGGGAACGAATATGAAGCTGGACTAAGTACGTCATTTCAGAAAGTCTCCAAGGCAGTATAAGGTAGTTTCTGCTAGGACATGTGAATCACTTGTCACTGTAGATGTACACGGCTATGATAAGGTCAATTATATCCTATCCGTGGGTAGTCTGGCAGAACAAGCTTTCACGAAAATACATCACATCTGCTTCAAAGAAACTCCAAGGAGCTGCCTGACTTAGGTGTAAGGCTGCTTTTCCTACCGTGCCTGGCTCTACTGTAGACGAATCTGCCTCCCTTGGATATTTATATTATGGGCTGCTTTCCAAAGGCCATCTCCCGTTCAAACGGAAGTGATTTTTGGTGCAACACGCACTGTAGATTATGGTATGTTATTCCGTCTGGTGCAATGACACCAGAACTCGTATTGCTGAAGAAATATGAAATTGTTTTTCCCTGTTCTCACGGATGTCTCCAAAACCGATTTGGGTTACGGCGCGTGTGTCTCTCTATAGGAGGACTATGTTAGCTTTACCCCTGGTTACAAAACTTTGCACATGTCTTCCAAGAAAATATATACACAATCTGAATGATAATAACCTACACTGTGAAGAACCGGTGAAGGTGGCAAGGCATGTGAATCTTAGAGCATTGATAAACCCCCCCATGACTTCCAAAAGTTAGTTCGAAAATGTACTGAACTGAAATTTATTATTCATCAGTACGAAAGACTGCAGACTGCTTACTGGCGTCATAATCGGATACTGGGACATGCTGTGGTGGATATATGTGACACAACATCCTGCGAAGTCTTTCGCTCTCATCAGACTGCAGGTATTTAACGCTGAAGCGGTGGGTGCTGTTGCGGTACAATGAGAAACAATGAGAGATTTCAATAACGGGGACAATCAGCAAAAAGGAACTCACGAAATCAAAGGCTCCTACATTACATCATATTTACCAGCTATAACTTGAAATAGTAAAGACATATGACACAGTGGTTTGCCGAGGTTTGATGGACAACCAAATAAAATAAAATAAAATAAATGACATCAGCTTCAAATTCAGCAGCCATAAGAGTGAATAATTCACAGAGTGTTTCTATGAAGGCCCTGGTAAAGTGAATGGTGAAACTACAGATCTTCAATACTGACTCGATTACTTTTCGCAGTAAAACATATCGGAATACTTTAAGGAGAATCAATTCTAGCGATACAGAGGTACTGAGATTGATAAAAATAGGACGGACTACGTATTTTTTATGTGTTGAATGTGTAGTAGTACGATTACTTGCTGGAATTTATTTTCTTTATATGACAAACAATTTACTAAGTTACTGACCGCCATCAAAAAATGTATAACAAATTTATGTTTTGCATCAATCTGAAGAAGACGAAAAAAAATCAATGTCAGATGCCCTTATGTTGATTTTCTAAGAATAAACCAGCAATTTCAACATAAAATTCTAATTTCACACAATAAAGACTTCCCTGCAATAAATTGAAAACATTCCTTTTTTTCGGTTTTACCCAATTGGCTATATTCACAAATTTACCAAATCGCTGACGTTAACATTTCGCGCATCTGATTGTGATAGTGTCGGTACCCTTAAACACTTAAACAAAAAATAAAAAATCAATTCTCACAATCCTTTATTGAAAAAACAGAAAAACCAAATACTGGGTTTCATGACCCTGTTGGCCGGATTCAATTTTAATTTCCTTGAAGAGAAGAAACATCGCAGTTTTATGGTTTTGACAGGCATCCGTATCTACTCAACGGTTGTAGTACTCGTACTGAAATATTCAGAGTCCCACTCAGGAAATCCAGTAAAGATACCAGTTTCTTATACCCAATGCGTGGGACTTCATTGGTGTTGCATAGTATGAGTACGTTTTGATTAAGATGTCTGTTTCATCAACAACAATCAATAGAGCGGAGTGATGAGAATTTGCAATTGGTTTCTATGAGTGGATATCCTGAATATCCAGTGAAGCGAATGTCATTTATTGCAGAGCCATTAATCATATTGGTGATTGCAAATTTGTTTTTCGCAAGATTTACGTTCCAGTTGGTTTTAAAAACAATTGTTTTATGTTAAACCAGTGAACTAAGAAAAAATTTGAATTATTGACAACGGCCGTAAATTAGGGCAGGAGCATCTGGAAGTTTTAAAACGATGCGCAATGAATTTATTTTATTTTTGACATACTTTTTTTGCCAAAAAAAAATCAGTAGATTTGTGAAGACTTATATTTGTAATTAGATCTTATTAACATGCATGCAAAACCGCCGGTAAATGCTCGTACGTCCAAAACAACTATAACAAGTTGAAACCAATCTGCGGTTGCGGATACCTTTTAACATTTAGTTAAAATCAGCTAACTTAGCCAACCCAAAGGGCCGTTGAAAACAAAAAACCACTTGTGATGAGGGTTTTGGCGGTTAATGTGTAATAACATGACTACCCGAGATACCCCTACAGGGCGGTGTTTTGTCTTCATTACGATTGGCAAGTGTAACTTTTTCTTGGATTTCTGATGAGGTGTCTTTAACAGGGTTGATAGCGGACCGATGTAGAAAACATCTTTATTTACCTCAAGCTGTCTATTTTGATGTTCCGGTTGATTTTTGGATGCTGTACATCCCTTTGTATTTGCAGAATACAGTACAGTACATCCCTTTGATTTTGCACTTATTCACAGTTTAAAGAATTAAATTTCTTCGCTCCCGTTTGCATATTTGCGACCGCTCCCTCCCCTGCTTCCTGTCTGCGTTCTACGCTATTAGTGACGTCAATGTTATCAGTGTATATAAATAGTTGCATAAACTTTTGGAAAGGGTATAAATACACTTATAATGCCTCAGTATTTGTTAAGTTTTTTTGAAAATTGTACAGAGAGGGAAGAAAGAAGTTTGGCCTCTCTGTGGTTATGTCGCTATGTGGGTGAAATCCAACATCTAGACTAAACTGTTTGCGAAGTTGGTTTGTTGTTGTTTTCTGGTCAACTACTCATCACTCTTGCTTTTAGTTGACTGAGAAAATCAATGTCTTTCGGGCGCGGTGCCGATTCAAGCACCGAACCTTCCAATTTGGAAGTCAGTTTATGTCAAAGTTTTCGATGAGATATTTAAGGAGCAGGTTGTGTCCTTCATCGTGATTTTGCTTTATCCGAAGCGTTTTGCAGTCAAAACAATACGGCGAACAAGATCTTGATGTTAAGGAGAAGCCTCTATACTTGGCGTCGAGCGTTTCCTTTCTTGTGGATCGGCAAACACCCTGAAAGATGGAAGATCATTTCCTAACTCTCTAGATCGCTCGATTCACATGTTAATGTTTTTTTTTCGTAAAAGCCAGTGCTTTGTCCTCCTCTTTTGCTCGCAGAGTTTTTAGCAGCGCAGCTTTGTGTGCTAGTTATTTTACTAGATACACTTGCCTACTCTTGTATTAGGCACGCAACTAAGTTTGTTAATAATTGGCTCAAGCAGTAAGTGCTGGTCGATGTTAACATATCCAAAACGTCATGAACCAAGCTTAGCATATGGTAAACAAACCGCTTTGACACATTGGTGATTTTGTTTTGGCGTCATATACTTTTGGTTGTGTCAGAATGTCTGATTTTGTGCCAAATAATCGTCATTTGCGGGAAGTGTTGATTTTCTTCTTTCATTCGAAGAAAACGGCTACTGAAGCGCATTGAGAGCTCCAAAAAGTTTGCGGAGATGTTGCTCTAAGTGAAACAACATGCCGTGATTGGTTCCATCGCTTCGAAGACGGAGATTTCGAAGTTGACCACCGTCCGCGTGAAGGAAGGCCAAAATCCTTCGAAGACGCTGAGTTGGAGGCATTGCTCGATGAGTAAGAATAGCTTGATTCAGCATTAGCAGTTACCCGCCAAGCCATTTCTAAGCGATTGCATGTGTTGGGAATGATTCAAAAACATGAAACTTTCGTTCCTTATGATTTGAAGCGGTAAAAAAGGAAGGATTTTCTTCATCGCATCATGACGGGTGATGAAAAATGGATTCATTACAGCAACTCAAAGAGAAGAATGTACCGTGTCCACCACCGCCGAGTCCACATGGCAATCAGTGCACTCGTGAATCTTTCCGTACTCTCAGTTTTAAAAGTACAGTTGCTTGCACTTGTCACTGCCATTGCTGTATTTGTCATACGGCATGGGCAGTGGCTGAGTGTAAACAAAAACTGATGGATAGCGAGTTGTGATTGGGAATTTGGTTGTAAGGGCGTAATACCTACAATAATTGGATTGGGTAAACCAACATTAGAATTTTTACTTCGCACACTTGCTTAGCATCGTCGATATTTGTGTTTTTTGTGTTTGTTTTTCTTTTCTTGTAATGTCTCGGGAATTTAAGGTGGACATTGCGAATATACGCGGGCTAAAAAGTAATCACTTTTTTGCTGAAACATAGGTAGATCTCCGCCCTCACCTTTCAGATCACTCTGATCTGAAGCTACCTGGCTGCGAACTAGTGCCACTATTCTTTTCTCATCGCGGCCTCGCCATTTACGTGCGTAGTTATGTAGCTTACCAAATCCCACTACAATATAGTCCCTGTTCCATCCCGGAATTCAATTTCCGTAAGCAAATTATCCACTACTGCTTTATTTAAAGAATTCGATTTTTAACGAGTTTGATGCGCTGTGGGACCCTGTTCAAAGAATTGTATCCCTATATCTTCATACTGAAATTGTCATTACGGGTGATTTCAATATACACAATTCTTGGTGGCTTCGTAATTCTGGGCAGACAACACCCGAAGGACAGTGTTGAAGAGGTGTTCTTCCACACTGACAAAACCACTGCGTAAGATTTTTCATCAATCTTCTCTTTAGGACTCTTTCCCAGAAGATGGAAAACAGCATTTGTCCAACCTGTCTCTAAAAAATGCGAATCTCCTTCTCTTTCCTATTACAGACTCATTATACTTACGTCCCTACTTTCCAAGGTCATGCGAATGCTGATAAACTTTCAGCTCATGAATTATCTCGAAACACAAAAAGTTTTCAATGACCGGCAGTACTGTTTTCGTAGCAACAGGTCCACTGCTGTTTTTATGGCATGTCTCACCGAAAAGTGAAACCAAAGCGTACATCAATCTGGTGAAAACCAGATAGTTGCACCTGATATTTATAAGGAATTTGACACAGTTTGGCATAAGGCTTTTCTGTCGAAAATGAATGCTTTTCGGATCGATAACTCTCTTCTTCAATGGATTAGAAATTACCTTTCGGAACGTTCAATCCAAGTTGTCTTGGATGGTTTCAAGTCTGATATTCACAAAATAAATGCTGGTGTGCCCCAGGGCTCCGTTCTGTCTCCTTTTAATTTTTATCAATGATCTTTTGTCTGCCATTTCTAATCCAATATATTCCTCTGATAACGACAGTACTCTCTGCTTTTGTTAAGCTCATTAAATTCCAATGTTAACGGCATAAGCAACTGGGGAACTATAAACAGAGTGGAATTTAATGCTTCCAAAACACAATGCTGTCCGCTGTCATTATCCATGAATGGCACTTATGGTATGTTACATCGTCGAAAACGAAAAACTTTCTATTATCGGTATGTGTGTCAATGACAACTTACGTTCGATGTCTCCAAAAATGCTGCGAAATGTCTTGGCTTCCTCAAACGATGTAAGAAATACTTTGACCCTTCTGATCTGGCCTCAATATATAAGGCATTTATCCACCCAAAATTAGAGTACAATGCCCACATCTGGTCAGGTGCTCCTAAATCATCTCTGGAAATGTCTCGTCTCTCACTTTGTTTTATCGCCACTAGTGCTCTATAGAAACCGCCAGTAGCATTCCGCTCATTCAAACCTTTAACCGTAACACCCATCTCGCTATGAATGCTCAGCAGTATACCCTCAAGCCCACTTCCGGACGTACTCTGAAATATCGTGATTCGTTTCTAAGACGAACAACTCACTTGTGGAATGCCCTGCCAATCTCTCCATTTCTTGGTCATTATAGCATTCGGACATATAAAATCAACGTACTAGGTGGAGTCAAAACAAAACAGTATCGCACTGAAATTTGGCATGTCTGCCTAAATATGAACGGAATTCTGGCAGTCGAGGAGGTTACTTTTCACTCCACCTTGTACATCGGAACCAATCCTTCTTTCCTCCTTAAATTTTCTTCGCCCGAGCTGTATCCAAACATTTTCAGGGTACTTTGACCCCTTGAGCGCGCGCTACTTTATAAACAAAAAAAAAAAAAATGGGGATTACCCGGTCATGTTTCTACGTCGTCGACTCGACCTAATATTCACGCTGCGAAGGTTATGCTGTGTATTTGGTTTTTTTCAGTTTCAGCTTCATTTTATTATGCATTTTTATTTATATACTTAATTTACTCTTACATGCTAGACAAAAAAATGCTTAAAAATTAGCTAAATACGAGGGCGGGTCAATAAGTCCGTGACTTTTTGAATTTCTGACCTCTTTACTGAAACAGCAACACTGCTCCTGTCAACAGGCATCTGTCAGTTGACTCCTGTCAAAATTTAAACTTGCTGCGTTAGTTAGTTTGTGTCTGACAGCTATTTTTATCAGACTACTCACTAATTTGAGGAGAAAATGGAAAAAAGTGAATTTCGTGTGCTTATTAAGCATTATTTCTTGCGGAAAAAAACCATTACCGAGACCAAGGCTAAGCTTGATAAATACTATGGGGACTCTGCACCATCGATTTCAATGGTAAAAAAGTGGTTTACTGAATTTCGTTGTGGCCGTACAAGCACTGAAGATGCCGAACCTCCTGGACGCCCAGTTGAGGTCTCTACACCCGAAACAATCGAAAAAATTCACGATATGGTGTTGGCCGACCGAAGATTGAAAGTGCGAGAGATTGTGGAAGCCGTAGGGATCTCGCATGGCTCAGTGGTTTCAATTTTGAATGATCACTTGGGCATGAGAAAGCTTTCCGCAAGATGGGTGCCGCGTTTGCTCACAGTCGACCACAAACGCAATCGTGTAACAACTTCACAGGAAGGTTTGGCGTTGTTTAATCGCAATATGGAGGAGTTTTTGCGCCGTTTTGTAACCGTGGACGAAACATGGATCCATCACAACACACCAGAAAACAAACAACAGTCAAAACAGTGGGTTTCTAAGGGTGAATCGGCGCCAAAGAAGGCCAAGGTGGGTTTGTCAGCCAATAAAGTTATGGCGACTGTTTTTTGGGATGCACGCGGGATAATCCACATTGACTACCTTCAAAAGGGAAGAACAATCAATGGGGAATATTATGCCAACTTATTGGACCGATTCAATGACGATTTGAAAAAAAAACGACCTCATTTGGCCAAGAAAAAAGTTCTTTTCCACCAAGCAATGCAAGGGTGCACACATGTGCAGTTGCCATGGCAAAAATCCATGAATTGGGCTATGAATTGCTCCCTCATCCACCCTATTCTCCTGATTTGGCTCCGAGCGACTACTTCTTGTTCCCAAACCTGAAGAAATGGCTTGGTGGAAAAAGATTTGACTCCAATGATGAAGTCATCTCGCAAACAAAGGCCTATTTTGAGGACCTCGACAAATCATTTTTTTTGGAAGGGATAAAAAAATTGGAGAAGCGTTGGACAAAGTGTATAGAGCTCAAGGGAGACTACGTTGAAAAATAAAATTATTTTTTTATCAAAAAATCTGTGTTTTAATCCAAAAGGCACGGACTTATTGACCCGCCCACGTAACTTACAAATAATCTTATACTAACTTACTGGCCCCATGCGGGCACTCTATGTTAAATATAATACTTAAAGATTATGTCTTTTGAAGTTTAGGACAATTCTTATTCTTATAGTTACGACAATACAATTTAAACTAAGAAAACATTTTTAAGAAAAAACGTAGTGCATGAACTTTTTTAATTTTAATTTTATTATAAAATTTAAAACTAAAAGCCTACAGACTATCTAGAAATAAATCCAAATCTACTTAATCTAATACTTACATTTAATACATTATATATACATACATAATATATATATACCTAATATATATATGTACCTAATATATATATGTATGTATATATATGTATTTTTTTTTTTTAATTTTTTTTATTATTATTAATTTTTTTTTTGGTTTTTATTTTTTTCTTAAATCTAACTTACTCCTACTTAAAACTAAAAAAAAAAAATTAGACGACCAACTTTGCTTCACATGAAGCTAGCAAATATTGGTGTAATTCGACGACGACGCATCCTCTCCTTCAAAAAACCACCAAAATTGTTGGTGCTGTTGATCAACATCCCTCACGTCGCGACTCCCTACCGCCCTACTGAACCGGATACGCTCCGCACTGCCGTGTGCGACTTCTCTGTCGTAGTTGAGTCGCCTGTCCGCAGCTGTTCGAGCAACGTGGAAGATTAGCGGCACAGCCAATCTGTCCTGGATCAGACCTTTGCTATCTAGGTAGAGCAACGCTTCTGGAGGAACATAGCCGTCAAAGCGAACTCTCTCATGATACATATAATTAGGGTAGTAAGCCCCAGAGATCAGGTTGTTCGACGATGTCATTGCTCTTGCAATGTACCTTCGGGTCAACTTAATAACAAAATTGTCCACTCTTATTAGGTTCGCCCTATTGTACAAGACCTCATTGCGATAGAATTTTATGTACTCAGACTCTGGTGTTCTATATAACCGAAGACAAGCCCTAAGGCAAACCCTCTCAAACACCCGAATCTTTTCCAATAAACTTGCTCTCACGTTGAACCACACGGGACATCCAAACACAAGCATAGGCCTGGTAAGGGCCATGTAGTAGATCACCTTCACCCTCGCATCGAGTTGGCTGTTGTAAAACAGTCTCTTTGTAAGGGCAAAAGCATCTCTGGCTCTGGCCAGAGCAACATCTATATGTTTTTTAAAATACAGATATTGATCTAGCCAGATCCCAAGGTATCTTACTACATTTCGACAAGCAAGTGGCTGTCCATGTTCTCCGACGATAGAGAACTTTCGCCAAGGCCCCAGATAAAGGCGTCCTAAACAGAATGGTTTCCGACTTCTGAAAGTTAATTTTCAACTTCCAGTTGTCGCAATATCGCTTAATTTTGTCGAAGTCACATTGCAAAAGTGTATTAATGACCTCAATCTTTGGACCTGATCTGTACGCGATTAAGTCGTCTGCGTACGCTATGGCATGGTGAAGTGAACCTATCAGATCACTTGTGTAAATGTTGAATAGGATCGGCGAATTTACCGCACCTCGTTGCAGACCGTTTTAAAGTCACATCGCCATTCTTCACGATGAACTGTATACTGGAAAGAATATACAGCAGTGGTTTACTAATGCCCAACCTGTTCAGCCTGAAGAAGAGCCCCTCTAACCATACGGTATCGAAGGCCTTTTCCAAGTGCACCAGTGCACTGTTTCTTGCCTTTGTTCCATTGGATATCAGAAACCAGTTTAGACGCAGCATGAATGATATCATGCCCCGCCTTGAAACCGATTCGATTATCCGGAACTATATGTTTGTCCTCAGCCCACTTCGTCAGGACTCTATTGATCACCTTCTCGAAAACCTTACTGATGTTTGGAAGAAGACTGATCGAGCGGAGATTCGCCGGATTGGAAGTATCTTCATTCCTTTTGGGAATGGGATGTACCACCGCAGTTTTCCAATGCGCTAGATAATGGGCATAATTCATTGCATTATTAAACAGGGTGGTATAAATGTCCACCACTTCTAGTGGGAGATGTCTAAGCACAATGTCCGGTATTTCATCGGTTCGCACTGATTTCTTACTTCTAAGAGATTCGAAAATCGTTTGGAGCTCTTCCTTCGAAATGAACGGTATTAATACCCTTTCGTTGGTGATGACATTATTTGCCATATTCTCGTCACTGAACTGGGTGAAACCCGAGTTCTCGAATCGCCAATTCACAATTTCATTTCGAAGGCAGAAATTGTGCACAAGGACTCGATTTTCCAGGTCGTGGTTCGGGCCAATGATGTCATTCGCCTTGTACACTTCCTGGAAAGTCGCTCCTATAGCCTCTACCTTCTCCTGCGGATCCTCGATCACAAAGAAGTTGTCATCATCAACTGCCTCATTTGGATCTCTACCTGCTGCTACAAGTATTTGTTAGTTGTCCGCCGTTCAGGAGATTTTGAGACATGGAAGTTCGTTTTGTTGTTCAAATACAAACTCACAGAATTTCTGTAATTTTCCTTTATTAATGTTTGGAGGTTTTTAATCGACGACTTCAATGTTATGATCTCCGGGTTATGTCTGTCAGTAAACTGTCTGTACGAGGTTTTTAGTCTTGACAGCAGTCTACTCTTATGTCGGTGCAGTGCGTTAATAGTTGCGTTGCGGAATAAGTCTTCTTCGTCAGTGTGTTGATACCGAGGTATCGTTTTGTCCATAGTTCGTTTAATTGTCTCGTCCATTAGTTTTAGATACCCGTCAATCTCTTCGTTTGACAGATTTCTATTGGACGGTGGATAGAGCGAATTCGACGAGAGTGCTCTCGTCAGCGTTCTGGAGAAGTGTGTCTAACGCACCCTACTATAATTGTAGGAATACCTTTGAACAAACTCTTCCAATTCCTCAGTTTCGTTGGGAACAATTATTTCGGTGCTGAGACCGCAATGGTCACTGTCATACACGAAAGTGCGTAGACAGTTTGTAGTTTGTTGGTTAGTGCACGTCAGTTGTATTCGTGAGTCGAACAGCAGGAGATCCAGATAGGACCCGTGTCTGTCAAACGACGGACTATCCGTCGCTTTGAGGCCGAGTCGATACATCACACTGTGCTGACTCCACTAATTGAATAGTAGGTTCCCTCTAGTATTTGGTGTATTATTTCCCCAATCACTATGTTTGGCGTTGATATCTCCGCCGATAATGAAATAGTTGTCTTCCAATTCCAGCCTCAGGAATCGAAAAAGTGTCTCGAGCTCTGCGATGAATAAGGTGGATTCAGTAGCCTTAGGCGCGTAGACAGACAGACCGCTTTCCACTACGGAGAGGGATGTACATGACGCATGCTTCCAGCACCTGGAACCTACGTACTACCCGACTGTATACTCTTTTGAAACGCAGTCCCTTTCTTACAAAGATCGCAACGCCTCCTCATTGAATGGAATTGGGTCGGTTTCTTCGTTATATTTCATATCTTCTTTTCATTTTGTGTCTTTTAGTAAGCTTAGTTTCGCTAACCAAAAGCACATCAGGGGCTTGGTCTTTAAGCAACTTAAACAGTGCGGCTCTTCGTTCGAAACTAATCAGTGAATTAACATTCACTGCAAGGACCTTCAGGGTTTGCTCCGGCATGTACGTACCCATTACGACTGGAGGTGCGTTAGGCCTGGCAGCAGCGCGTATATTTGATCTACCCGCGTAGCCTGTTAATGTATTTGACGCTAAAGCTGAGCCATCTGCCCTGAATAGAGAGCAAGATAGCCAGCATGTCAGGTACAGGTTCAGGTGCTCTAGGCGCTGGGGCCTGAGAAGCTACCTTTGCTTGTTGTACCGTAGTTCCCCTACCTGCCGCCATTTGGGCGTAGGTAACTTGGGGAGTAACGGCTGGTGTTTGTGCCTGCACGAGTGGACGTTTAACTTCCACTTTTTGCTGCCGAGCCAGATTTACTCTTTTGATGTATTGGAATTTGGGACAACTCTGATAATTTGCGGTGTGTGCCGTGTTCCTACATAAAGCACAAGGGAGTTGGCTTTTTTCCGACGCTCCGTCCTTACCTAGAGCGCATTCCTCTGACTTATGGCTCTTTCCACACTTCACGCATCGTGGCTGCATTTCGCAGTTCGACGCGGAGTGCCCGAACTTTTGGCAGCGAACACATTGTAAAATGTTTTCGCTCCTCTTTAATTTTTTCCAGTGTACAACCTGGTAGTCTAGGACTTTTATACTCCTTAGACCATCCAGTTTGCTGGTGAGACTTAGCTGGACCAGGAAGAACGGTAGTTTCCGCTTCTCACTTTTGGCTCTAGCCGTGAAAAATGGCTTGACCCCCACGAATTTGAGCCCTTCGCACTTCTTCTCTTTCACCAGTGCAAGGAGCTCCTCCGGATCAGTCGACGGTTCTAACCCCGTCAGCAGCATTGTCTGCAGCTTCTCGCCCTTCGGGGTGTAGGAGAAGAACTCCGTCGAATCCTTCAATAAACTTTTCATTTTATGGTAGCGCTCCACTGTGTTACAGTGGATCGCGTGCCTATCTAAGCTAAGTCTTTTAATATAAAAATTATTGCCTATGGCCGACTTACATAGTTCTTTTTTTCCTTTAGTTCCATCTTAATAGGTGGAACCCTTTGTTTTGAAATTTGCTGTTTCTGCTGTTGTTGTTGTTACTGCTGCTGTTTTTGCTGTTGCCGTTCTTGTGGCTGCTCTTGTTGTTGTTGTTTTTTAAGTTTTTGTTGGTGCTGTTGTAGCACTTGTGCTATTGTATTTGTTTGGTGTTGTTGAGTCTGCTTTTGAGCTAGCTGCGTCTGTTGTTGCTGTTTGGATTACTCTTGCTCTTCCTTCTTCCTTCTTAGCATTTGCTTTCCTTTTATGCCTAGTACTCTTTGTTGTAGCATTTTGATGCTACTACTAATTGACTCCACTTCTTCCTCTTCATCTGATTTGGTTGACGCCAAGGAAGCGAAGCTGTTCTCTTTCAGATGTTGGTGAACATCTGAGGCGAATGGGTTGTTATCGGTAAATTGCCCGGGACGACTGATTGCTGCCGTTGATAGCGTTGACTGCGCCCCTTCCTTCACTCCACCAAGCAGCTCTACAGTGGAAGTTGGAAGGGTGGGACGTTGTATCAAGCTAGAAGTTACCCTTAACTTCCTCCTTCTCTTCGTCTTTGATTCTGCCCCGGCTGGTGTTTGGCTTAAACCACTTGATACCTCGCCTGACTTATCTGCGGCCCCGCTATTGGCGTAGCGGACCGCTCTCCACAATCCATGGCGTGATCTTGTTTAACACTTTTTTTTTCTTTTAATTAAAAGAAGAGAGAAAAAAAAAAACAGAAAAAAAAAAGATCTTTTCAACCCGGGAGTCGAACCCGCAACCTTCCACTTGGTAATCGCGCACACTACCTCTGGGCTAATGGGAGCCGTATATTGTATTAGTCAATTGTCTTTTTTTATTTCTAATTATTTTATTTTTAATTCGTGTCTCTACTCAACCAAAAGTCGAAACACGTCTGTGTTCGGCGGTGATCAATGAACTACTGCTTTGTATTTGGTAGGACCAGGTCGGTGTTATTTATTATGAACTGTTGAAGCCCAGCGAAACCATCAGTGGAACATGGTAAAGACTTCAGGTAATGCGATTGCGGCGAGCACTGAGCGAAAAACGGCCACAATACGAGCAGAGGGACGAAAAAGTTATTATACAGCATGACAACTCTCGGCCTCACGTTGCCAAACCCGTTAAAACCTATCTCAAATGCTCAAATGGAAAGTCCTAACCCACCTGCTATATTCCATAGATATTGCGCCGTCCGATTATTACCTGTTCCGTTTGATGGCACAAGGTCTGGCTGATCAGCAATATGAGAGGAAGACATCAAAAATGGCTTAATTCGTCGATAGCCTTAAAAGATGAATACTTTTCCCGTAACGATATTCGAGCTCTGCCAGAAAGATGGGAACAAGTTGTAGCTAGCGATGAATGAATTCATTCATGAACTTTGAATGATTCATTTGTAACCATTTTTTCACAATAATTGTCATTTCCATTGTATTAATTACGCACCTAATGCAATAAGGTGTTTCGTCATCGTCTTTATTTTCTTGTTTTTGTTCTTCTTATTCTTCCTTTTTAATCAACCATTGAAATACGCAAGTTATACGAGCATAATTAGTAATTCTACTAAACACGAGATACTGTTAGGAAAGTTCTTAAAAATTTTTTAACTTCTAACTCGTGATCTACGAGTAGTTAACTTTTTGAAAATAAGTTTCTATGGTGTACATGAATCTGGTCGCTTTTTCAAAAATGATTCCCTTTGGTTTGGTAACTTGTTAATTTGAGTATCTGTACTCGTATGTATAAATTTCCAAACCTTTTTTTTAATATTTTGAGCTTAAAATGAAAATAATAATGTCCGATACCCGGAGCTAAAGTTTGTTGAACAAAGTTAATATTGTAATTAGCTTATCCTCATCAGAGCAAGGAGAGTAATAGCAATTTGTACTACTATTCAATTTCAGGTTGCTTTGACAAAGTTATATTGTACATAATTTACAAATGTAGATTATTAATGAACATTTTTAATTGATGTATCTTTGCTTTATTTTGGCTTACTAAATTGCAAATATATATTACTGTATGAGCAATCTCAAAATATTGTAGTTTGACTTTTAAATTGACAATTTTTAAAATGCAAAAACCCGCCTTAATTGCATATTCGATATTGACCAATAATGACGAACGCCTTTGTTGCAATGCGTCAGTGATTTACTTCAATTTTACATAGTATCCTGTCCATTTTTTATGAGAGTAGAATGCTATAAGAAAAAATCGTCAATTATTTGTCTGGGCTACAGCCACAATTAAAAACATTTAGTTTCGCGATACGGAAACTGCCTTCTGTTTAGATGAAAAATTATCGCTAGCCCGAGCGACACCAGTATACTCGTAATATTGGAACAGCACTATAACGTCTTATCGTCTGATCCTACAACCATCGTCAATTATTTCGCTAATTTCTTTAGTGAATCCTTTTTCACTCAGACTGAAAACCCGGATCCCGAATACTTCGGCCACTTGAGTAGTTACACACATACATACATCTCTATTGTCTATTAAAGTAACATCAGCATAGCTACTAGACAAGATTAATAAACTTAAAGGTGAATTTTCAGCTGGTCCCGATGGTCTGAATGCAATTTTTCAGATAAAAATTGTTAATAATCGTATTCAACCACTCGTAAGTATTCTTACAAGATTTTCCTCATCCCTCGAAAAGTACTTATAATTATG
This sequence comes from Volucella zonaria, assembly GCA_963966105.1. Lineage (NCBI taxonomy): Eukaryota > Metazoa > Arthropoda > Insecta > Diptera > Syrphidae > Volucella > Volucella zonaria. Next base: position 57,185,905 of record OZ014533.1, on the reverse strand, counting down.
ATTCATATTCATAAAAAAGGACCCAAACAGGATATCACCAACTAATTGCTAAGTTATCCTGCATTCCCATGACCTTTGAGAGCATCATTTATGATGCAATATTCTTTTATTGCTTATCTATCCGAACCAACATGGACTTCTTAAGGGCAGATCAACAACTTCCAACTTTATTGAGTTTGTTTCTAGTACATTGTGTGTTCTAGAGCAAGGAAAAGAGGTGGATCTGATTACCACCAACTTTAGCAAGGTCTTCGATAAAATCGCATTACATATATGCGTTAATTCTTTTCAAACTCAATGCACTTAGTTTTCAAACTGGGCTGACAGATTTCTTAGTTCAATTCGTATTTGGAAGAACGCTATTATATAGTTAATTTGCTTCCTCGTCGGTTTGAACCATTTAAAACCACTTTAGGCGTCCTACAAGGCAATTCCCTTGGTCCACTAATTTTCATTTTGACTATAATTATTATAAAGAACTCACACATATCTGTCTATGCCGATGATATGAAAATCTGTAGGCAAATTTCCAAATTATCTTATTCTCAACCACTTCAAGACGTTACCATAAGGTGCCACAAAAACTTCCTTTTGAACTCAACATAGAAAGAAATGCCAAGCTCATACAAGCGTTCAACACATCCTGACCAAACCTACAATATATCAACCCAGGCTGTAGCTTCGGTTACTTCAATGCAGGACTTGGGCGTTATCTTTGATTTGTTTTTTAAAGGGATCAGATCCGCCAATTGCAGGGGCATTGCGACCTAAAAGTTCTTTCGTACCACAAAATCACTATTAGGAAACCAAGAGGGGGTCAACACTTTTGGCGAAATTAAGAATCTCTCTGGTCGAGATTTTGAGAATTTCGCCAAAGAATAAATTTACCCTGAGGAAGGCACTCGAAGCCACGCATTCACAGAAAATGTATTCCGCAGTTTCATTTCCGATAATACATTTATGGCCATGCACCGACCAAAGTTTTAGTTTGCTCTTATGGGAAAGATCTTGTAGTGCATTGAAGCAGTGCAAGACTGAATTTTTTAACGGCTGCTTTACTGCCCATTAGTATATGAATGAGAACACCCTTCATTCCCTCATCGGGGATGAGAATTGCGCACACATGAATGACAAGTATTTCCACCTCCCATTGATTGCGAAATTCTGGTGTTTGGACCAAGTATACCAGCACCCATTCCGGTGTCCATCTTTGGTCCATCCATATAGCATTAGATACCTTTAAGGTTTGCAGTGGAGTTTTTGTAGTTCCATGCTTCTCAGCTTGGGATTACTATATTGAACCTTCTACCGAAGTACAGAATCTTAGGCAGGCGGTTGTTAACCGCGCAAATCATGTCAAGTTCGGGAATTGCAGAGAAAAGATTCAATTGATCCATGTGATCTGAGTGATTAATCTCTACTGTTTGTAGTAACCTGACCGTGCTGCGAATTGCCATCTCTTTTATAAAGAGATGGTATGGCGTTAAACCAATGAAGGTTCCTATAGTAGCTATGGGGCATGTGTGCATTAGGCCGGTAATGCCGCGGAAAGTCTTTGTAGTCGCTGCAGCTTTTGTATGGCAGATTTATATTTTGATACGATACTACGCGGCATGATGTGGGGTTCGCGCTTTCGCAGCGGATAACCCGAGCAGAATTACAAATAACAAAAAAAGAAATATTTTACAAAAAAATACCCCAAAATCCTTGGAATCGAAACCACAACAACTGTACTGTATACAACCTCAGAATAGCTTATTAAGGGGTATAATTAAAGTCCTTACCAATTTTGTGGTGAACCGTCATTAGGGTAAGTCTAGCTGTTAGTTAGGGCTTACGTAAACATTCGTAAATGCGACCAATGACAAGGTTTTCATGATTGTACCCGGAAGTTTCCACAATACTTAAAACAAAACCGGGACTTGTGCCGACTCTACAAGTTTTAATGTTAAATTTCCGATGAGATTTCGGGAAAACTTTTGACTTCGTTAACAAATCGTTAACCACCAACCATCACACATTTAATTTTAACAGAAGTTCACCGATCGAATTCATGGGACGGGACGGATACAGCTTAACGTGGTCAGCACATAAATGGACTGTTGCGCGCTGGCATTCTAATGGCAAATCATTAATGAATGCACAGAATAAGATAGAACCGAGAATCGATCCTTGCGGTACCCCTTGCCTAATTATTTCCAAGGCTGAGGATTTGCCACCAATGACAACTTTTTGAGATCTGTTGGAGAGATAACTTCTAAGAATCTGAACACCTTGTTCACTGAAGCCAAACAAGTTATGTAATTGCTAGGGTAGAATGCAGTGATTTACCTTATCAAACGTTTTTTAAAAGTCAAGTAAGCAAAGAAGTGTTATATTCCCCTTAACAAAATTATGCACAATGTTATCTAAGACTTTAATCGTAACCGAGGAGCAGCTATGATTACTTTTGAACTCAGATTTGAAAGGGTCAAGGAGATGACTTACTTCTTGCTCTGATATAACCCTCTCAAGACCCTTGATAGACACGGTAGAATGCTTATGGACCTAAAATCACTGACAGAGACTGCATTCGATTTGTTGGTAATCGGTACGACCTTTGGAATTTTCCAGGACTGAGGAAATGTGTATGTCATTGTACAGTGGTTAAGAATGCGAATCAGGTGGCTTATAGTTTCATGTAATAAAAGCTTAATGAAACAGATGGGTACACCGTCCATACCAGCCGAGTTCGATTGTATAGTCATAACAAAGTCAACTACTTCGGTAACTACTTTAAAATCAGGTCCCTAACTACTGTGAAGGTACATTTATGTATATTTATGTGAAGTAAAAATCATCCTCCTAATCTATGTTGGATGTCCCCTTTTTGTTAACAGCGCTTCTAGCTTCCATGGTTCTTTTGATTATGCTTATACCGTCAGAGTTAAGTTAAATTGCATTCATCAGGCTCACTTTCGTTCAATACTTTCTTGCAGATAAATTGGTAATGGACCTTACAAAATAATCTTTAGTGTCTTTCAAGGCCCAGTGCTATGTGTTACGAGTATATGGTTTTCTTTACTTTACTGCACCATTATTACAGTCATTATCATAGTCCAGTTCAAATGATTCATTCTGCTGGACAGTAGAATATCGATCATCGTCGCCTTATACAGTGCACAGAAATGATTCCTCCATATGCTTAATATTGATCTCAATCGGCTTTGCAGACTTTTTAGCCATAATATGCATGTTCTTTTTACCCTTTGGTGACAATTTTGAATCTCATTCCTGCTATAGCATCTCTCACTTTCGTCAATCATCCGCTTCTCGATCTTTTTCTTTTGCTTTTAAGAAGTCGGTGTTCAGCTCGCCCCTTTTTTTCGTAAAGATCGCAGGCGCTTTGGTTGTTCTGGCCAGCTCTGTACTACCACTGGTCATTACTTGTTCTGAGTTGAATGGACTCCCTCACAAGATTAAGTAAATTCTCCATTATTGTCGCTGTCTGATGTTAAACTCGCTCACTTGTGTTTAGGGTGTTCATCATATCTATAATTACACCCTTGTTACAATTTGGTAGTGAGCTGAGTCAACAGGGTATTATGGAGTTGCTATTATCGTTTGGGTTAACACTCGCACTTATTATAATTTCATTGTAGTGTCACCAACTGAAAGAATAATGCTAATTTAATTTCGGACATAAGCCCAATAGGCACAGATTTTTCTGGCTTCGTATAATATTTTTTACTTTCCCTGAGTTTAATTGATAGTCAAAGTTGCAGAACTGGGTGGAAGCTTATTCACTAACATGCTAGTAGGGTGGTACAGGACTAAATCAAATAAAATCTCTAGAAAACTTTTTTATCCTAAAATTTGGAAATACATATCCTACAAATGTCATGTGACTGCTTTATAGTAAGCATTACACAAATCTCTTCGGACTCGTCTTATAACATAATTTAGCTTGATTGTACATATATTTGGCGTGTATTTCTGTTTCTTTGGAAAATTTGATTTATCTTGCAACTACTCAAAAATGAAAATAAGTGTGACATACGAGTATTCAACTGATTTTGTTGGGCAATAAACCATCCCGCGCACATACTTACTAAAGCCCTACTAAGGAGTTAATCTTCCTCAGTATGGATGTAACAGAAGATATACATTTGACATTTTAATGGAACTGGTATTCAGAGGCAAAGCTGATGCTATATGAGACACACTGTGACCTCGCTAGAAAATGTCACTTATTTTATGCTCTCTTAAAGAACCATTCCAGAACATACTCGTATATGGACATTCAAAAAAAGGAGCACTCATCACTTTGTGGGAATCCTTTTTAAGTGTATCTCCTTAAAAGGAAGCAGTCACTTGACTCAATTGGTGTCTCATTGTTTTGGTGGGAAATGTATTGTAGGAAAACTCGTAAGCCATCCAATTAGTTAAAATTTATTAGAGGACTTAATAAAAGGGAGAATAATGGTACATTTTGTTCAGCTAAGCACGAAATAAGAGTGTGTTCTAAACTGGGTATGCTTATTTTAAGAGTATTAAATGATTAAAAAATAGCGCCCTTAAACGTAAGATAAATAGTTAATAATTCTTCCAGTGACATCGCCTACATCACACTTATTCGCGACGTCATAAATAAAGGGGTGACCAGCTAAGAACGATAGAAATAAAAACAGTGTGAGACATAAAATTGATTCTGGCTTTATTTTGACTACGTTCATGCCATTATGTGTGGAATAGCACATCCCATCATTCTGAAAATGACGTGCCGAATGTTGGCCTCGAATTCGTCCAAAATGGTTGGCTTGTTACCGTAGACTAAGGACTTGACGTAGCCCCAGAGAAAATAATCGATGGTATGAGTCGCTAAATGTTTCCTTCACAACTTCAAATGTTGCGTCGCTTGTATGGCATGTAGCGCAGCGAAACACAGCTCGAATATATCGATGTTGTCGAGCTCTGACCACAGAAAGTCGGTTAAAATTGCTCTATACTTGACACCATTGACGGTAACGGTGTCTACTTCCTCATTTCGAAAGAAATAAGGTCAGATGATGCCGCCATGCCATAAACCGCACCAAACAATCAACGGCAATTTTGCTTGTTGACATAGCCGCTGAGCCAAAAATGGGTCCGAGAAGATGATTTTTTGGGCAAAATCCGGACCTCCGGCAAACATTTCCAGATCCCAGTTCGAGGGCTAACGGCGCTGTCTATGGTCGTCCGGCTTCAATTCTTGCGTCAGCACAGTCGTATACAGAAGTAGGCCCAAATTCAATCAAAATAAGGCGGGTTAACACTCTGGCGATGCTGAATCGACATTGTGTGTGGCCGTGGCTCAAGTGGTAGTGGACTGGCTTCCAAATCGGTAGGTTCGGTGTTCGAATCCCAGCCTCGCCCGAAAGACATATCCATTTTTTCATTTAACGAAAATCAAGTAAGACGAGTAGTTGACTAGAAATTAACATCAAGCTAACTTCCACTAAGTATTTAGTCTCCCCATTAAATGTTGGATGCCACCGATGGAGCGAAATAACCATTGAGCCCAAACATCTTTCTTTCTCTTTCTATCCAATTTTCCAAAAAACAACACATAATGAGGTAGTATAAGTGTATTCATACCATCCACTTGAATGTTAAGTTCTTCAAAAAAATTAAATAAAAATTTCTGAGTCTTCTTCGACATTGGCCGCTACGGCCGCTATATTTTCATATTTTCTTCATTTCACACCATGTACAGAAGAAAAACCATGATATAGTTCCAACTGTATTATGGATTATATTAATCCTTTTATCAGGGTTATGTCAAACTCGTACCAAGTGCAGACATAAGACCTACCTCAGACTCATTCTAGCTTTAGAAGTTTTCAATGCAGGGAGAAATTCGAGGGCGTTACCATAAATTATCATAAATTAATCATCAAGAATATCGACGGTTAGTAGGCCAAGGATATACAATCTATGTATTTATCAGAAACTATTAAATTAAACAACACTCACCTTCCCTATTTCCGTAGCTGGAAGAAGCCGAGGAACTCTTTAGTTGTGCAGTCATTATGATAAACAAATGTCTCTCGAACCTCTGAATACAACGGATTCATAATCTTGGGTATTAGCCATCGTATCCAGTAACTTATTGCATTCCACCTATCTTATAGAACAACGATTCTGAAGAACACTTCATCGTGTTTACAAACTCGACATTCTCTAATAATTTGACATTCGTTTGATGGCAGAGTAAATTATAGGTTCATCCACTGATGATGCCTAAGGTGGATGTCGAAAATGCTGATTACAAGTTTGATACTGCGTGTAATGCAGATTAGCTCCAGATTTGTATTGCTTCTTCTGGAAAACTATTAATGGGGATATGGGGATATTATCAGACATCACTCTTGCTTAGGTCGTCAAGTTGTTCCTTTTGAATACACCAGAGCTATACATATTTCAAAACTTTTTTCTAAAGCCAATTAAGTTTAGTGGCTTGATGTTTTCCAGCTTTTGGATTACCGAATGGAATGAATGGAAAAGCCGTAACAGTTACAGAAAAAAATACCTTTTCAGAAGTAGGGGAGATATATCAACGGATTTGTGTATAATTATAAAGATCTTAAAAATTTCTTGCAACTACTCAAGTTTAAAAATAGATTCACGACAAAAATGAAAATGAGGGCGCAACATGAAACAATCTGAAAGCGATAAACTGGCTGTTAAGTGCGCATTAAGAAGAGTGGTATGGTATTGTCTAAGGAGCTGACAATTGGAATATTATTATAAATGAGCATTAGGATGGATAGAAACGGAGATTTTCTAATGCTTTTTCTTCAAAGAAGATCTTGAAATGCCGTCCTTCGGATATTGGCTGTATAGAATATCGAAGCTGCTAAAAATACTCAATAACGATTTTAAGATACAGGGATACAATTTTTTGTACAATATTAAGTAAGAGTGGGATTTAGCTCGTTAAATATCGGTTTTTGTCCTTGTTAAATACAAGAGTAGTAAATAATCTGGTTACGGATATGGAATTTTAATCATACGAAGATGGATTACTGATTGGAAAAGAGATTACATTCTGCTGCTAGTTGATAAGGAGTTGTGTTCTTTTTTATTTTGTTTTTCTGCCCTGGCTTGCACTGCATTACGTACTATTACTTTTTTATATAATTTGTTGATTCACCGGCACGGGGAGATGTCATTTCATCTTATACGATGCTGACGAGTTTTGTGGGTGAACTAATGTAACGTGTACACTAGTCGGAGATTGACTGAGTAATTCGGTTACACTGAATCGCCCAATACCAGATTACTTTTCTTCGGAACGTTCAACATATAGTTTTTTGTTAAAGTTTTTGATAGTTTTTAATTGCTCCCCCATTTAAATAAAAATCAATGGGTATATAGAGTAAAAATTCCAAAACAAAGAGAGCCCAACCTTTTGTTGAAAATTTAAAAGTAAAACACGTTGCAGAACTGCATTTAATGCTGCACTTACACAGGAGGTCGCTTATTTAGCTTTTGACGTTTTGTTCTATTAACTGCAAATAAATGTCTATTTTTCAGCCATAGGGGTACTTCTTCTTCTTCATCTTCTTTTATTCTGCATAAATCTGCTTTAAATCTGCATATCAATTTTTTTTTTTTTAACTTAACACTCAAGGGGATACGACAAAAGAATGTTTTTCAGGCGCGGTTGGGATTGAACGCCGAACCGTCAGATTTGGAAGTCAATATCTGCAACGAATCTGCATTGCCACTGCGCGCCTTTTGGCCTTGGTTAATATGTGGACTTCAGAGCCGTTCTACAATCCATTTTATTTTGAATCACCTCGTTAGTGAGGATGACACTAGGGCTTTTTTTGCTTTTTGGGCCGGATTTTCTGACGAGCTCCAAATTCATAGCAAAACTAGTTGCTTTGCTCGTAAACGCTTTTATATCCACTTCTATGATTTTCCTTTTGTACTTCTAGTACATCTTACAAAAGTCGGTTTAGTGCATACGCAGATGATATTGCAGCGTTTGCAACAAAGTTAGGTTTCGCAGTCGATGAACGAAAAACAAAATATTTGCAGTCAACAAAGGGAGACACACAATATCGGCAGCTAGGACGAAATGTCACGATAGGCAACTAGAGCTTAGAGGAGTAAAGGCTTTTAACTACCTCGTTTCCGTTATCGACTCCTACATGGATACAAGCTCCAAAATCATGCGAAGAATCGCTCTTGTTAATCGCTGCCTCCCTGGGCTTAAAAGGCAATTGAGTAGTAAAGCCTTTCTCGATCATCCTAGTCCTACTTTACGTCGTAGAAGGGTGAACTCTGACGAATGCGGATTAAAATGCTCTTGAGTGTTTCGAGCTAAAAGTCCTTCAGAGACGTTGTACAACGATGTCGACCTTGGATAATCCGGCTTAGATAACAACACTGTCGGACAAAATCAATTACATAAGCAGTTCATTCAGTTTCAAATTCCAGTTAGTTCAAAGCAAGTAGAATTTGAGGTCCAATTGTTTTATTGGTCATATGTCATGCAGACATGTGTTCACAGTATTGCAAAAACTAACTGCTAGTTGCTGTTGTTTATTTGGTATTAGTTGTGCCAATGCTACATCATTTGTACTTCATACGCGACAAAATAAAGTGCATATTACTAAAAGTTTTATATTCTTTTTCATACTGATGCCTACTATCGACAATTAATTAAAAGGTTGAAGCATTAATTAAGTACAAATTTGGAATCATATTTTCAGTGTTAAGTTTTGTTTAATTAGGTTAAGGCCTTAATATGAAAGCATTAACACCCGAAGTGAAAGAGCTGCTTGTCTTGGACCGTTAAAATGGATGTACATTCCATAAACTAGCAAACAAATTTAGAATATCAATTTCTAGGACAAGGAAGATCTGGCGAAACTATGAAGAACAAGGAACAGTTGCCCGCCTTAAAAGTTCTTACAGAAGGAAGCGGAAGACCATAGTAACTGATGACAGAAAAATCTGAATTGAGGCCAGGAAAAACCATCTTCATCTTATCTTCAACTAGGATTCTTAACTGAAAGCTGCAATTAAATACGACATTTAGGACGGTCCAAATACAAATTATTATCTCCTTCAACTAAGTTGATTTATTCATTATTAACTATTATGACTGCATGTAGACAATCTGGTCAATTTTAATTTAAGACAAGAGTTAGCTAATAATTTCGTCTAGCATGACATAAATTTCATGCAAGTTTAGAAAGAAAATGACCACAAAGAAATAATTTGAAAGTATCTATTAGCTTTTGTGCATTGCTTTACTTTTTTTACTTTCAAATTCATGTTTATTGTTTCCTTCAATACAAACTTAGGTTCTAGACATTAAATCAAATTGGACAATAACAGTTACTTATTCTAGCTTACTGGCTCTTACCGAACGCTTTAGACTTAACAATTTCATTCAACTTTTGCCTTTCGGCCTTAAAAACTATCTTGGGATTAATTTTATCTATCTATTATAAAATACAAAATTTCTAAGAAAAATGGTTTCAGAAAAAACTTAGATGCCATATTATTTTTAATTTTTTATAAAACTTAAAACTAAGTCCCTATTCTACTTAATCTACCTAAACTACTTAGCCTAACTTAACTGTAATCGGGGTGGTGAGCTCTCGTTGTCTCTCGCAACGGGTGGTCACCATCCCAATTGCGATATCGGGCGCCTGTCATTCGTCAACAACGTGCAAACGCACCACCAATATTTATCCAGTGCCATACACCACCGGTCACTTCTCAGGGCTGCGGCCTCATTATTATTATTATTTATTTATTATTATTTATTATTTCATTAAAAACTTAACATTGGTTAGATATTTCTGCGAGGCCTTAAGGGCTTTTCTGCAGAAGATTGCTTTTCACAGTTTTATCATTAATTAATTGTAAGCAAGCTTAGATTAAAACATAATACAATCTTTTTAATAATAATTATATCTTGAAGGAAAAAAAACCGTAACCATGCTAACCAACGAGGCCTTTCCACGAGATCCCCCTAACTATCCTTAATCTAACTTACAACTAAGGAGGAGTGTGTTACTTTAGTAACATACCGATCTAGCAGAGCGAGCTAACCTTCTTCCTTCTTGAAGCCACCAGAATTCGGTGGACTGTTTCGCGGCATCGTTCCGATCCCTGTCCGCAATTGTGGTACTAAAGCGGAGCAGCTCCTGAGCATTGGCAACATACTCGTCGTAGATAAGCCGCTTGTCCCTCGCACCGCGGTGGCGGTAGTATATTATTGGAACACCATCCCTGTACTAACCCTTTAGCACCAATATAGAGAAAAGCCTCTGGCGGGATAAAGCCCGATAGAAGTGAACTCTCGTGGTACCTTTTATTAGGGTAATAAGCCCCAAAGATTAGGCTATTATCGTTGGTCATTGCCCTTGCAACGGGTCTTCGAATCACCTTAATCAGGAAATTGTCAATCCTATTCAGATTAGCCCCATCGTAAAGGACTTTGTTAGGATAGTATTTTTTGTACTCAGATTCTGGTGTTCTGTACAGCCGAGACAGGTTCTAAGACACTGCCTTTCAAACACCTGAATCCTTTCCATCTGATATGGCGCCACATTGAACCACACGGGGCAACCATAGGCGATTGCTGGCCTGATTAGAGCCACATAGCATATGACCTTCACCCTGGAGACAAGTTGACTGCTGTGAAATAGCCTCCTTATCAGAGCTAAAGCCTTCTTGGCCCCAGCAAGACAAGCATCTATATGTTTGTCAAAATACAAATACTTACCAATACCAAGGTTTCTCACTACGCTTCTCACAGCTAATGGGAGTCCGCGCTGTCCAATGATGGCCAACTTTTTCCAGTTATATCTGGTATCCCTAGAAGCCCATCTCAATGGAGTTCTAAACAAGATTGTTTCCGACTTTTGAAAATTGATTTTTAATTTCCAATCGTCGCAATACGCCTTAATATGATCGAAATCACGCTGCAGAAGAGTATTGATGGCCTCGATTTTTGGACCTGATCTGTACGCCACTAAATCGTCTGCGTACGCTATGGAATGATTGAGGGAACCTACTGGATCACTTGTGTAAATGTTAAACATTGACGGAGAAATCACAGCCCCCTGTTGTAAGCCGTTTTTAATGTCAAAGATCTTGCTCGAAATGACGTTGTTACATTTAACAACGAACTTCTTTCCCATAAGCATGTTGTAAATCATATATACAACAGTATAGGTTTCGGCATGCCCATCCTGTTCAACTTATAGAATAACCCCTCTAACCATACGCTTTCGAAGGCCTTCTCAAAGTCAACGAGGCTGGTACCCGTACACTGGTTCTTACCTTCATTCCATTGTATGTCGGAGACCAGCTTTGACGCAGCATGAATGGTGTCATGCCTAGCCCTAAAACCAAACTGATTTTGCGGAATTATATTATTTTCCTCAACCCACTTTAACAGCGCTCTATTAACCACTTTCTCAAATACCTTGCTAATATTCGGAAGCAAACTAATTGACCGAAGATTAGTAGGGTTAGTTCCAACTTTATCCCTTTTTGGGATTGGGTGTGCCACAGCTGTTTTCCAATGCGTCGGATAATATGCATTATTCAGCGCATTGTTAAACAACGTAGTAAATATATGAACTGCTTCCAAGCGCAGGTGTCTTAATACGATGTTTGGAATACCGTCTACTCCCGACGACTTTTTGTTTTTCAGAGACTCAAAGATGCACAGGAATTCATCTTTTCGCACGAACAAATGCGAGGAACCTCGTTCATCGGCGACGATAACGTTTGCCGCGTTTTCTTCACTGAATATGGTGAAACCGTGATTCTCGGATCGCCAATTTTGAAGTTCGTTACGCAAATAATAGTGATTTACCATGTCAATGTCGTGATTACGGTGAACACGGGCTCGAAAAAAGCTCCCAGCAAATCCACTTTCTCCTGTGGGTCCTCGACCACGAAAAGACCGTGGCCTGAGTCGGCACTCCCTGGACTTATTCCAACGGTCAGTAGTGTCTGTCTGTTTTCTGTCGTTTGTGGAATTCGGTCACAATGGATGTCATTGTGATCTTTCTTCCTGAACAATTTATTTATCTGCGGGCACATATTCGGACTACTGGATTTTATAGCCCGAATCTTATTTCCCCAGTACAGACTTACAGACTTACTGTAATTTTCTTTAATTAATTACTTTAGATCATTGACTTCAGTGTTCTTATTTCCGTGTCATTTCTGTAAGTAAACTGTCTGTACAGGTGCTTAAGCCTCAAGAGCAGTCTACTTTTGTGTGCGTACAATGCGTTGATTGTTGGAGTTCTGTACTTTTCGATCTGGCTTTCGTCGGTGTATTCTATCCTAGGGATAGTCTGCTCCATAGTTCGTTTGATAACGCCTTGCATCGTCAGTAAATTACGGTCGATTTCTACGTTTGTCAAGTTTCTGTTGGTCGGGGGATCAATTCCACTCAAACATAGATTACGCTTTAAGATTCTGAAGAAGCACGACCACCGTACTCTACGGTAGTCGCATGAGTACACTTGATCATACTGCTCCAGCTGCGTTTACTCATTTGGGATCCGTATTGAGGCGGCAAGTCCGTAGTGATCACTATCGTACTCGAACGCTTCCAAACAGTTCCTTGTGTTTCGATCCGTGTTAGTCAGTTCGAGTCTACTGTCTAGTAATGCCAAGTCAAGGAAAAAAACCGGCTGATGGGAAAGATGGGATAATCGTCGCGTACAGTTCAAGTCTGTACTCAATCGTATTTTGACCCCACCAGTAGTATAACTGGTTACCCCTGGTGTTTGGCGGATTATTTCCCCATGCCGCATTTTAGCGTTAAGATCTCCGGCCAAAAAATAATAATTTTCCCTCGATTGAAGCTGAAGGCAACGAAAAAGTATTTCGATCTCAGTTATAAATTGAATGGGATTAGGTACTTCAGGTGCATAAAGCGACACCACATATACTCGCCTTGCAGGATGCAGGCTTCCAACATCCGGAACCTCATTAAATCCCCGCTATATATGACCCTATGGCGCATGCCTTTGCGTAATAAGATACCAGCACCACCCCCTCGTTAAGAATGCGGACGGTCTCTTCTATATATATTGTAGCCACTGTAGCCAATTTTGTGATTCTGCTTGAGCTTAGTTTCGCTAACCGAAAGCATATCTGGGCATTCACTTAACAACAGATTTTGTAGGTTGGCCCTTCTCTCGATCCTGATTTGAGAGTTAACGTTTAACGCAAGTATCTTCAGATTAACCTCATTCAACGTAGCAGACATTATATCGGCGTGCTAGACTTGTCAAACAGGGTCGAATAGATGACGTCGATTCGAGCCGCTTGTTCATTTAATTGTTTCTGAAAATGGTCGATTTTTCCGTGCAGGTACAGAAGGATCGCTTTCAAATCCAGATCCGCTTCCGGCGCTTTTTCAGCTACCTTTGGCATGTTTTTTGCTGTTATTGTGGCCCTATCCGATCCGGATACCATTTGGGCAAAGGATATATTGGGTGTCACAGAAATAGAGAAAGCACGACTCTTTTGACGCTTCTCTTTTTCGATCAACTGTTTTCGAACCTAAACTTCCTTTTTCAGCTCCTGGAACCTGGGACAACCCCTGAAATTAGCAGGGTGCCCCGAGTTTCTGCACAGTACGCAAAAGAGTTGACCCCTATCCACTACTCTATCGTTGTCTAAAGAACATTCTCTATATTTATGGTCCTTTGCGCACTTAACGCACCTAAATTGCATATTGCAATTAGATCTGCCCTCTTAAATTTTTCCCAACTTACAGCATGATAATACAGGAATTTAATTTTTCGCAAACTATCGATTTTGCTGTTGGGCGTTAATTGTACTAAGAAGAATGGTAATTTACGGTTACCATGCCTTGCCGCGGCCACGAACTTTAGGTCGTCGCTCTCTAACCTTTTAAGCTCCTCTTCGAGCTATTCCGTCTTTATTGCTGGATCGATGCCTTTTAACAGCACCGTCTGAAGTTTTTCACCATTAGGGGTATATGTATAATATTCGGTGTCCGCTTTTCCTGGGGCGGTACATACCTTCCTGTATTCCTCCATGCTACTACACATAATAATGTGCTTATTCGCACTTAATCTTTTAACATAAAAATTCTTAGTTACTAACTTACATAACTTAATATTATCATTTATTTCTAAATTACTTACATTTATTGGAGGCACTCTTTCTCTCCCCTTGTTTTCAATCTGCTGTTTTTGTTGTTGATGTTGTTGCTGCTGTTACTGTTGTTGGTGCTGCTGCTGCTCTTGTACTGCTATTTGCAATTTTTGCGGAATACGTTGCTGCTGTTGTTGTTTTTCTTGTTTTTGCAATAGCTTCTTCTGTTGCAGTCGTTGTTGTCGTTGCTGTTGTTGTTGTTGTTGCTGTTGTTGTTGTTGTTGTTGTTGTTGTTGTTGTTGTTGTTGTTGTTGCTACTGCTGCTGCTGCTGCTGCTGATGTTGCTTTTGTTTTAGTATTTGTTTCTGTTTTTGCTGCATTGGCAACTCTTTTATAGTTTGCTGTTGTTGTTGTTGTTTTTGTTGCTTTTGCTGCCGCAACTTCTCTCTTTTCTCCAGGAGCTCTTTTATAAGCTTGTCAAGCTTAACCTCATCATCTTCTTCCTCTTCTGCTGAGGAATCAGTATCTGATAACTCCTTAAATGAGTTCCACTCTCCAATGTAGCGGCACTCACCCTCTTCAGACTCGTAAGAGTACTTTTTTCCGATCGCTTTAACGTCGCCGTCTTCCTTGATTTTTTTCTTTGTGGACAATTTCGATGATACGAGTATCTTATTTCTTCTACGCCTCTTTTCCACTTTCGCGTCATCATCTGACTTTTGCGTTGATGATGCTGCCTTAATTGTTGTTGCTGCATTTCACATGCTCTCGTTGTCATCCGATCCGATAGCTGTTCCATCTGCAGGACCTCCGGCTGACCGGTATCCATTGTTAATTGACACTCTACCACTTTTTATTTTTATTTTTTAGTTTTAACACTATGAAATGAGAAAAAATGAAAGGAATCCGTGATTTTCTTACTGCGGACTCGAACCCAGAGAACCTCTACGTCCCGAACCAACCACTGCTCCACTGAGCCACACTGTTATCTTCTTTAAACTTTCTTATTTCACCACTTAATCGTCTTTTCACTTTGAAGTGCACTATGAAAAAGCCGTCTGTCCTCAGTCCGAGTTGGCAAACGACTGATTTTGTGCATTGCATTCTAGGTTAGATGTTTTACATCCGCTTGTAAATAAAGGTATGCGTATATTCGAGTGCACAAATATCTCGTATGTACAATTGAAGACTCAAAGGAATAGATTGAAAAAGAAAATCGAAACTTAGAATGACCGGCAAATCACGTCCTTGTGCATTCAAGTACTTGTGTGGTACACCAATGTACAAGTACGCAATAAATTTATTTGAAGAAGGGCTTCCAGTGCACTTGATTTCAGTTTTAATTGAGAGAAAGGTACATATATACATTTGTACCCGTACATGGTAACATATAAGCATATATAAAATTCCAGTATCTGATTATGCCACGGGGACAAATTGTCTCTTGTAAGTGTATCAAACTGTGAGTGTGTAACCCAAACACTGTGGGTTACCGGAAGAGTGTTATACTTTACTGTTTTTATTAACTTCGAAAGCAAACACTTGGAGTGGAATCCTGATTCATGGGGATGATTTTGGCATTCATTCGAATTATATTTATTAGCTTTGTGCTCATGTCACATGAGCCAAGTCTTATATTCAAGACAATAAGTTACGTTTTGTAATAATAAGTTGATAATTTGTAAAAGATATAAATCCCTTAAGGCCGTGGAATCCTTAAGAATATGATATACGAGTATGATATGTTAGTATGACATGTTCCTTCTTTCTTAAGCTACATGTTTTTACCCATTGTAATGTTTACAAGAACGTTCGGCTGTTCAATTTTAATGCGAATTTTGTTTCTACGAGGTAGTTTTTTCTATGTCAAAATGTAAATCAAGAACATATGAATATTTCCCCATCCCGCTTTATCATGCAACTGGCGTGCATACAGACTTGTATTTGTCATAAATTTTGAGGCAATATGTCGGAACTCGATATGGTACACTAGCTTAAGAAAGCAAGAAAGGTCTAAACTTTAGAAGCTGATTTGACTTAATGCTTTCAGAAAAGTGTTCTCCCATTAGAATCTTATTTATCTGATCTGAATTTTTGTTAACAGTCTTTTGAAAATTTATTGCTTCATATATAGAATAAGTTATCCTGCTCGAGCATAATTCGTTTCGTATCTTTCTTTTAAATTTTTTCGCCATTTTCTCGTTGTGTTTCAGAATCCACATTTTGAAAGTTTGGGCTCTCTTCGTAATAACAGAAACACACACAAATTCTTCAGAACTCGATTAGACTCCGACTATAGTAGTTATCGCTTTGTATGGAATCGTTTTTCTGTACTTTAACAGTCTCTTTACCTTGAGTACCTCTACCGCATGCAATTTAGCTGGTCTCGAGCCCTAAACGCTTCTACTAGTTTGTTAATACCAAAAGAAAGTCAGACGGCTACCTCTCAAATTTGAATCTTCTGCCGACCCAAAGACCATTGCAAATTTCTTTGCCTTTCATTTTAAGAAACTATTTTTTAATCCTAGTTACTTTAGCTATTTGAGAAACTGTCCCGAGACGTCATCCATCTCGCTAAATATAACAACATCTTTGGTATCTGAAAACATTACCAAACATAAAGATGATGGCCTTCCGGCTGTTGTGATAAAAGAGTATGTAACCCATTTCGGTCCTCCCCACGCTGCCCCATTTAGCTTATCTGTTTCAACAGATACTTTCCCTTTCATATGGAAGGAACCTTATATCATCCCTATTCATAAAAAAAGAAGTTAGGTCGAAGTCGATAATCATAGGGTCATAGCAAAACTCTCTTGCATACCCAAACTTTTCGAAAGCATTGCTTCCGTACTGTAGGCCAATTATTTGCACAAATCATCACGGTTTCATTAAAAGGAAATCAGCCACCACTAGCCTAACTGAGTTCGTCTCTAGGACGCTTTATGCTTTAGAAGACGGTGATGAAGCCGATTCAATTTCCACAGACTTCAGCAAGGCATTCGATAAAATTTCTCATTTTTTGGTTTTTACCCTTATTTTGTGCCATATGGATCAAATCCTATTTAGAAGACCGAGAATACAGATCTTCAGATCTGCAATATCCGACCTCATTAAAGCAACATCTGGTGTCCGTCAGGGTAGTCACCTTGAACCAATCATCTTTACCCTAACAATTAATGATATAAATCTAATTCTAACGAATTCTAGTCTTTCTATTTTCGCTGCTAACATGAGAATTTCAGTCATTTCATTACCTTCTGACTCTCCTTGCTTGCAAGACGATTAAACAAGTTTCCAGAATGGTGCAAGCAAAAGTTTTTGGAGCTTAATGTCAACAAATGCCAAGCGATAACCTATTCCTGCAAACGTCTACCTCCCGCTCCAAGAAACTACTTCATCTGCGATGAGCCTATTCCATCCACTACCCAAATACGGGATCTAGGAATAATTTGTGGCAGAGAATTGAATTTCGACTCACATATTGACAGCTTTATAAATAAAGCTAACTCTGCACTTGGCTTCATCAAGCGCTGGCCAAAAGAATTTTCTAGCCCTTACGTTACTTGGTCCCATGTATAACGTTTGCAAGGCCTCTTCTCGAATATTGCAGCCATGTTTGGTCCCCTTATAACCAAATTCACATTCAAATAATTGAAGCAGTAGAACGCAGGTTTATCCGTTTCATACTTCGTGGTCTATCTTTCGCTATATGGACTACCTCCCTATAAAAATAGGCTAAAGCTAATTAGTATGCATACCCTAAAAAATCGTCGTGAGGTCGATGATGTACTTTTTATCCAATCAATAGACTGGAAACATCGACTGCCCGAGAATATCGCAAAATATTTCATTAACTTTCAATCCCCGTAATCTATGTAGATCGGTCCACCTTCTGCTGATTCGAACTCCCTGCCCCCTGCTCCTACCAATTATTTTGGGTAGTGATGCAGCAAATTATTCACTTATGCTTGATCTAGAGAAATCACAAAGTAGATAGCAAAGCAACATTTAGCAAAGTTTGATGCGCTGTCTGACACCATATAAAAAAATTGTACTTCTGTATCCTTATTTTGATTTTAACTTCTCAGCCTGGTAAATACACCGACAACGTGTTCTCCCCTTTAGGTTCGTCAGATCACTGTGCTATGTCACCAAGCAGTTAGACAAAAAATTCCTTGAAGAACCATATGGCAAGAAGAGAACGGCAATTCTGGCTTCCGGTAATTTATACAGATCGTTATATTTCTTCGATAAGGACGTGGAATCATACTCCATTCCAACGCTTATTTATAATGACGAATCCACTTTCGACTAAACGAGTATAGCCAGAGTACTCAAAGATCTTAATATAAAGAAACCCGGTGGTCCAGATCGTATATCTCCCCTTCTTCCACGCTGGTAAAACCACTGAGTAAGCTTTATAACTGAGCCCATAATTCAAGTCTCTTTTCAAATAGATGGAAAAGATTTTTTGTTCATATGACAAATTTTCTTTTCTTCTCTCTCCTAGTACAGACCGACTGCATGTATCTACTCGTATGTGCGTCCTTTCTTTAGAAGATCAGGAAACCGTTGATTACCTTACAGCTTATGAAACACCCTTAGACATTAAAACATGTGCAATAGCAACAGGTCCACTGGTGATTTGATGGTATGTCCCACCAAAAAGTGTAACAGTAGTCCACACCAAACTGGAGAAAGAAAGACAGCTTCTCATGATATCGTAAAGTAATTTGACAAAATTTAGCACCAAGCTTTTTTGCCAAAATTGCTTGCATTTGGGAACCGAATCTGTTATTCAATAGATTATAAATCTAATTTAGGAACTTTAAAAAAATTGTCTGGGACGATTTAAAGTCTGATATCCCCAAAATAAATACTGGTGTGTCCCAGGGCTCCATTCTGTCTCCGAATCTCTTTCTAATTTTCATAAATGACCTCTTGTTAGTCACTTCTAATCCAATATACTCCTTTGCTGACGATAGAACTCTCTGCTTCTCATATTCGTTCCTGGACTCACATCCCTGTTCTTCGGCTCATTGGATTCCAATATTAACAGCATAGCTAATAGGGTAACCACCAATAAAGTGAAATTGAGTGTTTCCAAAACACAATGCTCTCTGTTGTCATTAAATCGGAACCTAAACACCAAGACAAAGAGTGGTGCGTGTTTGTATAAAAAAAAGGTATTGAACCGCTCAAAAAGAAAATACGCAGTTAAGGAAAAGAAATCGGCAGCATACTGATATGGTTAGAGGCCATGGGTGAAAAAGTGAAGAAGTATTCAAAATATTTTATTTCATTAATTCAGACAGTATATTTCCATCTAACTTAAAGCGTAAAGGATTAAAAGATTTTGATTTACATCATTTTTGTTTGTGCATAACTGCTGGCAGTCTGTCTCTAGGTACTAGGAAATGTTTTGGAAAACGAAATGAACACATTCATTCTCACGAACCAACGAAACACATCCACTCCAACTTGACGTCGATTTGGCAAGTGACATTTATGCAAAGTTCTCGCGTAAAAAGTTGTTGACTTGTTTGCTATCATGGATTGGGGATAGTTCGAAAAGCGTGTTCGGATATTTCGGCCACTGAAAATCACACGATGCTTTGTGTATTGGACTACGAAGCTATTTGAGGATACTGGTGGAATAGGCGACGATTGAAAATCCGCCGGTCGTGCATGTGAACGCCACAAGTCATCAATGCCGTGGAGAATCGATTTCGTCGAACTCCGTTGTGCAGGCAGAAAATCATGTCTCGGGAGATGGATATCCATGAGATGGAGACGGTCCGTGACGAATTCTTTTCACGAACAATTTTTCACGAACAACTTTTCACCATTGAAGAATTGATCAACAAACATGACGATAGAGTACATGCTCTGTCATTACAATATGCGTCTGAACTCGTTCCAAGAGTTCAATGTGCCCACCACCCCGATCTGTGATGCTTTGTGACTGAGCTCCATTTCTGCAAGAAAGATGCCAAAACCTCGGTGAAAGTGTATCGAAAGAACTATTCGTGAATTTTTCAACAAGACTTCCCTCCAGCTCATAAGACAAAAACGACTCAAACCTGGCCCAAAAACCGTGCTACGAACTTCATTTCCACAGATGATTAACCATATGGTATCACAGACAGCAATCCATAAGACTATAAGATGGTCCATTCCGAACACCATGGCTTGCACTGCTCAAAATCCAAATATTGAGTCTTTGAAGCGCACCCTTGTCTGAGTAGTGGAAAATTTTCCAAATTGCGTACTGCAATCGATGAGTGACCAGACCGAATTCGCCGTTGCTGGAAGGTAAATGTGAGCCATTTCGGATAAGTTCGAAAATAGAAAACCAAGGTTTTGAAAAATATCCATTCGTTTTCATTTTATTAGCCAAAATCCGTGTACCATACTAGTACTAAGTATTGTATGTACGAGTACATATATCGATGGAAATGGTTTGATCTTGTTCTGGGTATGTGATATAACGGCGTTTGGAGGATGTAGTGGTTATTATATTTTTTGTTGTGTGAAGAAACTGAAGAAACTCATGATATTCAACTGTTTCTACAGAAGTCTGGTGTGATCTTCACCCTGGTGGCACCATCGGTATTTTTTTTTTCTCAAAAATTAGGCTGGAGCTCACTTCGCCATATTTCTTCGAACAACATTGATATAGACAATATGTAAGTCAATGGTTTTATGAGTGGCGAAGCATGTAGAGTCAGTCTGCTGACACTATTGATTCAATTCACAACATTATACCGGGAAATGGGCACATGAATTGGTCACTGAGATCATGCAATTTATCCCCATCCATCTAGTGGTGATATGCAAACTGAAATTTAAACCGCGAATTCTTAAACCCTTGGAAAGCAACATTTCGCACTTTATTGGTAATATAGAGCCTAAAATGATCAAAGGACTGCCATAAAATTGGAGAGCTTCGTTGAAAACAGTCGAGGAAACTGCGGCCAAAAATTGGCATCCATTCGGAGTTTTCTGACAGTCTATGTGGCTGTACTGCTCCTGTAGTTCGGCGTTGAATCTTCTCCTCCAAAGCACATCAACGCTATTGGGACAGAATTTTTTCGAAGGCTTTTTCTCTCGAAGCGACTGAGGACATCTTCATCAGCTTTCGGCAGATTACATGCTTCAGCGCCATAAAGTAGGATTGGGATGATCAAGGTCTTATATTATAGCGTCTCGTCAGTTTTTCGGGCCAAAGCGATAGCTGTCGACTATGACGCTCTGTCCAATTTATCGACGCTGTCTGTTCTTTTTTATTTGCAATATACCATACACTTGGTTTTGCCCTTATTAACGGTAGGCTAAGCCCAATTTGGCGGCTTCCGTTTCAATACTTGCGAACTCACCGATATCATCGTCGTTAAATCGTTAACGAATTTGACGGAGCAGCGATCATTCTCAATCGTCATTCTGCACAGGTGAGATGAACGAGCTTGGTAGGAATGACCAAACTAAACATGGTTCTGATTATATGTACAGCTCGTCTCTATAAATGCTAACATCTGCGGCCTTAATATCGATGAAGAGATGTCGGGTATCGATTTGGACTTCTTGAGGTTTTTCCAGGTTTTTCTGGAATGTGAAAATTTGGTCGATTATGGCCTTCTCTGGTCTGAAACCGCACTGATAGGGGCCAATCAGATTGTTGACGAAGGGTTTCAGACATTGACCCAATATGGGACGTGAGATCTTGTATGCGATGCTGAGGAGACTTATACCTCTTTTTTGGATTTTGGATTGCTATCCTTACCTCATTTTGATCAGGTGGACGGAAGTTGTGACTACTCGTATTATCGTCTAAGTTGAATGATATATTCTGTCTGAAGGCGGGATATTGTATTTCTTCGAAAAGTAGGAAATTTTTTTTCATATACTGCATACTGATAGTGAGTCTAGTATTTGTACAAGATTTCCTTCTTCATCTCTACATATAACAAACTCTTAATATCCTCGATCGCACACTTTTCGTGCTCCTCTTTCTGCTTCTGGAGACGCCAATGCTCTTTTGTCTCGCCAAAGTCTCTTTTGTCGGTAGAGCTCACGAGCGGCTCTCGTCCTTCGTTTCAGCGCCTTGCAAGTTTCTCGTTTAGCTGCATGCGCTTGCTGATATTCTTCATCAAACCAGCGATTTCATGGAGCTGGTAGGGTGAAACCCACCACATCATTTCTGGGGTCTCTGATGGAACGTTGACAGCGTTTTCGGTACTTGATTTTGGCGGCATAAGATTTGTTGAGTGATTTCGGTATACACGTTCGTCGAGGATTCTGGTGATTGCAGCTTTTCTACGTTATACCTTCTCATAGTAGCGCTTGTTTATTGTGGCGCTAAAGAAATCCGTGTAGGCGTCGTGTAGACTATGCTTACCAAGTGTCTTACCAAAGATGTCTTTCTTTGATGACGTGGTCCTTGTCTTCCTTGGAGGCGTGAGTGCATATTCGGCTTACGTTAGTAAATTTAGCCTTGATGCGGATTATCTTGAGATGCTCAAGACTTATGACCTAAGCTTGCAGCATATTGCAAATCCGCATCCGATTAAGTTCTGTTTTTTTTTTTCACTTTAGCAATCAGGTATGTCACAGTTTGTCTTCCTCCTTATGTCCAGCCCATTCCATCGCACTTGCCGGATGGTGATGATATCTGCGTGATAGCAGTCAAGAGCTTCTGCGAAATTCCGAAAATCCCACGTACAGATTCGAAGGTCGTTGTCCTTTAAACGTTTGCAGGGGTCGTCAACATTGGATCCATTTTTATCCGAGGCCATTAGTTGGTTCGTTAATCTCTTCAGTAAATGGTTGTGGAGCATATGACGAACCTAGGCCAGTGTCTTGTTGGCATGCTCTTGCCATTTTAGCCCGCTGTACTAACTGCATTAGGATTTACTCATGCAGTTACCAGGGACCACCGTTGGGAGGTAAGATAAATACTTCGCTACGAACTTAATTGTTAAGCTGCCGGTTCAATTTTAATGATCAATCGCCAAGCAGCTCAGTCCCCAGGTCAGCAAAGATAAGTCCAAGTTGTAAAACATTCAGACCTGGGCGCTGTAATATTATAAAAAATAATAGAGCAAGTACGGATCGCGGTTTAACCGCAATTTTAATACAAGGCTTAAACGCACTCAGAGTTCAGGTAACACTGATTTATTGCTTTCTTTTCCTAGGTATTATGGAAACAACATGGGAATAATATTTATGAAACCAAACTTTTGCATTACGCATACGTCTTGGTTGAACAAAGAAATACCCGCTGATTTTTTATTTTTATCGAAAGCTTAATAAATATTTTCCAAAAATGACGCTACTGCATCTTCAATTGACTGTCCTGTTTCATGCCCATATTGATGCAGCATTCGAAAATGATTTTTATTGAAATATTTTAAAAAGCTGAGGGCATGGGCGTATGGTTAGAATAGTAGGAATCGCATTTATTTCTTATATAAAATACAATTATAAAAGACCAACTTTATTTCAAATGTTGTTTCCTTTTACTCTGGCTGCAGAAATTTCAGGTATAGGTGCAAAAGAAAATTAGTTGTAAACTATTTAATTTGCAACAGATATGCAGACAGGAAATACTCAAATATCATCGTCGGAACAACGTTTTCCTGAAGAGTAGTTTCTCAGCTGGTAACGAAAAAATGAGGAAGACTGAGAAAAGAAGAAAAGGAGAAGCAAATTAGAAATAACTATCCCCGTCCATTAGAAAAGTTCCGGCACGGTTGGTATTTCCTACCACAACCATTGCTCCGGGATTAAATGGAATCCTAATACTTAACTCCACTGAGAGATTTGTTTTCAATGGTGAATCTCATCTACTATGGGAACAAGAGTCTGCTGATGATTTTGCATTTAATTAATGCTCGGGTGAAAATTCAGATTTAATTGCGTGGAAATTTTTTGGTAATCTTTAAAACCAAAGAATATGCTCAGCTTCATCATGCTTGAGCTATCGCTATGGTAGTAAACTTTTAAATGGAAATTTTTTCCGCGAAAAGACTAAAGAGTTTTCGTTTTATCTTAACCAGCACACGCTGGCTAGACGTACGATATTGCCATTCCAGGGATGCCAGTCGTTCATGACTGAAACGGGACAGGCACTTAAAATGTTCGCACTTCGGGAGGATTGCCACTCCTGAGTAAATGTCTGGGGATGGGGTTTTGGGTTCGGAAAAATGGCAATGTAGACGGCTGATTCACACACTTTTAATAATCTACCGCCTTTTTTTCATGAAGAGAAGACATTCCGAACTCAGTCTGACATGGTTTATTTGACTTTAGGCTCAACTCGAAAAAGAATAGATTTTAGGGTTTTGGTTATTATATGGAAGCTATCAGATTATTGTGATAATGGTGTTAGTATGAGGCTGCAAAGCAACTAATAGGAGAATAAGACATCTTGGTTGCACAATCGCAAAGCATGGTAAACAGTCGGCTATTTCTGTAAATCTATTTTTTAACTGTCTTTCCTGCAGAACGGAATATCATTACAGCTACAGTTTTCTTACCTCAATATTCACAAGAAAAATGTCAGTCATCACATATAGAGTGTTACATATATCCGTTCATTTCAAGCAGCAAATGCTGACTCGAACAACCAACTAATTATGGCCCTGATACGTGTACATAGGATATATCTAGGACTCCACAACAACGGGGAAACACTGCAACGAGATTCAAAGTACAATGGCTGCAATAGCACAAAACCGCCAAAACCTTTTCCAATTGCCCATGCGTTTAGCTATCTTCATTAAGTGCTAATGAATGCAATTGATGCCAAGAAGACGTTAGAAATGCCGCAATTCATGTGCATGGTTTCATTTGTCCACCCTGATTCTATGAAAAGTCCATACAAGCATACGAGTATGTATCAAAATCAGTCGCCTATAAAGGGGGGCAGCTTAGATTGATGAGAGCAACTGATGCCATGAATGAGAAAAGAAGGAGGGAAGAAAATTGGCTCCGCGGAGAAATAAGAAAGACCATGGGAAGCGAACAATCTAGGACATTGAAACTGCTGCCATTCGGATATTTTACAAACGAAGGAGTTAAACAAACAAGACCCAAACACAAATGTGCAGAAATCAGGAAGAACATTTAGCAGTCAGTAGATTGAAGACTATTTGTCCAGTTTGCCAAAGGCCGCGATAAATATGCGTGTTTATTGGTTTGGGTGCAGGTTTACCTCGGACTGTAGTTCCATCTAACTAGATAGTAGAAAATTCTTTTAAGCCACATAATCAGATACCAGATAGGTGTTAAAGTTACTAAAGATATTAAATTTAGGTGTAATCGTAAATGCCGATACATCAAATCGAACAAATATGTTATGATGTGATATGTTTATAACAATGTGAAAACTTTGCATATTCTGGTGACTAAATTATCCTGGTCGACAATGTACGAGGAATATAAATGAAGGGAAATGACAGCGAGGTAAATTGAAATGCTACGGATTTTATCCGGAATATGGAAACGTGACCCTGTTGGTAGCATGCGTATTAGCGAGGGCCTTCATATTAAAAACTTCAGGTTGTTTTGCCATATACCTATAGAAAGATGGTTTTTGCACTACCTAGGCAGGAATAAATTAGTTCAATTCATTTGACCGAAAGCTTTATGATATTTTAGCATAATGTACTCACTAAATTATATCATTAATTCCTTGTGGTGCCAACTCGATAACTACCTAATATCTGTGAACTAACGAGGACACTTTTCTCAATCTGATTGTGCAGTTAAAGCCAAAATACAGGACTACCAGAGAAGGCGCATCCTTAGTAGTAGCGGTAAACTTCAGCTGATAAAATCATTTCAGCAGTCTAAACAGTCGTTATCTACGCACTTTACTCGCAAGAATCAACGGCATAAGATGGCACACATTCTATAAAGCAACTTCAAATATTAATTTCTAGAAAATTTTACGAATTTTGAAAAGGAGAATGGCGAATTTAGTATCAGTGGCATGTACTATAGGGGTTGAAATAGAAAACTCTGGGGGACGTTTGCGGTCACTCGCTCTTCTATTTCAACTTATCATGATCGTCTTGGGTGACTAGTGTCACTGTCAAATCTCCTCCGTCCAAAGCACAGCAACGCATACCAGACCAAAGCTCCCACGAAATCCACGCTTTTATGTCATCATTCGCTAACATTTTTATGAAAAAAGCAGTGGTTCACCACTAGAGCTAAAATGGGTAGGAAGGAAGAACTCCCGCACGTACAGAGAAACATTGAAATAATGTAAGACTTCTGTTGCAATAAATTCGCTAGAAGTCCCTAACTGCCTTAGGTGTAAAGCTCAATTTGGAATGTTCTATTTAATTATGCAAGATTGTTACCCTTCTTGGTAACAGCGTGTACTTGGTTTACCTTATCACAACATTCTTGCAAAGTTGGTCTGATATTGGCATTCTACAATAGCTTTGCATAAATTCCTCAAGTACGTTGTCTTCTTATCGGGAGGATATGATATATTTATCAAAATTTTAAAATATCACGTTTGTTTATGTATTGTACATATAATATTTGTTATACGAAAATGATCGGAGAGCCGTCTGAAGCAATGGTTTAGTCACTTCTACGAGAAAAATGTAGAAAACATCCATTTACTAACAATTTATGAAGGCGATTTAATTTGCGCTGGATTGCAATGGCTTAGGGGAATCATAGAAATGATTTGAAAGTTGTGAATGGTATTACTGGCAGCTGGACCTCTCCCACATTCAAGTCCTTAAGCAGTTGCCAACGAATTTAGTAAATGCTTTGCTTCAGTTGATTATTCTTGCTTTTCAGATAGTCTGCAAATCTGTTGCAGGTCCTACCCTATACCTGGTAGGACTCAAAACAATACCTGTGCATAGTAACAGCTTTATTTTTTGTACCATTAAGGGATTTGAAATATTAAAAACTATTAATTCTTTTCATAATATGAATAAGTTAATATGGTAATGATAAAATTTACATTAATACGGGTGATCAGATAGCAATGATAGTTTTTCCAATTGTTATGCTTCAGCAGCTGTCAAAGTTACCAATGATATGCATCTGCCAAAATATTCACTAAAGTTTACCATTTCATCAAGCATCTTTTTGCGCTTGCCGAACATGCGAAAATTATTAAAAAATATGTATTATCAAAATTCCGACTCTGTTGTAAATGCGCAACGTGAATTTTATCGTGAGGTCGGTCGAGGCAATTCGTCGCACTTTGTAAAACTTTGAGTATGAGTACGCTCCTTTCGATCTTAAGCCACCAACCAGACAGAAGTATCGGTATCGGTATCGAAGAAGACACAGAAACATCGATTCGGCACCGATCAGCTTATTTGCGGTTGGGTTTGAGCCTACATCCATATAAGATTGTGCCGACGCATGAATTGAAGCCGGAAGGCCGTATACAATGCTGTGGGTTTGCTAGTTCGATGCTGGAAATGTTGGTCAGAGATCCGGCCTCAACTTCTCGGACAAGGCCCATCTCTGGCTCAGCAGCTATGTCAACAAGCAAAATTGTAGTTATTGGAGCGAACACAATCTACAAGTGCTCGGCTAAGCATCAATGCATCCACAAAAGCTTGCGCTATTGCTACTCCTTTATTTAGGAAGAGCATCAGGACAGATGTAACAAACTATAGATCAATTTCTTTTTTGTTCTCTATATCCAAAGTTTTTGAAATGTAATTTTAGCCTTAATCTTAATAAACACTTTTCAGTCACATGCATTTCGGTTTTAGGACTGGAGACGTTCTACAAGATTTTTATTCTGTTGTATATAAGGGTCTAGATGGCAAAAAAATATTCCGCTGGCCTATTCGTCAATACAACTAAGACTTACGATATAGTTAATCATAAAATTCTGCTAGATAAACTATGTATATATGGCCGGCTTCAAGGGATGTCATAGAATGCCTTATGTACAACGTATAAGCAACAAAAGCAGCCTTAATAATAATAACTTGAGCGTACTTCGAGGAACTGTTCTTTTGCCAATTTTATTTTTCATATGTGTATTTGTTAAGCTTACGTAAAATGAAAGCACTACTGTAACAAAAAATTTCACAGCCATAAGTCAAAATTGGGATCAGTAGAGCTCTCACTAGCGTTAATGGAGTAAAAGACTGCGACACAAATAGATTTCTTAGAGAACCGTAGATTTTGCCTATGGTAGCGGAGATGTGATCATTCCAACATAGAGTGTTGTCAGTCCATACACCAAGGTTTTTAACTTAGTCAACGAACTTAATTGGTTCATTTCGGAGAAATTTGTAAGGAAGATTATAGCCATTCATGCTGCTCCTGCTTAAAACAAAGCATTTCGATTTAACTGGGCTCAGTCTCAGTGACTTATCTTCAGACCAATCTAGAATTTTTCGAATATCTTCATTAAGGTTGTACATCATCTGCATACATATGCAACGAGGAGTATTTGATTACGTAAATAACAAAGGACGAAGTATTGATCCTTGAGGTACGCCCGCTGAGGTTGTGATAAAGTCCGATATATCATTATTGACAGCAACAGCAAGGCATGTGTCGATGAGCTTGATAGCAGATGAAGAGAAGCCGAAAACCTCTTGAGTTTGGAGAGAAGCTCTATATGATCATTGAAAAAGTCAAGTAGTGTCACAAAAGTTATTAGGCTTTTATACGTATCTACGCAAACCTTATTGTTAATGTTCCTGCTTTTCGCATTACCTGTTACAAAAACTTCCACTCAATTGTATCATCGAAACTTTTTAACGCTTTTCTTTTCGAATTTCGTTCGATAAAAAATATGTGTCTCTTAAAAAGTAATAAAAATGTGGCTTCTTGAATTGAATTACCATCAAATTTAAGTTTTGTTTAATCTTGTATTTTAATATCATGCAAATGGTTTATTTATTTGTTAGTCTAATTTATTTTACCTGCCTTTTGAAATTCTATTTGCTGCAATATTATTACTTCCTTTATAAACTTAAATGAAAACTATACATCCGCCTCGTACATCCCGCACAAAGATAGATTTTGAAAAAGAAGGAGTTTCACTAGCTTAACTATTAAATTATAATTATATCATGAATTATCTTAATTATTGTTAATCTGAAAACACTGCATTTCTTTGTCTAAACCGTTTTTTGATATCAAATACCATCGTGAGATTGCGTTCGACCTTTATGGAGCATGTAACATTCTCCATTGACATTTGAAGCAACCATTGGTAGGAATGCCTAAACTAGACGTGGCTCTGCATTCACTTTATTCGCTTGTCATATGTGACCCTGAAATCGATAAAGAGGTTATCGACCTTGACCTCTTAGGTTTTCTCCGGGATCTGTGGTAGTGTTAATATTTTGTCAATTGTGGGTTTGCCGGACCTAACACTGATAGATCTCAAGTGTACTGATAGATCTCAAGTGTTTTCAAGTTTTACACCTAATATGGGAGATAAGATCTTGAAGGCGATGTTAAGGAGACTTATGATCCTTTAATTACTGCATTTTAGAAACTCGCTTTTCTTGTAGATCATGTAATTTGGTGTATTCTATCTATTAAACTCTCTGCCATTCAGTTTCACGTCTAGTCTAACAGCTCTGTTATAGATAAGTGTGGAGTTGTTGGATGAAAACGTTTTTTTAACATTTTGTATGCTTTCTTAGCGCTCCTTCTTGAGTAAGACCTCTTCATTTTCACAATCTCTTGCTGCTCCTGTCCTCCGGAGAAGTCGACTTTCTTCCGTATTTCTATGAAATGCCCGTTCGTAAGCCAGATCTTCTGCAACATGGACTTGCTTGAACTATTTCAAAATCTGTTTCTTCTTTGGTTGAATGGGTTAAAGCCACCACATCAATAGCAATGTTTCTGATCTCTGCTGGCATCAATGCCACTGATACTTTACTTAACTTTATAATTAATTTTTATTTTTCTTTTCTACATAAACATAGAAGCTAGACAAAAATGCTTAAATCTATTTTAACTTTAACAATTTCTTTAATTGGCTTACTGGCTCTACTCAAGCACTCGAAACTCAGCAATAATATTACAACTTCTTGCCTTTCGACCTAAAAACTATCTTACATCTTAGCTAAAATACATATAGACACATACATATGTACTATATATAATGTTTCCAAGAAATTGTTTTTTAAAAAAAATCTTAAATTAGTTGGTCTCAATACCAACCCTTCCATAACCGAACTGGTTCTTTTCACCAGAAAGTGGAATTGTCCCTCTCGGAGAGCGCAAAGTGTCTAGGTGTGATTCTGAATTGGAATTTTAACGTAGCGGAAAGAATGAAAAAGGCATACCATATAATGCTCTTTTTAACTGGAAAAGAACGGTAGGAATAATTTGAGGCTTAAAACCTGCTAGGTGTACTGGCTGTATACCGTGGTAGTAAGATTCATACTTACATATGGTGGAAAGCACCAAACAAGAAAACGGTTTACGCAAAATTAGCAGCGGTTGAAATAACGTCTTCCATAGCCATTACAGGTGCGTTCCGAACCACCCCTACGGCAGCATTGGACACCTTTCTGCACCTAACACCGCTTGACATACAGATCAAACAACTTGCTGGCAAAAGTGCGATGCGACTCACTAATCTGGGTTACTTACAGAGCAGTAGTTTTGGACATGGCACTGCTATACAATCCAATTCTAACGGGTGAAACTCCTTCCTTGGTCGACTTCGATATTCATGTGATATAATGTATCCGGAGAGGGAGGACTGGCAAAAACTGTAATAATAAAGTCAAATGGAATTGCAATTTTCACAGAAGGCTCGAAAAGAGAGGAAGGAACCGATTACGGTATCTTCTCAGAAGACCCAGAACTAAGAGTGTCTATAAGCCTACCGGACGCAAGCAGTGTCTTCCAATCAGAGGTTCTGACTTTCCTCAGAGCGGCTGAGCTACTGCAGATGAGATCGGTATCCGAAGAGATATCGCTATCTACCTCAATTGCCAGGTAGCACTCAAGGCAATGGAATTGACCAACATCAATTCTGATATAGTCAGGGGCTGTCACACAGTGCTCATGGCACTATGCAGTCAGAACCGTGTGAGACTGTGCTGGATGTCAGGACACTGCGGTAGTAAAGAAATGAATAAGCAGATGAGCTTGTAAGAAAAAGAGAGCTACTCGATAATAGTTAGGTTGCCAACATCAAACCACCCCTTTGCATAGTAAGGGGCACTATTGAAAAAAATCACAAAGACTGCCAACTTGACTGTGGTCAAGGACACAGAGTATTAAAGGCTTTCTGTCCACTTTTTGATGGCAAAAGATCTAGGGAGTTAAGAAAATTTAACAGGGATAAGCTTAGGACAGTAATCCTGACAAGACACTGTCTCCAGCACGCAAAGAGACTCAAATTGTCAAATACGGGTATTTGCAGATTCTGTGGTGAGCTGCAATACCGCGTAGTCAAAGAAAATTTTTCGAAAACCTAGAGGAAATAGACGACACGAACTTCAAAGGCCTTCTTGGCACTTGCAAAGAAATTGGATATTTTACCATTGAGATTGTTGAGATTTTTGCAATTTGAAGATACTCGTAAATTCAACAGGTTCCACAGGGATCACGTTTTGGTGTCGGATGTCTGTGTGATGGCTTATCAATTATACCCCTGTTTTAACCTAACCTAGATATCACACTAATTTGATTTTTCATAAAGTTTAAAAACCGAAAAACTATTTCCCTATTGTGCTGAACCAACCTAAGATATTTGATCTAACTTGATTATAATCGGCGTGGCGAGCACTCTTATTACCTTGAGGGGTCAACATCGTGTACACAAACCGCCAAGCTTCAACCGAGGTCAGAAAGCACCAATTACCTCTCGGAAGCACTGATTTGTATTGACGAGAACGCCTAAACCCAACTTATAACTAGTGGGAATACGTTACCTAAGTATTGCTTAGGAGAGCGTACTGACATACTACTCTTCCCGTAGTCACCAATATTGGGAGAACCGCTTTTCGGCATCGATCCTATCCTCGTCTCCAATCGTGGGATTAAAACGGAACAACTCTAGAGCATTAAGCCGTACCCGTCATAGTTGAACGGCCTGTCCCTCGCACCGCAAAAACAGTGGTATATTACCTGAATACCATCCCAACGTGTACTAATCCTTTAGAATCGATATAGGGAAATGCGTCTGACGGATTAAAGCTTAATCGGAGCGCACTCTCGTGGTAGCTTTTATTGAGGTAATAAGCCCGTGCCTTCATGCAACGTGCCTTCGAGTCACCTTATTAAGGAAATTGTCGATACTGTTCAGACGAGCCTTGTTGGGATACTATTTCTTGTACTGTGTTCGGGTTTTCTACATACATATATAGGACGAGATAGGTTCTAAGACATTGCCTCTCGAATACCCGAATTGTTTAAACGTAGTCAGACGCTGTATTGAACTACACGGGACAGCCATAAGCGATAATTGGTTTTGTTAAAGCCACGAAGCATATGGTTTTGATCCTGGAGTTAGGTTGACTGCTGCGAAACAAACTTCTTGTCAGGGCTAAAGCTTTGTTCGCCGCCAAAAGAAAAGCATCCATATGTTTGTCAAAATATAAATAATTATCAAGTCAGATACCAAGGTACTTAACTACGCTTCATACCGCCAATGTCTGTCCATGCTTCCCACTGATGGCCAAATTTCGTCAGTTATTTCTGGTATCTCTAGAAGGCCATCTCAATGAAGTTCTGAACAAGATCGTTTTCGACTTTTGAAAATTGATTTTTAATTTCCTATCGTCGCAATACCCCTTAATGTGATCGTAGTCACGCTGCAAAAGTCTGGTAATGACCTCAATTTTTGGACCTGATCTGTACGCCACTAAATCGTCTGCATATGCTATGGCATGAAAGACGGAACCCACAAGATCACTCGTGTAAATGTTGAACAGTATCGGAGAGATTACCGCCCCCTGTTGTAAGCTGTTTTTAATATTAAAGACTTTGCTCGAAATCACGTTTCGTCATTCCCATATTGGTCGGCTTATAGAAAAGCCCTTCTAACCATACAGTGTCGCAGAGCTTCTCAAAGTCAACCAGGCAGGCACCTGTACATTGATTTTTGCTTTCATTCCATTGTATGTCGGAAAACAGTTGTCGCCTGTTGGGAATAATTTTGTTATCCTCAACCCATTTCAAAAGAGCTCTATTGAGTACTTTGGTTATATTCGGACGCAAATTACTTGACCGAAGATTAGCTGGGTTAGTCCTATCCTTATCTCTTTAGTGTCTACTGCTATTTTCCAATGCATTATCCAGCACATCACTGATGCCTCAATACGACGTTTGGGAGAGCATCTACGACGACTTTTTGTTTTTAATGATTCAAAGATGCACGAACAAATGAATTGTAGCTGGCCATTGAACACATTAAAAACGTGATTCTTAGATAGCAAATTTTGAATTTCATTGCACATATAATAGTAATTCACATATGTAGGTTCTATTCTCAATGTCATGGTTCACCGTATGCACGGCTTCTATAAAGCTCCCAGCAAGTCCACTTTCCCCTGTGGATCTTCGACCATGAAAAAACCGTCACCTGTGTCGACATTTTCTGGACTTATATCAGGCGTCAGTTGCATCTGTCTGTTTTCTGTCGTCTGTGGAATTCGGACACATTGAATGTCGTTACTTATCAGCGGGAACATATCCGAACTTCTGGATCTTATAGCCCCTACCTTATTGCCCCAGACTTACAGATTTATTCTAATTTTCTTTAAATAATTGATGCAGGTTTTTAAGCGTTGACTTCAGTGTTCTTATTTCAGCGTCAATTCTATCTGTAAATTGCATGTACAGATGTTTAAGTCTCGAAAACGAAGTACTTCCTTTGTGTGCGTACAGTGGGTTGATCGTTGGGGTTCTGTATTTGTCGACTTGTATGTGTTCGAGGTGTTCTATTCGAGGAATTGTGTGTTCCATCGTTGACGATAACTTTCATTGCCAATAAGTATCGGTCGATCTCGTATTTTGTAAGTTTTCTATCCACCTACTAATTGATTCCATTGAAACGAAAAATACGCTTCAAAATTCTGTAGAAGCATGACCATTATACTCATCGATAGTCGTATGAGTACACTGGATCATATTATTCGGGATCCGTATTGTGGCGGCGAGTCCGTAGTGGTCACTATCGAATGCTCGGAAACAGTTCCGGGTGTTTCGATCCAAATTCGCAAGTTCTAGTCTAGTGGTCGAGAGTGCTAGATCCAGAGAGGAACCGGCTGACTGGAAAGATGGGCTATCCATCGCATGATGCTTCTGCTCTTCAGAACTTGATGCTGGTTGCATAGGATTTCTCGAGAGGTTGTGAAATACGTAATCGGTTTCGGGTTGCTTGTTGCGATTATGTTTGGCCAATCATACGAGTAGTATGATGAATTAGGCTGTCAATTTTTTAATCAGATGATGACAGTCATGTCAGTGATATTCTGCCTCCCAGCAGAGCCTTCATGTTGACTCGACAACCATCCGCCATACTTCATTTTAAGGGTTAGTTATTTCAACACATCCCATTGGATGGAAGTCAAGTCTGTTGAATGTAACCAGTACCCAGTGACTATTTTGTATCTGAATACCTTTATGTGAGGTTAAACCAATGCCGCAAAAATCAGCTTCGTATGATATTGATGCTACGAGTATATCACAATGGGAAAGTTTTAATATGTTTTCGTAACATAAAAACATCTTAGTATTGCGTATCTAAAACCTACGGACCATATTTAATTGCTGTGTCCTTACTTCAATGGAAGTGGAAGAATCCCAGTACAGATCATTGAACTACTGATGAAATCTATCTACCCCAAAAAAGGACAAGCGCGTCAGTACATATGTACATCGCTCCTGAGAATGGGAAATCAGACAACATGATAAGAACAATAAAGATTGTGTGGCAGATTAACTCGTTTACGGCTTGCAAAATAAAAGGGACGAATAACATGGAACATACTCACACCAGTTTTATTCAGCAAGGGAATAACTATAATTCTTGTCCCTTGTCAGAGTAGAAATTTTGTGGAGTTTCAATGCTCTGAAATATGCACGTATAATAGTTTTCTGCCAGAATAATCGATGTTTATAATATCTTATCGTAGGTACTAAGAACTTACGAGTATGTGTACAATATATGCAGATGGCATACATAGCGAATCGATCCCTTTAACCTCGTTTTATTGAAATTGTTGGGAAATGATATATGTCACTCCTGTCATTATCGCAGATTTAAAACAATTTACTATTCTGCCGAATGAAGCTTATATGGAATTTCGAGATTAAATTGATTTTATAAATTGTCATAAAAAAATTTTGAGTACTAGAAAAGACAATCTGCAGAATGAATATTATGCCCTATAGCAATTCTAATGCTTTGAGCAATCTTTGAAATTAATTGTTGACAAATATAATTACAAATTCCGTTAAAGGACGAACTGAAGCAGTTTAAATCGGAAGTTATACAACAATTATGCCAAAATGGCCGTGCAATGAATACTCAGGCATCCTTTGCGACATCTTCAACCACAGCTGCAATATTCTCAGCAGAACGGCTGCTCCGTGGCCGGCCAGACCTGGCAGCATCTCGTGTTATCCCACACTCTTCTAGGCGGGCGGCTAAACGTCATAGTGTTTGCCCAGTTGGTGTCGGACGACCGGGAAATCTACGCCACCGACGAATTATTCCACAAAAAAATCGTAACAATTATTCCGCGTTCTTTAGGAGATAGCGATTCATGTCTTATTGACGTGTATTTTGTATCTGTTTACTTCATAAATGTTAAAATAGATTCGGCATTTGCCGCCATTTGCAAAAATTATAGCATATGCCGATAGGGTGATGACTTTTGCGCCACCTGTTATATTCCAATTCCCTTTCAAAGTGTTCGGTTTCTGCATTCTCAATTTTCCCTCTTTGCAGAAGTGTAAAGTGAAATTGATCATCTGAAAAGATCTTTCTAAATTTTTAGTGGTTTCCATGAAATCCTATCCGTATCAAGTTTTTTTCCTCCGCTTTGCGGGATTATAAAGATGGGCAAATACATGCACTATATAGACTAGTAGAAAACTGGATTGCATTCCCTGTAATTTAGCAATAAAAGACTTAGTGCTAAATTAGTGGAACTACAAAGAGTTCTTCTTTGAATCGTCTGTAAAAGGAGTTCAAATAATATTACGTGTGTCGTGAAATAGTCCCTCCCTCGGAGAATCTCCAAAAGCAACTTTTCAAATTTGTGCCCTCACCATCTAATACCTGTAGAGATATAGAGAATCTATTCTCAGAAACCCAAGTAACAACAATAGAACTTTGGCAGAACTTTGCGGGCGGATGAAGTACAATTCACCAGAGATGGGGTAATTAATCTCCAAAAGTTGCGCGATTGTACGTGCGGTATTCCTAATGCAACAAGTATTCGAACCTTTCAGAGGTACATACCAATGAAAATTAGTGCTATTGTTTGTTAATCCGTATAAGTGCTTAATGCCATTTTATAGGGGGAGTGATTGGAATTGAGGAATATGTTTATCTGTTCTTTAGTGAATGACAACGTATCCATCAGAATCTCTAGTCTTAAACGGGTCTTTCACCATACATTTTAAAAGATTATATTTCATTTAAAGCAGTAACCTACTGGCTTTGGAGGTTTTTCTGATTTGTGTTTGAAAAATTTATCTATGATATACCCGTATGTTGACGATGATGTGTTAATGATGTTCACGCTCCATCTAGAAAATATGCTATACTCTGTTTGGTATCTTCTAGATAAATCCTGCAGAATAGAAGTCAATTCACATTGTAACATTCGTTGCTCTGCAGCAACGTGTAAAAAGCTATCAGTTTCTGTCTCACATACAACATTCTGGCAGGCAAATTCCCACCTAAAGTCATTTGTAAGAAACGCGGCCAGATATTAAACATCTAACAGACTTTGGGATTCCAAATCCATACTTACCACTAATTGATTGACTTAGAAGTCGGTATGAGATAACAAATAAATTCTAGAAGCATGTTCAGCAATGTTTGGCCTGGGCATCTTTTTACACTAGTCGGATTAAAATTCAGGGCTACTTCGCCCTGAGGTCTCATGTTAGGTCTTTAAACAAATTTCTGAACAACATTTTCCGTAAGCAAATTATCTACTACTGCTTTATTTACAGAAGCCCCAAAACTGGACAGCAATTCGACTTTTAACGAGTTTGATGCTCTGTCTACTCAAAGAATTGTATCCCTGTATCCTCATACTGAAATTGTTATTACGGGCGATTTCAATACACACAGTTCTGGTTGTCATCGACATTCTGGACAGACAACACCCGAAGGACAGAACGTACCTGGATTTTTAACGTAAACCACCTGTCATAAGACCTTATGTTCACGAGATGCCCATACATCCATAGGGAGCAAGGATACGCCTTGCCATCGCTAATAATACTCGCTTATATATATTAATACTTCGCTTATATATTATACCAAAGCAGAATTTGTGTTGGAGGCACAAGTTCCACCCTTGGTATGAGTCGAGGCCGACCTAAAACCTCTTGCTGTTCTTAGGGTCACAGCACCCAGTACTTTATTTGCAACTCTACAATGGGTAAACAGAAAAAGAAAACGCGTACCCGCGATTTGGGTTTAAACCACAGCCACCATGACGCTCCCACAAGGGGGCCTACCTCTAACAAGTCAGGCCCGGACCGAAATCCGGGGGGCTCCTGACTCCCATGGTACCGTGATTTAAGTCCTGGTGTGGACTACCGGTGGTCCAGCCGCCAACAAGACCTATGATCGGCAACTTGTAACTGGTCAAATCGTAGCAACCATTCAGACGCTGTAATCTGAAGATGTTTACGATAAGACCGGTATAGAATAATCTGCCCCCGCTTTTTATTAGACAACGTCATTAATGATAATTGGGCGGTGGCCCAACACCCGAAAGACACTGTGTTGAGATCTTCACTACGGAAAAAAACTTAACGCAGCTTGTAAATGAGCCCATGCGAATACCAGACGCTGAAAGTCATCCCGCCAACACCCTGGACTTGTTTTTAACCTCTCACCATGATAAGTACACCGTTGATGAGCTCTCCCCTCTAGGCTCGTCGGACCATTGTGTCATATCAGCTAATTTCTCGTATGCTAATCACACAGTTAGAAAAAAATTCCCAAAAAAAACCGTATGGCAATACGAGAAAGCCAATTGGAGCGGACTTAACACCTTCTTTAGGAAATTTAACTGGTCATTATGTTTCCTCGATAACGACGTAGATGCTGCTGCTGATATGACCACTGATACTATTTTCTTTGTAATGAGATCATTTATTCCTCATCGGATGAGAGTATCAGACCAAAAGAAAGGGCATGGTACGACTCGAGCTGTAAAGGGGCTGTCAGGGTTAGAGAAGTGTTTTTTTCGGTACTTCAAGGCCAATCCGACAGAGGAAAATCGAAAAAAGTTTAAACGAGCCAGCAATGACTGCAACGTCTTTCTTAAGCGTGTGAAATTTCAATACGTTTAAAGGTTGGGGCAAAGAATATTACAATGTCCCAAAGGTAGTAAAAAGTTTTGCTCATTTGTCAAGAACATGAGAAATTCTGACTCATCCTCCATCCCAACGCTCATTTACAATAACATGCCAGCTGTCAGCTCTTTGGACAAGGCTAATCTGCTTGCTGCATACTTTGTGGCTAGCTCAAAACTCCCTGATAGTGCTTTGTCTCCGCCTACACTTAAGTGCGTCGAATTTTCAATGGGACGAATCCACTTTCGCACCCGTGTTGTAGCAAGAGTACTTAAAGACCTTAGCATTCACAAATCCGCTGGTCCAGATGGTATATCTCCCCTTGTTCTTACACCTTTCTGGCAAAACCACTGCGTAAGCTTTTTCATCAATCCTACTTTTTAGGACTCTTTGTGAGCTGATGGAAAACAGCATTTGTCCAGCCTGTTCCTTAAAAAGGGGAATCTTCTTCTGTCTCCTCCAGACCCAATGCACTTACGTCCCTTCTCCCCAAGGTCATGGAAACGCTGATAAACCGTCAGCTAATGAAATGTCTCGAAACCTGAAAACTTCTCAATCACCAGCAGTATGGTTTTCGTAGCAACAGATCCACTGGTGATTTGATGGAATGTCTCACCGAAAAGTGGAACCAAAGCGTACATCAATCTGTCGAAAGCAAGATAGTTGCATTTCTAATGCATTTGACAGAGCTTGGCATCAGGCTCTTTTGTCGAAAATGCGTGATCGATGACTCTCGTCTTCAATGGATTAGAAATTACCTTTCGGAACGTTCAATTCAAGTTGTCTTGGATGGTTTCAAGTCGTCTGATATTCACAAAATAAATACTGGTGTGCCCCAGGGCTCCGTTCTGTCTCCGACACTATTTTTAATTTTTAGCAACGATATCTTGTCTGCCACTTCTAGTCCAATACATTCCTTTACTGACGACAGTACTCTCTGCTTTTCATATTCGTTTCCGTCCCTGCTCTTCGTCTGTAGAACGGGAACGGCAGCGTACGTTAAACTCATTAAATTCCGATTTCAACAGAGTGGAATTTAATGCTTCCATAACATAATGCTGGCTGCTGTCGTTAAAGCGAAATTTATATACCCAGCCATTATCCATGAATGGCACTTAGATCGTCGAAACCGAAAACCTTTCCATTCTCGGTATGTGTGTCAATGACAACTTACGTTGGAATGACCACATATTCGATGTCGCCAAAAATGCTGCGAAATGTCAAGGCTTTCTCAAACGATGTAAGAAATACTTTTCCCCTTCTGATCTGGCCTCAATATACTCATAAGGCAATCACCCACCCAAAATTGGAGTACAATGCTCACCGTGCTCAAGACCATGGGATAAAACTCATAGCTGATACCAACATCAGTCAGGCAATGGACACCCTCGAACATCGACGAAATGCTCGTGTCTCACTCGGTTTTATCGGTATTTCCACCACCAGTGCTCCATAGAAATTGTCAGTAGTATTCCGCCTCTTCAAACTTTTAACGGTAATACCCGTCTCGCTATGAATGCTCATTAGTATACCCTCAAGTCCACTTTCGGACGTACTCTAAAATATCGTGATTCGTTCCTAAGACGTATAACTCTCCTAGCTCTTTATTTTTTAGTCATTATGACCTTCAAACATTTAAAACCAACGTTCGTTCCTAAATTTCCTTCGCCCGAGCTGTGCGCAAACATTTTAATTGCACCATAACCCCTTGAGCGCGGGCTACTTTATAAAAAAAATCTTATGTACAATGTTAAAATCGGTTTTTGTTAGCACCCCTACTTTGACAGATAAGGCATTCTTAAGGCATCCACTGTTGGAAGTGGATGAAATTTAATTGTAGCAGTCGCACATTTCCCGTATTTCCGCCAACAAAAGAAGCTCTGACGTTCCCCTTTTAAACAGCCCAGGAAAATGTCAACAAGATTGACACAACAATCAAGGCACGATACACTGTCAATGTTCCGGAACTACATTCTATGGAGTCAATACTCTTAGACGTGGATATCTTGAACGTCAAAAAACAGAAGGAGTATTATGAAAACGCATCCGACGTGTTAAAATTCACATGACGAACCACAATATAAACCCTAAAGAAAACTGAAGAGGGTAGACAACGACTCAAGAAACGTATAAAAGGCAGCTGCAGAGTAAGACCGGAGCTCATCACATTTACCCACAAATGAAACTATTGTATATGAAAAAAACGCAATTATAGCGTTATAAGCAAAATTTATACTGTTAGTTTAATTTTTTTTTAAATTTTAAGGTTCAAAACCGAAGGTAGAAATGAGCTATTAAGTTTTAGAATGAATTCGGCCCATAAAGGGGGGCGCACAAAC
Organism: Volucella zonaria; assembly: GCA_963966105.1. Classification (NCBI taxonomy): domain Eukaryota; kingdom Metazoa; phylum Arthropoda; class Insecta; order Diptera; family Syrphidae; genus Volucella; species Volucella zonaria. Next base: position 57,144,884 of record OZ014533.1, on the reverse strand, counting down.
AATATCATTTACACGCATATCCCAAAATTTATTATAGAAACAAACCAAAATTATTTATAGAGACAACTTTTCCAGCATCAGAATCAGAATGTAATGATGCTCGTTCGTAGTGGCACTTTAAAGTTCGCAGCCGCAAGTCCTTTTTTCAATCTTCAGGTCAAGCTTGCATACAATTTTCGAAAACAAAAAGTGACACTTTAATACTATAATTTAAATTCGATTTCCCGTTGGTGGTATGCTCTACTTTTGCATGCATGCAATATTGCTTAAAGGGGTCATACAAATCTACTAAACCGACGAAGGCTTTACCAAGGAATATAACATATATTTGCCGAAAGGTCTAGCCAATTGTAAATTGACAAGTCTATACAAACTGCATAGCGACTCCTGTCTTATAAAGTGTGCAAAGGTCAGGCATAATTTATGAGCTCACTTTTTTCCTGTTTATCTCATTTTGTCGTCATAATTCAATTTAAATCAAACAAAATTTGTACGAAATTTAAAGGAAGACCAGTGGAGACTTAAGAGAAGATCTGAAGAGAAAGTTTGTTTTTAAGTAGTTACATTGATTTTCTCTTAATTGAAGCTTTATCCGAGAAATGAGAAATAACATTTTGAGCTTTTACTGTACAGTGGAGGGAATGTTTGTAGTTGTCGTTGAGAGGTTCGTGAATGCTTGATACATCTGCTGCAAATTAGAAGTGTTTAGCAATGCCCTAGTCTGAGAAGAACTCCTAGAACTTCATTCTAGCAGAGACAGCTAATTTCCTTAGCACGAGGTTATTTATGGGTACATGTAGGTACGTACAGAATTCGCCACCTTATTCTTATTTGTTGAAGATAGTACCGCCTTTTTAACGTTCCCCACATTTATGGGTATGTTGTTTCAATTGCACTCCCCCATTAATTTTTAAAATAAATTAAATTGCAATATTCTTATAAATAAATTTTTAATTGCAAAATATTCGAAGATGGAACAAAATGGATTAAAATTAGCAATCTCAATCCCTCTGCATGACAGTGTCTATATTAATTTGTTTAATTTCAACATTTTTATTCAACATCCAGAGTTTTTCACTTGGTAGAAAATTGGCGGGAAAAATATCATTGTTGGTCATGTGCAGGTTTTAGTTGATTAGAGTGATTAAATTTAGATTATGGCTTTGAGTAATTTAGATATTAATTCACAATTTACGGATTAAAAACAATAAAATCCAGAAGTTTTAATAATTTGCAGCATGTCAGTCCTTCTTTATATAGGAAAACATGTGAAAATTAATCTTAAAAGTTGACCAACTTTTTGGAAATTTACTAATACAAGAACAAAAAGTACTGGCATAACAAAAAGGATGTAATTGGATAACAATCAACATCGAGGCCCTAGATCATGTCGATGTTGACTGTTAATTGCTGTCATATACAGAATTCAGTGTGGTTGATCTTTTTAATAGATGTCATACAGTCCTTGGCAATTTTAGTCAAGAAGCCGTTTACCACGCAACAATGCATACTGCATGTTGGATCGCAAGGATAATTTGTCATCGAATTTGAACTTTTCCGATGAAGCCCATTTTTGGATGGATAAACAAAATTGTCATTTCTGGGGGCCGAAAATCCCATACGAGATTCACGAAAAACCAATGCATTCCAAAAAAGTCTATATATGGTGCCGATTATAAGTTTGCGGCATAATTTGCCCGTAGGTTTTCGAAGATGAGGCTGGAGATGCAGTTACAGTGAATAGGGAAAGTTACCGCAACATGTTGACCGGGTATTTCTTCCCAAAATTGAATGCATTGCATCTGGACGATCTCTGGTTTCAACAGGATGGTACAACGGTCCACACAAGCCATCAATCAATCAATGTATTGCGTACGAAATTTGAAGATCGTATTTTTTCGGTTAGAGGAGAAGTTGCTTGGCCTCCAAGTTCGTGTGATTTGACACCTTTAGACTTCTTCCTGTAGGGTTATTTGAAGGGTAACGTCTATGCCAATAACCCGTCGACAATTCAGGTTCTCAAACATAACATCCAATGGCCAATGAAATTGCTGCCATTGACCCTATTATTCTTCAAAAGTCATCGATAATTTTGACCTTCGCATGGTCGCTTGCAACAGAAGCCGTGGTGGTCACACGAATGATGTTGTATTCCATTCATAATTGCCATAGACGGAACTTTAGTAATCAATAAAATTCAACATTGATTTCACAATAAATGTGTGTTTAATTCAATGGAAACTTGTCCATTAGCTGTTGGCTCAAGCATTACAAATAGGGATGTAAGTAATGTCATAATGTGAATTGGCTGCTACTTTGTTAGAAATGAAAAAAAATGGGGCTCTGTTTACACGAAGAGTTTATTTGAAGGTGTAGAATTGATGATATTAAGCTGAAAAAATTATATCAGTTAATTCCTGATTTGATTCATATTTGTGCTTGGTTTACGGCATTTTGAATTGTTGCTCGCAATTCTGGCTAGAAATTGGTGATTTCTTCTTCAATGTTGGCTTTCAAGACTTGTGAGGTTAATGGTTTGTTGTTGAAAACGTAAGATTTCAAAAAGCCCCAAAGGAAGAAGCCCGGCGCCGTCAGATCAGGCGATATGGCCGGCCGGTTCAAATCCCCAAAACGGGAGATCACACGGCCTGGAAATTGGTGATTCAAAATCTCCATCTTTGTCCGAACTGTATGAGTAATTTGTTAATTTGCGGTAAGAAAAACTCGTTTAACATCTTTCAGTAGCGCTCGTCAGTTATGGCTACGGTGGTGCCTTCGGGGTTCTCAAAAAAATGAGTGCCAATCACTCTAAATGCCGCGCCAAACAATCACTTTGAGGGGATGCAATGGCTGTTCGTGCATTTTATGTGGATTCTCCGTTCCGCAGAAACGCAAATTTTATTTATCCGCATAACCACTTAAGTGAAAAGGGATTTCGCCGCTCATTCTAATTTTGGATACGAAATCATCCTCTTCTTGCCGTAGGCTTAACAGAGCATGGTAACAAGTTAACCTCACTTGTCGGTCAGTAGGCAGGAGTTGTTGAACGGTTTGCACTTTATAAGGGAACATCTTCAGGTCTTTCACCATGATGATTTGATGCCAAATTTTGTGCATCGCAGCAGAATGAACAATACCGGACCGGCCACTTCTTGCGGCATTTTTATTGGATCCTGTTCTATCGCGCATATGGCGCAGGATGACGAGGAAAACGACGACATAATTGCTGAAATAAACAGTAAAAATAATTCCGCCTTCTTCAGGTGTGTATCGCTCCACTGCTTATTGTCAACTAATTCTCTATCTATGTAAAACATAAATGTCAAAGCATAATGACAATTGACGACATTTGCAAAAATTATGGCAAATCCACATTATGACATTATTTTTGCCCCACCTTGTATATTTGCTGAATACTATCATCATTATAAATTGTTTTTATTCCATTCCATCAATTATTGCGTGTGCATGCTATTCACTTGATTTTGGAGATACTGAAAATGTCTTAACTAATTTGGAATGCAAAAAGTAACCAAATATTTCATTGTTCTTTTTCCTTCTTTGAATTGTTTAATCGATAACGCTCTAATGGATTACTTAATGAGGGAAAGGTTACTTTCATACAATAAATCCTGTAAATAAATCAAGTACTAGACGCCTTGTATTTAGGCCTAAGGCCTAGTCAACGTTAACTTATTTCTTCGTGTATTAATGTATCTAGCTCAAAATATCTCAATATATCTTTGCCCAGAAGTATTGTTAAACGTAAATTAATGCCTCTACTTAATTATTACGTTGGTGTATTATCTTAAAATGCGATTAAGATACAAACTTATCTCAAATCTGTTAAAACGTAGATTCGAAATAAAAATAAATAAATGAAATATTAGTTACACCATAATCTTCTACCACAGATAGATTGTTATATAACTTTTACATACATGAAAATAGTTTCTGAGAAATTATTATTGATTTCCAGGAGGTGGTATACGAGTATATAGGTATACTCAAACATCTGTTGTTCATTTATTTATGATTTATGTTTATCAAGTATTTGTTTTTGTGAAGACTGAAACCTTAAACTTGCAAGAGATGAAGAATATGTATGGACCTGGATATGCAATTTTCATTTTTGACTTGTTTTATCACGTTCTGTTAAGGGTTCAGATCAAAGGAAAACAAAACCGACTTTTTGAAAAATGAAAGGCATTGTAAGATGTGGCGGAAAGGCACAAACTCATGCGGTACAATTTTTTCTTAGAGGGTTTTAAGGTCATTTGTATATAAGGTGGTATAACAGTTCTACTATATTTCTTTTATCAATGACAAAGAAAAAATTTATTCGCAGTTTTGGAACGTGAAGGGTCATTTTTGCAACAAGTAAAAATATATAAATATATTGATATAGTTTATATAATCCAACTGTAATAGTTGACAAAGGTTGAAACTTTGCAAATCTGGTCAGGTGCGCCTAAAACATTTCTGCACCAGCTGGATAGGATTCAAAATCGTGCGATACAACTCATAGGTGATACTAATATCAGACAATCAATTGACATCCTCGAACACCGACGTAATGTCTCCTGTCTCACTTTGTTTTATAGCTATTTCCACCACCAGTGCTCCATTGAAATCGCCAGCAGCATTCCGCCCCTACAATCTTTTAACCGTAACACCCGTCTCGCTATGAAGGCTCATCAGTATAACTTCAAGCCAACTTTCGGACGTACTCTGAAATATCGTGACTCGTTCCTAAGCCGAACAACTCGCTTGTGGGCATTCCACATTCCGGGCCGAGCTCTTTATTTCCATTATAATCTTCAAACATTTAAAACCAACGTTCACCGGTACCTCTATTTCCATCCTCCCCGACTTTTCTTCGCCCGCTCTGTGTGCAAACTTTTTAAGGGTACTTAAATCCCTTAAGCGCGCGCAAATTATAAAAAAAACAATTTGACGGCGTTTATCGTTTCTTCTGATTTAAGAAATGAAAATTGGATTAGTCTTCTTGATATCCACCAAATTGTGGTCCTTACCTTTTCTTTAAGAAGATCAGGCTTGGGGGTGTGTTTCAGTTTTCTACCCAAGTCTACCTTTCATTGCATGTGATTATCAGGTGCAAAAACCGCCCACTAAAGCTAAGCGATGATCGGACTTTAGCCGTCTTAGCTGTTGGAAATCTTTCAGTTCATGCTGTCCCCACACGTCAAGTTTCTTTATCCTTCCTACAAGAGGGAGATGGCGACTTATGATCTGTTCTGTGCTTTTGCAAAGTGTAACGCAGACCGAGTTCACATAACAGATATCTGAGAGTAAAGTGAGTAAGTTCTATATTTGACTGAAGAAAGTAAATGAGATATTGTGTTCTAGATATATATCAATAAATTGAAGTTCAGTTAGTATATGATGAGAGTATTGTGTTGAGGTTTATCAATAGATTTCTTCATATACTCTTAATACAGTGGAGCTATTTCAACATGTGCAATGATCAACCCCGAATTCATTGGGTCCGCATCTACTGTTGCTCTTAAACATCGCCATCAATGATCCTTTCCAGGCTGAAACTTTTTCAGCTAACGTCGAATAGCGCGTACAGTATGTATACCGCTAAATCATCAAATGCGCTATTAACGGTTCTTGCTGCTGGAGTTATGCACCAGTTTAATTTTATAAAGTACACTGATTACTTCCTAAGCCGAACAACTCGCTTGTGGAATGCTCTGCCGAGCTCTCTGTTTCCTAGTCATTATAACATTCAGACATATAAAACCAACGTACATTGGTACCTATCCTTCTTTCCTCCCTAAATTTCCTTCGCCCGCGTTGTGTGCAGACATTTTAAGGGTACCTTAACCCCTTGAGCGCGCGCTAGTTTATAAAAAACAAAAAAAAAAGCAAACAATTTTATTTGTAACGAACGTTGAAATTCCCGGGCGTCAAACACACGCATCACCTTATCTTACAAAAAAAAGAAATTTGCACGTTCTGACATGGATGTTCACTCGAAAGCCTCCTATTTACTAGAGTGAAAATTGTACACTTGCACTGCTGTGCAAAATAATAAGCGCACAAGCTACTGTAAAAATTTTCGTTCTCTTTTACATTTTACGTGATAATGACCTAAGTCAAATTCGTATTATTTTTGTTGATTCGGCTGTTAAAATACGAGACAACAACTGCCCCAAAATTATTAAGTTCAGTAGCTTGGACGAGTTTGTGTTAGGAAGTCATTTTTCTGATGTTCAAAATATAATAGCACAGAAAACAATTTCACAAGTTTTTTGACATAATATAAAATTCATCTGTGAGTCTTCCACAGTGATTTTTTTAAGGAATAAAAATAAAACACGACTTCACTCCTCGCTGATATTTTATTTCACACAAAAACTGAAAACTGGCATAAGTAAAAGAATGACAGCTGGCTTCGATGAGTGACAAATATAGTAATGCAAATACGTCAGTCGCCGTAATGCATCCATGCCTAGAAGAACAAACAGCAGAAGGGCATCACCGTTGTGGAAATAAAGATACTTCAGGCAATATGCCTACAAGCCCGACGCAAGCTCCAGCGTTCAAGAAGGAGGCCAGAATTCCAACAAAATTCCAATTTAAATAGAGTCATCATGAAGAGCAAAACCACGTGCTTTAACCCATTGGGTTCGGCATAGAGAATGGTATTAACCAAACTAAAAGGCTACAGAACACCTACAAAAACATGTCCAATAATGCTGAAATCTATAGTACCATCAATGTGCAATATGTACTATAAGAGAAGTCAGTGCAGTAGACATTCCACTAATTACCCAGGAGGAACTGCTCTAGGCATGCATTTCGAACAAGGCAATAAAAGCGGCTATAAAAAAAAGACCAGACTGGTTTATGATGACGATGCAAAAATTCTTCGAAACGTTTCCGAAAATTGGAAAATGCAACATTTGGTCCTGCTACCAAAAGGAAAGAAGCCTCCAGGAGAACTATCCTCCTATCGCCCAATATGCCTATTGGACACCATGCGAAAGATCCTCGAGTAGATAATTTACCTTGTTGTGGCAGATGAAAAAGAAGCCTATCAAATTGGCTTCAGAAAAAGTCGATCTACTGTTGATGCCGTAAGAAAAGTAATTAACATCGCAAAACGCGTAATCGGAGAGGAAAGCAATGCTGGACGTTAAAAATGCTTTAACTTGGCGAACTGATTGTTCATTAAAAAATCACTTACCACGATGGATAAAACATAATACTTGCTGCGTATAGTATCTAGCTGTTTTAACAACTGGAGGTTCAGATATAATACAGATGAAGGTTTAAAATATAACACCGTCACTGGCCGAGTTCCACAGGGATCGGTCTTTGTGGCCTTATTGCAGAACATCATGTATAATTGTCGTTGCATGAGGGGGATGGTAATTGGATTCGCCGATAACATTGCCGTCGTGACAATAGGTAAACAGATCGTACAGTAGAATCCGCTAGAAACGAAGCAATTTTCCAGAAAAACGATTGGCTAGCAACCGCCAACCTAGAACCAGCCGATCATAAAACTGAAGCTGTACACATAACCAGTCGAAAAACTTTAGAGTTTGCTATTAAACTGTTAAACCAAAAAGAATGGCAAATGCAGGAGCTCTCTTACGCATACTGCCTAACGTTCGTAGACATGGATAAGCAAAGAGGATCCCACTCTCCAGGGTTGTCACATCAATTCTTCAGGGACTGAGGACGACAGAGACCAAAGGGAGACTATCGTCAACATACAGACTCTGCGCACTACGGAAAATCAGCGGTTTTCGAAGGCGAGGACGCCTTTGCTATAGCTGGAATGGATCCCGTCGACATGCAAATGAAATGTTGAGGTTATATAATACGGCTTGCAAGCCAACCCGATGCCAATGAAATCAAGAGGATCAAAAGTGAAGAAAAGGCAGCGTCAATAGCTATATGGCAAGCTCACAGGGATAGCACAATGAGAGGCAAATGGACATACAAACTTATACCGACAATCAATAACTGAGTAGAAAGTAAACATGGAGCTTGCGACTACAACTTTACTCGCCTCCTGCCTTCACATGGTGGTTATTGCAAGTATCTTCATCTTCATCACGACAGCTCACCCATCTTGCCCCGAATGCCCCAATGAAGATGAAGATATGGAGCAAGCATATGCCCTGCCCAGCCGGTCGCTAATTCTCGATCACATGTTGTAACCGGTGGAGGATCGGGCAGCTATATTTATTTTTATAACAACTCTACAAAATGAGCTACAGAGAATAGAAAGTTTAAGAAAAGCGACAGCAAAAGGCTCAGAAACAGGGGATACAACATGGGTAGCTTGACTTGCTAACCATCCCCACGGCAGTCCCACTCTTTAAGTGCGGTTTAAGTGTGTAGCTTGTGCGTTTAGTCACCGAACTAGGGCTTGAGGTGAGTCATTCACAGAATGATTTAAATTTATCCGTTCGCCTGTTGGCTTGTCTATTCTCTTCTATTCGTTAACAATATCGTTTTAGTAATACTCGTAAGTATAAAAAACAGCAGAAAGGGTTAAATGCCAATACGATTTGTCAATTGTTTTTTTTTTTAGAAAAACGGGTCGGAAAAAACATTGCTAGGCAGAACTGCGGAATAAGCTAAGAAAACTTTTAGAAGTTACTGCCTAAAATGTTTCGTGCTCTAGAAATCGTAAGGAATGCTTTTAAGTACTACAATTCGGAAAAACTCGGCGTCGAAACCGCAAAACGTCTCTTAAATCTGTATTGCGTATAGATCGATGTGCTAAAAAAAATCCGTATATAACATCAAATTATATTAAAGTCGAATTAAATTAAATCGATACTTCGGTAATTAGGAGACGATTGGCAGAACACACTTTAAAAGCTTACCATCCAAAAAAGTGTCCTTTTCCACTAAAAAAATATATATAGCACCGAATCCACTTTGCAACAACGAATTCCAATAGGCCAATTGAGGAATGGTCTCTTAAGGGACCGAAATTAATTTGTTTGGATCGGATACCAAAAAAAGGTACGTGGAAAGGAACTTGATCCCAGGTTCACTGTCAAAACAATAAAACATGATGGTGGAAACATTACGGTGTGGGGATGTTTTTCCTGTCCTGTTATGGTCCAAGACCAATACAATCCACTTAATCCAAGATATCTTAACAAAAGAAAAATAAGTAGAGATTTCGAAAACAGTAATGTATCTACTTGCAGATGACAACTTGCAGATAATTTGGCAGTTTCAATAGGACAATGATCCAAAATATATTGCCAAATTAACAAAAGAGTGTTTTCCGGATAGGAATGTTCGAATGTTAAAATGGGTAGCAGAGTCCACAGACTTAAATCACTGTGCCGATAATTAATTATAATTCGCTTAATTTTAATTTTTTATGGTTTAATTAAAAATGTATATTCGTTATTCTTATTTTATTGAATTTTATATTTAGGTTTTGAATTTTTTGGCAAGGTTAATTAAAAACCTAAACCAATTAAATACTCCTTAGTACATTTACTCGTCGTCTTCGTTTCAATAATCGGAATTCATTTTTCTGACATGCTTGTGCCTATTATTTTGCACAGCAGTATAGGTTGGTAGATCCTAATATTATACATCAGGATAGTGTAATCTTAATTCATTGTAGAGGGATGAAAGAAAGAACAACGACCTTTCGATCTGCACATGGAATATGCCACCTTATGCGGAAGTGGACTGGGCCTCCATGAGAATTTTATAAATTGAGGGCCAGATCCACCCTGGACGCTCTGGTATGGGTCTGATTCTAAGTCGACTGAAGGTGCAAAGAAATTATTAGTCCATTTTAAATGTTTATACTGCGACTGTCGATCATATAAATTCAACAAAAATCTTTTTCCAAAATATACTTTTTTTGCTTTTCCTTAAATAAAGAGCAGATTACATCGTTGCCTATTTCAAAGTCCTAAACACTACCTGATCCATTTAGTTGAAATAAACTGCACAGGGGCGGTTAAGCATTCAGGGTTTATGATGTTGAAGCATGTGTATCCTCTGAATGGGGTTATTGTATCTCTTTCGTAAAAAGCAATGAATTACAAAAATGTAAAAGTAACTTAGAGCGAAAAATAAATTACAGCCAATTGCAATTACAACCGAGCTGCAACCGCATTATTTTTTATACCGTTTAGCAAAACGTTAATCAAAAGAGGTCACAAAGGTGTAAGAATATCTTAAGGGGTTAAGCCACTCGAAAGGCCGTAAAAATTGGTTTTTTTGTGATTTTTTTTTTTAAGAAAAATATTAAATAAATGGAGTTTACAAACGTAGAAGTTAATTTTACATATTGTTGACTGTAAAACATAATTTTATAGAATTAATAATGGCAGCTGTGCAGCGTTTCTCAGTTAACCACTCTGTTTTGGAAAGGTCTACGGCCGTACCAACAGCTCCTGTAAAGTTCGAATTATGATGAGCCACAAAATTTTTTTTTATTGCACATAACAACAGCTATAGAAGTACGACCGATTTTTTTGATGTACATATTGATTTTTGCCGAATGGTGCAAAGGCAAACTTGCTAAATTCGCAGAAAAATCGCTAGAAAATTGTTAATAAAAAATTAACTATGCCATATAAAAAAAAATTATACGTACTTACTTATACAATATATTTTTAAAGATCTAGTTAAAATTTTAAGTGAATTGTTTGAAAAATTTTCAAGTTATGGGTGCGGCCACCTTGAAAAATCCGGTTTTGAGATAAAGGCATTTACAATTTTAAGTTAAGCTTGCTGCCTACCTGGCGGCCTTGTACTATACTTTAAAAAATAAGTACTTCGAGATATTTTCCGACCATAATCTTTTCGGATATAATTTTTGAGGTCCTAAGGGACCATTGAAAGCAATAAAAAAAAATCGATATTTTGAAAATCCTAGAGTGGCCTAACCCCTTGAGGTGATAAATGCCAGGGTGGAATCGAATATGATATTACATATATTAAAACATATGAGTCCATTGCCACATCTTACCATGGTTACGAACGCAAGATATTTGAGTTTTTATTTAGAAACATTCAAATGCTTGATGACTTTAATATGAGTGATCTTATGGTAATAGTTGAATTTCATACTCACAATATTTATTTTAGGTTTTTATATGATCTTCTGTTTTGTATCAACAAAATTACTGATCTCTGTTAATACTTATTAAAATGGAAGCAGCTTCCTTAAAGAGCTGAAAAGAAAAATTTGTTTCTTTAAATATGGTATGAGTAGTTTAATTGCTGAATAAAATAAAATACAATCATTATCAAGAAAATAAATTTCTTATATGTGTAAAGATAAAATAATTTGAACATAGCAAACTAAAAACTGACTTGCTACGCATGCGAAATGATCGGACCTAAACATTTCATAAGGGGTTGAACGAAAGGGATATCACAGCCATCCGAGAGTGGATAGAAAACTGTGGTGTCGACTACTATAGTCATTGCAGGTTGCAGGAGCAACATAAATCTAGATGTGGTTAGTGATATTAATATCAAGTAAGTAATGATGCACCCTTGGCAGCACAAGTAAAAAAAAAAGGACATTCATAATACCAGTCCTGAAAATTTTTTATTTTTTTTCCAGAATCGTTGATGTCTAATGGCGAGCCTGATGTCTAATGGTGAGAACTTACCGGCAAAGGAAAGCCGTCCGGTGGTCAGAAAAGAATAAAAGCTACTCACAAACTCAATGATTAAAGGAGACGGGAAGAACATGGCTTTCTCGGAATAAAAAAGAAAGAAACAGAGAACCGATATTCGGATATTCTTCCAAAAAATAAAAAGAACTTGCAAAGGACACAAATGTGTATAAACGCCGAATAACACCGTGCAATGTAAGGAGATGATAGACATACGAGTAGTATTATAAACGGTGACCAGATAAGAACGATAAGAAAAAAAGTCTAAATAAAGCAACAACGGTGTGAGATATAAAATTGAATTTAATTTTTTTTTTAAATCTGCGTTCATTCCATTATGTGTAGAATAGCACATCATTCAAATGGCCGCCTCGACTTCGCTAGCAGTGCTTCCCGTGGTCGGTCCAGTTTTCGATGACTCGGTCCAATGAGTGCGGCGTTATTCCGGCAATAGCATGTCGAATGTTGGCCTCGAGCTCGTCCAAAGTGGTTGACTTTTTAGCGTAGACTAAGTCGCCAAATTTCTTCTTCACAACTTCGAGCGTTGCGCCGCTTGTATGGCATTTAGCACCGTCTTGTTGGAACCACAGCTCGGATATATCGATGTTGTCGAGCTGTAACCACAGAAAGTTGGTTACAATCGCTCTATATCTGAGGCCAGTGACGGTAGCTGTGTCTCCTTAATCATTTAAAAGAAATAAGGTCCGATAATGCCGCCATGCCATAAACCGCACCAAATAGTCAGTCTTTGTGGATGCATTGATGCTTCGCCGAACACTTGTGGATTGTGTTCGCTCAAATAATGACAACTTTGCTTGTTGACATAGCTGCTGAGCCAAAAATTGGCCTTGTCCGAGAAGACGATTTTTTGGCCAAAATCCGGATTTCCGGCCAACATTTCTAGCATCCAATTAGCGAACTCACAGCATTGTCTACGGCCGTACGGCTACAGTTCTTGCGTCAGCACAATCTTATATGGATGTAGGCCCAAATCCAATCGCAAAATAAGTCGGGTTAGCTCTTCGGCGAAGCCCAATTCAGCTGATCGGAGCCGAATCGACATTTTTTGGGTTTTCTTCGATACTGGCCGCTACGACGGTTATGTTTTCTTTATTTCGAACCAATCTCTATCTACTTGGTGGCTTAAGATCCAAGAGAGTATACTCACGCTCAAATTTTTCCACGGTGCGACGAATTGCCCGCACACTAAAGCCATGACGGCGATCGACCTCACGATAAAATGCCAAACCGTATTGAATATTTTGACAGCTGGATATCATTGGTAACTTTGACAGCTGCTGAAACTAACAGTTGGAAAAACTATCATTGCTATCTGGTCACCCGTTGTGATAACAATTCTCAATTAAAATTTGAAAACAGATCCACAAAGTGACCTGCTCCACTTCTGATCAACAAATCGTCAACCAAATTCATCATATCACGCAAGGCATTCCTTCAGCATTTTGGATGGCTGAACGTACCGGGAAAATAGACATCGATTCCATTCCATTGACTATTATTTTGTTGTAGTCTAGGTATGGATACCAGCAAACCATTATGAGGTATTTTAGCGTTGAACGGCTACCATCGCTAGGGTCTTTTGCGATCGAGTATCCTTTCACCTTTCGAGAAGTACGATGTCGCCACTATCAAGCGTAGAAGACCAGTGACATGACTGCCAAAGAGCAATCAGGGAAGCCGTCTCTGATCTGCTGGGCTTAAACCATCCACAATAAAGAAGTCCTTGTTTTGATGATGAATGCAGACATGTAAATTTAAAAAAGAAAAAATAGAGGCGTAGAGGAAAAGAACAAGAGGAGATTATGAGACGAAAAAAGAAAGAGCGCGAGATATGCTCAATCGAGGTTTTATGTTTCTCCAGACTCTTACACGTTGATAACATACGAGTACAACAACAGGCCACCTTCAGGCAAACTGATCCTGAATAACGGCTAAATACACTTCCGTCCTCTCGGCCAAGATGAAGTCTGGACAACAATTTGCAGGCTTAAGTCCAACAGAGGTGCTGGATGGCTTAAGCGATGGCTTAACTGCTGAGCACCTTTGAATGCTGATTGAATATGGACCATATTTGGTATAAATGCATCTCTAAAGAGAGTTTGGAAACCGAATAAAACATCAACATTATCGTCCAATCCTGAAGAAGGTAGATCTCCTGAATTGCGTCAACTAGAGGCAATAAGACTTCTTAATATCGTATATAAAATCTTGTCTGTCATACGAGTATTATGTGAATCAAACTTTCACATTGCTGCAGATAATGGAAAAAACCCAAGAGTTCCAAATCGAACAACATTGACACTGACAGAAATTAATTTCATTGACATTGACGGTGTGCACGCTGCTCCGTCAAGCTCGGTAATGACAAAACCGAATCCCTCAATGTCAGAAAAGGATTTAAACAAGGCGACGTCTTGTCATGTGTTTTTTTCTTTTCACCATATTGTAGTTCTTGAAAATTTGTGCGAAAGTTGCAAGGTAACTCCAGAGGCACCACCTTTCAGTGTCTGTTCAGTTGCACGCATACGTAGACGACATTGACAAAATGAGAAGAAAGTAGCGAGCTGTCGATGAAGATTTTACGGCTATGGAAGCAGTAACGCTAGAGATGGTTTTAGCGGTCATTGCTGGTCAGATTATATGCTGTCAGCAAAGAGGGACACACAGCATCGTTGCCTTGGATTCATTGGTTCCGCATCCGTCAACGACTTGGGTCTGGAAGGCAATTGAGTAGTAAAACCCTATCTCAAGCATAGACTATATACCAAACACTGATCATATCAGTCCTTTACGGCACAGAAGCTTGGACGCTAACAAAAACGGCTGTAAGTACTTTCGGGTGTTTCCAGAAAAAAATTCTTCGGGTAATTTTCAGTCCCGTTTACATAAATGAAGAATGGAGGAGTGAACTGTACGGCGATGCCGACCTCGACAGAAAGGCTCAGCTATCCCGCCCTAGATGGCTCAGTTACCTTGAACGCTACCGCCCCGGCCGAAACGTTTTTGACTTCTACTATGAGGGACAATGCGGTAGGGGCTGACCATCATGGCGCACACAAGTGGAAGCGACTTCAGGCAACTTCATGAGCGTAATTGGGAGCAGCTGGCAATTGCCCGCTCTAACTTAGGCATATTACCTGAGGTCATGGTCCACCCCGGACTGCAGCCCCATCTAAGTAAATTAGTCAGGTCTATTTACGTCGTTTAAAGATGAAATAAAGAAAAGTGAAGCTACCAGAGAACCAAATATTATTCAAATAAGGAAACAAAAGTAGGCGCTTATCTAATAGAAGATAGGCTTTTCGATTCGCTGGTAAGACGTATCCCAAAATGAATTTTGTGGCGATTTTCTGCAGAAGGTCAATCGAATCTTAACAATTTTTAAACCGCAGAATATTTTTAGGCTGTGCTGTTCCAAAATTTTAATCTTGTAACTATTTTCGTTTCGAGATGCAATTAACAGATTGTCCACAATTGTGGATATCTACTCACAGATACTGTTTCCCTATACTTTAAAAGATATATTTTTTTATTATTTAAAAGTTAAACTTAACAATCTCAAATAATAACGCGCCTACTTTAATAATACTTAAAAAAGGACTCTTTGAAGAAGTTGTCCAAAACGGTGGTCTCGTCTCTTGGAATTTAGTTTTCACGGGATAGAAATTCTGAAAAGTATTCATACTATTGTATTACTTATTGTGTTTTGTCGAAAGTTTGTTCGTTGGCTAAAAGTTTTGTATTTCAATTGAAATTAATGTAACCATAAAAGAAGGCGAACAATCGAATTTTTCCTGTTTGAGGAAATATTATTATAAAACTCGAAAAGTTTCTCGGCGATGGTAGGTCAGGTTCGAAATAAATTTCTTCCGAATGGTCAAGCACAATGTATATTATTTAGTTACCTAAGTAGGAGGAAATTTCGGAACTCAAATGGTGGTATATTTCTCTCAGAAGTTGAATTTCTTTGGAATATTCATTTGAACAAGGGTGAAATTTTGTGAATAAGAAATTGCCGAAAGGGTACGCGAATACTTTTAAGAAATATATAGCGTTCAAGTTTATTAAAAACAGTCAAAATGAATTTATGTGTAAATATTTAAATGCATTTTGGAAGCTAGAATGAAATCTGGAGAACTAAAGGGGTTTGCATTAGATGTGACCACATGTTTCAATGGGAACTCATGCATACCATCTCCTGGTAGATGCCAGATTTCTGTTACAGATTGGCTAATATTTAGCCAGCAGTTAGGAGAATTTCGCGGCTGTCCGCAATCAATGGATATTGCGCCGTTCCCAACAGCTGGGCATCTTTGGAAAGTCCTAGGGTGTCGTTTGTAAAAAGACTTTGGCTATATCTTATGTTTGTATAAGATCGTATTGACCAAGAGGCAAGGCCAAATAGACATAGGACAACTCAAACTTTTACTGATTATGCTCTTTAGAGCATGGAAGAAGATCCACCCTTTTTGCAAGGTTGCAAGGGTTTTGTCAAATCCCTTAATTACAAGTATTAAGATTAATTGCCACATTGGGTCAGAATCCTGATATGTTCCAAATTACTATTTGGTATTGTTTTCAAGCCGGTGGTGTCATTGTGCTCTACTCCAAGGTGATGTCATATCGTCAATATGACATAATAACTCTGAAATTTTGCTTCTTTACCTTTGAAAGTCAGCCACCCCATACCTCGAACCACGACCCAAATAGGTTTTACGGGTGGTTTTCTCCGCAGAGGAGAACGAGTGGGTTCGCTCGGTGAAGCCCTGAGGACGATAGAGAGACTCACGACAAAATAGGAGCCCAAGGTGTGACAAGAGGTCCACCAGGAATACCGTTGTTGAAGCCCGTAGGGTAGACGGAAGACTCGCGACGTGGAGCATCTGAAAGTTGCCGATGGATGGGGACGCATGATCCTTTCAATCCAGATACTCCAATATGATGATGACGAGAGGTCGTCAAACAGTCCAACAAAGTCATGGACTGTATGGCTGGAGGAACAACAAATCCCGTAACCGATGTGGAAATAACAGAAGCATCACATCCCACAACTGGATGGATGCAGTTAGGCAAAGAGCTAGAAGAGGACGAATCGATCGATGGGTAAAGAGACGGCGATGTCTTTTGTAGTTACACCCCAAGTGTAACGCGGGCAGTGGGGTAAAATAATCAAACACATCCCAATTAGACATCAACTTTAAAAGTCAGATTCGATGAGTGAATGAACGACGAGTCCGTTTTAAGCTAGCAGCCCACAGACGGAGCATCGAAGGAGCATCAAAGGAAGGTAGGCGGAAGGCCGAGGCGTATGATAGGCTCCATGTGGGAATATATAAACATATGGACAATAACAAACAGGAACAACAAAGAGGCCAACAGAAGAAGAAAATAACCACAAACAACAAATTAAAAAACCGGCCGAGTTCATAAGGGCAGAAACGCGAAGAAATAAAATAAAGCATCCAAAACAAATAATAAATTGTAAGGAGTGGCACGCTATTGTTCTGTCCCCATTCCCCCAAATCTAAACGCCGATCCACCGCAGTAGTTAGCGACCCGCGGGAAAAACTTGCAAAATACCTATACTTAGCTTTATTAGCGGTGGCGACCCAGAGGATGGCTGCTTCGGGATACAATCCGTAATTGGATTATATCTACACATTCCTTCTTTCGCCCCAATACGTCAGTTTCCTGTCTCCTTCCCGTTTGTTTTAATTGCAGAATTTTTTTATTAAATCGATGGCGGAAAAGTACTCGGGCGACAGACAAAGGAAACACAGCTTTTCGAAAATTCCACTAAAAATCCAAGGTTAGGGGAAATAATTAGGTATGGCTAAGGTCCACGAACTTCCATAAACTCTATTAGTGGAATTCTCATTGATGACTGAAAGCGGGAGCCATCTCCTAGACTGGGGAGTGAAGAATGAAATAATTGAGAGGTATAGTGGACACAGGTGCACACCCTACCAAAACCTGCAAGCGTTGTAACCCCGTAAGTTGGATCCATTAAAGCGTTACCTGGTGGAGGACCTCACAATGGGATAGGTGGATCTTAGCATTATTTTTGATACAGGGCAACAGTTGATAGTTACCGGGAGTCAATCAAAACAAATTTCTACTTAATTAAATTACCATAATACGTATAGTTTTAGTATTTTAGGTACTAAATCAAATCCTTTTTAATATTGTTCCTACTATTGAATTATTACATTGGCATCACTCTGTTCTTTAATATCAAATTTTAAAAATTGGACACGACGCCGACCACTAAATTCTTTATTGGTACAAACATTTCGAAAAGTGTATAATCTCCACACTTAAACTGTATACTTAATTTGGTTGTTAGTAAGGCCCAATATGAGAGTGTCATAGTATCGGCGTAAAACACCCCAACATAGAAGACAGCACATATGTAGCTTTTACGGGATCAAGAAACCGCCAACCATACTTGTGAATACTTTCTCTGGCAGAGGAAGCTACGAAACAAGGTGACAATATCGAAAACGTCTTCCATATTTTAACAGTAGAAGTCACCCTCAATTCGATAAGATAAGATAAGCAATGCTCAACATGATTTAATTTTTAAACTTTTTTAAAAAATCCCACTAAAACTGGAATTTTCAGCTCTCTCGTACCATTCTTAATCTCAAAACTAGGAAAGAGAGGCCCTTCACATAAAATAGAATAAAAATAATGGTTTAATTATTAACCTGCAATGTTATGGCTTAGAATATGACGCGTTAAATACTAGTTTATCGTGCGCCGGTAGACCGCTAAGTCCCGATTTATAGTCCTTTCAGACTGCTAAGTACACAATTCCGCGGAAATTAACGAAATTTTCTAGCTTAGACCGATACACATCATTTTGTGCGCTTCGTTTTCTACCATTCATTCATTAGACCCTTTTGTTTATTCATTGACTAAGTATTGACTTTATTATGTGAAGTAACTGTTTTTACGTATTAGTTTTTGTTGGAAACGTAGAGAACACATGAATTTTGCAGCTGAATTGTTTTCTAAGAGTTGTGAATGCCATTCACGCAAGAGTTTTCTAGAAAATAATATTTGCTACCACAATTGTGTTGGCTCGGCCTTATTATAGCTTTTTAGTTTACTAGCACGTTCGTGTTTTTTAACATTTTGTACAGGATATTTTACTTAAACCGGGAGGATCACGTCAAAAAAGTACTGGAGCTTTTAGATCAATCTGATTGTGACTTCAGTGATGACGATGAAAATTGATGCAACATGGCAGCCTGCAATCGAGGAAACAACAGAATCATCAGAATCTGTAGACAAAAATGTGGACGCTCCTGTTGCTCAGGAACAGGGTATTATCGGTGAGCAACCAAATGTATTTAATAATTTAAATCACATGTCGCGAAGTGAACAGGATCAACGCCGATCAATTTGAAAAAATGTGTCATTCGAAAAAATATCCCTGCTGATTAAAAGTACGAGTACTTGCCAAAATGAGATCGGTGCTAGAGCGCCTATGAGTTACTTTGTGAAGTATTTTCAGGGGAGGCATTTCCAGGATGCATGCTTTGTTACAAAGATGTATGCTTTACAAGCACATGACAGTATTTAACATATTAAAAGTTCGCATATCGAAAAACTATATGGCTGCCATATACTTATGGGGTGCAGAAAGTATCCAAGATGTATTGGGCCGAAGGATATGGTATTGAAATTATTCGTAGCTCATTGTCCAGTGATTCGTTTTTTTATGTGTAGGAATGATCTGCATTTTGTTGATACTAACCAACCACCTGTCTCAAACAAATTGTGGAGAATACAACCAGTTATAAGTTGCATTAGAAAAAGATGGCGTGAACTGTGTACAGATATCACTGAATACGCGATTGATGATACCTCTTACCTTTTTTTGCTGCGATGAGGCAGTATGTTAAAAACAAGCGCAGATCCGTAGGTTTTAAAAATGATGTTGTTGCTACAATAGATCAAATGGACTTATAATTGATTTCGAGATATAGAAAGGTGCCAATACACTTACAGATACCAGTTTAGGGCTTGGTGCTTCTATTGTAATAAGACTAGCATCTGCAATACCCAATGGGAGTTTTCTATATTTCGATCGCTATTTCACAATTTTAGCATTAATGGAAAGACTATAGATATACAGCGAAGACTAAAAGATATACAGCGACAGGAACTATTATGCTGGATCGCCTTAAAGGTATGAACCTTTCCGTGGACAAAAATATGAATAGAAGGGACATAAGCAAATTTGTAAGGAACGACATCGTAGCTCTAAAATGGCGAGATTCAAGGTGTGTTACCATAATTCCTACAGAGTGTGGAAAAGATCCTATTGGCACAATAGGTAGACGGTGCAAAAAGGAGCGTAAACCTATTTCAGTTCCTTATCCTATGATTGTAAGAGGCCATAAAGTGGAGTGGACCTAGCCGGCCAATCGATATTTCATAAAAGGTTATAAAAGACTCATTTAAATGTAAACTGAAGGTTAGAGAAGCTTTGGCAAAGAGTACAGATATAACATTGCCTCTGCCTCTCCTTGATGCCAATTTAGCAGTACTAATTTATCCAGCGGCAACAAAATATAGCCCCACAAGGTCTGAAAGTGATCGTGCGGTTCAAAAGAGGTGGCCAGTCTACCGCGCAGGTCTTTTAATTCTTTTTTAAAAAAAAGGGAACATTAGAACAACAAATATACAATACGAAAATGATCGCAGAAAGAGAAAAAAAAAATGGATGAGGATGTGCGCACCCATGAATTTTCACTCTTACTCTCTCTGCATATGGTTGTTGACGACCTGTTTTGAATACCACTACACTCATTTTTAATTGTGCATTTCCTAATATTATTGCTAAAAATGCTAAGAGGTAGAGGAGGATGTCAACCATGGATCTTGGATAATTTCTTATCCATTTCTTGCACTTTTTTTTCGTAGTTCTTTCGTTATTTTGTGTGTTTCATTCAAATCGATTTTCATATGGCATAAAAGCAAGTTGAATGTGGACTTGCTCATTCTTAAATAAATGCAAAACGACAATTTGTCTTCACTTTACAATTCTCTCATCAAACATGAAAATAAGCCTTTTCTTATATTTTGGCATTATTAAAAGATTTTCACAACAATCAAACAAATCAATCAGGCCGTTTGCTAAAGATCTAGTTGACTTTATTAATAGAGAAGTCCATCTGTGCATACTTACATATGTATGTAGACAAAAGTGCAATGGGAAAAATATAAACCATATTCTTGTTTTTATGGGTGGCATTGTTTTATGATAATGGAATGCTCTTTAAAGAATTTTCATATTTTTTTATAAAGGAACTATGTGCAATATTTTCATAGATTTTCTGTCATATGTACATATGTCTATTTGTATGTTCAGTTTTGTAAATACAATATTTGCTTTCCAAAAACTCCCAAGTATCATAAAATCTATAGGTTTTCCTGCAAACTCGCTGATTTTTTTATTATTGTATCGTTCATTAGAAAAAAATAGTAAAACCGTATATTTATTACGAATTTTTTGGAGAAAAATGACCTCAAAGTCAAAAATTAGCATGAACAAGAAAAATGGAACAGGCTTAGAAATTAGATATCTGAAGATTCGAACAAAATATTAACTTTATTTAAACACAGTTAAAAAGGCTAGTATTTCTTCGAAAAACAACGTCCAAAACCATTCTACCATTAGTATTAACAGAGGAATTTCGGTTAATATATCAGCGTGATAGCTGACAGTTCAGGGTTATTAGCAATGGAGCAATATTTTAAAAATAATGATAGTTGGCAGCTACAGTTCACAGTTTTTATATTCAGCGATGAGACTCATTTTTATCTTGATGGTCTTGTTAATCATCAAAATTTGTCGAACTTGGGGTTCAGAAAATCCCCGAGTGATTGTTGAGAAACAAATGCATCCACAGCCTGTCACTGTTTGGTGCGGATTTTGGTCTGGAGGCATCATCGGACCATTCTTCTTTCAAAATGCGACATGATAATCTAGTTTCTTGTACCTAAATTGGAAAATATATATGTAAACGACATGTGGTTTCAACAAGACGATAATTCAATTACTGCATGAGTCTTTTCCTGGTCGTGTAATTCGCCGATTTGGTGATCAGAATTAGTTACCAAGATCATGCGATTTAACGTTTATGCCTACAATCACATGACCACTCACCACTAGAAGGAGGAAATGGAGCGCTGTATCAACGAAATTCAGCCACATATATACAAAACTGTCATGGAAAATTTCGACAAAAGTGTGCATGTGTGCCAGTAAAGCCGTGAAGAGCGTTTACTTGATATGCTATTCCATACACAACCCTACACTGGATACTTTATGAATCAATAAAAAGTTCACAATTTTTAATTACAATAAAAACTTGTGATTTCTATCAAAATTACTTTTTGCGTGAATTTTGGCACACCCTTTGCAATATTCATATACTCGTCTACGAAATAGGCAGACTTAATATACTCATACAATATTAGTATATATATATAATACCTATATCAGTATATCGGTATACACACATGTGAATACCATAATCAGTTTGCGTTAATTGATACTAATTGGCAATAATCAATAATACAAATTTGGCATTAATAGCCTTAAATGTGTAGTAATTGGCACATGATTTACGTTTTTATCAAGATTTTGGATCTATAAATTAACAATGTGGAATTCGGAAAGAATAATCCAGGGTAAGACGATTTTAGTGTGATATATGCAACATCATTTTTGCTTAAGGCTGCAAAAGCGAAGACATATTTACACTGGAAGTTTGCAAAGCCACATTATTGTTCGCAGCTGGTTTCTAAATTCAAAAAACACTTGAGGTTGGTTGTGCACTGATTAATTTGATATCATATACAGGGTGTCTCAGTGCAGGAGGACAATCCTGTTACTGGAGATTCCTGAAGTTCCGGAGAACTATTTGTATGTCTATTTTCGCCCCTTCTCAAGTTGCAGGCGGTTGAAGTGAGACACCTCTGACTTCGATTTATAATTACTTAAAACGCTGTGTCCTAAAACAAGCAAAATTCTCTCATTTTGTTTTTTTTTTCGTGGATTATTAATCTCTCTTATATTTCGTTTTAATTTTGATATTCATTTCATCACATTTTATTATTTTTTGGGGCACTTTTTCCTGAATAAAAAGATCATTGCTTACAACTTCAGTTAATCGTAGGTGCAAACGTTGCACTAGTAAATCGTAGAGAATAGGACGAAGATAAACATTTTTGTAAGAAAATAACTTATAAGTAAATATTTTAAGAAAAATATATTCTATTGGGAAAATTTAATCAACGATTTTTTTTTAATTTTGATTTTAAAGAGCGTTAACTTTTTTCAGATGCAATAAATCACATAAAGTCTTAAAAATTGGGCTTTCGTAAATGTAAGGAATAGTTTCCCTATCTGTTAAGCTGCATTAATTACACATTGAAATCAGGGTGTGGAACTTTTTGATTATTCCAATTATTTTATATACTTTCTGAAACCATTTCTAACAGTTCAGCAGGCCGGGGTTTGCTATGTCTCTTTGGTAGACCACGTACATATATCACTTAAAATATTGTCAGATGACATTTGAAAATTATGTATTACATCAGTATTGGCGGAACTTCAATACATCATTCTTGAAAATGTCTGACAAACCTTGTGTCGAACTTCTAACACCTCCTCCGATAATAGGCAAATAGGTTTTGGAAACGTCTCAATATCGGCACCACGAAGCAAGATTTTGTGAACGCTCATTGGCATTCTATACCATTTATATTTATCGACAAATAATTTTGCGGTATCCAAATGTATTTACGGAATATGGTTGTGTCGATTCATAAACCAAACGATATAGTTTTACGAGTCTTTGATCGAATCCAATTATTCGAGCCGTCTTTACGGAGTATTTGAAAAATGTCCTGACAGTGTTCACATCGTTGTGTTACCACAAACGGAAATTAACTAGTATAACTAGTATACCGATTTCAGACCTAAGTTGGTTTTGTAGATACGATATTTTATCTTTTACCATATGCTTGGCTGCATCTCCTCTCGCCTGCCAAATTTCCATATCAGGTTTATATGCTACATACAATGTAATAATGCTTCCATTATCATTCCATTCAACAAATAAGATGTGCGTGTAGATTTTGCAAGCCATAAGCAAAAGCGTTAGCATCACATGATTTTCTTAAACATTCGTCTATGTTATCACCTTTGGAGATGCCTTCCATACCATATATAACAAATTATGCCAGCTCTATTTTTGGTTACCGCGTTGCACGTTTCACAATAAACCATTGTTTTGAATAGCGTGTGAGTTAGACGAACATTTTTGTTGTAGAATTTCAAATAAGTGGGCTGTAAAGCATTTATTTTTAGCTCCATTTTTTAAACTCTACGATGGTAATGTCTGTACTTTCTTTTGTGAATTCAAATCGGACTGAACGACACTATCTTGGTGATGATGTTCTGGTAGTATTTATCCAATTTGTTGTAGATTTCACTGTTCTTCTTGATTTCCAGTTCCATAATAGAAGTCAATAGTATGTGGGAATCGTTGGCAGAAGCAGCGGCTAAAGAATTTTGCTTATAACGAGAGTGTCTACAACTACCATCAGCTTCCCACTTCCAAGTGCAACCTAAAGTATCATCGTTTTCACATCGATAATTAAATATGTCACATTGAGCAACCGAAATTCGTTATGTAGAATAGTCTAGTTAGACAATTGTTGTAGCAGGATAACAACGCTTGTTTGATCCTTGAATGGAGTCGTAGGTTGGGTAAATAGTTGAAGGCTTGCACTTTTCTGTAAATGTTTATACTGATGTGCAGGGAACGGATTTTGTTGATCTTGCCTTTTTTTGCGTTTTTGTTGGCCTTTTTCACCAACATTGGCTTTTTCTGCCTTTGTTGGTCATATTTATCAGGTACATGTACACTTTCGTCTTAACTACACAATTCAAAAAATAAAATCGCCGAAGCAAGCGAAGTTTGCACTAATGCGCAGTAAAAAAATCCCTATAACTACGTTCTACTTGTATCATGTGTGCAATCTCCAGTATTTTACTTCTCCGGTATTCGTTGCAGTTGTGTACATAAATATGCGCCTGACAAAAACCGATAGCCATCTGTGAGGTATGTTCTCGTTAGGATGCACGCTGTCATCTAGGAGTATATTTCGACGCAGACTGGTCAAAATATGAACTTTTTAAGTGATTTCCCGATTTTTGTTCGTGAATAAACGTGAAAATGCCCAAGAGCGCGTACAAAGATTTAATTAAATTAGAACAATTTGTGGTAAAGTTTGGAAAAGATGACTTTTCCACCGATGGAAAACTACTTGTAAAAGTGCAGTGTAAAGGTAAATGATGAAAAGAAGTACTATGTTGTATAGTACATAAAACGATTCAAGCACCAGCAAGCAGCAGCCTTGAAGAACGCAGCAAAGACACAAGCAATAATCTCTTTCCTTCGTTGCAACGAGAAAAATGAATTTCACATCGGTCTCACGCGAATGTTGTTGGCATGTGACATACTTTTATACAAGGTATCTAAATCGTCCATAATTCAAAACAGTTATAGAGAAGTATGTACAAAAGGAAATTCCAGATGAATCTACTCTTCGGAAAAACCATGTCAAGGATTGCTATTTCGAAGCTCTTCAACACATCCGTGCTGAACATATTCGTATCAATAGATGAAACGACGGACAAAGCCGGCCGCTGCGTAACGAATGTTATTATCGGGCCGTTGCGTAAGGATGGGCGTGGATACTTACTGAACTCTGAGGTTTTGGTAAAGGTGAACGCGACAACAATCTCAACGCTATTTGACAATTCATTGCGATTGCTATGGCCGAATGGACTTAAGCGCGAAAAGGTTATTTGTTACGGACGCCGCCCCATACATGAAGAAAAGTGGGAAATAGTTTAGAGTTCTGTGTTCTTAAATGATAAACGTTACTTGCGTCGCTCATGGCGTACCTAGGAGGTTGTGAGAGTATCCGCAGTGCCTTTCCGAAAGTCGATGTTTTAAAATCGAATTTAAAAATGGTTCTTTTAAAAAGCGCGTCACGAGTTGCTTTTTTTTAAGGAGAACGAACCTGAGCTGCCGCTACCACCTCAATCCGTAAGTATAAAATAAAGGAATATAATTTTAATCTGATTTCAAGTAAGCTTTTTTAATTTAATCAGGTGTTGACTCGCTGGGGCACATGGCTGGATGCTGCATCGTATTACGCGCAGTATTTTAGTCGCACCAAAAGAATCGTGTTGGATTTGTACAAGAATTGATTAGCAATGAATCAGTTCAGGCTCAGCTGACGTATATCCAAACGAATTGGACCCGAAAGAGCATATATTCAAATGTTTGCAAGAAGCAGGTGATTTCAAGTGTTGTGTTTTAATTTGAATTATTTTTCTAATCCATATCGTAATATTAGGAAATCCGATTGGAGATAATTTAAATATTTTGAAAGGGATCGATGAGCAATTGTGAAAAGCAAAAGGACCAGTTTCTGAAGCTGTGGCGAAAAAGGTCAACGCCGTCTTTGCTGCAATTGAAGGACTCCAGACCACCAGAGAAACAAATAATGTTGCAAATGGCGCTGAAAACTTCAAATTGCCACCAAATATTGCAGTCGATGACGTGACGTCTTTTATCTGGGCTCCGCTCATCTCTGCCCACGTGGAGAGGTCCTTCAGCTCTTTCAAAGCTCTCCTGAGAGACAATCGCAGGCGTTTGTTGCCAGAAAATTTTAAAATGCTTACGGTTGCACAGTGTTATTATAATGCTTAAAACCTTTTTTATTCTTTTTAATAGATGGCATTTATGCCTTTTTTACAGTTCAGTTTCGCCTTTTTTGGAGTTTTTACGTCAACAAAATCCGTTCCCTGCTGATGTATATCTGGTGTATACGGGACCATTTTTTCTGTAGGAGTGCTTCTTCTCTAAACTTAGATTCCACAGCAAGTGACAGTTCTTCTTAAGGCCTATTCATAAGATCTTAAATTTTTCGTTTTTTCGCTTTTGCTTTTTCCCAAGCTGTTGTGCTTTTACTGCAGTCATTGGCACAAGTACTTACAATTCTTTGGAAACTCATGATTATTCACGATTTAAAAATATATTTAATGTACGTTTTCTTGTAACGCACTTTCTAAAAATCTGTGACACAAAAGTTTTTGTGCATGTGTGCCACTTTTTGCTATCTACATACACTCAGCCAAATTTAATTAAAGGCAAATGCACTTTTGTCCAGAAAATGTGTTCGTAGTGTAAACGAACCTTTATGTTCAATTGTTTTCTTTTGTTTTAGCTTTGTGTACCGTCGTTTTGTCACTAATGATCGTGCGGAATCCAATTAAAAGCAGTCGTGTTTATGCTAAAAAGCTGTGAGTTGGAAACGAAATCAGATTTTTTTTTGGTGATTACAATTGAAAATAGTTTTTTTACGTACATTTAGAACTTTTGGATTTCGATGATTGTTGGCCGCAAGTCAGAATGGGAAAAGGAAAAATGCTCTCGGATGAGGAAATCGCCAAAACCCATGCGTATAAGGATAGTACCTAGGCAGAAATCAGCCATTATTCGAGCTGGGTTGCCAAAAAACGCTACTTCCTCTAAAACTATTTCAGATTTAAACGGCGCGGCGTGTACAACATATTTTAGCTGGCAGTAATCGACTGGCTTGGAAAAAAATTAAGTCAAAACCAGATCTTACAGAAGCACATAAAGTTGCCCGACTACATTTTGCCAAAGAACACATGACATGGTCGAAACAGTGGAAAAGCGTGATCTTTTCGTACGAAAACAAGTTTAACCTTGATGGCCTAGACGGTTTTAATTATTACTGACATGATATAAAAAGTCCTGAGAACTTGTCCACTAAGCGAAACTTTGAAGGTGGATCTTTTATGGTCTGGGCTGCTCTTAGATTTTATTGCAGGACTCCAATATGCTAAATTTCTGGCCGAATCAAACCAGAACCATTACTCTGTTGGAAGATGTTTTGATAGACTTTTTGGACCATCAGCCGGATTCAAATACAATTTTCCAGCAAGATAATACTGCCATTCATGTATCGCGGACCAGTCGTGTGTGGATTTCAGACAAAGAAATTAAGCTTTTAAAGTGGCCAGTAGGTTCACCGGACTTAAACCCTATCGAAAACATGTGGGGAAATCTGTCTCGTCGTGTTTATGCTGGCGTCGTTACAACAAAATGGGCTCTAATTCCTGCTCAGGAGTTCAAAAACGTGGTTAATTTGATGCCAAGTCGGATTTTCAAACTTATAACCAAGCCTGGCGGTTGGACTTGGAAAATTTCTTCTGTTTTCATTTTACCTTGACTGCCTTTAATCGAATTCCGCAGTGTAAATTGAGTTTTTTTTTTTGTTGAACTAAGAAAAGATATGATTATTTGTTTTAATCAATCTTTTTCTTTGCTTAAATAAATCTTTTGTTTGTATTCAATAAGTTTGTAAATAGTATTATACTTAAGTCAACTTAGTTTTTAATATTCCAAAGGAAAATAACTTGCCTTTAATTGAATTTCGCTGAGTGTACCTATACTGTAAGAACACATATTATGTTAAGATTTCACTCGTACAGTCCGAAATGGTAAATCTACCGTTTTCATGTATAAGATAAAATATGTTTTATCGAGAAATATACGGCTTTTTTTGGAGGCCTTAAGAAAAAATTCAAATATTGTATATTATGGCACATATTGGCGAGTAGTTTTTACATGTTATTAGACTGAAAGACTGCAACTTTTAAATAGAAGTAATTTTATATTGGACACCGCGGAACTATTTTTTAAACGTCCAACAAACAATATTAAAAGGTAAGTTATTTAATTGAAAAACATTACCCTAGATTTAAAAAATAATCTTTCGCACTTCTAAGAAAAAGATTTTTAAGACGATCTCTTAATTCATTCGGAAGTTCATTGACAGTGTTTTTCACTATCAATTCATTTTGCTCTCTTGCGTACTCATTCCAATGCCATGTTATACGAGTATTATAAAATCCTTGTAGTCTTCTTCGAGTATTGAAATTATGTTTAACTTGAATTTTGAAAATATTATCGTTCGAGAACCTTGAAATAACGACCATCTTTTGAAGTTGTTGTATATTTAATAACTTAGCTTCGCTGCTCATAACATATGTTGTCTTCTTTCGTGTATTATTTTGTGGATTCATGTTTTTGTAGTTGTTGCAGTGTTCTGTCATAGGTGAAATTCTACTAGTTCAAAGTAACATTGTCGCAAAACAGTCTGCGTACATAAGTTGCTGAGATGGAACATCACGTGCATTGAAGTTTGTTCTCAAGGGCTCTTTTGTGACAGTATGTCATCTGTCGTTTTCCTGAAGTTGGAAATGAATTCTTGTTCTATGCAGACATTCAGTATCGTGCAGTTTTATTTTTTGTGTTTTTTTTTGTATGTGTGGTGGGCTTTCGTCTTCTTTGCATTTATTACCAGACCATTCGTGGCACTTCTAACGCGAGCATCGAACTTGTCGAGTTGTAGAGACTGAGTAGGGTCAATGAATCTCAAGAAATTCTCCAGACGAGTCCCGAAATAAAAAGATGCTCTCCCCACCCTTCCCACCCAATCACTTCTTTTTCCCCTGGGCTGGATCAAGGTCTCATACGACCAGTGCCGAAGATCAACCCAGCATCTCTAAAAATAGCTCAGTCGCAAACGGAGTATCCGGATACCTGGCGACCTCCGGATTAGCTAGCCTTTTCTGTATACTGCGGATATCTGTGCAGATGGACCACCCTTTCTCCGCTACTCGTGGGATCACATCATGGAAAATTCATTAAACAAAACAAAAGCCGAGGCCGTACTCGTTAATACCGGGCGGTAGAACGGTCACTGCACCGACAACCGGCGGCAAGGCTCCTGCGTTGTCGAGAGGCGGTAAAACTGTGGATATGGTGCACCATCCTCTAAAGGCAAGCACAACGAGCCTAAAAATAAATCTTCAGGGAGTGTGGCAAGCCATGGTCCTACCACTTCCTCCACCTCTAGCAGCAGAAAGTTTGTGGCCACAGACTCGTCGCTGCTACCAAAACTCCTCTATCTAAGGAGGAAGTTGAAACTCAACCGCATTGGCAAGCTCCATCTAAGGCGCTCTACCTAAGACGCCGAAATGCTTCACGCATCATCAAAACCTTCGGCTCCAACCACGAAAAAAAAAAAAATCCATAGCACCGTCAACAAGCAACGGATATACAGGTACATAAGTGCATACAATGGTAGTGAACAATCTGGCCGGTTGGCCGGTTAATCAGATAATCTGCTTTCTTCGAAGTTGAATCGAAATTTCCACTGCTATCACATTTATTTTGAATGAGACATGTATGTATCAAGAGAATATGAATAAAACAATAAATGCCATTCACAAATTATAGTAATGTGCTCGTATCATAAAAAAAAAGAAAACATCGCGTCAGATGCGTCACTTATTATATGATCGTTATCGATGATCGTGGGCGTCCAACTTTAGATAAAAGTAACAATACGTTTAGCTGTTATCCTATCTACACTTTCTAGTGTTATGATCGGTATATAACATCATAAATGGAGTCATGCTTGTTAGATAAAAACAAATTGCACAAATTAATACGTTCTTTCTGGATCACTTTACTGGTAAACGACTAGACATTGTACTTTATTGACATTTATAGTCGTTCATTCGTAGATAGATTTCGTACCCTACACTCTCCGAATAATAAAAAAAACACCTGCAGGTCCAAGAAATGAGAGAACTAAGCAAAACGCTACTCTTAATTAAAATGCAGAAATCCGGATTATCGGATCAGTTTTTGATTGCCGCGTTTGGGTTGGCCGTACTAGCAAACAAATTTGGACAAAAATCACGACCTGCGACCGTGTAAGATCCAGCTGAACTGGTACGAGTAGTACGCGTATACATATTCACCATGTTTGTTCTTTGTACGTAATCAGCCTTTCCAGAGCAGAAGTGATTAAACCGTTTTATGATCGTAAACGAATTTATGTTTAGCGATAATTTTCCGCTACAGCCTGTCCAAAGCTTTGTTGATAAAGAAGATGGGATCTGCGGAATAAGGTGTCACATTTTGATATTCATGCATATGTTAATCTGACCTCAGAATATAATGAAGTAATGAAATCTGCATAAGCTTAGCTAGAACAATACAGACATTTTCCCAAGGTTTAACGAATGACATTAAGTCAGAGGCTAGATCAACTGCGACATTATTAAACAAACTTCAGAATATTCGGAACCAAGATAATCTGGTTAATTGCACTAGCCCTTAAAAGAAGTGGTCCTTTAGGTTTTGGTTATGCTGTTGGGTTCCGATATAAAATATTGCACCTTTTGGAACATCATCGGAAATGGATGATTTCATTGCTTATATGGGATTAATTAGACTCCCAACCAAAAAATCAGATTTGATGGACAAGAGGTGTATGAAACTCCATGATCGTCACTGTCGTCATTCTGATGATAAAGAGTACAATTAGACGTATGTAACTAAATGAGAGTCATCGTGAGCGGCTATGCAGCGAATTGTGATAGATATTCGCGAACATAAGAGAACAAGAAATAAAGCCAAATACATAAGCCTTCGATATAACCACTTAACGTAAACGCATAAGGAGCACAGAGCTAACAGAAACTTTCTGCTGTATGGATGTAAACGTAGTAGTAGAATCAAGCCTGAATCCTGAAATTATTCTTTCCGCAGACTGTTTTACACCAGTAAAGAAATATTGCGCTATCAGGCGAAGCGAAACACTCGGAATGAATAGCATCAGCATCAACCCATTCACCTGACCACAGATAAAAGAATTTCATAATATCGTTGAGATCGCCAAGGAAATTGTTGGAAATTTAGCAATTTCGCATATATCAGTCTGTTGGACAATATCCTATCTATTTTACTCAGTAAGTGCCTAGACCCCAACTTAACAACTTGATAGACGCATACTAATTTGGTCTTAAAGACGTTGAAGATGTGCAATTATCAACAGAGTGAACAGAGCGAAGAGCCGCCAATTCAAAGTAGATGGGAAATAAGTTCAATAATTTGCCGTTGGTTGCAATCTTTTCACTAAAATTAAAATCATTTTTCAACTGCTGCAGAGCCAATTCTTTTTAATAACGAAGTACTGAGCCTTTTCATTTTCCCCGTGATTTTGTTTTTTTAGGGACGAAGGTGATTTTTGTTGACAGTGCACCGCACAAACTCAGTTAACGGATTATATAATAGACCCTGAGGCTGTGTCGAACGTTCTGAGTGACCAAAATTGATCCGTACAACTATTTTGAAGTAGCCAGAAAATGGTGGTGGAAACTCTGAAGATTGTATAGGTAAGAAAATACATACTTTGAGGAAGTTTTATCCTATGAATGACAGCACTCCCTTTGACTACAAGATTTTGTTTGTTTAAAATAATTTCCCTAGGCATTGAATTAAAAACTATTCAATCATTCATTCTTCCAATGATTTACGAGGGTAGTTCCAGAAGTTGTTTAAAAAGAATGACAATTGTAGAAAGTTTGACGACGCTATGTTATTTAGTATTTGTTCGGCAGCCATCAATAGTGAACGCTCTCAACGAAATTTTAGGTATGGAAAAAATTGGTCATCGTTATGTGATACAATACTTTCATTTGAAAGGCCTCAAATCAACCAACATCAAAACGGAACTAGATGCTATTCTTGGGGGAGTCTGCTCCTTCGTTTACAAAAATAAATTATTGGGTGGCAGAGTTTAAGCGAGGCCGTACGAGTTACCAAGACGAACATCGCAGTGGTCGACCAAATGAGGTGAGTTCACCAGAAATGTTGAAAAAAATCCACAAAATGGTATTGGATGGCCATCGATTGAAAGTGCGAGAACTAACAGATATGGTAGGCATTTCAAAAAGCGCTGTACATCGTATGTTGACTGAAAAATTGAACATGAGAAACGTGTGCGCAATTACTCCCTATGGAACAAAAACAGCGTCATGAGGATGTTTTAATCTAGTGTTTTGCGAAGTTTCACAGCGTCGATTCATAACCATGGATGAAACATAGGTCTATCACTTCACACCCGAGATGAAGAAATAGTCAAAACAATGGACTCTACGGGGAGAATCGGCTCCAAAAAAGGCGAAGAGAGTTCCACCTGTAGGCAAGGTCATGGCATTAGTTTTTTGGGATGCGCGTGGGTTAATTTTCATAGATTATCTTCAGA
This sequence comes from Volucella zonaria, assembly GCA_963966105.1. Classification (NCBI taxonomy): domain Eukaryota; kingdom Metazoa; phylum Arthropoda; class Insecta; order Diptera; family Syrphidae; genus Volucella; species Volucella zonaria. Next base: position 57,111,942 of record OZ014533.1, on the reverse strand, counting down.
AAGAAAAAACGATCAATGTCGTGTATTATGCGAACTTATTGCAGCGTTTGAAAGATAAAATCAGAAAAAAACTGCCGCATTTGGCGAAAAATACGTCATCGCGATGTTTTGGCCAGCAATGAGTAAAAGTTCGAATTACTTCCTCATGCGCCCCATTCGCTAGATATAGCCCTCTCGGATTATTTTCTATTTCCGAACTTGAAAAAATGGTAAAACATTTGCCAACAGTAAAGAGGTGGAATCTGCGGCTGATGGCTACTTTAAGGAGCTCGACGATTCTCACTATAAACAGGGTCAATTTTTTTGTGTTTTCTTTGTTAGGTCAGGTATTTCTGGGACTACCTTTGTAAAAAAATGGATTTTTTGACGACCTATCTTATTCTTTTTCAACGAACTCTGCCATAAATTTACGAGTAGTTGCTACTATAAGTCATGATTTAGAACTTAACATGGTTCAACGTGCATAAATTAGTTGTAAGTGGTAAGACTAAAATTGTAACCTTTTATTTTTTTTATTTTTTTTATAATGAACGCGCGCTCAAGGGGTTTGTTTGTAAACAGCGCGGGCGAGGGAAATTCAGTGAGGAAGAAAGGACAGGTACCGATGTATATTGTTCTTAAATGTTTGTAAGTTATATCGACCAGGAAACACAGAGATCGTTAGGGCATTCCATAAGCGAGTTTTACGGCTTAGGAAAGAATCACCATATTTTAGAGTACGCCCTAAAATGGGCTTGAGGCTATACTGATAAGCATTCATAGCGAGACGGTTATCACGGTTAAAAGTTAGAAGGGGTTGAATGCTACTGGCAATTTCGGAGGAGCACTGGTGATGAAAATAGTGATACAACAAGGTGAGAGAGGAGACATTACGTCGGTGTGCGAGGATGTCAATTGATTGACTGATATCAGTATCACCTATGAGTTTTATCGCACGGTTTTGAATCCTATCTAGCAGGTGCAGAAATGTTTTAGGAGCACCTGACCAGATGTGGGCATTTTAATCCAATTTTGAGCGGATGAATGCCTTATATATTGTGGCCAGATCAGACGGGGTTAAATGTTGCTTACATCGCTTGAGGAAACCTAGACATTTCAAAGTATTTTTGACGAAATTGAATATGTGGTCATTCCAACGTAAGTTGTCTCTTCACACATACCGAGAATGGGAAGTTTTTCGGTTTCGACGATACAAGTGCCATTCATGGATAATAGCTGGGTATTTGAATTTCGCCTTAATGATAGCAAACAGCATTGAGTTATGCTGTTAATATCGGAATTTAATGAGCTTAATATACGATGCCATTCCCGTTCTACAGAAGAAGAGCAGAGAGTACTGTCATCAGAAAAGGAATATATTGGATTGGAAGTAGCAGACAAGAGGTCATTTGTGAAAATTAAAAAGACTGTCCGAGACAGAACGGAGCACTGGAGGACACCAGCATTTATCTTGTGAATATCAGACTTGAAACTGTCCAAGACAAATTGAATGAAATGTTGATTTCTAATCCATTGAAGAAGAGAGTCGTCGATCCCAAAAGCACACATTTCCGACAAAATGTTCCCCTTTTCGAAGAGACATGGCCTTGGAAAAGGGGTACGTACGTGCAATTAGTCTGTAGGAGGAGAGGGAAGAAAATTTGCCTTTTTTAGGGACGGGTTGGACAAATGCTGTTTTCCATCTGCTCGGAAAGAGTCCTAAAGAGTAGGGTTGATGAAAAAGCTTACGCAGTGGTGTTGCCAGAGTGGAAGAACACCTCTTCTGGAGAAGGGGAGACATACCATCTGCACCAGTGGATGTATGTATATTAAGATCTTTAAGTATAGGCGGAGACAGAGCACAATCTGGGAGTGTTGAGCTAGGCGCAATATGTGCAGAAAGCAGATTGGCCTTGTCCAAAGAGTTGACAGCTGGAATGTCATTGTAAGTGAGCGTGGGGATGGAGAATGAGGCAGAATTTCTAAGGCTTTTGACGAACGACCAACGACTTTTACTGCCCTTGTCAATGTATTATTGATTTTCCTTTTATGATATTTCATAGCAGCAATTGCTATGTGGTTCTAATACGAGTACATGTACTACCAATCCGCTCGCATTATACTCGTATAATGCAGAGAATAGCTACACACCTCAATTCTTCAATACTCTAAGAACTACTGTTTTTAAGTACAATACTTGGGCTTAAAATAGGTAGTATAATGATCTTTATGATCTTATTTACTCAAGACAACTAATATAATGTAACTTCTGAGGCAATTTTGTTCTAGGAAATAATTTGAAACTGTGGCAGAATGATTTAATCTGTTGAAGATTAACACATAAAAATAAAATCCAACTATTGTTTGCCATCCAAAAGCATGTCATTATATAGATTTAGAGAAAAAGGCGTCTTTTTCCCCTTTCCACTCTCAAGAATTCTTCTGGTCAAATATTTGTACTTTTACAAAGTTCTTAAGATATTGTTTTTTAACAAGGGGCTATTTCACCAACAGAAGAACCAGAACCAGAGAAGAACCAGAAATCCTATCCGTTTCGGTAGTGAACTAAGGAATTGGCTTTAATGAAATAAACAATTTTATAAGTTTTGCTGTCTGATGTGTTTTTGCAAGATGGCTGCATTATAATCGTTTCTATACCATATATTAACGCCTAACCACCATTTTAACAATTATTTTATAAAAATGGGAATTAAATAAATTTTTACTAGCTGATGCGCTCGGCACTTGTTTTTTTTAATATAATAGTTTCATATAGTTATTGTTTTGTTATTTATTAGTATGTTATTAAATAAATAATTGAATTGGATTAAACTGAACAATCTTCAAATTTTTAGAAGAATATACAACGACGAACCGCGGCTGTACAGCGATACAGTGGTTAGACATGCAGAGCAGATAAACTTTAGAACCTGTCGTAATAGGCAGAAATCGACTGAACTTATATTGGAATGAGACTTCAACTAATTCAGTGTACTTTACTGGGGATAGCTAGCTTAATGGAGAGGCTTTTTGTGTGAAGCTCGGACCCACCTTGAAGTGTAATCCTATCAAAACAAAAGTCCCACTTTTTGTGAACATGACAAAAACCTTATCGTTATCGATTCACACGCACCAACGGCAATATTTTCAAATGAAAGTGTATCATCATTATCAAGTATCAATTAAGTTAAATAGAAGTACCCTTTAACCAAATTGTGCTTCAACAAATTAATAGCGGTTGAAACTGTTTGAGCTTAACAAATTTCATTCAACATTTCTTGTTGTACTCGTAGTCCAATAATATAGGTACATGCATATTAATACATTTATAAATAGCTCTCAACTGAATATTAAATTGAAGCCCTTTTACTAATATAAATAGTTAAAACTATAACGGAAAGGATATTTGTTTTGGTATAACCACTTATGAGCACATAGGTGCCGCCTCATATGAATGGGTTTACGTACATATTAGTATTCAGATATGTTTGTTTGTTTAACACTGTTTGTAGTTAGGATGAGAAATCCTAATCATCACCAGATCTCAGGGTTAAGCTTTAATGGAGATAATAAATTATTTGGAAAATTTAATTATATACTCGTGCACATAGATTTAGTGTTCTTTTACGTATCCACATGTTAAAAATAAAAAAAAGATACAATACATATTTTATATCGACTGATGTAGAAATTAATTCGAATAAGAAATCAAATTCAATGAAATATTGGCATTATTATAAGATACAGAGACATTTTAATTAGAAATTTCATGATTAAATTCGGGAATGAATTTTGTAATTATTCTGCTATTAATCAAACTAATATCTAAATTCATACGAGTGTCCATGCCCCAATAAAATTGATGGTACTCTAAATCACTTTCATAACCACACATTTATAGTACCCCAATGACCCAACAAATCATAAGCATGCTGCTATATTTAACATATGCATATAGGTATGCACATTTATTAGAAAATAGACTACATACTTCACTTAATAAATATACGGTTCTACAAGTATAAGTACATAACTTACTTTTATTAATATGTGAGCTTTTTAAATGGTTGGGGTATCTAAAGTGGACCAACGAGGAGCACTCCTTATTCAACTCCAAACTCCAGCCTATTTCTTTCCCCACCACTCACCACACTCCTCTTCCTTCAACAGGATTAAGGCGTTTAGACAGTCTAAAACTGAGTCAAATAGTTGAGTTTGGAGTATCCGGGCACATGGTGTTATAGGGATTAGTCAGCTTTATCTGCACATAGCTAACTTCTGAGAAGAAAACCACATTTTAATCACCATTCGTGGGAATAATTGTAATAAAAAAGAAACTGGGTAAAAGGGTTGGGTTCTAGAAGAAATTTTGCTTCCTCAATTTTTAATCAATGATAGAGTTTATATCCCGAATTTGGGTACTATTCTCTGTAGGACTCTCACGTTGTGAAAGAAGCATACAGTACTCTCCACCCTATAGGGCTTACAAACCACATAAGCGAGCGTTCTCTATAGTCATTCTGCGCAGACGGACGAGCTTGCCTGGGAGTCAAAACTAGACATAGCTATAGGTATAGCTCGTCTATGAAATATGGCATATGCGGCCCTAAAATCGGTGAAAAGATGGTGGGAATCGAATTCGACTTGTAGAGTTTTTTTTTCATGACCTGCTGGAGTTTGAAAATTACATTAAATGGGGCCAATCAGGTTGTTGACAAAGGGTTCCAGACGTTCACACAATATGGTAGGACTTAAACCAGTATAGTTTCCATAGTTGAGGGGATCTCCATTTTCGTGGATCGGGCAAATGATACTGAGATTTCGTTCATCAGTCATACACTCTTCTGACCAAATCTAAGAACAGACTCTCCACAAAGTCACTTCCATCAGCTTCATTGGATCTAAGATTCAATATTGGTATCCCTATTTCGTTTTGGTCAGGTTGATGGAAGTTTTGACTTTTGTCGCGTTAGTTGAATGGTTTATTCTTCCTGAGGGCAGGATGTTGGTCTTCGTCGCCTTTATACAGCATGTGGAAGAAGTTGTTCTATATTTCCAGTACTGACTGTGATTGTACTACCAGGTTTACGAGTATGCCTTGACATGTTCTCTAAACTGATGGTAAAACCTCCGTAGGTTGCTTCTGGAGTAAAAACTCTCCATATCTTTGACCGTGTGATGCTCGTCTCTTTATTCTTCTTCTGCTTTTTGCTCGTAGAGCTTACGAGCTACTCTTTGTACGCTTCTTGTTTAGGTGGATGTGCTTGAATGCATTCTTCATCATGATTTCCTGGTAGTGGTTGCCTCTGAAGGTAGCTTTACCACTTGTCTTCGGTACTTGATGCAGGCAGCATTGGAATTGTTTAGAGACTTCGGGATAAGTGTTCTCTTGCAGAGACCACAGCGTCCCATTATGTACAATGAGATGAGAAAATCGAGTGCTTGACATATTGTATTCTGCCGCGCGCAAAGTCAATTAGCCTAAGTCCGTTGCTAGGCATTGTGTCGTAAAGAATATGCTTACCATCTGCCCTACTAAAGATGTCCGGCTTTCCTATCATGACGTTAAAGTCTTAAAGTCGTACTAGGCGATTTTAACAGGAGCTCATCGAAATATCCTTTGGTCTACCTTATCTTACGTGGTGTCATGAGCGAGTATTAGGCTAATGTTTGTGAATTCTGCTTTCCAATTCGCAGATTGTCAAAAGAAACTCGCGCACATTTCGGAAATTCAAGACTTCTTGGCTAGGTCTGTGCATGAAAAATCTACACCCGGATAAGTGGTGTTCCGTCGCAGTTCCTGGATGGCAGTGATATCTGAGTGATAGCAGTCAATGGCCTTTTTTCGGCTGCACGTGGGTTGTCAAGGGTCCGAACATTCCACGAGTAGATCCAAACATCGTTGCCAAAGTCGCCAACAGTGAATCTGTTATTATCTGAGGCCATTAGCTGGTTTGTCAACTTGTTTTTTATTCCTTCTGTACAGGGTTGTGAGATCTATGACGCCGTAGCCAGTATTATGGTACTGGTCGAGTATGCACATGCCGTTCTAGGCTGTGAATTCTTGACTATGTTACCGAGAAGGAGGTAGGGGGCAGAGCTATTACTGGTCTTATCGTAAACATATTCAGATGACGCCACCGAAGGTTGCTACGATTTGAAAGTTACAAGTTGCCGGTCATAGGTCTTGTTGGTGACAAGACCACCGGTAGTCCCTACCAGGACTTAAATCACGGTACCATGGGAGTCAGGAGCCCCCCGGATTTCGGTCCGGGCCTGACTTGTTGAGGTAGGCCAACTTGTGAGAGCGTCTGGTGGCTGTGGTTTAAACCCAAATCGCGGGTAGGGTCTTCCTATAGGTGTATCCATTGTAGAGTAGCAAATATGTACTGGGTGCTGTAACCCTAAGAGCAGCAGGAGGTTTTAGATCGACCTCGACCCATACCAAGGGTGGAACTTGTGCCTCCAACACAAGTTCTGCTTTAGTATTATACTATTAATGTAGGTAAGTGATGGCAAGGCGTATCCTTGCTCTCATGGATGTATGGGCATCTCGTAAACACAAGTCTACACGACAGGTGGTTTACGTTAAAAACTAGAGACTATGTCTGATTGACTGAGCAATTATCAGATCTGAGTGACAGTAATAGTCTTTACTAAGCCCGGATTTGAGGAATCGCCGTGTTTACGAACTTAAACTAGCATATTTGTACGATAAACCCAACTTTATTTGCATCGAAGGCATTACCAAAGCCATTACCATTGTGTCGATACAACAAAAACGCATTCCTAACAAACTTGACTAACAAAATATCGTATCGCCTTCCTCCACTTGTAATAGCAATGGCCCCAAATGCCTATCCATCTACAATACTATCAAAATACAAGAGGAGTACGTACTAAAGCCTCTGCTGTATATCTGAATTCACAAAGGCATCCCTATGAAATTTTTTGTTTAATAGAACTAACCTAATGCCGCGCATTAAAAACTCTGAGCTGGAATCACTATTTTCAATGTATTGTATTTCGAGTTGGTGAATTTGAAAGATCAGAAAATCTCGTGGCGAAAGATTCTAATTCGCAATCCGCAAACGCTCCACACACTTCCAGTTGACATCCATAACATGATAGTAGGAGTATGAGATGCTACCTATTAGGTATATTCATGTGTTGTTACATTTATCACTTATAGCCAATTGAGTCCTATCGGCCAGTGGATTTTCTGCCTGATGGTGCGAAATCCAGGATCCAATTAGGTGACTTTAATCTGGCACGTCTGAAATGGGTTCTTTTTAAGGATTTGTCTAATTTCTTCACGCTTAGCTTGTCCTCGACATTGGAATTCTAATGTTTAAGTGCTTTTTTAACTCAAGTCTTTCCGACATACATAATGAATAGACAATTTGAGCGAGCAGGTCTTCACATCAGATTCCGGCGAATTTGAAGTCGATCCCTGGACAGACACCCTTTGATTTTTCTCAATGTAGTCTCCTTTGGGCTCAATACACTTCGTCCAACGATTCTCCAATTTTTTATATCTCTTCAAAATAATTAGATTTGTCAAGGCTCTCAAAATGGGTTTCTGTCTGAGGGATGATTTCATCGTTGGAGCCATTTCTCTTTCCGCTGAGGCATTTCTTCAAATTTGAAACAGGAAATGGTCACCGGGGCTAAATCCGAAGAATATGACTTCGTAGCTCAATTCATAAAATGTTGCCATAGCAATTACCCACGTGCTTTGTCTTGATGGAATAGTACCTTGTTCTTGCCCCAATGCTATTGACATAATATGATATTTGCCATTGATTGCTTTTTCCTTTTGATGGTAATGGATATGGAATATATGGATTATGCCCCATGCATTTCAAAAAATCGTAAACTTGAAGGCTGACAAACATTCCTTCTTCGATCGCTCACTGCATCGACCGCTGCTTGGTTTGCGGTGTATTGGGGTAAAATTAGGTTTCATCCACGATTATGAAGTTATCACACAAAGTACATTTTCATCCATTTTCGAAAAAAACTCACGCGGTTGTCTGCATTCAATGGCTATCACACTAATTTAAATTGCGCACCTTGCTTAAAATTTGACAGTAGTCTGTTACAGACAGTAGTTGACGTGAGCAGTGATTCAGGAATGCAACTTCGTGTTGTATATACCTTTCCCTCACTGATTCAAACATATTTACTTTCGCTGATGTCATGAGGATTTCTAGAATCGTATCTCCGGTATGTTGTAACAAATCTTTTTAGAGCTGAATGTGGACAAATGTCAAAAAAGGTTTCCTTCCATTTTGAAGTTACAGATTTAAGTTTTTACTTGTGAATAGACCCAATAAAGTTGATTCAGGATGGACCGGCTCTAAATAAATAAATAACATTTGGATCTCAGAATTATGTTGAGCATTATTAACTGTACTGTTAAAGTCCCTTTTGCCACATTATCAAAGGCATGCTGTTCGTTGTCCTACCTAGACGTCGGCAAGCTGACCATGCCTCTGTTTCATTAGTATTACGCTGTACTAGCTTTATGGTACAAAAAATATCTTTTAGGTTAAAGTGTCGTACTTCGCAATAGGCGAATGAAAAAATTAAAAAAAAAAAAATAGACAGCGCGATTTATCCATTGTTGTCCTTCATGGACGGGCGTGTTTTGCAAGGATGCTGAAACTGGACTTATCATCGCTCTTATATGACGCTGTTATTATTCGTATTATTATTATTGGCCCGGGTCTACCCCGGACAACTTCATTAAGCGTATTAATAAGCAAAAACTTAAAGCTAGGCTTAAAAATGGAGTAGCATATCGACCAGTGCTTTTTTGGTTTCGAATTTGCTGCTATTTAGGTTAAAGACGTCGGCGTAGGTGTTTGTTGTACGCAACATTCTAGATGTTAGTTCAAAGTGACAGCAATTGGTGCGGTGAGTTCGGATCGGGAGAAGTGGGGCAGATCTTAGATTACGGCGATTGGAGGTGAATGAAATATTTTGAGTTATTCTCGTGTAGTCGATATTTCCACTCAATAACTGGTGGATAAAGAGTATATTAGCGACCGACGATGGCCCAAGGTAGACCACGAATGGATAAACCATCGTTCCACTGCTTCAATTCTTTGAATGTGAATTTATTTTTAGGGTGACCAAACTTGGCTGCAATATTCGAGAAGAGGCATTACAAAAGTTATGTAAGAGTACATTGACCTTGTGATGTATGGGCTGGAAAATTCTTTTGACCTGCGCCTGATAAAGCGAAGTGCAAATTTAGCTTTATTTATAACGCTGTCAATATGTGAGCCGAAATTTAATTCTCTGTCACACATTATTCCCAGATCCAGTATTTCGGTAATGGAGGGAATTGGCTCATTGCTGATGAAGGGGGGGTAGACATTTGCGGGAATAGGTTATCGCTTGGCATTTGTTGTCATTAAGCTCCAAAAAGTTTTGCTTGCACTATACCGAAAATTTATTTAAGTCGTCTTGCAAGCAATGGGAGTCAGAAGGCAATGAAATGACTCATGTCATCACCGAAAATAGAAAAACTAGAATTCGTTAGAATTAGATTTATATCGTTAATCGTTAGGACAAAGAAGATCGGTCCAAGATAACTACTCTGAGGGACACCAGATGTTGCTTTAATATGTTCGGATATTGAAGATCTGAGGATGGCTCTGTATGTTCAGTCTTCTAAATAGGATTTGATGCATGCCATCATCAAATCAGGAAAAAAACAATTTTTTTAGTTTGAAAATAATGAGTTGGTGACAAATTGTATCGAATGCCATGCTGAAATTGCATCGACTTCATCACCGTCTTCTAAATCACAAAGCGGCCTAGAGACGAACTCAGTTAGGTTAGTGGTGGTGGATTTACCGAAACCGTGCTGGTTTGAGCAGATAGTTGGCCTACACTACGGAATCAGTTTTTGATAGACAACGCTTTCGAAAAAAAAAAAAAAAAAAAAAAAAGTAGGGATGATATAAGATTTCTTTCATAGGAAAGGGAAAGTACCTGTTGAAACAGACAAATTAAATAGGACAGAGAGGGGAGGTAATGTTTGGTAATGTTGTTATATTTAGCGAAACGGAAGATGTCTGAGGACAGTTTCTCATGTAGCTAAAATAACTAGGATTGGGTTCAGGTGTTTGCTTAGAAAATGACCGGCAAAGAAATTTGTAATTGTTTTTGGGTCGGGAGAAAATTCACTAAGACATTTGAGAGTATATGGGTAACCGTCTGACTCCCTTTTGGTATTCACAAACTGATAGAAGCGTTTAGGGTCCGAAACTAAGTTAAATTGTATGCGGTTGAGGTTCTCAAGGTAAAGAAACTCGCATAGTTCAGAAAACGATTGTATTCAAATCGATATCTAAATACTATAGTCGGAATCAGATCGAGTTCTTAAGAATTTGTGGAACAATTTGGTTTTGTTATTACGGAGAGAGTGCAACTCTTCTTGTTGGAGCTAACATGCAGCCCTTTCGGAAGGTATATGGAACCGATTAGGCAAACCAGGAGAAAACTAATTAAGGTGGAACGAAGATGTTCACTCCTATAAACGACACACTTATCCGAATCGGATATGAAGACAACATCGAGTTGTCTGTTCATTGCATTAGGCATCCACTAATCTGGTATAGACTTAAGTTTTTTAGGCAGTCCACCATCAATATTTCTATTTCAGAGTTTAGAGAGACGAAATGAGATGAACTACTATAACAATACTATCTTCAGGTTGTGCATGATCAGTCAAAAAATTCACTGCGTGAACTACAGGTCGATAAGACTCTATTGGTTGAGATAGATGAATGTAACAACAAAGTCCGTAAATGTAGCGTTTGAGGACCGTAATGTGGACACATACTAACTCAATGTTGTCAGTATGAGGAATGTCAATAGGAGTTGTGTGAAAACAATTCCGGATTGCTAGTAAAACACCTCGGCCATAGGGATTATCAGCTCTTTCAAATACATCTTTTCGAAAAACGCTGAAATTAGGAGGAAACATGATTTTTAATGTCAGGAACTAGAATTGTTTCAGTTAGAACAATTAGGTCACAGGGAAACTTTTGAGAATTGAGATATACGGTGGAGATTTTAGATCGCAAATCCCTTACACTTTGGTATTTAATAAATGGACAGGCATTTTGGACTGGAGGGTACAAAAATTTGAACGAGTTCTTAGTAAGTGTGTAAGTGGGAAAGGCATTTAGAGTTGGCATATGCGAAGACAGCGTAAAAAGATCTTTATGAACTTTGTCGGAACGAAAATTTGCTTGATATGAAGACCTTCTCGTTGAATTGAAGCCATAATATTGGTTTTGATTGTGCCATCAATTCAACGGAGTCGGGTTTGTTGTGTAAGTAGACAAGGTAGAGGCGATCATTTTCATATGCCCGTTTAAGGATAATTAACATGTGATAGTGGATTTTAAAATCCTCGAATTTTTCAACTATCTCCTAAATACCTGATCTTTGATAGATTAACGGGGCCTAAGACCGTATTCACGAGGAAGTATCAGATCAGTTAATATTATGTTCCAGGTGTTCACACAGTAGAGTACTCGTAGATACTCTCGGATCCAGAAATAGACCATAGTATTCATAGTTTTTCTTCCTTCCTTAATGAAGCCCAACTCACCATTCTTCTTGGATTAAAATTATGTCGACTAAGAAAGGGTCTAGGATTTTCTGCTCAGCTGATAGACTATATTAAGGGCCCAAAAATGTGTAAAACTAAAAGCCGGTATCGGTTCGTTTTTAAAGACCGTAGAGTGTAATAACATCTAACCATGTGGCTTAAAATTACATATAAGTTTAACATTTTCGCGGAGCTAACGCAGTATGTATTGGCTCTTTTTTTCTGTTGTAACATAGCACTCACATACAGATTTATTCCATCTTACTTCTTGTAATTTCCTCACGGAAATTACGGAATGTTGTTTCACTTATGTCTCACGAAGCCATCTTGTAAGTAGTCTACAGTCTTTCCTGTTTTTAAATGAGAGACACCATGACCACCTGTTGGAGACTTCCTAAAGCATTCTTCCGGGTCCTGAAAAAGTCTTCTCTGAGCCATGTTTTGAAATTTAGTTGGAGATCATTTAATTTCGTTCTGTGATCTGGAACCCAACACTCAGTGAATTCAGCCTTCCGATTAAGCGTAGCCCATAGACTAAGCCTAGCATTGTAGTCTGGAAATTGTAACAAAATTCAGCAACGCTTAGGTCGCAGTTTGACGGTTGCTACAGACCCGGAAATTTGCCTCAATCTGCGGATTCCTCACAACATAGATTATAGCCAACTATATTGCGTATACCATCGCTGGGGAAGCGGACGTGAGTTTTCCCAATGACAAAAGAAATCTAACGTTGTTGTCCTTCTGAGAGATACCAACCCCGATTTTGGAGTCATCCTTATCATGGATGAGTCATGGCCTTATCATGGCCATGTAAAGATATATCTTGCCGAAAGCTCCTTTAAAACCACCAAAAGCCGACAAAAGACTTTCGAAGGAATATGTCAAAAGGGAAATATCACATTTTGTCGTTTTTTTAAAACGAGCTTATGCATTAAAGTTCACTTAGCTCTTCTTTCGCAAGTTCCTATGCCCAAACTTAGCGAACTAGAAAACAGGCAGTGATGTGCTGTTCTGCCCTTAGTTAAGAAAAGTACTAACAAGATAAAAATAGAAGCCAAAAAGAAATTGTTACGCATAGTTGTTAGCAAAATTGCTAAGTTGAATTTTGCATACATAACTTACGCTTGAATGTATCGGAAGATTTTCCCCAAAGTCTCCACTCTCATTATAGTTTCTCCTCATAGTTAATTTATTATGAGCATATATATACGTGTAGGATAGTTTTAAGAAAGGAGGAAAGACGTGTTGTTTTTGTTTTTTTTACTTTGCCAATCCCTCACACAGCATGGGAAATTTAATTGCAGCGTAATTGCAAATATTCAATTAATTTCTCCCTTCGTAAATATCTTGTAAAACTCCATTGGAAAAAGCCTGATAAAAGGAAACTTTGTTGAGATGATTAAAACTTCGATACAAAGTATTGTAGTTAAGTTGTACGCTAAAGTTTTGTAGTACTTTTTGTAGTAAAAGAGGAAACCGTTGAGCTAAAATGAGAAATAAAATGCACATAGCTCCTTCTGACCACCTCCTTATTGTACAACGAGTGCATAAAAATAGCATTGAAAAAGATAAACCCAGCAAAAGCATTTTTTATATGGGTGCTTGTACAAAAAAAATCTTTATTTGCACACAAACAAAATATGGTCAGGATAGCGCAGCCTGTTGCGTAGTTGTACGTCAGGATTTATATGCCAACTTGTGGTGATGGGGAGGAGAACGATTTTTATGGCCTGATTTATTGATTTTCTTTTTTGCACAAATTGGAGTGTAATAAAAAAATAAAATATTAATAGAATAAGTGATGAAAACACCAATAGTGCTTTGAGCTCGTGTGGAACAGACTTACATATTAAACAGTGTTGCGGTTGATTAAAAATTGAAACACCGGAAATTGCATGTATCAAATATGACACATAGTAATTTGTAAGAGATTTTCAGCACTATATAACAGTTTGGCTTTAATAGGGGGTCTCTGGCTCACAAAGCAATTTTTCACCTTCTCTTCCAGGGAAAGTGTTCGACGACACCAGCTCTGTACTGGGGTTGCGTGTGGCATGTCCAGTGTATAAAATAGTCAATTAGTTGAGAGCAGATCATTGGGCATCTTAGTTTACTTGAAGATAAGGCAATTTATTATATAGAGAAAAAAAAAACAGTTCAAATCAACTGACTAGTCTAAGACACAGGTATCGATCTTAATCTGGCTTAGATAAACTTTGAAGCTAGTCACGGTTGCTGCCACTTGCGTGCAGTTGCTCCTGGTTTCATCGACTTAGACAACTACTTGTACAAAAATTCCTGTTTTTTTTCTATTCAATCCATTCAATAAGCGAGTTAGTCTACTAGATATCAATGATACTTAACGTTCAAGACTTAGATGGTCATAATCGTATTGGCATATGTACATACTCGTTAGAATCGTCGGAATTTTTAAAAATTGGAATTCAATTGAATACACATGAGTGTTAATTTTCATTTATAATCCCTTGTCTGATACTTCTAATCCCATATACTCCTTTGCTGATGACAGTACTTTCTGCTTTTCATATTCGTTCCCGGACTCACATCGCCGCTCTTCGGGTGTAGAACGAGAACGCCAGCGGATGTTAAGCTCATTAAATTCTGATATTAACAGCATAACTAATTGGGGAGTTACTAACAGAGTAGAATTATATGATTTTAAAACACAATGCTGTCTGCTGTCGTTAAAGCGAAACACCCAGCCGTTATCCATGGATGGCACTTGCATCGTCGAAACGGAAAAACTTTCCATTCTCGGTATGTGTGTCAATGTCAACTTACGTTGGAATGACCACATATTCGCTGTCGTCAAAAATGCTGCGAAATATCTAGGTTTCCTCAAGCGATGTAAGAAATACTTTGATCTGATCTGGCCTCAATATACATATATTGCATTTATCCGCCCGAAATTGGAGCACAATGCCCACATCTGGTAGGGTGCACCCAAAACATTTCTGCATCTGCTAGATAGGATTCAAAGCCGTGCAATAAAATTCATAGGTGATACCAATATCAGTCACACAATGGACACCCTCGAACAACGACGTAATGTCTCGTGTCTCACTCTGTTTCATCGCTATTTCCACCACCAGTGCTCCATAGAAATCGCCAGTAGCATTCCGCCCCTTCAAAATTTTAACATTAGTATACCCTCTTTATTTCCTAGTCATTATAACCTTCAAAGATTTAAAATCAACTTTCACCGGTACCTTTCTTTCCATCCTCCCTTATTTTTCTTCGCCCGCGTTGTGTGCAAAAATTTTAATTGTACTTAAATCCCGTGAATGCGCGCAAATTACAAAAAAAAAATAATGTCTCAAAAACAGAAGGCTGGTCAGCGTGGGAGCTATAATAACCTGAAGTTGAAGGTAATTCCACCAATGACATAAGCAGACATATATCAACGAATTACTCCATTGGATTTGAACTGAACATGTAAATCAAAAGTGCACGTTATTATGAGAAAGAAATTAAAGTTCGAACAGCAAGAATACTCACTGTTAAGTGATGAAGCACATTTTCATATAGATGACTCCGTAAATAAAGACAATGTGCGTTGCTGGTATTTCAGCAAACGTATAGAATGCATCAAAAACGTTTACACCGTCCAAAAACCACAGTGTAGTATGCGACTTCTGCACAAGGTATAATTGAGCTTTTCGTTGTAAACCATTGAAAAACAGTCACTGTTTCTCGGGTACAACACAGAACGCTCTTTTAGCAACACAACGATATTTTTTCATTCATGAAATTCGTTGCTTCAGTAATTTAGTAGATTGTACATATAACGACAGTGGTTGTACAAGTACCACGATCATGCGGAATGAAACATTCACCCTGGACGAAGACGAGTGACAGCGCAGCACATTATGATTTCATCTAAAGTGACGCACGCAAGTGGAAGAAGGCCTTAACCAATTTTGCGTGAGGCTAGCGAAGCAGCTGGCGAGATTTCGCACTATCTGAAGAGGTTTGTTAGTTGAAGTCCAGGTTCACTCCAGACAAAAGTGCCACCTAAGTAAGTCAGTATGTTAAGTCGGGTTGGATAAACCAAGTACCTGATGGCTACCACCGGAAGCAGAAGGCAAGATTAATACCTCGTAATAGCCACAGTACTAGGTATCGTCTGATTAGCACAGATTAGTGCATATTCTACCTGTACAAAACCCAATTACCAACGTCAAAAGTGCAATAATGCTGTCTGTGTCCACCTTCACGTCTCCCCACAAAAACACAAATTGCCTGTCTTGCATCCAAGCCTCAACATCAACGCGTTTCTTTTAATTTAACCCCTACCTCTGATATTGTCACTGCTTAACCGCTCACACCCCCTCCTACTAACATACTAACAACTGCTTCGCCAATTTCGATCTTACAACTGGCGTCAAATATACAAAATTTATCAACTCGCATATCTTAAAACCCGCGTCTAACTCGCCTTCTTCCTCGGTTCACTGGCCTCTGCCCTTTTTTTGATACACCTTTTACCACCTAAAGTTAAATTGACCCAAAAGAATATATAGGTGCAATAGATACCACGGAATGCCAGTATGCGCTTTCTATGCTAAGGGGTATACGAAAATATACATCTCTTTCTCGCATATCTTTACGATAAATCCGACTCTGTTTGCTTTGAACGAAAAACGAAAACAAGTGTCATGGTCTCCATCCAACAGGAATGGATAATAAACTTTACAACATGTACCACGAAATCTTCAACACACCTCCCCAAAAGGTTGCGGATGACCTCGCTGCTTTCCGCAGCTATGTACACTCTAAATTAGTTTCTCACCTTCAGCGTAGCCGAACTGACTATGATAAATTTGTTCGTTCCTAACTTGCCTTCTTTGCCTGCATCTCATCTACACTCCCCTATTCCTCCACTCTCAAAACGTAAGATGCTTGCGCTCTAAAACTCGTGCTGTTTTGTCTAAATCTCATGGCCTCTTTTTCGACGTCTACGCTCTTGCAGAAACCAATCAGGAGCTATTACCATCTTCTTGTAATGTTTCCCGAGATGACGATCACTCTCTCCCTATGGTAAATGATCCTGCCCTCCCTAGAGTTGATTCTCCATATCGAGGTGTCCTACTTGCCATTCACAATATCCTCACCTCTTCTCTCATCGCTATCTCTTCTTCTGCCAAACTTGACTTTGTTTCATAAGACATCATCTACTTCCTTTCTCTGATATAACAGAAGGCTTCGCTATTTACGAAACAAAAAAACAATTTATGGGCAGTTTTTGTTGTCACCAATTCTTATTATGACTACTCTAACTATCTTGGAACCTAACTCCAGTAAATCCAGCTCTATAACTACCTCTATCAGCGCTTTCTCCACACAGCGCAGACCAACCTTAACAAGGATCCTCAGACACTTTATCAATTCATCAACTACAAAAGGAAATCAGAAGGTTATCCCCCCCCCCCCCCTCTCTCTGGTTCGATAATATATCATCGATCGACCCACATACCATTGCCAACTATTTTGCAAACTTTTTCAAACAATCATTTGTTGACAACTTCTTCATACCCGACCCCATATATTACAAATACCTTCCTAATTTATACATTGGCCCCTCTCTCTCTCAATCTTTTCATCCTAGCCTTATTTAAGAGAAGTTACATAATCTCAATGATGGATTTGTACCCGGGGCAGACGGGCTTCAAGTAATATTTCTCAAAAAGTGTGCCTCCAATCTTTCGCACCCACTTTCCTCTCTATTTCATCTGTCCCTCATATTCGTACAAGGCGAATTCTCTCAAGTTTAGAAGACCTCTTTTATAACCCTGGTCCACAAAAATGGACCAAAGAATGAAGTAACTAACTACCTAAAATGTTCGAAAGTTTTTTATATGAAATTCTAAGCTTGTAGTGCAATTCGCTTATATCCCCAGTCAGCATGGATTTCTGAAAGGTAGATCAACTACTACACATTTAGTTGGATTCGTATCCTTTGCCAGCAGCCATCTAGGTCCCCTCTCGATCTATGACTTTGTCACATAAGTCCAATCAATCTCCTCCTCGACTTTATTTTCTGCATGGCCAACCTGTACTCCAGGTTCAATCCCTTCGCGACCTTGGAATATTGTGCGCGCCAATTATGAAAAGAAAAAATATTTACGACAGCATAGCGTGACAATATTCGCTAGCGACGTTGATACCATTATGTCCTTCTTGCTTCCAACTTTCAAAATTGTCCACGGTGTCCCTACACCATATCTCAGCCCACAGCCAGACAAATTTGTTGAAGTGATGAGTATTATGGAAATTTTTAAATTTTTCAGGACAGAGTGTTACAGCAAGAGCGAGAAATTAAATTTTTATTTTTGCCATTGTATTTTAACTGCCAAATTATTACAATATAAAAGTACGAAAATATAATGAATGACTTTTCGACACAACAACTTCTAATTGTGAAGCATTATTTTAAATAAAATGATCTCCAAGGTCTCCAAGGTCTCCAATTGTTCCTAGTTCATCGAATGTGAAATGTATAATGTATTCAGGGAGACATCGTTCATGTTGTTCAACAGAAACATCATTGCTATTCGCCACGAATATCCAGGCCAGGTCCGGGAACATCGATTCAACTTTATAGTCAGGAATTGAATATTTCAAGAAGCACTATGCATATGCATGAAATTCCACTCACTGAACATCACAGGCCTACAGAAAATACACCGTAAGGGAAGTTCGTCAATTGGTCCATTAAATACCAACAAGTGAGCGGAGGCCTTGCAACAAAGTCATCTTCAGGTATAGGGCCAATTTTCATGTTGATGGCAACAAAATTGTGTGTAACGAGCACCCTCACGTTTTTTGTGAAGAAAATGCATTCCAAACGTATTACTGTTTGTTTATCCTGGAGGCCATCTCGAGGACACTCACGGGAATGCGCAACCACTCAATAGCGAACGGAATATAATACGACAGTTAATTGTGCCTCAAATGAATGGTCCCCATCTCGATGACTTGCCACACATTACTTTAAATTTGGCATAATTGCACGAGACATGTCGCTTGAGTGACCAAAATCGTGGGACTTATACGAATACTAGAGTATCTGGTCGTATTTGTAAGGAGAACAATTTTTTTTAAATTTTTTATTGCTCATCCATGCGAGAAAAAATATTATGCAAATCGGACTATAGTAACACGTGTCGCAATGAATATTTAAAACAAAGAAATCCGCCTTTGTTGGAGGAAACAAGTAAACAGTATATTAGCGTTGATGTATATTTTAGCAATTAAAGTGCAAAACAATAAAAGAAGAGCTACCAACTTATCTTCTTGAACATATTTTTAAAAATAAATAGTTGAAATTAGTCATCGTAATGAGTTCTGAGACTTTCTCGGCTACATCACAGTCTGGAAAATTGAGATTAGGATAGGAATTATCAACATACAGCTGGCAGTTTCTTAAAACCGAAAGATGAAGGTACTTACTTGAAGTAGGAATGCTTTTTATCCTTGTTTTTTGTGATTTTATTATTTACATAATTGCTCAATGAGTTTTACTTCACGTTCGGCGGTATCATTGACTACTTTTAGTGTTCCAATTACTTCTTGTAATGTACTCTGATTGGAATTGGGATAGCATTGGATCCGTGTTCGAAAAGTTTCTTTTTTTAAAAAAGAACTTAACACTCAAGTGGGTATGACTTAGCATGTGTTAACTTTTTTGGAAAATAGGATAGAGAGAGAAAGAAAAATGGTTGCTATTTTATGCTCAACAATTTTACCATTATTGTAGAGCAAACTGTATGCTACCACACAGCTCCTACAGATCATTGGATGGGCATACAACTATTCGTTGTTTATCAGGCTATTTTGTGGTCATAGAGTTCTTCTATAGAATTGAAATTAAACAGCGTTTAGTAATAAAAAATGAAATTATTTCAATTTATTTTTTTAAATTCATATTAATTACCGTTTTTGATATATGACATAAACAACATTAAATTAATAAAGAATGGATATGAAATAAATAACCGAATGAAAATAAGCGAATGAGAAGATGGATACATTTAATTCTTCTTGGAGCTCGGTTTATTTGCGTTGACATTTTTACTTAGGTTATGTCTTTTTCTTGAAGTGCTTGAAGCTTCTCTTCCGCTTTGTATACGGCGTTTTCCTCCACTTACGCCACGTTCTTTCTTCCTCCTTGCTATTGCTGTTAGTTGCACACATATTTTTTTCGATGAGCAAAACTTTACTCTGCTAGCCTCAAAACTTCGTGCTTGTTCTATGTTTTGTACGCTGTTCAATCGTTTAACAAGCATTATATTGGAAACTGAGCTGCTTGTTTCCAACATATCAGCTAAGCGATCAAAGTGTTTTCGCAACTCATTAACTTCCAGGTTTATTTTTTCTAGATTTTCGGAAGGAATAATGTGCACATTCGACAAAACTGTAGGTGATTGTGGTGGTAAAATTATATCTTCATGTTCAGTCTTATTTTAAATAATTCATTTGCACATATCTCATCATCGTTTACCTCAATATTTGAAAAAAAATCATCAGACGGTACATCATCTAATGAAAGTAAAGCAAATTCCCTTCTATCCTTTGAGTTGATGCGAGGAGATGTTTTGAAAAGGATGTTTAGTTTGTTCTCTAAAAAAACACAAATGCTTGCAGTATTTCCCACATTTTCCTTCCGGACATTCACAACATGCAATATCGGTTAAAATGGTGTATTCTTTATTATTGTCACATTCAGATTGTACTTTTTATTTCAAATATACGATGTCTTTGCTGCACCTAGAATGTGCAAATTCTAGTAAGCGAAGTTGATGGTATGTTTCAAAATTTTCTGTTATAAATTTAACGAGTGCGCACCTATTAAAAACTTTCGACCCTTGTAATACTACACCTTTAAATATACGAATTGAACTTTCGATGTAATTATTGTTATTGTTGCCTGTTGTTAGCAGAGGCACCATTCAGATCTTCTAGAATGGTTTAGGCTTTAGGTTTTTTGTTTCAGAATAAACCGAACTCAGGTTTACGTAGTTATTTATGGCTTTTTTTTTATCTTCTGAATAGAGAACGGCTTGAAAAGCTTTCATTACATGTTTTCTAACTTCTTTTTTCACATTGTGTTCAGAAAGCCAGAGCCAGCGCCATACGGCTTGGTCAACATGAAAGTGGCAAAGCAACAAACATGATCGTGGAAACACGCATTTGAGAGCATTCCTAATAGATGGTTGAAATCGTTTGTGTATATCTTTTTTCAATGCGTTTCTTATAGCAGTGAAGGCAAGAGCATAGTTAGCCTCAGTCTCCGCTGTGTGCAATACACAAGCTATCGGGGAAGCGCCGATTTTTATTGCACAAAATACGAATGTTACACGTATACACGTCTGATCACAAGATCCACTGGAGTCTACATATACCATTTTATCAGAATAGCCATTCTGAAATAATCTTTTCATAATCGGAGTTATTACATCAATTATAATGGGATCTTCTTCAATTACAAGAAGAAAACCTTTTCCAGACAATATAGGTATTCTTCCTTTTAAAACACTAAAAATGTCAAGATGTGTCGTAAAAATGCATCTTTAATGGATAAGTCGGATTTTTTTGTCCGTTTGCAATATTTTGCGAACGCTTATCTAACTGTAACAAATTTACCTCATGATAGTGTTTAGCTACTGTTGGCGTCATTCCTGACTCGAAGTATTCATTATACGAGTACCTACTACTTATATGTTAAATTAAATTAAATCAAAATTAAACTTTGTGACAGTGTGAAAAATTAATTTCGATTACAACATTCAAACACTGTTTTAACATATTACGAGTATCGTTTTTAATTGTGTTCTTATTATTTTTTTTTTGTATTTGAAACCAATTAAGGCATTACAGTCCAAATTTTTTGATTTTTCTTTGAGTGTAGTAACTTTTTTATTGAATGATGAATGTTGACATCCATGCTGCTTGCGGAATTGTAAATGCTTTACTGATGGACATCACATTACAATCCAATTGGTGTGTGAAAACGTAGAAAACTGTTGCACAAACTGTTGCATTGTTCTTGTGGTGAATTACTAATAGGGAGTTCGCACTGGATTTTGGACACGAATTGTTGGTTTCTTTAGACTTGTATAATAAGAAAATATAATTCGCACACACTTTTGACAAAAATAATTTGAAACTCGCTTCGCACATTTTCGAACAGCTATTATCGTTGAGCGGTTGAATCAAAAATGGAAGATTTTATTCAAAACGATTGAAAATTACACTAATGAGATTTGAATGCTTTGACAGTAATATCAAAAAAGATATGTTCGTGGCTATTGTACCAACCCAAAAAACAATGCTTCCTTTGCAATTGAAAGAACCAACTGATTAGCTTCACACAGTAAAATAAACAAATATTGTTAAGCATACAAAAATAACAGTATAATAACGACAAATGCACTGGTATAATACATACATACATATAGAAAACATAAGTATAAAACGCGTGTGTAGATACGTGAAAATCTCTCGAATCTCACAGAAGTGTCTGTAATATCAGGTAGGTGCTTTGCTCTTGTAAATATAAAGCAAAATTTATACCGTGTCAGAGCAAATGTAGTTTTCTCTGAGTCGGTATACATTTTGCTCTACATTTGCATGAGCACATTGCTGTATGTTGCAGAGCGCCCAATGTCTGTGCTGGAATACAGTTTGGCAATATGCGGTTGGGCTCAGTGATTTTTTCTCACCATGGACATGGGTGGCATCTAACATGTAATTGGGACACAAAATTCTTAGTGGAAGTTGGCTTGATGTTAATTTCTAGTCAATTACTCGTCTTACTTGATTTTCGTTAAATGAAAAGGCTGGGATTCGAACACCGAGCCTTCCGATTTGGCGATTTGGAAGCCACTCCGCTACCACTTGAGCCAATGCCACCCACCTTTCAAACATCCTCATTGATTTAGCTGACAAAAACTCTAATGGAAGATTTCGGGCAACAAAATGTGAAACGCCAGCTGGTCTCAGATATAATTTCTTTTTAACTTCTTCAGCCTTTTATTCATATTCTTCCGAAACTTTCAAAGTCATTTTCTGTTTCCCTTCAACGCTCAGTCTGTCGTTGAAGGGAATATTCTTCATTCGAGTACCATAAATGGTTAACGAATTTGTTAAGTGCTATATTTATATTTTCTTGACATGCCTTAAGATTTTCTAAGAAATTAACATCATTTAATTGTGCTTACAAGGCATCTTGGGCAGATTGAGTGTGCAGCACTTGACAATAAAACAACAGATAGTCGACAAAGCTCTTTGGTCTTTGGCAGTCAATTTAATTTGCTGCTGGAACAATAATATTTTAGGGGAATACCACATATTCCCCTTGTCATCCTGGTACGGAAAAATTAATGCCACCTGGACGAGTTCAGGAGTTAAAGAGTTAATGGAAAAACGGCGATTCCTTACGATTCGCAACGAAGTTGGACGCGGCGTTATATTTAGAGTATTAATTCAATGAACAGCGGCAGGATTACAGATTACAATTCATGAGGGGCGCTCAATTGTTTTTCGTTTAAAAGAAATGCTTACATCTCGGCAAATCTGACAATTAGTCGTCGCCGAACAACGTACTAGAAAATCGACATACTACTTAACATCTATATGTGGAGTGTTCCCCCGGTTATTGATATCTGTAGCCTTGTTGTCAGGCTTTGAAAGGCACATTCGTTTTGTATTTGCCTCAGCAACCCTATAGTGAAGCATATGAGTCAACTGGGAACTTTCGACACCTCGTAGTACGTATCTACTTTAGGCCTGACGGACCTCGGGCTGGTGAATCAAGACTAACTGATTCAACTGAAAGTTGTTCCTCAGAAGAACTCGTAACATAAAATTCCACTAGAAAATCAAATACTTATATATTTTTTTTTTACTAGGGATGTGAATACCCTTAGAAGGTTTGCACACAGCGCGGGCGAAGGAAAATCAGGGAGGAAGAGAAGAGAAATACCGATATATTGTACATGGGTCGTAAATATTTGCAAGCTATAATGAATAAGAAATAGTGACCTCGGCAGGTCATTTTATAAGCGAGTTGTACGGCTTAGGAACGAATCACGATATTTTAGGGTACGTCCGATAGTGGGCTTGAGGGTGTACTAATGAGCATTCATAGCGAAGCGGGTGTTACGGTTTAAAGTTTGAAGGGGCGGAATGCTACTGGCGATTTCTATAGACCATTGGTGGTGGAAATAGCAATAAAACAATGTGAAACATGAGACATTACGCCGTTGTTTGAAGGTGTCAATTGTTTGAGTGATATTACTATCGCTTATGAGTTTTATCGCACGGTTTTGCATTCAATCTAGCAGGTGCAGAGATGTTTTGGACGCACCCGACCAGTTGTGGCATTGTACCACAATTTTGGGCAGATGTCAGTTGTCATTGACATTTGAATGGAAAGCTTTTCGGTTTCGACGATGCAAGTGCCATCCATGGATAATGGCTGGGTGTTTAAATTTCGCTTTAACGACAGCATTGTGTCTGAAGCGACTTTTTCATTTTGGGGATAATGATAAGTTTGTCAAGCACGGCCTGCATACGATAAGCTGTTTAATGTAAGGCCTCTTCTAAGTAAAATTATAGATAGACTTCTTCTAATTCCAATAGACGAATGCCTTGAAGAGGATGCCGTCTCGGACTCAAATAATACAATCTCAAAAAACCTTATAAATGGGGTTAACGAATCTCGTTTATAGTGGTGTATCCGGATTTAACTAAAACTTCAAATTGTTTGCTAAAGAGCAAAGCAACGTAACTCCAGAGGGTGCTGCAGATGTTGGCGTAAGTCGAAATGTTGTTTTTTCAACTAGTTCAATAGTAGCAGAAATAAAGGAAGACAAAAGGTCGCGGAAATACATATATAAATTTGCAGAGATTGATGGTAAAAAAAGTGTGAATTGTATCGTGGTTCGACAGCAAGATTCCAAATGTGCTCTCAACGGCAAAAAAAAGACGATATTGTAGAAGTAAGAAAAAGTACATGGAGATCAACTGTCGAAAAAAAATAGACATGTAAAACAAATACATAGGAGGTGCCGATTTTCTAAGTCCTGTGCTTTGTCTATATCGAATAAGTATCAGATCAATAATAATTTCCCATTTTTTGGACTTACGCGTCCTGAATGCGTGGATATTGTAGCGTCTGCAGAGTGACATGCAAAGGGTACTTCATTAAGCGCTTCCTATCTTTAAATTTAAATAAAACAAAGTGCGCGTAAGATATCATCGAAATATTTCATTCCTTTTAAAAGCCTATCGATGCCATTATGTATGGAATATAACATCGTTCAAATGTCCTCCGCGGCTTGTCTGAATGGCGCGCATCCGAAATGTCAAATTTTTCATGACTCTGGCAGAATCTGGCTGAATTTGACCGATGGCATGGGTTACGTTGGCTTTGAGAGCCGCTGTGGTTTGTAGCTTATTCGCATAGATTTGCGACTTCAGAAAACCTCACACGAAAAAGTCTAACGGGGTAAAATTGCACGATATTGGTGGGCAGTTCACATCACCCTCACATAAGATGACCATGCCCTCGAATCGCTCGTGCAGAACTTCCAATGTGGCGTGAGCTGTGTGGCACGTACCGCCGTCCTGCTGAAACCACATGTCGTTTGGTATTCATCGACCTATGGTCTGGCCAACGTCGTTCGCAAAGAAATGTGGACCGATGACGTCGCCAGCTTAAAATCCACACCAAACAGTAACTTTTTCGGGATGCATTGGACGCTCTTGGATCTCATGTGGATTCGTATGGTCACAAATTCCACAATTTTTTTTATTGATGTACCCATTCATCCAGAAATGAGCCTCATCGCGCTAGATGATTTTTCGATTAGAATTAGGGTCAGTTCCCAACTGCTCCAGAGCGAACACACGGCGTTGTCTATAGTCGTTTACCTTCAGTTCATTTGTCAGTTGAATTTTGTTCGCGTGCCGGCAAAAATGCTGAGTTCTTATGAGCGACGTGAAATCGACTTCCTCGGATTCTCCTACATATTCTCACGGACAGCGGCGATGTTTTCGGCATATTTTCCGTTTCGCCGACGTACGGGTGTTCGTTTATCGTTTACTGAACCAGTTGACTCAAATTTATCCACCATACTGCGAATAGTCCTCTCGGTAGGACGATTATGGCGACCGTAAAATGGGTGAAGCGCACGGAACGTTGCCCGAACAGAACACCCATTTTGATAAAACAGTTTTATCATTTGTACGTGTTGTTGAACGCTATGCCCTTCCATGGTGATTTTGCAAATCAGGCGGAATAAATGACAGCCAATTTGACACATATAGCTTCAAAAATATGGCTGCTATCAACTGTCAAAGTTCGCCAGTCCCTATTGGAAGACCTTGTACATGGCATTATCAGACTTCAAGATGACAGTGGCAGAGCATTTATAAAAAGTTCGTAAAATGTTTAGCAAAACAAAGTGTCCACCAGCTTCCATCATGAGTACTTCACCGAAAAAGAAGTTCAAATTTTCGAAAATTAAGAAATGCTTAGCTCGACGTCGTGTTACACCTTTGAATGCTGTGTACTACAATTTTGGTTTTCAAGTCAAGAAAGCACGGGCTGCATAAGATACCATATGTGTCCATCAGAATCAAGAGTAACGTATTCCGCTCATATTACTGCCGAGATATTAAAAAAAAAACGATTTTTGAGCTGTTACTTTAGCAATATTTTTTTTAATTTCAGTATTACAATAAAAAGTACATTTCTGAACTTTAATCCGAACAGTTTGTTGTTGAAAGTAAAAACGTCTTTTAAACGGTAATATTTAATAATGTGTTTTGGAATAAAGCAGTTATGAAAGCCAGTATCTGGAATAGAGTAGGTTTTGAATGTTATAGATTGCTTTTGAAAATCAAAAAATGTATCATTATTTTTATTTCTTTTTTTAATATGATTTAATATTAGTCAATAAACAAATGTAAAGTAACAAAAAAAAAACAAACGGAATTCATAAATCACTGCAATAGCAACAACAAAAATAAACAAAAATAGAAAATAGCAGGAATGTCAAAAACTAAATTCTAACAGACAGATATGGTTCATGAAATTCAGAGACAGGAACCCCGTCCATATATTCTTCTTCGTGAGTATGATTCCCTTCTTAAATTTATTTGTACAATTTAAGCGAACTAATTGATTTTCAGTTACCATCAAAATGTTTAATAGTAAGTTGTAAAAGTCATTTAGCTTCACATCCTATCTTAATGGTAGTCTTTTCGGAGCCGTGAATAAAAAATGTTTACCTCTTTTTGTGTTCGGTTTAGATTCGCCAATATCTGAATTGTAAAATGTTTCATCTCGCACACCAATCACGTTATTTTTACCTCTCTTTAAAATGAACCTTTTTGACACGTTGAATTTGATATGCCAAGCAGATGGGTGTTTCGTGAACTTTTGCGACTTGTTTAAAATCCAAAACAGGATATTCATCATCCCCCAATGTTCTTCATAAATAGATAAATAGTCCTCAACAGCCACAATCGTTTCTCTTGCCTTAACTTTTTTTTTACTTGTCTTAACACTCTATCCGGGGGTATCTAAAAATGACTAGGAACTGGGAAAATCAATTTTATCGTTCGCACATACCCACCATAATGGAGTTTTTATTTTTCCCTCCACATCCACCAGCAACGAGACGAATGGTTCTTCTGCCCTGTAACTTTGTTTCACAGAGCTGGTGAAGCACTGCATACGCAAATTTGTTGGACCCTTTGGGTTTATTATTTACAGTCCAATGATATAAGAACACGTTTTCTTTAGCAAGCAAATATATCTGCAGATTATAACATGCTGCTTGTTCCGAAACATTAGGCAGTGCCATATTGGCAATCATATGTATCCAGCAATCGAATGACAATGTCAGCAAATCACTCTTTTCTTCACTTAGATGGTCGAAAAATGGTGTTCGCCTTAGCTTATGAGAATTAGTTGACAACAAGCAATGGAGCGATACACACCTGAAGAACGCAGAATTATTGTTACTGCTTATTTGGCGAATTTCCAGTCTTTCGTTTTAACGCAGCGTGAATTTCGTAGTTGCTTTCCTTGTCGTCGTGCACCATGTGCTCGAACAATTATGCATTTGGCTGAGAGATTCGTATTGGCTCCACTAGAGATGCCGTAAGAAGTGGCCGACCCCGTGTTGCTCGTTCGACCGAGAATATCATTGCTGTGGCCGAGGACGTCCGAGAGAGTCCAAAAATATCAACGAGACAACGATACGCATAATTTGGCATCAGCAGACGTTCTTTGCGTCGAATTTTGGTGAAAGACCTGAAGATGTTCCCTTATACAGTGCAGAGCGTTCACAAATTTCTGCCTGCTGGCCGTCAAGTGAAGTTAACTTACTCTGTGCAAGAAGAGGCTGATTTCGTATCCAAAATCATAATGAGCGACGAAGCCCATTTCCACTTAAGTGGTTATGTGAATAAATAGAATTTGCATTTCTGTATTTCTGATGCACGGAGAATCCGATCCACATGAAATGGATGAAGAGCCATCGCATCCCCTTACAGCGACTGTTTGGTGCGGCATTTGCGGTGAAAAAGTAGTTGGACTTAATTTTTTTGAAGACGCCGACGCGATGGCACCACCATAATATTGTAACTGGTGGGAGCTATAGACAGATGTTAAATGAGTTTTTTTTTTTACGCAAGTTACTGAATGTGGTCACCAATTAACACGAGCGTTTTGGCGATTTGAACTGGCCGACCAGATCATTTTTATTTTCATTTTTAACATTAATTTTGACGCCACTGTCCATCACCATCGGTGCCGCCTGCTTTCTGGTGGCCTTCCGAAGGTGTAAATTTTCGAAGCATCTCTCTGGCAAGTAAACTCGGTCATTTTGTTCGTTGACATATTTCTCGATAACAAATGGCGACGCATCGGAAAAAACCAAATTCGGCAACTCACCACTTTCGTGCAAGCGTAGCAACTCCTTCGCTAACTTTTTTCTGTTGCGGTGTAAGATCGTGTGCTTTTTGGAATTTCAATGGCTTGAGCTGAGCCCAAGCTCATTTTTCAGTATGTATTGCATCCGTTCCAACGATATGTTGAGCTCACGAGCCATTTTTCTTCCACTTTGACGCGGATTTCGCTCAATTCGAGCCTTCACTTTCCGAACCATTTCTGCCGATGTTGCTGTTTTTTTATGACCACCTCCATGGCGTTTTGCAACGCTGCCAGTATCACGGTAACGTGCTATGGTACGAGACACAAATGATTTATTCACGTTGAGGTGCTGGAGGGCTCTAACGATAGCTACTTGTGGTTTTCCAACCAAATATAAAGCAATCACATTATCACGTTTAAATTCCATCGTGGATACAATTTTTTTAACACAACTGAGACGCAAATCGTTTAAAAACCTTCTAAATAATGAAATTATCTGTCATGTGTCAAAATTTGAGCTCACTGTCATGAACGGTTTGGAAATTATAGCAGTCTGAAGTTGGTTGCAGTTCAGTCAGTGTAGTAGCAAGAGTTCTTAAAGATCTTAACATTCACAAATCCACTGGTCTAGATGGTGTATCCTCTCTTCTTCTGAACGAGTGTTCTTCTTCGCTGGCAAAACCACTGCGTAAGCTTTGTCACCAATTCTGCTCTTTAGGGCTCTTTTGGAGCAGATGGAAAACAGCATTCGTCCAGCCCATCCCTAAAAAAGGGGAATCTTCTTCTCTCTCCTCCTACAGACCCATTGCACTTACGTCCCTTCTTTCGAAGGTCATGGAAATGCTGACAACCCGTCAACTAATGAAATATATCGAAACACGAAAACTTCTTAATGACCATCGATGCATCTCTTTTTGAATGGATTAGAAATTACCTTTCGGAACGTTCAACTCAAATTGTCTTGGATGGTTTCAAGTCTGATATTAACAAAATAAATGCTGGTGTGCCCCACGGCTCCGTTCTGTCTCCGACATTCTTTTTAATTTTCACCAACTATTTCTTGTCTGCTACTTCTAATCCAATATCCAAGCCTTTGCTGACGACAGTACTCTCTGCTTTTCATATTCGGTCCCGGACTCACGTCCCTGATTTTCGGCTGTAGAACGGCAGCGCCAACGTATGTAAGCTCATTAAGTTCTTATATTAACTGCATAACTAATAGGGGAACCACTAACAGAGTAGAAAATAATGCTTCCAAAACACAATGTTGTCTGATATCGTTAAAGCGAAATTTAAACACTCAGCCATTGTCCATGGATGGCACATGCACCGTCGAAACCGAAAAGCTTTCCATTCTCGGTGTGTGTGTCAAGTCAATGATAGGATTCAAGATAGGATTCAAGACCGTGCGATAAAACTCATAGGCGATACTAATATCGCGCAAACAATGGACACCCTCGAAAACCGACGTATTGTGTCGTGTTTCACCCTGTCCTATAGCTATTTCCACCACCAGTGGTCCATAGAAATCGCCAGTAGCATTCCGCCCGTTCAAACTTTTAACCGTAACACCCGACTCTCTATGAATGCTCATCATTATACCCTCAGGTCCACTTTCGGACATACTCTTAAATATCGTTATTCGTTCCTAAGCTGTATAACTTGTTTATAGAATGCCCTGTCTAGCTCATTATAACCTTCAAACATTTAAAACCAACGTTCACCGATACCTCTCTGATTCTCCTTCGCTCGAGCTGTGTACAAGCATTTTAAGGATAGTTAAATCCCTTGACAGCGCGCAATTTTTAAAAAAAGTATATGTAACAGACAATTGTTGCCTTGAGCCGTTCTTTAAATTTCTGTCAGCGCGGTGAGGCTTTTTAATTTAGAAATAGCTTAAAATAAATGCATCTTGGGCATTGACGGTAAAAGCCATTTGAAAAATATAGTGCATCGCAAGTTGGCATTATTGTTAACTGTTGTTTCTTGCATCTTGTGAATTTTATTTAAGACCATTGGTTCATATCTATGAAGCAAGGTTTCATCACTTATCGTTGTAATATTTTCAACATTTACTTTTCTCTTGTACGGACACCTCGCAAGAATAAGTTATTCGGCTGATTCCATATAGTGGCCTATTTTTTTTACACAACGATTTACAACGACACTCTACTAAAAAATGAAACGCACTTTTTATAACTATGTTCCAAAGTCTGACATCTGATTTTCACATTATCTCTCAATTTGCAACCAAAGAAAAGGATAAATTGAAACTCACCGCTACACACATTTTTTTAAAAAGTGGAAAACATCACCTTTGATTCTAATTGACAGAGACCACCTTGATCAAAAAGTTCCCGCACCACACCACCGTGTGCTGCTTCCCTTATTCCGATTTGAGTTCTGTTTCTTTTGTTAAGGTGGTCAATCTGTTGTTGATATTTCCTCTAAATCTTAGCATCATAGCTTGACATTTCCAAAAGTTACGTAGCCAAGAGTACATCTAACACAGTGTGTAAATTTTGCGTAAAAAATGGTGCGCGAACGTTGGAAATGTTGGAAAGTACTTCGGCAACGATTCTCTAGAGAAAACGGTCGTTTACCAGTGGCACGAGCGGTTCAAAAATGGTCGTGAGACGTGAGTCAATCGAAGATGGTGAACGCAGTGGCAGACCATCGACATCGAAAACCGACGAAAACATTGATGAAGTAAAAGAAATGTTGGTCAGTAACCGCAAATTAACCATCAGAGGGATAGCGGAGGACTTGAACATTGCTCATGGATCCGTTCAAGACATTTTGGTTAATGATTTCGGTTTTCGTCGTGTAGCAGCAAAGTTGGTGCCAAAGGACCTCAATTTCATGCAAAAAAGAGACCATGTTGACGTCGCAAAAGAGATGATTTGCGAGTCTGAATCCGATCCCACATTCATCAAAAGAATCATTACTGGAGACGAGACGTGGGTTTATGAGTACGACACGCAATCCAGACATCAGGCAAGTGAATGGCGTTTACCTAATGAGCCGAGACCAAAAAAAACACGTCATTTTCAGTCAAAAAAGAAGGCAATGCTCACGGTTTTCATTGATTGCAACGGTGTAGTGCATCATGAATTTTTGCCAGAAGGCCAGACAGTAAACAAAGAGTATTACGCGTATTTGGGCGTTATGAGACGTTTGCTTGAAGCAATTCGCGGAAAGAGACCAGAATTGTGGGCAGAAAACTTGTGGACTTTGCACCATGAGGAAGTAATGGGAAAATCGCAGGAAGCACTAATGCACGTACCGAAAACCGAATATAGAAAATGTTGCGAGGATTGGATCAAGCGCTGGCATAAGTGTATTGCAGTCGATGGGGATTACTTTGAAGGGAACAATATAGATTTAGATGAATAAACTTTGATTTATAATTTTCTGAAAACATTTAATTATTTTTTTTTCGAAAACGGGCTACGTTTTTTAAAAACTTCATAGAAAGTAAATCTGACAAATATTTTTTTTTAAACTGTATCGAACAATGCAGTTGGGGGTTAAGAACCAGACAAATTCTCACAGCAGAGAAAATGCAACTTGTAACATATTTATAGCAAGTCTTGGAAATGAGCCTATTCTGCATATTTAAGTGATATTGCATGTCGAACTTTCATAGGAAAGTCTGAGTTATTTGCAAATGCCATCTAGCGGGAGATTTTTTTTTAAATGGTATTGTACACTATCCTTAATTCTATTTAACTCTTTTCCAAAACGTTGAAAAACTCAAAAGGTGCTACTATTTCCTTCCTAAACGCTAAATACCTTACTCGTATACACACTCTTTCCAATTACCTAGTAATGATAGTCCTCTTCGTTCCACACAATATCACAATATCACACATCTACGAATTGTTCATTTCACATTTTTCCCATTTCTGACACTGGTTTTCAGTGTGAGGTTGTTGTGCGGTATGGGTATGAGTTATTGCTTCCAATGTGGAATGTAAGCCCTAAAAATTGTTGTTTGCGGCTAATATATTCATGCAGATGCATTCGTATTCATCCGTAATGTTAAATGGAAAGATTTGCAGTGAAACATGAGTGATATCCATGTGAGTTATTGTGTTTTGAATTCGCGTTTCTAGGAAATACGAGTATATAGCCATTGTTACAAATCTGTACACTAGCTATGTAATTTAAAGTGCTCCCATTACTGGAGATGAAACATTCCCTGTACGGATGACACGATTCTGGGAAGGAAATTAAAAAAAAAAATCGGCACAGAAATCTTTCCTCATGACTGCCGATTCGGGCCACAAAGAGGTATGTAGTATGTCAATAAATACATATATCTGAGTACAATAGATCGTGCTGTTAATCAATATCGGATTGAGCTGTCCACTTGTTTGGAAATCAGTGAGTCCCTTGTTCTTGATTTGATGTGCAAGTACTTGAATATTAGCTGTAGCAGATAAAACTCAATTTGTACCAGACGAAACTCAATTGTAGCAATTAATAGAAAAAAATAAGAGTTAATTATCGATAAAATCGATAAAAGCGAGTTTCGTAGCATATGATAAGGATAAAGCAGTGCAGCGCCAAAGTTCTTCAGTGATTTCTGAAGTACATCGAACATGCCCATTGACATGAATCGAATCAATTTACTTTCATCCGCTACACTAAGAGGAAAATGCGAAAGGGGTATTTAATTAGCAAACAACAGGTCCAGACTAGTTAATTGGCGATATCAAAATTGATCAATACAAATAAACAACAATGTGAATTCTTTACGAAAGTCTAAAGCTAAGTAGACATATTGAAACAGCAGGAGTACAGGAAATTGGGTCAAAAACTCCAAAGCCTGCTGAATAATAAAAGTATTTCTGATTTGGTAGACGTGTTTGGATTTTCCTTTGATTTGAGATATACATACTCGTAAGTCTTCACATGTAGATATCTATGGGGTGCCAATAAAAAAGGGTGAATGAGGGTTTAATTCAAGTCTGACACTGCTTTAAACGTGTACACGATTTAAAAATGCTCATTGATATTTTAGTTGGAGTATAAGAAACTGTCATCTATTTTTGCTGACACTGTTTTATTTTCGGTAAACATAACTATCTACAAACATGCACGAGTATATCGTTCTCCTGTTAAGAAACTTGTGAAAGAATAATAATTCCGTAAAATGAATTTTTGTTTCATGTGCAAAGTTGCACGACACTACAATATAACCTCCGATAGTGACGGTGCTGGTAATAAATCCCTTTTTTTTGCGACAGGATAACTACAATTTCCCACCAGCTCAGCAATTGAAGTCAGTTAACCATAAACAGCTTTTACTTTGTGGAGTACTCTACAACCAAAAAGTAGAGGAAGATTTTTCCAATAAAACCATATTCAACGACGTGGCTTGCTGTCCACTAAATGGTTACGTAAGCAAAGAAAATTGTCAAACCTGGTAGAACAGTAACCCAAAGATTTTAAGGGCAAAAAACACATAAATACACAAAAAGACTTTTTTTTGTTACGGTTATTACGATGAGTACGTGCTTGTTGTCGTGCTTCTCCAAAAATGTTCATGGTGCTATTGGCACTGCAGACTATATAAGGCTATACAAATATAAACGATATCTCTCACATGGTGCAAGAATTTATTAAGTTGAAACCTGGGCATAGTCAAAGTATTTTCATCCAAGGTATTATTTTACGGGTAGCCAATACAAAACGATGCATCTATGACATATAAGATACTAGGTGATATTGTTAATTACTTTAAATTCAAATTATTATATTGCAACCGCCCTTCAGCAACGACCTAGAGAACATTGTTATAGTTCGTTCTCTTGCTTGTGGTAAAAGGCACCTAAATGGGAAAAATTATACAAAATTCATCACCTAATATGAGCTCCAGGTGCACTAAGTAACATCTAATTAGAGTACGCGGAGTGTGTATGTGTAATCTGATTACCATGTTTGGAGACTCTCGGTAGGGCAAACGAAAATCGGATATATGTACATACATTCACGTATACCTGACACTACCCAGCCGGGGACTTCCTCGTGCCGGAGCTCGTTATATTCCATGCTTTCCATAAATAAGTGACGGATCGTAAGCTGAAATGCCAGCACTATCAAAAGTTTTAAGCTAGAACACGCATTACGGCAACTTTAATTTAATAATAATAAATAAAGAGCTCGGCATGGCATTCCATGTTCGGCTTAGGAAAGAATCACGATATTTCAGTGTACCCGTATGTCCGAAAGTGGGCTTGATTGTAAACTCTGTCGGGTGTTACTGTTAAAGTTTCGAGGAAGCGGACTGTTACTGGCAATTTCAATGGAGCACAGGTGGTGAAAATAGCGATAGAACAATGCGAGAGAAGAGACATTTTGTCGGTGTTTGAGGATGTCAATTGACTAGGTGATATTAGCGCCACCCATAAGTCTTATTGCTGGGTTTTGAATCCAATTTAGTAGGTGCAGAGTGGTTTTAGGAGAACCGGACCACATGCGGATGTTCTACACGAATTAAAACCGGATAGAAACCTTATATTGATGCCAAATCAAACGAAAGCGTTTGGGGAAACCTGGTCATTCCAACGTAGGTCACTGACAAACAAATTGAACATAAAAATTTCGACAATGCAAGTGTCACCAATGGATAGTAGCTTAAGCAACATAGGTGTAATTTTATCCAGTAACGAGTCGATTGAGAGAAATTAAATTTTTCATGGAGATAGTTTGGCTGCTGTGCTTTGATAATATTAATGAGAACAATACAGTTCCTCATATTGATGTATTGGCTAAGTGAAACTCCAGTTATAGTACTGGAATATCTGGACTATGGTCAAACTGGGCTAGTAAACACTCCCGAGCTGTAGTGTATAATGAGGAGAAATAGAGATCTTACTAACTTCAATAGAAGTTGGATCAAATGCAGATGATATATATAATTGCCGAAGACCACTATATATACGTTTCACTACATAATTGATAGAGGGTGCCGTGGCTTATGTGATGGTGTATTAGTTTCTGAACTCTCTTGTGCCTTATGTAGGACCACAGGACACACCGCAAACTATCGGCGTTGCCCCAAATTCCAATACATAAAAAAAGTAAATCTGGCTCGGCAGCAGAAAGTGGAGGCTAAATATCCACCCGTGCAGGTGCAAACCCCAGCCGTTACTGCCCACGTTACTTACATCCAAATGGCTGCAGGTAGGGGAAATGCGGTCCAACAAGCGAATATAGCTTAGGTAGCCCCAGTGCCTAAAGAACCGGAACCTGTACCCGACATGCTAGCTATCTTGCTCTCAATTCAAGGGCAGATGGCTCAGCTTCAATGTCCGATAAGATAGGTCAAATATGCGCGCTACTGCCGAGCCTAATGTACCTCCTATTCTAATGGCTACGTACATGGCGGAGCAAACCCTAAAGGTCCTTGCAATGAATGTTAATTCACTGATTAGGTTCGTACGAAGAGCCACACTATTTAAGTTGCTTAAAGACCAAGCCCCTCATATGCTTTTGGTTAGCGAAACTAAGCTTACCAGAAGACAAAATGAGGGACATAACATATAAAATAGTACAAAGAAACCGGTCCAATTCCATTCAAGGAGGAGGATTTTTGTAAGAAAAGGGCTGCGTTTTAAAAGAATATACAGTCGCATAGTACGTAGATTCTAAGTGCTGGAAGCGTGCATCGTGTATATCCCGCTCTTAGTGGAAAGCGGTTATACATGATGTCTGCTTACACACCTTAGGCTACCCAATCATCTTATTTATTTCAGAGCTCTAGACACTTTTTTGATTTCTAAGGCTGCAGTTGGAGGAGAATTATTTTACTATCGAAGGAGATTTCAAAGCCAAACATAGAGATTGGGGAATTAAAACATCTAATACTAGAGGGAACCTACTATACAATTGGTGGGGTCAGCACAGTGTAATGTACCGACTCGGGCTTAAGGCGACGGATAGTCCGTCGTTTCCTAAACACGATATTTGGATCTCTTGTTGTTCGACACTTGAATAGAACTAAAAGGCACTAACCAACATAACACAAACTGTCTACACACTTTCGTGTATCAGTGACCATTGCGGAAAATATCGTCCAATAGAAATCACCCAAACGAGGAGATTGACAGGTATCTAAAACTTATGGAAGAGACAATCAAACGAACAATGGACAAAACGATACCAGGTATGGATCCAAATGAGGCCGTCGATGATGACAGCTTCTTTGTGATCTAGGATACGCAGGAGAAGGTAAAGGTTATATGATCGACGTTCTGGAAAGAATATGAAGCGAATGACATCATTGGCCAGAACCATGACCTGAAAAATAGAGTCCAACATTTGAAATCAAATAGTGACCTGGCGATTCAAGAGCTCAGGATTTATCCAATTCAGTGACGAGAATATGGAAAATAATGTCGTCGGCGACGATAGGCTGCTACCCCTGTTCATTTCGAAGGAAGAGCTCCAAACGGTCTTCGAATCACTCAGAAGTAAGAAAGCAGTGGGGACCGATGAAATACCGAACATTGTGCTTCGACATCTCCCACTAGAAGCGCTGGACATTAATACCACCCTGTTTAATAATGCAATGAATTATGCCCATTATCCAGCGCATTGAAAAACTGCGATGGTACATTCCACACCTAAAAGGGATAAAGACACTTCCATAGCCGTATATCAGTAAGGGTTTCGAGAAAGTCATCAATAGAGTCCTGACTAATTGGGTTGAGGACAAACATATAGTTCCGGATAATCAATTCGGTTTCAAGGCGGTGGAAGGCGTCATTCATGCCGCATCTAAACTGACATCCAATGGACCAAAAGCAAGAACCAGTGCTCTGGTGCCTGGTTGATTGCCTTGGAAAAAGCCTTTGATACCGTATGATTAGAGGGACTCTTCTTGCAGCTGAACAGGCTGGGCATTAGTCAACCACTTCTGTATATTTTTTTACAGTAAATATGCTCACAGATAGGCAGTTCATCGTGAAAAATGGCTATGTAACTTCTGCTGGAACATTTAACATTAAAAACGGTCTGCAACAAGGTGCGGTAAATTAGCCGATCCTATTCAACATTTACACAAGTGATCTAATAGGTTCACTTCACCATGCCATATCGTACGCAGAGGACTTAATCGCGTACAGAACAGATCCAAAAATTGGGGTCATTAATATACTTTTGCAACGTGACTACGATAAAATTAAACGAAACCGCGATGACTGGAAGTTGAAAACCAATTTTTGGAAGTCGGTAACCATTTCGCTTAGGACGCCATTGTCTGGGGCCTCTAGAGACACCAGAATGAATTGGGGAAAGGTTTCGATCGTGGGACAGCACGGACAGCCACTTGCTTGTCGAAATGTAGTCAGATACCTTGGGTAAGTAGTCGCGCCATGTGGGATGTAGCTCGACAATCCAACAATTTTGGAGGCTTGTTAAAGGAGAGGAAGCTTCCTGGTCCAATTCCTCCAATACAGGGTAGCTTCAGCCTATTTTTTTTTTGCCATGGCCGGTAGATTTAAGAAAAAAAAATTATAAAAATTGCAAAAAAAAAAAGAAATAGAAAAGAAAAATTATAAAAGAATAAAAGAGATGGGTGACAAGTTACAGTAAGTGATAATCCATACACCAGAAAAAAATTTTAATATATGTGGGATTAAAAACCAAACACCAGACACGCACCCTAGTAAAACATACGCCAAAACACAACGTTACGAAGTACGGGACAAGAAACAGATTATATACTACACACTGCTTTACAACATCGGGACGAAAAACGGTTAGGGAACGACAAAGAGTACATGACAAACGATCGAACATAAGCACAGTCTGAATACAACCGTCGAGTAATGAATTCGACAAACTTAAAAGATAATTTTTGTTGAAAATACTCGTACAATACATTTATATTTTGTTTGAAATAAAAATTGTATGGTACTCGTATATATCATACTATACTATAAGATAGCGTAAGTAGGTTAAGTACGTTAAGTTTTATTTTTAGGTAGTTATAAGCTTATAGTTTTTAGTTCTAAGTTTTATACAAAAGTCCATATAGTAAGTTTTTTTTATATAAAAACAATTGTATTCTTAGTCTTACCCTTAATAAACACAAAAAAATAAATAATTGCCATAAAAGACGTCGAAAGACATAGAATAAGTATTGGGTTTAACTTAGGGTGCCGGCATGGAGCCAGTAAGTCAGAATAAAAATAAAAATTGATGATGAAAATATTGTGGAGTAAAATATAAAATTAAATAAAAAAAAATAACAGTAATAGTAATAAAGAAAAAAAAGAAAACAGCTTGTATTCTGCCGGTATTAGATTTGAAGCCGTCCAAGACGCTCCGAAAGATAGTTTCTAATTCACTGTAGAAAAGATTCATCGCTCCATAAATAAATGCATTTGCAATAAAAGATCCTGGTGCCAAACTCTATTAAATGCCTTCATGCTTTTATGTTTGGAATATCACATCATTCAAATGGCCACCTCGGCTTCGCTGGTTTTGCTTCAAGCGGTCGGTCCAATTTTCGATGATCCGGTCCAATATGTGCAGCGTTATTCCGGCAATAAATTGTCGAATGTTGGCCACGAGCTCGTTCAAAGTGGTTGGCTTGCTAGCGTACACTAAGGACTTGACGTAGTCCCAGAAAAAATAATCGAATTGTGTCAAATCGCATGATCGCGGCGGCCAATTGATGAACGCTAGCCGTGAGATGACCCAGTCGCCAAATTTCTCATTCACGACTTCGATAGTTGTTTCGCTTGTATGGCATGTAACGCCGTCATGTTGGAGCCACAGCTCTGACCACGAAAAATCGGTTAACAACGCTCTATACCTCAGACCATTGACGGTAACTGTGTCTGTCTCCTCATTTCGAAAGAAATAAGGTCCGATGATTCCGCCATGCCATAAACCGCACCAAACAGTCAATCTTTGTGGATGCATCGATGCTTGGCTGAACACTTTTGGATTGTATTTGCAATTTTGCTTGTTGACATAGCCGTTGAGCCAAAAACGAGCTTCGTCCGAGAAGATGATTTTTAGCCAAAACACATATCTCCGGCCAACATTTTCAGCGCTTCAATTCTTGCGTTAGCACAATCTTATGCGGAGGCAGGCCCACATCCAACCGCAAAGTAAGCCGGGTTGACTCTCTGGCGATGCCCAATTCAGCTGATCGACGCCGAATCGACATTCACAGGCCTTCTTCGAACCTGGCTTTCTTCATTTCGCACCAATCTCTGTCTGGTTTGTGGCTTAAGATTTAAAAGAGTGTACTCATGCTCAAACTTTCCACGGTGCGACGAAGTGCCTACACACTGAAGCCATGATGACGACCGACCTCACGGCGAAATTCACGTTGCGTATTTATAACTGAGCCGGAAATTCGATAATATTTGTAAATAATTTCGGCACGCTCAGCAAGAGTAAAACGATGCATGATCAAAGAGCAAACCTTACTGAATATTTTGACAGCTGGATGCCATTGGTAACTTTGAAGTCGGCTGAAAATTGGAAAAATTATCATTGCTATCCGGTCACCCGTTAGGTATATACGAGTAATATGACGATATTACAAAATCTGAAAATGTTGAGCTAGCTACGTAGTGCAGATTAGCCAAGTGCAAAAAGCTGACATCTGAAATGTCATTTGAAATAAACATTGGGATGAAAGAGAGCTTCGAATTTGTATAATAACCACCAAAAATTTATGCATAGGGTGGTGCAAATAGAAGTTTCTTTTTAAAAATAAATTATATTCAATAAAAATCAATTATTTTCGTTATGTTAGGGTTTTATTGGAAAGAGAAAATACCATATTCCCATTAGTTATGAAATACATCTTATTTATGTGGCTACCTTGGCTGGGCTTTGCAATAGTGCATTCTGTCAACCCAATTTTGCGAGACCTTGTTGACTGCTTCTGGTTCTCAATGGCTTGAATCGTTTCTGGATTATCCCCATAATATGGATCGCTAGGAGCACTCCACAAAGAAAGTCTAATTGGGTCAAATCGAAACTCTGAGGCAGCCAATTGACATCGCCAAGGTGGCTGATAAAACGATTACCCAACTTGGCGCTCAAAAATCGATTGTTTGTTGAACTCTGAGGCATAGCGCGCCATATCGTGCTGAAAGCAAAGCTCGTTCGAGTCCACGTCTTCAATTTCAGCCCACAAAAGTTAGGTAATCATGGCTGTGTAGCGCTCACAATTGACTGGATGGCGTTTCCAGCAGCATTTCCGAAATAAAATTGGCCAATAATGCCACCACTCTAAAATAGGCAACAAACTATTATGTTACTCTCTGTGGATGCATTGACTTTCAACAATCAGGTGTGGGTTTTCCGATCCCCAAATGTTGCACTCTTTTTTGTTAACTTAGCCGCCGAAATGATTTTTCGGCCAAATTCGACTTCCCATTCGAGCTGCTGTAAAGTCCAAACTGAGAAGCGATAACGAAGCGGAAGGTCTTTTGTCATCAAACTTTGTAAGGGAATAATCTGAGATCTGTGTGTAAAATTCTTATCGGGCTGGTGCGTGAAATATTGGGTGAAATACTGAAATCGATGGCGGGTTGGTGTTCGTGGATTGAGTCGGCGATTCTTGGCCACAGCAGCCTCATTCTCGTTGGGACATTCAGCACGATGACGGGAACCGTGAGAGTTGTCCGCAAGTAAGCCAGGCTCACGAACTTTTTGCACAAACTTGCATAAAGCAAGCTGGATGGGTGCTTCATTCCAGCCAAAATTTATTTTCAGTAAATTCACTAGGCAATACAGCACTCACTTTGAAAATAAGTTTTGCAATATTTCGCAACAATATTCAAGTATATAGCGATACAATTTGTTCTGCGGAAGTATGATACTGAATGACAGTTAGGATGTCGAGAAAGAGTTGTGTGTGTCAAAATATAATATGATTCTAAAAGAAACTTGTATTAGACTACCCGTTACATGCAATAGTCAGTGGCATAGCTTATTGATTAACGACTGAGCAGTGAGTCCGCATATTACTAGGCATTATTTGAAGAGCAGTTAGATGTAAATCTTATTTTTCCATTATCTTTTCTATCTTGATCAGAATAAACTCTCCAGGTTTGAAATCTTTTTTTAATTAAGCCGCGCAAAATCCTTTGCTTTTCATGGAGATAGGATGAGGAAAACATGGGAATGCTGCTCGCAAGCCAGTAAAATATTTATTCACATTTAGTTTCATGCAAAAAATCTCCCAAATTCTAGAAAACTCATTTAATCTCAAATAAGAAACCTAGCCGATTAGAAGAAAGATAATATATGTATGGTATGTACTTAGAGAAATAAGATTCACAATAAATATGAAATCGAATTATGCGCTACGAATTGCAGGTACCATAAAATATTGTAGGAACTCATGCATACTTTCGAAAGTATTATGCAAATAAAATATCCGCACTCTTTATCGATCTGTATCTTTACCTACCACAAATAATAATCCGTGCATTGAAATCAAATTATAAGCGATGATGAATATTTACATACATACGAGTATGTATATCGACTTAAGCACTTACACAAGTGTGTGCTGAATAGATGCTTATAATCGTGCACCATACATTTATTGTCTTTTTATCCGTAACTAGGTAAGTAGGTTGAAGTAGTTTCTGTAATCATGCTCATGCACGATGTACTCGTAACACGATTCTATATCGTTTCTGGATGGAATTGCGTAAGAACTATTATCATAATAATGATGTGCCTGGGGCGATGGAGTTCTGCAATCTGATTCACTTCAAAAGAAACTCAAAGAGTTCGCGTTTGTGGTTGTCCTTCATTCGCTCTTCCCATGACATACCTATTATAGGACGAAGTACTTTTAAATTTTTAAATCTATTTTAGCTATCGATTGGTGGCGCAAGGCAGTGATTAAATTCTTCAACTTCTATGTGAGAGTTCAAAGATTATGTGTTCAAATCTCCAGTAAAATCGATAAATAGAAAAAAGTAACTTTTGTGACACCACTACTATCCTTTCAGTGGCATTGGCAAACTTCTGAAAGGGAAATCTTCTGTTTTGAAAAAGTTTCTCACTCTCCAACTGTTAATAGTGGGCAAAAAAATCCTCTTTCTGAGCACAAAGTGACAAGACGAGAAGAGACCTTGGTCCTGTTGCACTATATATTTATTTTTTCATTTCAAGTTCAGAAAACACCGCAATGAGAAGGATATGGATTGTAATATTGTGCATATATTCAGGTAAAAGATAATAACGCAATTGTTTTGCAAAACCGAAGTAGTAAAGTTTTCACCGATCACCATTGGGTAAATGGCCTCCATATATTTACGTATACATACGTACTCTTTTGTCTAAATTTTTCATGACAGTCTTGCATAAATATGGCTAAATTTCGTCGATTCAGCGCTATATTTGCTCTTCCTAGGCATGTGTGATCGTTGGCTTGTTGTCATAAAATCGGCGTTAAATCGCATGATCTGAGCGGCCATTACATGACCAGGAAATGACTCGTAACTTAATTGTTTTTTTGGGGCTATGTGGCATATGGAATCTACTTGTTAAAGCTGTATGCCTTCCCCATTCGTATTGTGCAATTTAAGCACAAACTGGTATTGGCTGGCCAGCCCAATTTTCCAAGACGCATAGTCTGACAATGCCTCCAGCCCCAAAATCCGCACAAAGCAGTGACACGTAGTGGATGCATTTGTTTCTCAGCCATCACTCGTGGAGTTTCTAAGTCTTAAATGCGACAATTTTGACGATTAACAACACGTTCAAGTTGAAAATGAGCCTCATCACTGAATACGAAAAATGTGAACTGTAGCTGCCTTCATTATTTTTGAAATATTATTCAGCAATGAAAACGCGTTGTTTTTTCGTGTTGTTCTCCATTTTTAATAACCCTGAAATGTCAGCTGTCACGCTGTTTTCTTTTTCTTCCGTTGGCAACACTTTAACGGACAAATTCCGGAAAATTCTAATTTTTCCTGAATTTTGGATTTATGTTACAGCTCCAA
The DNA here is from genome assembly GCA_963966105.1 of Volucella zonaria. NCBI lineage: Eukaryota > Metazoa > Arthropoda > Insecta > Diptera > Syrphidae > Volucella > Volucella zonaria. The sequence continues at coordinate 57,068,345 of OZ014533.1, read as the reverse complement.
ATAATGAATTCATAAGTCCGTTTCAAGATTCGTCTTATCATGAAGATTTGACCTTTAGTCGAATTGAATGCGCATATATGTACTACGTTTGCACAGGGCTGGCCAATAAGGGTTTTGTTAAAAGAATAGTAAATAAAAAACTATTGCGTTAGAATTATTGTAAGTTTTTTTTAAATTATGCTTATTGAACGATAACAATTATGTGCGAAAGATAATATTGGCCAAGTGTTCACCGCAGTTTCGGCGGCAAAAATCAATCTGTTTGTCCGAATTAAGGATGACATCCTGGCTTGATTATTCAACTATTCCATCAATATGCCCTATTATCTCGTCCTAAACCTCTTATATTGTTGCTGGCTTATTGGCATAAACACAAAAAAAGAAGTGTACGGTTGTCAAGAGAGATACTCGTAAATACATCCAGCGAACTTCTCGCGCAATAAAGTTATTGTTTCATTGGCTATGTAGCACTTGTCACCATATAGTTAGATATACATATTGCCAACATCGATATCATCCAATTTCGGAGATAAAAAGTTAGTTATCATGGTACGATAACATTCACCAGTCATTGTAACAAAATTATTTAACAATATGTATAAGCAACAAGGGCTTGAGGTGGTTTAGTCTTCCAGATTCCTGAAGGCTTGTTGTAAGTCCTTGTACAGTTGATCGAAATCAGCCTTGATCTTAGCTTCACCATCCATGATGGGGCCCTTCAACTTCATAGAAGTAATGTTGCTCATGGCCTCCCTGATCACGTGATCCTGTTATTGGACTGAGCGGTGGCTTCAACTGAATGACGGGCCATAACATAAAAGGCAATGGTGTTCCTCAGCATACCGACTGTCTTATAGAATGAGCAGTATCGATCGTATGAAGAGTAGGAGTTCCGTTGTAGAAAATCGTCCTTGAGTAGCTTAGCAGCCTCGAGAGTGATCTTATCGGTCTCAGCTAATGAAGCCTTACCGACGAGTTGTATAATTTCCGAAAAATCTTCTTCCTTTTGCACCATTTCTTTGGCCTTGGTCCTAAGTGGCACGAATCCGACAAAGTTCTTGTCATAGAAATCATCTACTGTACGAAATGAGCCAGTTGATGGAGGGGAAATGTTTGCGTTGCGCCAGTTTCTTATCCAAACCTCAGAACACTTTTACAGTACCAAGTGTATAAGAAGTGACAGGATCTGAGAAATCACCACCAGGAGGTGATGCAGCACCGACAATGGAAACGGAACCCTCACGTTCCAAACACTTGACATGACCGGCACGTTCGTAGAACGAGGCCAAACGGGCACTCAAGTAGGCTGGGTAACCAGAAGCGGTAGGCATTCGAGACGACCTGAAATTTCACGAAGAGCCTCAGCCCAACGAGAGGTAGAATTGGCCATCATGGATGCGTTGTAACCCATATCACGGAAGTACTCAGACAAAGTGATGCCAGTGTAGATGGAAGCTTCACGAGCAGCAACAGGCATGTTGGAGCGGTACGTTTCATGATCGATTTGGTGACACCATCGATTTCAACTGACAACTCGGGAAATCACGAAGAACTTAAGACACGAACTTAAGACACGAAGACTCAAGACACCACGTACACCGCAACCGACGTAGACGATTTCATCTGAATTGGAGTACTTGGACAAGGCTTGTGAGATGACAGTTTTACCACAACCGAAAGCTCCTGGAATAGCAGTGGTACCACCTTAGACATAAGGGAACAACGAGTGATTAGCTGACAACTTCTCAGTAACTGGACGTGGTTGACCAACAGGTCATATTTGCAACATACTGTGCTTTCTGATATCTCTATCAGAAAGACAAGACAACATCCTCTACATGGTAGTTACCAGCTGAGGCAATATAACAAAATGTACCTTTTGCACTAGGTCCAACCATCATCTTGTGAGTGGCGCGAGTGTTTTCATGTACCGTGTAAGTCACCTCCGGTAATGTGTGATCCAACTTTAACGTTGAGTGGCTTGAATTCCCATGCAATCAAACGGAATAGAGCGGGCACATTAACACCCTTTGGAATCAAGCTGGTCAGCTTCGAAAATGCTGCCCATAATACCGGGACCTAATTCAACTGAAAGAGGCTTGCCAGTACGCAACACTGGATCTCTGTCTCTCCATATATTTGAATGGTGGCCATGTCACGTTCGAGATGAATGATTTCACCCACTATCTCGAGGTAGGCGACACGCCTCAACACGTATATAACTGATCCAGACATGCATTCAGCTGTTACGACGGGACCAGATACGGCAAAGAAACGTCCATAGATGGACTCTTCCTCATCGTCGAAGCACTTAAAATTGGACATTGTGGTAATGGTTTCGCGTTGTTTGTTAGTGAGTTCGCTAAGTTAAATTGAAATTGAAAATTTTTAAATTTTTTTCTTTTTTTTCGATTCTACACTCGAAACGAGAAAACGTTGCGTCTCACCAACAGAACGAATGCCTACCCCCAATTATTCCTCCAGCAGGAAAACGACACCAAACTGTGACTCTTTGAGGGTGCATCGGTTTCTCGGCAACCTCTCTTATTAGCCCAATTGTGACATATTTTGCTTATTAATTAACTGAGATGAAAATGCTCCTGGTCAATGAGGAAATTTTGCTTTGAAAAACCTTTACCAAGGTGTCTTTGCTCGTGCATCCAATCAGCGAACGCATGGCACTGGATATGGTCTAGGAATTTCAATTTCGACGTTAACTGAATATTGTTAGCATGCATATTCAAACACTTTGTTAGAATTCGACGTGATGTGGTTCTTGGTTACTTCCTGCTTACGAAGACGTGTTGATGTACTTGGGTTCTCGGCAATTATCTCGGATAAACGGCCTGTATGAACACGCACTGACGATTTCGCAGCTGCTTCCGGCCCAGTTTCTTGGAATTTGTGCCCCACATTCAAAATTGTGCTCACAGTTGGTCGATTATTAACACCAAAAAAGTCACGTAATGCGCGATAATCATGGTTTTATTTGAATAGCCACTTTCAAAATAGGCTTTGATAATTTTAACATGTTGCGCCAACAAGTATTTTTCCATGACTAAAGTTGTTAATGACTTTAGATGACAGATGCCGATATAAAACAATTTTTTTTATTGACATTTAGATTTCATTTGCCACTCTCATGGTGAAATATTCATAGGGCCACCGTTTATATATTGTACAAGTACAGTGTAAAAAGAGTCGGCAGAGTGTCAGTGTGCAGTGGGTTAGATTTTGTATACGACATTTCCTAGGGATATGTTTTAGGGGTTCTGGAAATATATGTACTATATCAAATTGGATACTGCTCAGCCAAGGATTTGGAAAGTTAATAGTATTCACACAAAACCTCGATGCATAATAATTGATAGTAAAATTATACCAAAAGGGTTTGATAAAGAATGCCCAATCTCTGTTTGGACCAAACAATTACGATTAGATTTTGCAAGGGGGCAACAATCTAAAACATCGGCGTCACATCTGCACGAGTTGGAAAGACGAAAATAGTATAGAGACGTTAAATTGGCCGTCCCTAAGTTACGTTGCGAGTTAAATAGTAAATGTTTAATCTTTAATGAATCAGGGGTATAAGGGAAAAAAAATAGCCACGATAAAGCAACTTAGGCGAAAATTAAGTGAAATTTTAACTAGACGATGGCAAGCATTTATAAATAATATTATTGGCTAAACTCCCTAGTAAAGCAATCAGGCGGGATGATTGTTGAAAAAAATAGAAGTTGTCTTTTACTTAGGAATTATTTTATTTCTCGTCGATAAAATCTATGGATTAAAAACAAAAACTCAGAGCCCGGTGACGAATTTCTTGTTCAACCTGTCCACTGAACACCCTACTCGGTCAAACAAATTATGCTATTAGCTGCTCAAACTAAAGTTGTGTGCTTGCCAAGGCTTTATTCAATAGACTGCAAATTGATCCAAATCACGCCGCTCTTTTATACCCAGAATTGTAACGGTCGGTAATAGATAACAATGAAAGAAATTTTAAATATTTATAGGATGGCGGATACACTAGTAATATAATTGCGCAATACTTTAATAAAAAAAATATACATAATTTAACAAAATTCTCTGTCATTTTTCATCGAGTTTTTAGACACACGTTTTTGATGAACACACTGTATTATGGGCTTAAAATCAGCCGAAATATTGAATCAGTGAAAGGTAAGACCCTAATATATCATATTGTACTTTCTCGACAAATAAAAGCCCATGGCATCAATATTCTCCACACGGAAAAGAAAGCTAGTGTAAGTGCACACAGGCTGGCTCTGCTAGTGAACTGGCTAATTGTATCCATGCACCTCCAGAACTGAAGGAATACCTTTCTTTAACCTACCACCAAGACTTATCAAAAGAAGAACTTTTGAACGAACAGAATTCGAACGAAATTTTCAACTCTACTCTATGGCGTCTCGCCGATAAACGCCGAAATTATTGTAAAAAAAAATTTGGAAACATCAGATTTTATTGCAGCTGGGATCTTTAACGAGAGCTTTGATGCAGCTTCGAGAATGATCTTGAGTTCCAGATTTTGCAATCAATGTAAATTGTTCACATTTAAGCATGATGAGGCCAGAATACGTCATCTAGGGTGGAGATCTCTTTACTCCCCTATACAGGCGAGGACGACTTGTAGAATCAGTCGTCCATTGATCTCCGCCGAATGCTGACGTGTTTCGACTTCTTTTGGTTAAGTAGTGACATGAATTAAAAATAAAAAAAAAATAAATAAAAAAGACAATTGACAAACACCATATACGGCTCCAATTAGCCCAGTGGTAGTGCGCGCGATTACCAATTTAAAGGTTGCGGGTTCGACTCCGGGTTGTTTTTCAAATTAAAAGAAAAAAACATAATAAAGTGGTAATAATGGATTGTAGAGAGCGTTCCGCTACGCCAATAGCGGGACCCGCAGATAAGACAGGCGATTTATCAAGTGGTGCAAGCCAAACACCAGCAGGGGCAGAACCAAAGACGAAGAGAAGGAGGAAGTTAAGGATAACTTCTAGCCTGGTACAACGGTCCACTCTAGCAACTTCCACTGTCGAGCTGCTTGGTGGAGTGAGGGCAACGGCAGCAATGAATCGTCCCGAGCAATTTACCGACAACAACCCATTCGCCTCAGATGTTCACCAACATCTGAATGAAAACAGCTTCGCTTCCTTGGCGTCAACCGAATCGGAAGATGAAGATGAAGAGGAAGAAATGGAGTCAATCAGTAGCAGCATCACAATGCTACAACAAAGAGTACTAGCCATTAAAGGAAAGCAAATGCTAAGAAGGAAGAGGGAAGAGCAAGAGCTATCCCAACAGCAACAACAAACGCAGATAGCTCTAAAGCAGACCCAACAACACCAAACAAATACAATAGCACAAGTGCTACAACAACACCAAGAAAAACTCAAGAAACAAGAGCAACAACAACAAGAGAAGCCACAAGAACGGCAACAGCAAAAACAGCAGCAGCCACAACAACAGCAACAGCAAAAACAGCAACAGCAGCAGAAAAAACAACAGCAGCAGCAAAAAAAACAACAGCAGAAACAGCAAATTTCAAAACAAAGGGTTCCACCTATTAATACGAGGGCGGATCAATAAGTCCGTGACTTTCTGACCTCTTTACTGAAACAGCAACACTGCTCCTGTCAACAGGCATCTGTCAGTTGACTCCTGTCAAAATTTAAACTTGCTGCGTCAGTTAGTTTGTGTTTGACAGTTATTTTTATCAGACTACTCACTAATTTGTGGAGAAAATGGAAAAAAGTGAATTTCGTGTGCTTATTAAGCATTATTTCTTGCGAAAAAAAACCATTACCGAGACCAAGGCTAAGCTTGATAAATACTATGGGGACTCTGCACCATCGATTTCAATGGTAAAAAAGTGGTTTATTGAATTTCGTTGTGGCCGTACAAGCACTGAAGATGCCGAACGTCTTGGACACCCAGTTGAGGTCTCTACACCCGAAACAATCGAAAAAATTCACGATATGGTGTTGGCCGACCGAAGATTGAAAGTGCGAGAGATTGTGGAAGCCGTAGGTATCTCGCATGGCTCAGTGGTTTCAATTTTGAATGATCACTTGGGCATGAGAAAGCTTTCCGCAAGATGGGTGCCGCGTTTGCTCACAGTCGACCACAAACGCAATCGTGTAACAACTTCACAGGAAGGTTTGGCGTTGTTTAATCGCAATATGGAGGAGTTTTTGCGCCGTTTTGTAACCGTGGACGAAACATGGATCCATCACAACACACCAGAGAACAAACAACAGTCAAAACAGTGGGTTTCTAAGGGTGAATCGGCGCCAAAGAAGGCCAAGGTGGGTTTGTCAGCCAATAAAGTTATGGCGACTGTTTTTTGGGATGCACGCGGGATAATCCACATTGACTACCTTCAAAAGGGAAGAACAATCAATGGGGAATATTATGCCAACTTATTGGACCGATTCAATGACGATTTGAAAAAAAAACGACCTCATTTGGCCAAGAAAAAAGTTCTTTTCCACCAAGACAATGCAAGGGTGCACACATGTGCAGTTGCCATGGCAAGAATCCATGAATTGGGCTATGAATTGCTCCCTCATCCACCCTATTCTCCAGATTTGGCTCCGAGCGACTACTTCTTGTTCCCAAACCTGAAGAAATGGCTTGGTGGAAAAACATTTGACTCCAATGATGAAGTCATCTCGTCATTTTGAGGACCTCGACAAATCATTTTTTTTGGAAGGGATAAAAAAATTGGAGAAGCGTTGGACAAAGTGTATAGAGCTCAAGGGAGACTACGTTGAAAAATAAAATTATTTTTTTATCAAAAAATCTGTGTTTTAATCCAAAAGTCACGGACTTATTGACCCTCCCTCGTACATTTAAGATGGAACTAAAGGAAGCAAAAGAACTATGTAAGTCGGCCATGGGCAATTATTTTTATATTAAAAGACTTAGCTTAGATAGGCACGCGATCCACTGTAATACAGTTTAGCGCTACCATAAAATTAAAAGTTTATTGAGGGATACGACGACGGAATTCTTCTCCTACACCCCTAAGGGGGAGAAGCTGCAAACAATGCTGCTGAGGGGGTTAGAGCCGTCGACTGATCCGGAGGAGCTTCTTGCACTACTGAAAGAGAAGGAGTGCGAAGGGGTTAAATTCGTGGGGGTCAAGCCGTTTGTCACGGCTAGAGTCAAAAGGGAGAAGCGGAAACTACCGTTCTTCCTGGTCCAGCTAAGTCCCAACAGCAAACTGGATAGTCTAAGGAGTATAAAAGTCCCAGACTACCAGGTTGTACACTGGGAAAAATTAAAGAGCGAAAACATTCTACAATGTGTTCGCTGCCAAAGGTTTGGGCACGCCGGGTCGAACTGCGAAATGCAGCCTCGATGCGTGAAGTGTGGAAAGAACCACAAGTCAGAGGAATGCGCTCTAGGTAAGAACGGAGTGTCGGAAAAAAGCCAACTCTCTTGTGCTTTATGTAGGAACACGGGACACACTGCAAATTATCGGGGTTGTCCCAAATTCCAATACATCAAAAGAGTAAGTCTGGCTCGGCAGCAGAAAGTGGAAGTTAAACGTCTACTCGTGCAAGCACAAACACCAGCCGTTACTCCCCAATTTACCTACGTCCAAATGGCGGCAGGTAGGGGAACTACGGTACAACAAGCAAAGGTAGCTTCTCAGGCCCCAGCGCCTAGAGCACCGGAACCTGTACCTGACATGCTGGCTATCTTGCTCTCTATTCAGGGGCAGATGGCTCAGCTTCAGCGTCAAATATAGAAACAGGCCACGCGGGTAGATCAAATATACGCACTGCTGCCGGGCCTAACGTACCTCCAGTCGTAATGGGTACGTACATGGCGGAGCACACCCTGAAGGTCCTTGGAGTGAATGTCAATTCACTGATTAGGTTCGAACGAAGAGCCGAACTGTTTAAGTTGCTTAAAGACCAAGCCCCTGATGTGCTTTTGGTTAGCGAAACTAAGCTTACCAAAACGCACAAAATGAGACACAGAAGATATGAAATATTAAGAAACCGACCCAATTCTATTCAAGGAGGTGGTGTTGCGATCTTTGTAAGAAAGGGACTGCGATTGAAAAGAGTATACAATCGTGTAGTACATAAGTTCGAGGTACTGGAAGCATGCATTGTGTACTCGTATATCCCTCTCCGTAGTGGAAAGCGGTTATACATGGTGTGTGTTTATGCACCTAAGGCTACTCAATCCACCTTATTCATCTCAGAGCTCGAGACACTGTTTCGACTCTTGAGGCTGGAATTGGAGGAGAACTATTTTATTATCGGCGGAGATTTTAACGCCAAACATAGAGATTGGGGAAATAATACACCAAATACTAGAGGGTATCTACTATTCAATTGGTGGAGTCAGCACAGTGTGATGTATCGACTCGGCCTCAAAGCGCCGGATAGTCCGTCGTTTCCCAGACACGGGTCTTATCTGGATCTCCTGCTGTTCGACTCACGAATACAACTGACGTGCACTAACCAACAAACTACAAACTGTCTACGCACTTTCCTGTATGACAGTGAACATTGCGGTCTCAGCACCGAAATAACTGTTCCCAACGAAACTGCGGAATTGGAAGAGTTTGTTCAAAGGCATTCCTACAATTATAGTAAGGTGCGTTGGACACAGTTCTCAAGAATACTGACAAGAGCACTGTCCTCTAATTCGCTCTACCCACCGTCCAACAGAAATGTGTCAAACGACGAGATTGACAGATATCTAAGACTAATGGATGAGACAATCAAACGAACAATGGACAAAACGATACCTCGGTATCAACACACTGACGACGAAAATTTATTCCGCAACGCAACTCTTAACGCACTGCACTGCAAAGCAGACTGCTGTCAAGGCTAAAAACCTTGTACACACAGTTTACTGACAGACATAACCCGGAGATCATGACATTGAAGTCGTCGATTAAAAACCTCCAGATATTAATAAAGGAAAATTACAGAAATTCTGTAAGTTTGTATTGGGACAATAAAATTCGGGCTGTAGACACCACCAACCCGAATATGTTCCCGCAAATAAATAAGATATTTCGGAGAAATAATCAAAACGACCTTCCATGTCTCAAAATCGCCCGAACGACGGACAACGAACAAATACTTGTAGCAGCAGGTATAGATCCAAATGAGGCAGTTGATGATGACAATTTCTTTGTGATCGAGGATCTGCAGGAGAAGGTAGGCTATAGGAGCGACTTTCCAGGAAGTGTACAAGGCGAATGATATCATGGCCCCGAACCAAGACCTGGAAAGTCGAGTTCTTGTGAACAATTTCTGCCTTCGAAATGAAATTGTTAATTGGCTATTCGAGAGCTCGAGTTTCACCCAGTTCAGTGACGAGAATATGGCAAATAATTTCATCACCAACGAAAGGGTATTACCACCGTTCATTTCGAAGGAAGAGCTCCAAACGATCTTCGAATCACTTACAAGTAAGAAATCAGTGGGAACCGATGAAATACCGAACATTGTGCTTCGACATCTCCCACTAGATGCGGTGGACATTTATACCACCCTGTTTAATAATGCAATGAATTATGCACATTATCCAGCGTTTTGGAAAACAGCGGTGGTACATCCCATTCCCAAAAGGAATAAAGATACTTCCAATCCGGCGAATCTTCGCTCGATCAGTCTTCTTCCAAACATCAGAGAGGGTTTTCGAGAAGGTGATCAATAGAGTCCTAAGTGGGTTGATGACAAACACATAGTTCCGGATAATCAATTCGGTTTCAAGGCGGGGCATGATGTCATTCATGCTGCGTCTAGACTGGTTTCTGATATCCAATGGAACAAAGTCAAGAAACAGTGCACTGGTGCCTGCCTGATTGACTTGGAAAAAGCCTTCGATACCGTATGGTTAGAGGGACTCTTTTTCAAGCTGGACAGGTTGGGCATTAGTAAACCACTGCTGTATATTCTTTTTGATATGGTTTCAAGTAGACAGTTCATCGTGAAGAATGGCGATGTGACTTTAAAACGGTCTGCACCGAGGTGCGGTAAATTCGCCGATCCTATTCAACATTTACACAAGTGATCTGATAGGTTCACTTCACCATGCCATAGCGTACGCAGACGACTTAATCGCGTACAGATCAGGTCCAAAGATTGAGGTCGTTAACATACTTTTGCAACGTGACTTCGACAAAATTAAGCGATATTGCGACGACTGGAAGTTGAAAATCAACTTTCAGAAATCGGAAACCATTCTGTTTAGGACGCCTGGGGCTTCTAGGGATACCAGAAAGAATTGGCGAAAGTTCTCTATCGTCGGACAACATGGACAGCCACTTGCTTGTCGAAATGTAGTCAGATACCTTGGGATCTGGCTAGATCAATGTCTATATTTTAACAAACATATAGATGTTGCTCTGGCCACATATTGATATTGATCTAGCCAGAGCCAGAGGTGCTTTTGCCCTTACAAAGAAACTGTTTTATAACAGCCAACTTGATGCGAGGGTGAAGGTGATCTGCTACATGGCCCTTATCAGGCCCATGCTTGTATTTGGATGTCTGGTGTGGTTCAACGTGAGAGCAAGTTTATTGGAAAAGATTCGGGTGTTTGAGAGGGCTTGTCTTAGGACTTGTCTTCGCTTATACAGAACACCAGAATCCGAGTACATAAAATTCTATCCTAATGAGGTCTTGTACAATAGGGCGAACCTAATAAGAGTGGACAATTTTGTTATAAAGTTGACTCGAAGGCACATTGCAAGAGCAATGACATCGTCGAACAACCCGATCTCCGGGGCTTACTACCGCAATTATATGTACCACGAGAGAGTTCGCTTTGACGGCTATGTTCCTCCAGAAGCATTCCTCTACCTAGATAGCAAAGGTCTGATCCAGGACAGATTAGCTGTGCCGCTAATCTTCCACGTTGCTCGAACAGCTGCGGACAGGCGACTCAACTATGACAGAGACGTCGCACACGGCAGTGCGGAGCGTCTCCGCTTCAGTAGGACAGTAGGGAGTCGCGACATGAGGGATGTTGCTCAACAGCACCAACAATTTTGGTGGCTTTTTGAGGAAGAGGATGCGTTGTCGTCGAATTAATCCAATACTTGCTAGCTTCATATGAAGCAAAGTGGGTCGGCTAATTTTTTTTAGCCATGGCCGTCTTACATAGTTTTAAGTAGGAGTAAGTTAGATTTAAGAAAAAAAATAGATAAAAACAAAAACAAAAAAATTAATAAAAATAAAAAATTATAAAAAAAAACATATATATATATATACATATATCTATATATTATACCTAATATATATAATATACCATGTATATATATATAATGTATTAGATGTAAGTAGGTTAAGTATACTAAGATTTATTTTTAGGTAGTCTGTAAGTTTTTAGTTTTAAGTTTTTATATTAGTATTAAAAAAAACTGTCCATATACTAAGTTTTTGCTTAAAATTTATTTTCTTTGTTTTAGTTGTAATGTTAATATAAAATTAAATATAGACTGTAAGACACGTCGAAAGACATAGTTTAAGTGCTAGGTTTAACTTAGAGTGCCCGCATGGGGCCAGTAAGTTAGAATAAGATAATTTTAAGTTAATTAAGCTAATTTTTAAGCGTTTTTTTGTACAGCATTTAAGTGTAAATTGAAAAAAACTGACGACTTGTAGAATGCAAAATTTGGCTGAAAATGACTTTGATGAAGAGATGGAAGCCTTTCTGTTTTCGCTACATCACAACGTCCTTCTAAACTGTCAGAGAATTATGCAATTCTAATTTCCACTTCTGACAAAAATAAACTCAGGATGCTAAAAATTTCTTTTGCGCTCTTTTAAAATTATGTTATAATTACTTACGGCAATTCGTATTAAGGCTAAATTCGATAACATATGGATTGTCATTATATGAGAATTTTCCCAAATACCGCCGTGAAAGAGGGTTCTGTGGTTTTTACCATAAACTCAAAAAGATACGTGTCTATAGTATCGGAGTCTAAAATCAAACCCTATATGAAACAACGTCTGGTGACTAACTAAAATTGATCAACTATGCTACATGGCGAAACCTTGCCACAGCTGGCATGCAGTTTTAGCGCATAAGTATTCAAATATCATCTGACTGTCAATCAGATAAAACATGTTGCGCCAAAAGGGAGAAAAAGAAGAAAGCAATGGCAAATCCCTGATTTAAAACTTTGGCTTATAAAAAGGTTCGAAGTCGGTAAAAAATTGTGGGTCTCGTCTCAATATGCACAAAATAACAAGATAAAGGTGATAAAGGCTGGGTAGCGATCCACCCAGAATTGTCGCGCCAACATTTGTATCTATGGAAATCCAGATTCCATTCAATTGTTGGTCAAATTCTTACCACATTGCACTTAAGAATGTTGAAAAAGTATCAATGATTATACGATATGAGTACCATTGACAGACACACTACTTACCAAAAGTTAGTTCGTTGTACAGCACATTGGACAGAAAAATCTAAATATAAAATTTCGTATTCTAATTCAGGTAAAAACATGAGTTTCGTTGCAGAATACATACAACTAGTCGGAAATCTAAGAAAAAAAAGAATATCAAATTAAAAGTTAAGTATTAGCAAAACATTCCCGCGCGTATCTTAAAAATACAACTAATAAAAACCAGTTTATCTAGAATTGTAATTTTAATATAAAGAGCAGTCTCGAATTACAAAATATATTTGCAAAAGGAGAACAAGCTTAGCAGCTAGGTATCTTAAACAGACCAGTTTGCACATTTTTCAAACAGTTAAATGTATTTATTAGAGTGGTTTTTTGGTAATTAAATTGATTAGACTTTATATTTTTCCAGATTGGAAAAAAACTAACCAAAACCACTCATATACCGTTAAATGTTAAAATCGAACACATGTCGTACATATTCTAGAGCAAATACAATAACAGAAACACCCTCTCCCATTCTCTGTGCAAAAAGTGACTATAACAAATGACTGTCGCGCAATAGTACTCGTAACAATTGCAATAATGTGAATTTAAGGAGCCTCATCTTCAGTTTAAAGAAGCTTGTACCGATAAGTATTACTGCTTGATTTTTATTAAATACAAATATGTAAACTTTTAGTAATATAAATCTGAACACATGCAACCCTCAATTGTTATCTTCTTCTTTAACTAACCATTGTGTAAACATGTTAATCTAAGACCTTATCTTCTGAGAAAACCCTCTCTAGTTTCGTTAACTCCCTCCAATTGCTTACTGAAAGTTGGGTGAATTCCGCCTCCACTCCTTCGCAAAACCAAAGGCGAGGTCTGACTATATCGAGTTGTCCCTGCAACGGATTTGCACTTTTTTGACCATGTGGATGTTGTTGTAGAGCTCATAGAGTTCACTGTCGTATCTCCGACTTCAAAGTCCTTCAGAAACATCGGCATCGAAAACCACCTGATGAGGATTGCGTTTAAAATGAAGAAGGGTGTCTTTATCTGGCTTCGCTAAGGTTTTTCGAGAACAACACCGCAGTGTTTTTGACAACGCCTTATCCCCAAATTATCTTCTTACGACAAAGAAACAGTGATCAGTTCCCTAACAAGTGAAGTGAAAGTCCCTTGTAGACAAATTTCCGATTGAGTTGCCAGAGATCTAATAAAAACCACGCTTGATTCTTAAAATGTACCCAAGAGTTATAATTAAAGTAGGCGTTAGCCACGCTGAAGATGAAGAATACCAGCCGTGTGAAATACAAGCCAAGTCCATAAACCTAAAAACAAGCAGCGGTCAGGTAACGGTAGCTGATTATTTACAACAAACGGAAGAAATGTGCGAAAAAAGTAACCTCTAAGGAAATAGCCACGGAAGTAAAAGAAAAAGGATGGAGGATTTGATCTAATCATGCGTGAAATTCTAAAAAAATTGCCTGAAAAAAGTGTGAAAAAATATCACAGATAATAAATGCAGCGTTAAGACTAAAGTATGTTCCATGCATTTGGAAGGTCGCAGAGGTTATGATCGTCCGATCTCATTGCTGCCAAAAAATTCTTCTGAAACGACTTCATCCGATTGTAGAAGAAAACGCACTGTCACCAAACTATCAATTTCGATTTAGAAATAGAAATAAACAAAGCCCTAGAAGAAAAACAAATATGCTCTACCATCTTCCTTGATGTGACACAGGCTTTTGATAAAGTCTGTCGCAAAGGATAAGTCCAGAACAGGGATTCCCAAAGTTGTAAATATCAACCCCTTGGCGTTGAAATCGGTTTCCCAGGGGTCAGCATAAACGAAAACTGATTTTAGTGGTCGACGAGGTCTAAAAATCGACCACTATTAATTAACACAAGTTCTTATTTGAAACGTTCAAGATAGTATAAATTGTGTTACGTCTACCAACTTGTTATAAGAATGACTAATATTTTAGTAGGAAGTATCATTGTTGTACTTTAGAAAAACTCGGCAAGTCAATATGCGTGGACCAGTTCGTGCAAGATAATGTGTTCAAGCGTACAAGTCTTTCAGACACGTTTTGGCTGGCTCTGTATTTGACGCACATACGGGATTTAACACTAATAAAATCATGATCATGTTCGAGTTCAAACATGCTCCTGATATTTTAATATGTAACAAGCTTGAACTTAAGTTGAAAGTTCATTTGCGTGTTGAAATTCGTTGGAACTTGAATATCAATGATAATACACTCAACTACTAATTTATTTCAAGAGATTACAAAGTGATTACATAGCTAAATAAAGTGAATTAAAATGAAGTGATTTATAGTGATTACAAAATCCTTAGTTACCTACGAGCGTTAATAGTGTAACCATACGAGAGTTGCCTGAAAAGTTTCCGACCGAACAGTGATACAAGGCATTTTTTCCAAAATTGTTTTTTATTTTTCTACAAAGTCTCTGTGTAACTCTACACACTTCTCCCAGCGATGCTCCCATCTCTCCAACCCGTCCAAATAGTACTTGGCGCTTTTCTCTGCAAAATAATTGTTCACGAAGGTGATTTCCTCCCATTTGACGAAAATCTCTGTCCTCCGAACGCAGTTTTTAGATGAGGGAACAAAAAGAAGTCGCTTGGGGCTAGATCTGGTGAATAAGGCGGATGGTCTCGCTTGGGGCTAGATCTGTTGAATAAGGTGGATGGTCAAGCAGGTAAAACCGTAATTCATGGATTTTCGCCATGGCAACCGCTGAGGTGTGAGACGGCGCGTTGTCTTGATGAAACAGGATTTTCGTTTTCTGCAAATGTGGCCGTTTTTCCGCAATTTCTGCCTTCAGCTTGGCAAGTAATGATGGGTAGTATGCTCCTGTAATGGTTTTTCTTTTTTGAAGATAATCGATTAAGATAACTCCTTTACTATCCCAAAAAACCGTCGCCATCACTTTCCCAGCCGAAAAAACAGTTTTTGCTTTTTTTGGAGCCGGCTCGCCCTTTGCAGTCCACTGTTTTGACTGAATTTTTGTTTCGGGCGTATAATGGTGTATCCAAGTGTCATCTACAGTAATTAATCGGCGCCAAGACTCGGATTTTTAGCGCCTAAACTGCACCAACAGAGCGTTGGAAATGTTCTTTCGAACACGTTTTTGGTCCAACGTAAGCAAACGCGGCACCCAACGCGTGGGCAGCTTTCTCATGCCTAAATCTTGATTTAATATGTAACAAACACGTTCTTTGGACATTTTCATAACCTCTACTATCTCTCTCACTTTAATTCGGCGGTCGTCTAACAACATTTGGTGAACTTTAGCAATGTTATCGTCAGTGGTTGCAGTTTTTGGACGTCCCGAACGTTCATTATCTCCCAAGCTTTTACGGCCACTTTTAAGTTCAGCTGCCCGAAATTTCGCTGTGGTACAGAGTCCCCATATACAGAGTCCAACTCATTTTTGATTTGCGTAGGCGTATTACCTTTCAAAAACAAGAATTTAATAACAGCACGATACTCAATTATTTGCATTTTCAAAAAAACACTCACATCGGCTGTCAACTGAAAACTGAGCGTCCAAAATGACTGAAACTTTGGTAAGTAACTGTCAAAAGATGCCCAACTAGCATTCACTAGAGTTTATTGACGAGTGCCGCTAGCTTTACGTTGCGGTAAGTACCAGAAAAACCTTTTAATATTTTTTTAAGTATTCTTTGAAATTACTTTAGAAAAGTTGTTACCTAAAATTATAAATGTTCAGTTTTATGATGGCAGATATAAGAAAAAAATGCAGACAATACAGCTCCGACTACTTGAAGTTTTGATTTATTTCATCTCTATCAAATCAACACTTGCCGATATGTCTCATATGTGAAAAAGTATTATCAAGAGCACATTCTGACAAAAAAAGTAAGCCATTGTCCTTCTTTAAAGCACTTAAAGGACTAGAGCAAAGGTCATCCATAAGATCGATGTGTGCGTCAATATCTATGCAAGACTTCGATGGTCTACGAGTGTCCTATAATATATCTTTACTAATAGGGAAGTCGGGGAAACCCCACACAATTGGAGAGCAGCTTATTTTACCAGCCATTGCGGAGGTCCTCAACAATGTACTGCATAAGCCTGCACATTATTAAAAGAATTTCTTTGAGCAATAATACCGTTCAGAGATGAATAGACGAGATGGGTCGCGAGGTGGAAAGCATTTTATGCAATTTCTTACAGACTAACAGTTTCTCTTTCCAGTTGGACGAGTCTACATCACCCGGCAATGAAGCTCTGTTGTTAGGATATGTTCGATATCAAAGATGAAAATATATGCCAAGAACTGATTCTTGCTACTTATTTAGAGACTGATACCGGAGGAGAATCGATTTTACAGGCCGTGGAACGTTTTTTTATCGGCAAAGCTATTCCATGGAAGAACATTGTTTCTGTTGCGACTGATGGTGCACCATCTATGGTAGTCATCGTGGTTTTATAGCCCACTTAAAGCGACAACTGCCTGAGGTGCTGGTCTTTTACTGCGTGATTCAAAAAATTTGAGTCCTAGATTGCATCAGTCTTTACAATATGTTATAAATGCTGTCGACAAGATACAGGCTCAGGGATCCGCAAGTGCGCCAATAGTTCAGTGACCACCTTGCCTTAGAATCAGAAGCAACCAGCAGCACAATGCAGAATAGCCCGGACGACCACTGGTATACTGCGAAAAATTCGTCTACAACTGGGGCAACCACCTATGTCGGTAAAAGGCAGAAAAGTCACCGCACATGGCTTTCGGCTGAAATTTGGACACGGATCGATGAGCGTACAGCAATCAAAGCTCGGATTGCAGCCTCCTCAGCAGTAAAGAGAACTGAATTAGAAGTCCTATATCGTGTGAAGTAGATTGAAGTACAGCGTAGTATAAGACGTGACAAGAGTCGGTATATCGACACACTGGCTTCAAGGGTGGAAGAAGCAAGTAGGTGCGACAGTAACGCTGTCTACAAAATCACCAAAGAGTTCACTTGTGGTCAGATTCCAAAACAATGTCCAATGAAAACGTAGATGGTAATCTACTTATTTCGGATGACAAACAACTCACTAGATGGAGAGAAGGTTTTGTTACGGTCTTAAACCGTTCGAATTCGAATGAGTTCTCCGAAGCAAGAAATTCCTGAATATCCTAAATTCGCATCGGGCCTCACAATAAAACTAAAATAATGGTAGCAATCAGGTCCCTTAAGAAAAACAAGGCGGTGGGTATTAATGACATACCTGCCAAACTATACCAAATAAATCATCTGATCTGCCACAAGCTCTAATATGCAGAGCATAGGATAGTGAGGACTTTCCGCAAGAGTGGAAAAGAGGGATGATCGTCACGCTACCAAAAAATTTAAGCCTGGTTGAGTATGGAAACTGGATAGATACATGCGTTCTTCCAGCCGTAAATAATGGCTAGAATAATTCTAGAACAAATCAGAGAACCTTTAAATTTAACCCCAGCAGACTTTCGCGCTGGATCCTCCTGCACCGATCACATAAACACCTTACGGATCACTATAGAGCAATGCGTTGAGTACGGGTCTCCGCTACATTTAATGTTTTTTGACTTCGGAAAGGCTTTCGACAGTTTGAATCGAGATGCTATGTTTTTGGCCTTACGCAGGTGAGGCATTCCAGGAAAACTCATAACTACGAGAATTATTAAAGCCACATACGAGGGTTGTAAGTGTCTCATTTCGCAGATGTCCGAAGATTTTGAAGTCCATAATAGAGTATGTCAGGGGTGCATACTGTCACCACTATTGTTTTTGGTGGTTATCAGCGATGTATTTCGTGCAACGGACGGAAGGCAACTGTTGAATTGAATGGACAATGACATCTTACCTTAAACACCTTGACTACGCAGACGATGTTTGTCTACTTTCATATCGGATAATGGACCTGGAAGCTGAGGCTGACAAAGTGGGGCTCAAAATGAACACAGACAAAACGAAAGCACATAGTGTTGAACTTAACATTGCCGGACAGGAAGTCCAGAAAGTAGACACTTTCTATACTTCGGAAGTGTGGTCTCGGCTAACTGGGGTTAGAATAGGAAAGGTTAGATTCGTTCGGGATGCTATCCAAAATATGGAAAAGCAATGTTTTCAGCCTAAGAACGAAGCTGTGACTCTTCCGCTCCAACATAGAATCAGTACTGCTGTATGGGTACAGTACTTGGAAAGTGAACACCACTACCACACGCCAGTTACAAACCTTCGTAAGGAGAAAGTGGCAATGGATTGGACACACCCTATAACTGAAAGACAGCTTTGCAAAGAACGCCATACAGTGGAGTCCGCTTACGCAAGCAGGCAGATCAGATGGGCACCCGAAACATACATGGCGCAAAACAGTCGAGGAGGAATCGAGCTCTTTAAGATTGAGTTGAAGAGAGCTCAAACGCATTGCAGAACTCTGAATAAGATGGCGCGCAGGTGTTGCTGGTGTTCAATGCCCGCCGAGGGGTTAGAAATATATATACTCGTATATAGGGAATTCAAGTAATTTAAGTAGTGTCGTATAGGCTTTGCTTTCCGCTTGTGCAGCCAAGTTTTAATTTGATACAGTTAGGAGCTGACTTGACTTGAAAATGAATTTAAGAACCTGCTCAAACAATTACGTCCACCTAACTGCTTAACATTGCTGCTGTGAAGAAGGAGAACTAAGGACTTAAACGAATAAAACCTGTAAATTTTAATATGGGCTATACAAGGCGTAAAAATTGCAATCCCATTTTGTACCCAAATTAGCCTGTGTATTCTCTAGTTTCAGTTTGTTATTGATTTTAATTCGGTGCGGTTTAAAATATTTAGAAAATATGAGTTAAGAATAACGCCGTAAAAAGATCATCGACAAATGGCTCGAAAATACTTCGCGTCTAAATCATTTCATCGCAAAAAATTTAAACATAGCACGCAGTACAGTAAATTCTGTTATTAAACGATATTTGGAGACGTTGACAGTTAAGCCAAAATAGAAAAGTGGAGCTAAAAGTGGAGCACATGCTACAAATTTGGACAGGAAAATAGTGGGTACCATCGTAAAAAACCGGACTATGTCATCCAGAGATGTTGCTCGGAAATGTAATACCAACCAAACAATGGTACAAAGATCTAAAAAACGTAACGGTCTAAAAACACGAAAAAAACAAAAAATACCAAAAGTTACTAAAAAGTCATAAAAACACGAGCCCGAAAGCTATACGAGTTGATCGGCAACAAGAAAGCGTGCTTGGCCTTGGACGACGAAACTTATGTCAAAGCCGACTTTACTACTCTTCCAGGTGCGCAGTTTTACAACTCGTTTAAAGCTGAGATTCTTCCGCAATCAACAACATCGATTGGGATGGAAAAATTCTTGTCAAAATATCTCGTTTGGCAGGCCATTTGCCAATGTGGATACAGAAGCTCATCGTTTATTACAACGGGAACAATTAACGGAGAAGTGTACATTAACGAGTGCCTAAAAAAAAGGTTGATTCCTTTCTTAAACAAACACGAGGGTTCAACATTATTTTGGCCAGATTTAGCTTCAGCTCATTATGCTCATGCGACGTTGAGCTTTCTTGTTGCTAAAAATGTCGACTTTGTCCCAAAAGACATGAATCCACCCAATGTTCCACAGTGCCGTCCCATTGAAAGGTATTGGGCTTTGGTCAAAGCTAAATTGAGGAAAAGTGAGCAGTGTGCAAAGGACGTAAAAGATTTTAGTGCTAAATGGAAAAGAGCGTCCAAAAAGATCACAGATGTAACTGTCACCAACCTTATGAAGGACATTCGAAAGAAGTTGAGGAAAGAATGGGAACCCAAATAATTTTTTTATTTTTTGTAATTGTTAATGAATTTAATAAAAACAGAGTTTTAAAGCAAATAAAAAAAAATTATATGAATTATGAAAATAGTTTTTTTTTTCTTTGAGGTTTCCAAATTTTATTCGTTTCAGTTCTTATTCCTGAAGAACATGGGAAAGAAATAAGATGCCGCGCACAGTATCTACAGCAAATGTCTCAAAACACTTTTCGCTGTACTGTGTAAAAGTTCAAATCTTCCAGACAATTTAAACTAAGATGCAATTGGAAAACAACTGAACAACTGAAATTTTACCAATTTTCAGAAGGGATGACCAAACATTACATTTTGAGATTTGGCCTTATGTCGCTTGGCCTTATGTCATGGTACCAAGTATTGGTGTTCAAAAGAGTTCGGTATTTGGCCCCATATTATTCCTTATATACACATATCAACTGATTATTTTGTTTTAAGCCTAAAGGTAAAAAAAACTGGGATTGTTGACGGTATAGGGTGTTCATATCATCCAAAAATTCTGTATTATACTGTGCGGTAGACATTAACTACGATTTGGAAATACTGAGACATTGGTTTGATATGCACAAGCTTGGCATAAGTGACAAAAATAACACTATAATTTTTAATATTTCCTCTTACGTTGTTAGATCTCCGACTTTCATCTTCCATAGTGTTGGCTGTGAAAGTAAACGAATAAATTCTACCACTTGCAATGCGAATAGTTCTGTCACAACTTTTGATGGTAGCCTTAGGTGTTCCTTTAAATGTTTTACCATTGAAAATATAAAAGTTTTTAAGTACAATACTTAGGTAGTAAAATGAACTGGAGCGTACACACCTCGCAATTGAAAAAGTATCTTTTGAAAGCAACATTTATTATGTACTCGTATCATCTGAGACCGATAAATTCTCGGAAGATACTTGAAACAGTTTATTATGGTTTAGTGTTATCAAAGTTGCAGTACGAAATTCTGTACTGTGAGTACATTCATTAATAACTTGCAGCCCTTAATGGCTTTGCAAAAGCACATCCTTTCAATAATCTGGAAAAAAAATGGTCGTGGGAGAAAAAATTTTTTTGGGTTAGAAGATACTTTCTCCAAAACAACTATAAGTTTATAAAGTCTTAAAAATATTTTACGTAAGAAGTGGAAATTTCTTAAATCAAAATTCAATTGCGTATAATTTTCGCAGCAACGAACAATTAGTGGCTTCCATCCCGCCCTACTGGAACCGTAGCTTTTTAAATTTTCTGCTCCGTAGCACCCATTGGAAATTAGTAATGTACCACATATGTTCTGCTTCTAACAAGAAAATAAAAGCGTGGCTGATAAACTTTGATTTTATTGATGTATATAGTTTATTTTTAACTTAACCGAGCTGAACACTCGGTATGTCGGACGAGGCATATCTATCTGACCTGATGGGCAAAGGACTGCAGATGCCTTACAAAATATCCTCAGAAGGAGGGCGTGCAGCGGAGGAATTCCCCTGGGACGTCCACAGCCAGACCAGCGGAAGCTTCATTTGAACTACATCGGTGATTTCGGAGCACAGGTCAATAAAGAATATTACAAAATAAATAAGGGTCTTGAAAAAAAGAGATTGTGGCGGTGGAACCAGTAGGTTGCTGGCATTGGAGCATCGAGCTCCCTATCCCTGGAATTAAAATCAAGGACCTGAATCTCCAGATTTGCATCGGGAATATTTTGCCTACTATAAACCAACAAGTTCCGTAACAACAACAAGCCTCGGATATGGACGACCTTATCGTTGACGATCACAAAAAACGAGGACAACGACCTTCGTATTTCTATGGGTCTGAACATACCAGATCTTTAACAAGCTACGTGCAGCCGAAGAATGAGCGGTCGCCCTTGACTACAGATATCATTGTCATCCAGTGTTTACGGGGTGGGTCGATCCAAAGAAGATTGAAAAATTTTGACATGTAACTACATTATGGTGATTGCAGGAAACAGAAACAGTGGTTATTCGAGTGAGGATTTGTCATACGCGGCAGATTTAGGGAAGAAGTCTTGAGCTTCCGAAATTTGAGTAAGCATCTGATGGCTAAATTCGGCAACATAAGCCTAATATGCGCTCATGGCATTGCGGACGCCAAGAAGTAATTTTTGGATGAGCTGCTCTACAAGACAAATGAGAAATGTTCTTAGATATGATGTGAAAAGAGCACAACTTTAGTAAGACAGTTGGTAAGCACAGCCAATGCACAGCAAAAGCAATATGAAAAACATCGACTTCTCTGGAAGAAGAAAAGGAGGCGAAAAGATGTTGAGAGTTTGTAATGGATGTTTTCTTTTTAGGGGTTTGGTTTTTAAACTGACAACACTGTTTCTACAGATTGTCAGTTAGTATTGTATATTTTGCCATTTTACGATGAATAACATAGATTAACGCAAATTGTGCAAAGCCATGAGTCGGTTTGCCAATCTTATCATGCGCTACGTCCACCTGAGTAAGTTATTCGGAACACGATGAATCGTTTTCGCACCACGTACACTCTAGTGGATAATACGCACAACCAAGAACGACAAACAGTGCGAACAGAAGAAGGTATTGCCGTTGTGGGGCGCAGTGTTGAGGAGAATCCGAATGAGTCGATTCACCATCGTGCGCAGCAATTGGAGCTATGCCCATCCACTTAGTGGAAGATTTTACAGAAAGATCTTGACTTAAAAGCTTATAAGATCCAGCTGTGCAAGAGCTGAAACCGCGTGACCATTATACGCGTCGTAAGTTCGGTGAATGGGCCGAAAACCTGATTCAGCTTGATCCTCATTTTCAACTCCAAGTTTTGTTGTCAGATGAGGCCTATTTTGGTTAAATATATAGTAAGCAAGCAAAATTGCCGAACTTGGAGTGGAGAAAACCCAGAAGCCTTTGTCGAGATGCCCTTACCACCATTAAAACTCACTGTTTGGTGTGCTTTATGGTCTCGTGGAAACACCGGTCCACATTTCTTTACGGACGATGCCGGCCGGAATGTTACTGTCAATGGTGACGTTTCTCTTTTGAATGACATTGGCGTGACAGAGCTGTGGTTTCAACAAGATGGCGCAATATGCCACACGGTGCGCGATATTAATTTGTTGCGGGAAACATTTGCTGAGTGCATAATTGAAGCGCGTATATGAACTGGCCTCCACAATCCTGTAATCTCACACATTTAGATTACTTTCTTTGGAGGTATGTGAAGTGAAAGGTAGTTTATGCCGATAAATCAGAGGCGATTCGGAAGTCAACATTCGCCGTGTTGCTGATATACCATACGGCCCTAAGCTTAAGTCAAACAAAGTCGTTGCATCTGGCTTACCGGGCCAGGAATTCAAAGCAACTGAAAGTACTTTGTTTATACGATCCACTAAAATGATGACGATCAATTATAGAGGTCTAAGTCTCTTCAATATTGCGCATTAGGTCTTATTTGTCATATTGTGCGAACATCTGAAAAAAGTTGATTGGCCCCTAACAGGAAAGTCTACAATCGACCAAATTTTCACTCTCCGGTGGATCTTGAAAAAATCGCAAAAATTATAAATCAGTACACACCATCTTTTCATCGATCCTAGGGACGTATATGACAGCGCTTATAGAAACGAGCTGGATAGATTCATGTAAAGTTTGCTTTGGTGTTCGTGATAAACTCGTCCATCTGTGCAGAATGACGATTGTAAACGCTCCCAGCTTCATCAAGGTCGGGAACGACCCAACTGGGACCTTTGATGTCAAAAAAGCGGAACCCATAAATGAACATTTTAAAAGTCTGCGCAACTATTAGCGTACGCCGATGATATCGACATAATTGGGCCAACAATACATACCTTTACAGAAACGAAACGAAGAATTACCTTTACCAATTGCTGTTCCTTTGGGCTAAGGAGTCAATTCAGCAGTAAGGTCCAGCCCATCTTTATGGCGCTAAAACATGGGCTCTATCGAAAGGTGATGAAGATACTCGTATCTTTACTTATTTTAAGAGAAAAATTCTTTCCAAGATATTCGTTCCCGTTTGCGTTGGAGGGTTTTTAAGGAGAAGATTCAACGATCTAAACGGCAACATCGACCTAGTCAGAAAATTACGCATCAGTCATTTGATATTGCAAGGACATGTAGAGCGAATGGACACTGAACGTGGAGGGACAACGTATTAGATGAAGACCTCGTCTTATGTGGCGCACAAGTAAGGGGGACCTAAATCGACTTAAAGTGGACAACTGGAGGGAGTTCGGTAATGACCGAGCTAACTGGAGAAGTTTGTTAGTTGGGGCGCAGTTTCATCCCAATCTGTAGCGCTACTTTAGTAAACAAGTAAAGACATGCCAAGGGTAACATCTCCCAAAGAAATACCGAGTTGTGATGCAGATGTCCCGCTATCCCGCAAAAGTTTTAAAAGAAAACACGTTGCAAGTTACATCTGATTATGAAAGTGGTGACGTCCGGAGTATATCCAGTCGCTGCTTTTATAGGCTAAAAAAATTACTAAAATCAGTGTGCGAAACAAAGAATAAAGAAAACGTTTTAAAAGGACTTCACCATCTCTGCCTTCCTGTGCGGGGTAGTGCGTTTACTTTCGCAAAATTGAATGAAAATTTTTTCGATTTGTTCGAAAAAAAGTTTCGATGATAACGGTATACCTACATATGCATATGTACTTTGTACTATATAAAACTTTTAAAAATCAAATAAAAACACTTTCGCCCTCACTTAACAAATCAACAGGACGACGGCTTTAACGTGGCATAATCCACTCAACCTATAAAAAACTTTGGAATAAAAACAGTTAAAATGAAAGTCCTAATCCTAATTTGTTTAAAAATAGAAATAACAAAGCAGTGCAGGTTATTTGCCACATATAAGCCATCGTTCAGTTTATTTCAACCCAGAAACAAGGGCACTGCGTTTATGACTTTATATTGCGTGTGCAATGCCATATCCAATGCAGACTTATCCGATTTACAAATGCTGCCATACTTTTTATATTCGAAAGTAGGTGCATGTGTACAAATGTCTTTTCAAGTCAATCAACTGAAACCTGTATACACAACTGACCTCAGAACTCCAAGGAACAGCAACAACAAAACACGTTAATATCTCAAGACAGACTGTTTGGAGATACTCGTAGGTAGTGAGATTTGGCCCTGAACTTCTTCCCTATCGATTTGCATGATAAACCACGACATGTATATTTTACAACCACGAAACCTCAAACCAAACCACATATGACATTCGTAATTGAATATTGGTAATTGCTTGTTGAATGATACCTTGCAACGTACGAGTACTCGTATTATTATCCGAAAACGCCAAAGTAAAGTTGACAACGAAACCGCGAGCATTCATTTGATCCACCGCTTGCGATAATACAGATTTCTTAATCTTTACAAGTTAACGATCTCATATATACCCGAAGGTTGGTATTTAGGTTGTAGATACTGTTTAGGCAAGAAACACCTTCACTTTTAAACTTTCTTTGTTTTAGTAAATCACGGTCAATTTGCTTAAAGTATTTTAATTGAAAATAAAAAATTTTAGCAATCACTTGTCCAACTAGTTTGATACTATAAACAACTCTAAGCACTCCACCGCAGCTGATTTTAATTCCGAAACCGAACGACACCTTAAGCACTCAAAGTCCAGTGAATGACTGAATGAAAATGCTGCTTTGAGATACTTGTGCTTACTCGTAAATCCCAGAATTGTAGCGACATATCTCGGATAGTCTTTCATAGTAGCCGTGCATATTTAATCACACTATGATTAAGCAAAGGTGGGTGACTATTTCCACAAGTTTTAATAAATCTGGTTTAATAAAAATGTACAATCATGGTAAAAAACTGTGTTAATGTGAGAACCCTTAGCTTTCTATTCTAATCGTGGAATTAATTGTGATTGCTAGGCAAACAAGGAAAATGGTACTAAATTATCTGATAGATACATAGACATCATAGACAGAGCTACTCGTATTTTTTAATATATGCACTTTTAGCTTTACAACCTTTAAGAAATTAAACACGTGCAAATCTTTTAATTTAAGACCTCGAGTGTAGAAAATGTGAAATTGTAGACGAGATCACAGATTAAGAAAAATGTTTAATTCATCGCCAATGACATTGGGCGTCTCGGTTGTAATTCAGTTGTAACTCAGTTGTATCTATAGTTTTAGTAGTACTAAATTTGTAAAAAAATAGTGTGGAATTATGTATACTAGCTCAGTATAAGGAAATACTAGAACAACATACTCGTAAATACAAAGTGAGTTTTCCTGACTTCAAGAATACGCATATCAGCAGTTCTGATATCTATTTTATTTTAGTGCAGTGATACCACTTTACGGGGATATACAGCGTGAAAAAAAATTAATATTTCGTATAAGACATGAGTCATTCGAAAGCCGGATTGGTAAAAGGAACTTTAACGCAAAAAAAGCGAAATAAATATTTCATCTATGGGAATTATGAGGGATAATTTGAGATATCTTATCTGAAAGAAGATGTAAGCTGCATGAAAAATTATTTGGTAATTCACATCAAGAGAAGATCATCACTTACTTTTTCTTTTTCTGCTACTTGGAGAGGAAGTAGAACAAACACGAGCCTAGTTATAAATCAAAATATTAGGATGGATAATCCTAATCCAGAGATCTCTACCTTCATAGTACAATCACTGGGCAATTTGTGCTTTCAGATGGAGATTTGCAGCTGTATGTCAGACACGAATGAGCATGGGACAGGAAACTAGTTATGATGATGATGTCGTAAGTTGAACAGTGAAAACTTAAAAACTGTCAGCATTCCCGGATGTGATCGATAGGGCTGATAAGGCTTTCGAAATACATCCAATTTCAATTTCAGTCCAATCATAGATGATTTTTTTTTTCTGTCGGAACAGAGCACTCAGACAAAGAACTAGGCCATTGTACTCTTTGTGAAGTTCCTTTTAATAAAATCCTTCAGTTTTACGAAGAAAGATGAGTAAGCCCTTCAGTGATACGGTGCCTACAGTACCAGCACCCATCACGTCAGCGGCGAGTACCTGAAGCCTGATGCTAGCGTGAGCCGGACATTCACAGAGATAGTGCTCAGCGGTGTCGTCATCACTTTCGCAGCAAGAATCGCAGGATTTTGTGTCACTTATGTCCAGCACATTTAAGTGCTTTGCCCTGTCATGACGCCAGTAAGCTGAAGGACCGCAGAAAGGCTGCTGAATTCGTAGAGACATTGGGAGGCATTCGTTTGGTCTGGTTGCATCCCGGGGAACTTTACCGTAGATGTTTTCTACGTAACCTGTTTAGTCCAGAGAAGTTTGTTATCCAGGATGGCAGCGAAATACTTAGCTTCTTTGGAGAATTGGGTGGTGATGCTTTTTTTAAGTTCTAGATGAGTCTGACTAGGCAGCTTCCTCCTTCTCGTAAAAAGAACAACCTAAGTTTTGAGAGGATTAACTGAAAGACAGTCGCTAGACACAGACAGTACAGCTACCCCCGCCACCACATATTGGCCGCAGCCAGCATCTGCAATCAATGTCCTATTCACCAGCATTGCTTTTATCCACAAAACTTCTGATTCATCTACGCCGCGTTGTCTGGCCGAGTTACACATGCCATCAAAAGCTGAGTAGTCGAAAATACTTTCAACGTCGTTGAAAATGCCTTCTTGTTGAGTGGCCCTTCAATTCTGCCTAGCAGATTCTCAAGCGCATTCTCGCAGGATCTTCCGCGTTGGTAGGCGTGATGCATCGCCGACAGAGAATGCATTCACAAGGCGGTTTTGCGCACATAGAATGAAGGAAGTCAGACTTATAGGTCTGAAAATCTTGGCGAGCGAGTAGTTGTCCTTTCCGATTTTCGGTATAAAGGCCACTCTCACTGTTCGATTATGCCACAGTCCGCAGTGGACTATGGGCTGAGCTGGGCCTGTTTGGTGAGTTTACCTTCCACTTAAGTGGTCTACCTGAGATAGGATCGTCCGATACTACGTTGTCCCTCTGGGTTAGAATCGAAAACTTTTAGGGCTGGTGTCTGTGTATTCAAGGTGACCTAGCCATCCACACGGCTTTATCCGAGCTCTCTGATGCATTCGATATCGCTGTAGAGCCCATGCAGTTCGCTGTACATCTTCTTCATTCAATATCCAAGCTGCTGCACCGTACAGGAGGACTCGGATCATCAGTGTCTTGAAATGTGTTTTCGTCTGGCTTCTAAGCCCAAAGCAGCTATGAGTAGCAAGTTTGATACTTCGCATGATTTCCGCGTGAATGAATTGGAAAACTACTTGCGTTCCCAAGACCGAAAACTTTCCATATTTACTATATGTGGCAATGCCAACCTAAAATAGAGTGAGAACATCTTCGATGTTGCCAAATATGCTGCGAAATATCAATGCAGGGTTTCCCAAACGTTGTACGAAATACTTTACTCCGTCTGATCTGACCTTAATTTACAATATATGACATTTATTAAAATGGACTGTAATGCTCTAACCGCTCAACTGCTTTTAGGACCTCTCTGCACCTGCTAGATTGGAATCAAGACCATGCTACCAAATACATAAGGGACGTTTTTTTATCACTATTTTCACCACCAGTGCTCTATCAAAATTGGCAGTAACATGTCGTTCATTCAAACCCGCAACTATAGAACTCCTTTCCCTACTAATGCTATGCATTAAACTTGCCGATGAAAGTAAAGATTTTTGACTTCAGCTTAAGTATTACCAGTCGGACCGGTAACAGTAAGGCATATACCAAAATATTTCATTAGAGGAAATTATTACTTAGAAATGGAAACTTTGGTGCGATCCACATAAAATGATTCCCTCTAAAATGTGCCAAATATCGGTCTCTTCAACATCGTGAAAAAAATCTTATCTTACATTAGCACACCCACAACCATTTCTCAGCGATGAGATCGCCACTATCACTTCGCTTTTATGCCGGATAAGCCAACAATTGACCAGCATAACCGCCAAAAACATAACGACTTTGACGGTATGATACGCAGACATATTATGCGAAACTCGCAGTCCGTAATTGTATAACAAATTCCTCCGCCAAGGGCTTCTGAAATCCTGCGGATATGCTTACGCGACTCAAAGACGTGGGATGTTTATTCCTACAAGTAGAACATAAATCGCTTCAATAAGAATTGTTGTACTGGGACAGAAGGGTTAAACAAATCGGCATTTCTTAACTTACTCTTAGATTAGAGAAGGTCCATTTTCGTACCACAGGTTCTCATCGTCTTAACACTTAAACCCTAGAGGCCACGGGGGTCTGCTTGAAATAGATTCAATTAACCACCGAACTAGTTTTTACTTCACAGCACCCCAACATTTTGAGGAAGTAATCACCAAGATTATACAATATATTTTCTTGTAAACAAAACATTATCCCTACAGTTCCAGTAAACAATCGACAAAATCCAATGGGTCGCTGATAGTAATACCATTGGTAGTCTTAGGGTAAAAATTCCATCATCCATTCTTAAGCGCGTTCCAATATGACAAAAAGGTAAAAAGAATCCCTTGAGGCCGCACCAATTATTAAAAAAAAACAAAGGTTCTATGTAGAACCGATTACCAGCCAAATACTGGGAACAGAAAAACGGAATTTCTAATGTCAACAAACAATCTCTTATCCCGCTGTGAACTAAGAATTGACAATACAAATAACACAGTAAGTCAATAGAGTAGGTAGATCTCCATGTCCTGTTGTATGTCCTAACATTTCTCAAACGGATAAAATGATAATGCATTTGGCCTTTTAAACCGTTTTCTCATAAAATTTTTTGCTACATATTCAACTGGGTCGACAATTCATCAGATAGTGCAAACACTTTATGGGGATTTTCACACTTCTAAATGTTACCATCAACAATGATCTAATTTGAAAATTGCAAATACTACAGATAGGGTTCCCGGGAAATTTTATGTAATTCCATTCTATCTAATGCCCAGATTTCATGTGAAGCCGATGCTGAAACCACATGTCTTCTGTACGAAAATCACCGAATTGTTACTGGGAATGGTCCAAAAAAGTTTACTGTACCGACAACCCTGCGAGTATTTATGAAAAAGTAGAGGTGGATGGAAATTCCAATTGCTGAAAATGATGCCGCACGCTGACTGATGAATTTTTAAGAACATTGTCACCTACTGCAGCAATATTTTCGCGTAAACAGGGAATGCGAGAATTCGATGGTATTTGCTCATCCGTTGCTGACCAGATTCATTCGATTTTTTCCGATTATCTCTCAACCGGAAAACGACACGGACGTTTTTGTGTCGTGAAATTGATTCACAGTGTGTAAATGTTGTTTGTTGCTGAATATTTCCCAATTTCAACCATGCTGCTCAAGAATTACAAAACCAATCATTTCAAGGTATTAAATGTCCTTGACAGAACAAAACTGGAATCGAAAAATTGCATCACGGCGGTTTTTGACTTACGAATATACGAGTAGCATAGTATTTGATGGTTAATACTCGTACATTGTTAAACTGTGCACAGGTAAGTAAAATTATGAGCTACATACGACATCATATTATATTTAGGATTTTCCTAATCACCACATGTGGTAATGTGGTTAGTCGTAGTGATTTTTGTCGCGATGTGAAAATTGAAAACAAAGTGATGAGACTAAGAAACTGGTAAATGAAAACACTTTCCGGTTTCGAAGATAGTTGTGTAGTGTAATTACGATGAAGCTGGATGAACAGAAATTTAAGACTTGAACACTCTCCATGCTATGAACTTGTGGTTTCACAATTATCTTCATGGGATCCCTGCCCAAGAACGGGCATTGGTATGTGCATATGTTCTATTTGCTCTAATTTAATCAGATTAGATGCCTTAAATGTGGCAAAAAGCATTCCTTGGCTTAAAATATCTCTAAAGCAATATGTATATGATTTATTGTGTAAGAACAATTTGAAGGAGTTCATGCCCTTATTTCAAAGGTTTATTCATCTCCACCTTGCTTCTTCTGGATGGCCAGTCATCGGATTTTAGAATCTAACAAAGAGTTAAAGTGTATCCATGAGCAGTGGGGTTTTCAGATTCGGGACATTTTTGATCTTATCGTCAGGACAATCAGAAAAGCAATGTATAGTCAAATTTTCACCTGTGATATAGTGCAGCGATACGCAAACATGGACCTTTAATTCATGAGTGTGTTTTTATCTTGTAAACAATCATAATTACAATTTTCCTATGAAACCCACGATGTCGTCGTTGCTCCAGCAGGGCACATAAAGGAGTAAACGTGCTTCCATACTGTTTGGATCTAGCCCCAAATTGGCTGTTTACCAAATTATAGGCGACTGCATTCTCTATGTGCTGGGTAAAAACCCAAAGCCACTCTCTAAGATTCTCCAGTACACCTTAGACACACTCTTCTTTTGGACATATAGCTGTGAGGTTAACGTTAGCCCGGCCGTTAGACAGAGCAGATTCTTTTCATGAGTTGAACCGAAACACACAGCATCATGCCACCTAAGTTGAATGGCATCCCTATAAGTTTCTTGAAAAAACCGAAACTTCCTGCCTGCATTTGCATAGCTGGTGCGATAAGAAGCTCTCTAATGGCGGCTCTTCAAGCATTTCCCCATTTGCTACCAATAGATCATCGGCATGCGGATTGCAATTAACTCTGTCTTCAAGGTCAGAGATATTCAGGAATAGAAATAGCTAAATGTAGAAAATGTCAGTATATCGGCCTCTCCTATCAACCAACCTTCAACTTGAAAAGTTGTTGGTTCAATCAACTTGTTCAGATAGCTCAACAACAAAAAGAAAATAAACACACCAAATTAAATAAAATGTCTTTAATTGTGGACTATATGTCTTGGTGTGATAAGAAGTATGACTCTCGCAAGATTATATACGACACAGCACAGATGTCGGTGGCAGGTCCCGTTGGCATCGTTTCGTCTGATTGTACAAATAGTTAGTAGACAATTGAAGCGGTTTTTTTGACTCCCTGTCGTCCGTGGCAGTAGTTTTCCCTGAAATTAGGTTTGCTCTTGAAATGTGGTTTATGACCACCTGGATGCTGTTTTGTTGCTAGGTTGCAGGCTGCTCAATTGCCGTTAGTATGCGCGATAATGTTTATTTTATGATGATTCTAGACATTCCGCCTCAAATTGAAGACCTGCCTTCAATTCTCCGTGGCTGAATCTATCTTGGAGACGATGCACAATTTTTGCACGGGACACACTAATTTCGTATGCTCCATTTTAATATCCTGATCTGCTCTAATGAACTCGTCCGAGAGGCCATACCGTGGGTGACATGTTCTCATTCTTGCCCAGCACCAAATCGTCTATCGCTATATTACCGCTCTGCTCGTTCCACTTGAATCACTGCTGTAGCATGTGGATATATTCCTCGCTCCACCTCGTCCAAAAGTGCTGCTGCATCTGATGTATCATTGCCCAAAACTTAAGCCAACTCTGTGGCACCTCGCTGACGTCTGTCATTAACGGGTGAACGAACTGTTCTCCGATCGTGCAATACCCAGGTGTGTGCGCACACATATCGCTCGGGTGGTCGCATAAAGCACTGAGTGGACGTGAATTTACGAACGCCTCAATTTGCACCAGGGTCGTCGCCGAGATCTCAAATGTGTAGATCTGCTTGCCCATTACTCTATGCAGATGGTGTTTCAGAAAATTGACGCCAGCTTCCCAAACACCGCCTGTGTGTGGTGCAGCTGACACCACGAATTTCCACTTGGCTCCCATGGCACCGATTAGCTCTAATAGAAGCCATTTTCCTTTCCCGGTCCTAGGAAACTCCCGGTCGGCGCCGATGAAGGTTATGGCGTTGTAGTTCCATAGCACTGAACATGCACCACGTCTTCCCACAGCTTCCCAACAATTACTAGTTTTAAAGCTACACTTGCTCCTTCGCATTGCGTCTTGCTGAGAAGTGGCTGGACATTATGCCAGTCTTGACCTGGCTGTTTGAGATAATGCTGCCCTTCTCACCATATGGCGGCACCTTTCAGCTGCACTACTGCAACTCTTCTTGAAATGACACATGCTTCCAGGGATGGCTCCCAGTTAGTTCCTGTATAGCACTGACCCTATTTGCCTCGAAGGTCTTCAGCTCGTAAGGAATCTTGGTGATCCAATATAGCACTACCATGGAGTTGTTCTAGTATGTCTTGGTGATGTGTTGTAATTACCACGCGGTACTCATTTGCTTCAATAATTTGCACAAAAGATGTGCTGCACACAACTCCGGTTGTTTTCAAGAGCGCTACCAGGATACAGCTGGTCTCGCCTGTGCTTGAGGAAGTACTTTCACAATCGAGGACAAGTGTAAGTTGAAATCCGCTTGCACGCAATGACGAAATTACTTCCTTGCCCAAAACAATGGCTTCCTCTTCGTTGTCTGCTCCAGACAACATGTCGTAGAAGCTGTATGTTATTGCTTCGTAATCTAACGGATATGTATTTCTGTTGTCCTCTGTATATTGGTTCATTGCTCTGACGGCGTTAAAACTGCACGAGGTCATGCCATAAGTGACCACCGTCAGCCAGAATACCTGAAGTTCGTCATCAGGATGCTCTCTCCAAAATATTCTCTACAGGTTCCATTGATTTGGATTGACACGAACCTGCCTGTGCATCTCCTGGATGTCTGCGGTTATCGCAACCTTGAAGCACTGGAAGTGCGTAATAATCGCTGCTAAGTCGTCCTGGATCTTTGCTCCAGGAAATAGAACATCGTTCGGTAAGATTCCGCTGTTCGTTCTGCACAATGCATCGAAGACGACGCGAAACTTCTCCGTGATGCAATGATGAGGAGGTTGATGTAGAAGGTTGTTCCACCTGTTCTCGGCTCCCGGCTCATTGCTCTCATGTGATCCAGTTCCTGGTATTCACGCATGAAGCCTGCGTACTCCTCATTCAGCTCCGGGTTTGCCCAAAATCTCTGCTCAGGTTGGAGAGCCCATTTCATGGCTGTTGCTTTAGAACTTCCTAAACTCTGCGTCCTCGGATTGATGGGAATCGTAACAACATACCGACCGGACGGGTCTCGATAATGCGTATTCTACAACCCATTTGTCGTCTGCCGAGATCATTTTTCGTTTTCTCAACTCTTCAATTTCCCAGAATTCTTTGATCTGCTTATGCAATGGCAAATCTAATGGTTCTGAGCTCTCAATCCGGTCTGATGCCTTTTTACCTTATCTTGGATCACATCACATCACCCATATTTGAGCTCCACGTAGTATTTCGACGCTGGTGGGTTTGTTGTACATTGGATCCGCCAACTACATCTTGCTCAGATCGACTGTCTGCCCTAGTGGTACGTCTCCGATCGGCAGACACGAAGATATCCTTTTGATGATGAACAACTCACAGCTCAGCGAGAATGTCGAATCTGTTTCTGAAAGTATGTCTATTTGAACGACACAAGTTAATCGCACGTTAGTCTCAGCTCCGATTCCACTCACACTTGCGTTTTGGATGCCCATTCGCTGTATACACTGCTCTGTTATGAGATTTACCTAACGTCAGCTGTGAAGTAAGGCCCTCACCTGCATGGTTCGCTCTGTACCGATTCTCACTTTCACGTTGACTACGATTGGGTCCCAAGTCGTGATGTCTAGCCCAAGAGCACGCAACGAACTGACTTGGACCTTTGCCTCATTCACCATGTCACGGATTCTGCGCGTTTTTGACGTCTCTGCATAGAGTTTTGGGATTGCGTGTAGTGCATTCAAATGATCATCTACAATGTGCTATTCATTGCCATACACCTCGTTCAACGAGCCTGCATATATAATGGTCCTCGGTGATTCGACATTTGCCAATCACCCCTGAGGGCTATCCTTTCAATGCCGTTACCAGCCCACGCATTTTGGATATGCTGCCATTGCTGGGTTGGAGTGGACTTCGGTGATGAATTGGTCTCGAAATTCACGCCACTGATGTCGTGCTCGAGCGTGATGCTTTTAGTGAGTCGCTCCTGCGCCTGCCGCACATGAATTACGTTTGCCGCCGGAGTTGTTGCACTGTCAACCGCGCTCTGCCGTTCCAGACTTTAATAAGGTGGAACATATCCTCTGTCGTGCCCAAATAATGCTCGTGGACCTCTAGCTCTTCTTTATCTGCCGCACTTTCTACCAGTGACGCATTTTCAGCAGCCGACAGCTTGGTACTCAATAATGATTCACCTACCTGCTGTATCAAAACCTGGTTCTTCGACGAATTTCGCAATGCCCATAAGCGATGAGCGAAAAACATCTCTGCGCACCGTATCACCCATTTTAAGGACTTGCACTCTAAATTCCGTAAGACCGTACGCACTCGTGGCAATTAAGGTCGATCCTTCGGAAATCACCACAACTTCGTATGGAATGAGCACTTTTTTCCTGTTCAAAGTTCCGCTATGGACTGCACAACGACACAAATGCATTCTATGTCTGAGCAAGACGCACAAGGCAAATGTTTTTTAAGCTCGAAACAACAGATGGGCACAATATTCTTTGGCAAAAATGCACAAATTCTTCACTGATTATTCATTTTTATTTTTTAAATCTTATATGGCTCGGTTAGGACTCAGATATGCTGCTCAACAACAAAAAGAAAGTAAACGCACCAAGTTAAATAAAATGTCTTTATTTGTGGACTGTATAGCACAGATGTCGGTCGCAGGTCCCGTTGGCATCGTCTCATCTGATGTGTACAATTGAGTAGACAATTGAATGTTGTCGGCTGCTATTCTTTATGTGTCCTTTTTTTTTTGTTTTTTATAAAAGAACTTAACACTCAAAAGGGTATTACTACTCTTAAAATGCCGGAGCACGTGTTAAGTTTTTCGGAAAATTGGATAGAGAGAGAGAGAAAGATTTTTGGGCTCAGTGGTTATTTCGCTCCATGGGTCGCAATCCAACATTTAATGGGGAGACTAAATTGGATTTGATGTTGTATTTAGGCAACCATTCATCTCACAAGATTTTAGTTGTCTGAAAAAAAGTCTTTCGGTCACGGCTAGTATTGAACCCCGAACCGTCCGATTGGGAGGCCAACACACTTTTTTTTTCAGTTTAAATGCATTTTTATTTAATCTCTTAATTTACTCTTACATGCTAGACAAAAAACGCTTAAAAATTAGCTTAAATAACTTACAAATAGTCTTATTCTAACATACTGGCCCCATGCGGGCACTCTAAGTTAAACCTAACTCTTAAACTAAGTCTTTCGACGAATCTTACAGTCTATATTTAATTTTATATTTACGTTAAAACTAAAACTAAGAAAATAAATTTTAATCAAAAACTTAGTATATGGACTTTTTTTTAATTAAACTTACAGACTACCTAAAGAATAAATCTTAATCTACTTAACCTACTTACATATAATACATTCATACACATATATACAATACACAACGCATATACACTTCATATATACATATATGCCTATACAAATACATATATGTATATATTTATATTTTTTTTTGGATTTTTTTATTTTTATTCGTTTTTTTTTCTGTTTTTTTTTTATTTTTATTTTTTATTTTTTTTTTTCTTAAAATCTAACTTAATACTACCTAAAACTATATAAGCCGGCCACGGCTAAAAAAACAAAAACAAAAATTAGGCTGGCCCACTCTGCTTCACATGAAGCTACCTATCACTGGAGGAGTTCGACGACGAAGCATCCTCGCCTTCATCAAGCCACCAAAATTGCTGGTGCTGCTGAGCAACATCCCTTCTGTCACGACTCCCTACCGCCCTACTGAACCGGAGACGCTCCGCACTGCCATGTGCGACGTCTCTCTCGTAGTTGAGTCGCCTGTCCGCAGCTGTTCGAGCGACGTGGAAGATTAGCAGCACCGCCAATCTGTCCTGGATCAGACCTTTGCTATCTAGGTAAAGGAACGCTTCTAGAGGAATAAAGCCGTCAAGGCGAGCTCTCTCGTGATACATATAGTTGGGGTAGTAAGCCCCGGAGATCAGGTTGTTCGATGAGGTCATTGCTCTTGCAATGTGCCTTCGAGTCAACTTAATGACGAAATTGTCCACTCTTATCAGGTTCGCCGTATTGTACAAGACCTCATTAGGATAGAATTTTATGTACTCAGACTCTGGTGTTCTGTATAAGCGAAGACAAGTCCTAAGACAAGCCCTCTCAAACACCCGAATCTTTTCCAATAAACTTGCTCTCACGTTGAACCACACGGGACACCCAAATACAAGCATGGGCCTGATAAGGGCCATGTAACAGATTACCTTCACCCTCGCATCGAGTTGGCTGTTATAAAACAGTCTCTTTGTAAGGGCAAAAGCACCTTTGGCTCTGGCCAGAGCAACATCTATATGTTTGTTAAAATACAGATATTGATCTAGCCAGATCCCAAGGTATCTGACTACATTTCGACAAGCAAGTGGCTGTCCATGTTGTCCGACGATAGAGAACTTTCGCCAATTCTTTCTGGTATCCCTAGAGGCCCCAGACAAAGGCGTCCTAAACAGAATGGTTTCCGATTTCTGGAAGTTGATTTTCAACTTCCAGTCATCGCAATATTGTTTAATTTTATCGAAGTCACGTTGCAAAAGTATGTTAATGACCTCAATCTTTGGACCCGATCTGTACGCGATTAAGTCGTCTGCGTACGCTATGCTGTGGGGAAGTGAACCTATCAGATCACTTGTGTAAATGTTGAATAGGATCGGCGAATTTACCGCACCCTGTTGCAGACCGTTTTTAATGTTAAATGTTCCAGCAGAAGTCACATCGCCATTCTTCACGATGAACTGTCTACTGGAAAGCATATCAAAAAGAATATACAGCAGTGGTTTACTAATGCCCAACCTGTCCAGCTTGAAAAAGAGTCCTTCTAACCATACGGTATCGAAGGCCTTCTCCAAGTCAATCAGGCAGGCACCAGTGCACTGGTTCTTGCCTTTGTTCCATTGGATATCAGAAACCAGTTTCGACACAGCATGAATGATAGCATGCCCCGCCTTGAAACCGAATTGATTATCCGGAACTATATGTTTGTCCTCAACCCACTTAGTCAGGACTCTATTGATTACCTTCTCGAAAACCTTACTGATGTTTGGAAGAAGACTGATCGAGCGGAGATTCGCCGGATTGGAAGTATCTTTATCCTTTTTAGGTATGGGATGTACCACCGCAGTTTTCCAATGCGCTGGATAATGTGCATTATTCATTGCATTATTAAACAGGGTGGTATAAATGTTCACCGCTTCTAGAGGGAGATGTCGAAGCACGATATTCGGTATTTCATCGGTTCCCACTGATTTCTTACTTCTAAGCGATTCGAAGATCGTTTGGAGCTCCTCCTTCGAAATGAAAGGGGGTAGTACCCTATCGTTGGCGATGACGTTATTTGACCTATTCTCGTCACTAAACTGGGTGAAGCCCGAGTTCTCGAATCGCCAATTCTCTATTTCATTTCGAAGGTAGAAATTGTGCACAAGGACTCGATTCTCCAGTTCGTGGTTTGGCCCGATGATAACATTCGCCTCGTATACTTCCTGGAAAGTCGCTCCTATAGCCTCTACCTGCTCCTGCGGATCCTCGATCACAAAGAAGTTGTCATCATCAACGGCCTCACTTGGATCAATGCCTGCTGCTACAAGTATTTGTTCGTTGTTCGTCGTTCGGGTGATTCTAAGACATGGAAGGTCGTTCTGATTATTTCTCCGAAATATTTTATTTATTTGCGGGAACATATTCGGGTTGCTGGTGTTTACAGACCGAATTTTATTGTTCCAGTACAAACTTACAGAATTTCTGTAATTTTCCTTTATTAATGTTTGGAGGTTTTTAATCGACGACTTCAATGTCATGATCTCCGGGTTATGTCTGTCAGTAAACTGTCTGTACAAGGTTTTTAGTCTTGACAGCAGTCTACTTTTTTGTCGGTGCAGTGCGTCAATAGTTGCGTTGCGGAATAAGTCTTCGTCGTCAGTGTGTTGATACCGAGGTATCGTTTTGTCCATTGTTCGTTTGATTGTATCGTCCATTAGTCTAAGATACCTGTCAATCTCCTCGTTTGACAGATTTCTGTTGGACGGTGGGTAGAGCGAATTCGAGGAGAGTGCTCTTGTCAGTGTTCTGGTGAAGTGTGTCCAACGCACCCTACTATAATTGTAGGAATGCCTTTGAACAAACTCATCCAATTCCGCAATCTCGTTGGGGACAGTTATTTCGGTGCTGAGACCGCAATGGTCACTGTCATACACGAACGTGCGTAGACAGTTTGTAGTTTGTTGGTTAGTGCATGTCAGTTGTATTCGTGAGTCGAACAGCAGAAGATCCAAATAGGACCCGTGTCTGGGAAACGACGGACTATCCGTCGCCTTAAGCCCGAGTCGATACATTATGCTGTGTTGACCCCACCAATTGAATAGTAGGTTCCCTCTAGTATTTGGTGTATTATTTCCCCAATCACTATGTTTGGCGTTGAAATCTCCGCCGATAATGAAATAGTTATCTTCCAATTCCAGCCTCAGGAATCGAAAAAGTGTCTCGAGCTCTGAGATGAATAAGGTGGATTGAGTAGCCTTAGGTGCATAGACAGACACCATGTACAGCCGCTTTCCACTACGGAGCGGAATATACACGATGCATGCTTCCAGCACTTGGAACCTACGTACTACACGACTGTATACTCTTTTAAAACGTATACCTTTTCTTACGAAAATCGCAACGCCACCTCACTGAATGGAGTTGGGTCGGTTTCTCCGTACTATTTTGTATTTTCTGTGCCTCATTTTGTGTCTTTTGGTAAGCTTAGTTTCGCTAACCAAAAGCACATCAGGGAGGCCAACACACTACCACTTGAGCCACGGCCACGTACCTCGTGGAGTGGTTTTTTTGGCTGCCCGTGGCAGTGATTTTGCCTGCAATTAGGTTTGCTCTAGAAATGTGGTTTATGGCCACATGGATGCCGTTTGTTATTTGGGATTTGCGGCCCCTGCTGTTTTGTTGCTAAGTTGTGCGCTGTTCAATTGCCACTGGCATGTACGATAATGTTTATTTTATGGCGATTCTAGACACACGTGATTCCAGAATTAACGCGAAGATAGGCAAGTATATATTCGTGCGGTTTTTTTTTTTCAAAATTTGAACGTTTATTT
This sequence comes from Volucella zonaria, assembly GCA_963966105.1. Classification (NCBI taxonomy): domain Eukaryota; kingdom Metazoa; phylum Arthropoda; class Insecta; order Diptera; family Syrphidae; genus Volucella; species Volucella zonaria. The sequence goes on along the minus strand of OZ014533.1, from coordinate 57,027,926 downwards.
AAGACAAACATGTACAATAGTATTACTCAAAGCATTGCCCATCTGAAGCTATGACTTTTTCCCATCTTTCTGGCAATTTGTGGATCCCATCCCAAAAGAACTGCGCCGGCTTGGCAGCCAAGAATGAATCTAGTCAATTTTTGATATTCTGCTCTGATGTGAACCGTATTTCAGTGAGGGCGTTCTGCATCGACCGGAACAAATGGTAGTCAGAAGGGGCTAGGTCTGGGCTATAAGGCGGGTGGGGTAACACTTCCCATCCACTGTTTTCCAAATAGTTCTTAACTGGAGTAGCAACGTGGGGCCGAGCGTTGTCATGATGGAAAATTATTGCCTCGTGTCTGGTCGCATATTCCGGGCGTTTTTCGGCCACTGCTCTCTTCAAACGGATTAATTGTGTTCGGTAGTATTGTCCATTGATGGTTTCACCCGGTTTTAGCAGCTCATAATGCAGCACACCCACCATCTGATCCCACCAAATACAGAGCATTACCTTCGCGCCATGGATATTCGGCTTTGCGGTTGATTTGGCTGGTTAGCCGGGTTTCACATATGATGTTTTGCGCTTGGGGTTGTCGTAATGGATCCATTTTTCATCACCAGCAACAATCCGATGCAAAAATGACTTCCTTTTGTGGCGTTCCAGCAGCATTTCGGACATGCAAAACCGCCTTTCGACGTCTCTCGGCTTGAGTTCATGTGGAACCCAATTTCCTTGCCTTTGGATATATGCAGCTGCTTTTAAATATTTTGAAATGGCTGCTTGAGTGACACCCAAAGATTCTGCGAGTCCTTCTTGTGTTTGGCAACAATCTTCATAGAGTAATGCTTCCAGTTCTTCATCTTCAAACTTTTTTGGCTGCCCAGGACGTTCATCGTCTTCCAAGCCACAATCACCACTTTTAAATCGTGCAAACCACTTTTGGCACGTTCGCTCAGCTAGCGCATGTTCACCATAAACTTCCACCAAAATACGATGACTTTCGGCAGCAGTTTTCTTCATATTAAAGTAATGAAGAAGAACTTCTCACAAAAACACTTTTTCAGGCACAAGGTTCGACATATTTGAGTGAAAAAAAATTATTGTTGTTTAAGCTTCAAATGAATAACATATACTGAAATGACAGTAGCTTTCCAACGCATGTTCCAGTGGAATAATAACAATGGAATAATACAAGCTACTCCACCTCTTAGCAAACCGAATTGAGTTATAGACCCAATAAGTTAATTTTCATTTTCACAGTCGGCTTATCAGCCAACGGCGTTGGTGCTAGGGTCTTGTCTGAGTACCTTCGTATATCTATAGAAAATTCTGCAGTCTACCAACATGCTGTTATGTCTTCCACCCCGAAATATCATGTGTTCATCAGGTTGATACTTAGCTCAGCCTGAATTCAATACCCGCAGCGCATATTGCTATTACAGCGAGCAGACCATCCAACTACCAATATCATGACTACAAAAATAAAATCACAACGTCAAGCAACCAATACCCTACGCTAAGCAAAAGACACACTTTTAGGTGCCAGTTATCAGTGGACTTCTCGACACAACTGCGGGGCATACATATACTCGTACATATGGCTCAAGCTCCATCCTAAGTGATCATGAAAGCTGTACAACCTCAGAATAAGAGACATCTCCTAAGTCAAAGTCATAATTATGGAGCACAGTTCTATCGACAGGCATGCAGCTGCTACGGAATCAAAGAGAAAATATTTAGAACTAATCGAGGTCATGGAACCTGATAACCTTTATGCTCCGCAGCAGAAACGGGTGGCCGTGGCTCAAGTGGTAGTGTATGGGTTTCCCAATAGAACAGTTCTTTTCAATACCAGCCGTGACCGAAAGACTTTTTTTCGGGCAACTAAAATCTCTTGAGATAAATGGTTGCCTAAATATTTACCACATCAAGTCAATTTACACTAACAACTAAGTCTCCCCATTAAATGTTGAATACCACCCATGGAGCGAAATAACCACTCAGCCCAAACAACTTTTTTTCTTCCTCTATCCCATTTTCCAAAAAAAACTTAAGACATGATGGTGCATTATAAGTGTACCTACCCACTTGAGCTAAGTTTCTTAAAAAAACAAATAAAAAAGAATAAAAAAATTCAGTTCTAGCATGAGCTGTATTTTGTAAGGTTTTAGACCAGGATCTTCGCGTAAAATCTTCAACGAAGTTGAGTAACACAATCCTAATTGCTGCGAACGGTGACGAATGGACAAACCACTGACTTCATTAACACGCTATGCATTCGGGTAGGTGGTTTGATGTCCAATAATAGTATAAAATTGGTGCGGAATTTGGTCACTATGGCTTGAATTGCTTGCTCAGTAAGACGACCGTAAAATGGTCGAAGTGCGCGAAAAACATTTTTCACAGAGCACGGATTTTGATAATAAAATTCAAAATTTGTGAACCCCGGAATTTGGTTCAGCCCCTTTTGTCTTAGGGGTCTCAAAAAGAGTCTGGCCCTCCAGGTTGGGGGTTGTGCGTGGGGTTAACTGCCCAACCACGTAAAAAATGAATTGTTACGAAACGACCAATAGACTCGGATAAGGATGGATATAAAACGAACATAGGACAACAACTTTCGGATATGCACGTGGAGTGTTCGAACCTTGTACACGCCACGTGCAGCCAAACAATTAGCGGAGACCCTTGACTGCTATAAAGCAGATAATACCGTCATCCGGGAAGTGGGATGGGCAGGGCAAAAGAAAGATGAAAAATTGTGATGTTTACTACGGTGATTGCTATAAGAAACGTAAACAGCTTCGTTGTGGATGCGGTTTTATTGTAAGAGGTAGACTTAGGCAAGAAGTCTTGAACTTTCGACAAGTGAGTGAAGTGGTAGCACAATCGGAAAACGTAGTCTACACGATACCATGTTGGAAAGGGACATAGGCTAATCGATTTCGCTGCGGGATGGAACGTTACTATAGCTAGTAAACGGTTTCCTCACCGCAATATTTACAAGGCAATAGGGCGGGCACCAGATCAGCAAACTGTCAACCAGATTCATCATGTTGCGATCGACGTTAAATATTCCTCAAGTATTTTCGATGTCCGAACTTTCTGAGCGGCCAACATAGAATCGGACGACTACTTATTTGCAGCCAAGGTACGTCTATGGATATCTCAGACGTCACAACAACGGGGAAATACTATGAACGGTTGCAATCGCAACAAGCCGACAAAAACCGAGCGGCTTGTGAGCTCAACAAGCAAAAGAGGACTGGAGAACATCGGCTTCTCCGGAGAAAAAAAAAAAACATGAGAATCACGTGATCGAGGAAATCGAGAGGTGGTTCTCCTGGAATAATGTTCGGAAGTTTTACCAAAGGGTAAAAAGAACGTCTCAAGGTAGTAATACCCGAACGGAAACCTGTAGAGATGAACAAGGAAACTTTGTAGTAGAGTCACAGTCGGTGCTGAGGATATGGAAAAAATTTTCTGGAGACAGCTAAACGGCAAAGACGACACAAATTCCGCTCTCAAGCAGAGCAAACCATTCAATATTGACGATGCAAATCAAGAATTCCTTCCACCTGACCAAAATGAAGTGAGGATACTCGAACAATGCTGCTTGGCCGGACGGCCTACACGGCGAAATATTTAAGGAAACAGGAGATGACTTGGTAGAGCGCATACACCAACTTATTTTCAAGATTAGTAGGATGAATGTAGCCCTACTAAGTCCACAATCGGCCAAATATTCACACTACAGCAGATCCTGGAGAAAACCCAAGAAGTTCAGATCGATACTCACCACCTTTTTATTGATTTTAAAGCCGCACATGACAGCATCTACACAGACGAGCTATACAGAGCCATGTCTAGTTTTGGCATCCCTACCAAACTCATCCTAAGGCAAGGCGAGGCGCTGTCATGTGACTTCTTCAACATCATACTTGAAAGAATTATGCAAAACTCACAAGCCAACATACGAGGTATGATCATTCAAAAGTCTGTCCAATTGCTTGCATACGCTTGTTATTATTGGTTGAATACAAAGGGCTGTCACTGGTGCGTTTGCGAATATACGAGGGGCGTTCAACATATTCTCGGTATCGTAGGAACAGAAGCAGCAGAAATGTGTCTAGTGGTAAACAAGGGCAAAACGAAGTATATGCTGTAAAGAAGGGACATCCAACATCAACGATTCGGCCAGAATGTTACAGTCGACAGCTATAACTTTCAGGTATAAGGGACTTTGTCTACATCGGCTCTGCTACGAGGGTTTCCGACAGAAAAATTGTACAACACATTTTTTCTCAATTTTTTTTTTTATTTTTCTACATAGTCCCCTTGTAACTCTACACACTTCTACCAGCGATCCTCTCATCTCTCTAACTCTGTCCTCCGAGCGTAGTTTTTAGATGAGGGAACAAAAAGAAGTCGCTTGGGGCTAGATCTGGTGAATAAGGCGGATGGTCAAGCAGGTCAAACCGTAATTCGTAATTCATGGATTTTCGCCATGACAACTGCTGAGGTGTGAGACGGCGCGTTGTCTTGGTGAAACAGGATTTTCGTTTTCTGCAAATGTGGCCGTTTTTCCGCAATTTCTGCCTTCAGCTTGGCAAGTAATGATGTGTAGTATTCGCCTGTGATGGTTTTTCCTTTTTGAAGATAATCGATTAAGATAACTCTTTACTATCCCAAAAAACAGTCGCCATCACTTTCCCAGCCGAAAAAACAGTTTTTGGAGCCGGATCGCCCTTTGCAATCCACTGTTTTGATTGAATTTTTGTTTTGGGCGTATAATGGTGTATCCAAGTTTCATCTACAGTAATTTATCGGCGCCAAAACTAGGATTTATTGCGCCTAGACTGCGCTAACAGAGCGTTGGAAATGTTCATTCGAACACGTTTTTGGTCTAACGTAAGCAAACGCTGCACCCAACACGCGGACAGCTTTCACATGTCTAAATCTTGAAATCTTGATTTAATATGTAACAAAGACGTTCTTTGGACAGTTTCATAACGTCTACTCTCTCTCTCACTTTAATTCGGCGGTCGTCTAACAGCTTTTGGTGAACTTTAGCAATGTTATCGTCAGTGGTTGCAGTTTTTGAACGTCCCGAACGTTCATCATCTCCCAAGCTCTTACGGGCACGTTTAAATTCAGCTGCCCAAAATTTCACTGAGGTAAATGATGGTGCAGAGTCCCCATACGCAGAGTCCAACTCATTTTTGATTTGCGTAGGCCTATTGCCTTCCAAAAAAACTAGAATTGAATAACAGCTCGATACTCAATTTTTTCCATTTTCACAAAAAACACTCACATCGACACACTCAAACGACTGTCAACTAAAAACTGCGCATCCAAAATGACTGAAACTTCGGTAAGTAATTGTCAAAAGATGCACAACTAGCATTCACTAGCTTTCATTGACGAGTGCCTCTATCTTTACGTTGCGGACGGAAACTGAAAACGACATATCTTCAGAAATCAAATGAAGAATAACGCTTGCCAATCGCTGTTTCTATAGGCTAAAAAGGCAACTATGTAGTAACGCACTCTCACAAAAACCAATGTAACCGTACGAGTATATAAGATCTCTGTAATCCCAGTCCTGCTCTATGGTTCCGAATCAGGAACCATTTCTGCGGATGAACATAACTTTGGCCGTTTTGAGAGAAAAACTCTTTGTAAGATATTTGGCCCCGTATGTTTTGGCGGGTTCTGGAGGAGACGATGAACAGATGAACTCCACAGCGACATCAGCCTGGTGAAAAAACTACGCACTGGGCGTTTGAGATAGCTGGGATATGTAGAGGGAATGAACACCAAAGCTCCAGCCCACAGAGTCTTGGACTCTACTTCAGAGGGACAACGCAGTAAAGGAAAGTCTCGGCTTAGGTGGCGCGCATAAGTGAAAGGGGACTTCAACCAACTAGGAGGCAGTTAGCTAAAGACCGCGCTAATTGGAGAAGCTTATTGGTTGAGGCCCAGGACCTCGCCAGACTTAGTAAGTAGGTAAGTAAGTAATTTGTAAGCGTTGTTCGGATGTAAGTCTTTACACGATGAAATGGCAATGCTAACTGAGCATGTTTGACTTAGATTTTTGTCACGAACACTGAAAAACCAAACAGCAAAATAATCATCCTTTACACCTCTTAAAGGTAAAATCACAACATTCGCTGGTGACACTGCATGAATGCCTCCCTTTAGAATAACATTCCCCTAATTGCTCAAGATTGCCTTTAGTTTAGGCCACCGCCAAAAATAAAGTTTAGGCTCGCTGCTTTACCACTAAACGAGTGAACAATTTTAAGTACTTGGTTATTGTTTTCGAACGAGATTATGATTTGTTTTATATTTGAAATTTTTGTTATTCTGTATGTTAAATTGAATTTGTACTTGTATGTATATTTGACTGATTTTGTACTTACGCAAAGTCTCCAAGTGATGTGATACGATGGTACATGTCTGGCGCGTGTCTGGTGATTGTATTATGTGATACGATCGAACGTAAAACTACTCACAGTTTTATGAACGTCATAAAAAAATTACTTTATTAATATGCTAAATAGAACACATGGATCAAGAAATTACGTTTTGTTTGGCCAACCGATTTCGACGGCAGTTTAACCTGAATGTTTTACAAAAAATTCAATTGAATTCGGTGATAAGAGCAAATGATAACAATATGAGCAATGACAGAAATGAATATTTGAATAGAAACTGAGTTTGAGTGAAATCGAGATGAACTTGAGTGAAGGGAAAGTTATTGAGTGTTATATGGGGGTGATGATGATGATTTGATGATTTCTAAGAAGGTATTGGATCAGCATATTAATTGGAAAGAACATACTTCTGTTACGGATCTTTATCACCCAGATCTTCATTGCCATCAATCATCTTAGATTAGTCGCGAAGTTAGTTTTTCGAGTAAGTAATCTGGTTCTTCAGTTCTTATAATTTTTTTAAATAGTTGAATGGTTCTTCAGTTGATTAGAGCTATCAATGAATAGCCTGTTACTTTTTTTGTAAATTCAGAAATCTGATCAGGGCTTCTTATATTCAAATAAATTTCGCGCAACTAATGTGTGCCACGATCAATTTCGTTTTGGATGAGTAATCCATGTCGGAATATACGAATATTTCACATCCATAACACCGCGAGACACAAATATGTCAGACAAAATTGCAGACATTTCGTTTTTTCTTTTGGGCAAATTACTACATGACACTTAATTCTGCGAGTGTAAATTGACTGAGTAGGTGTGAACTTCGCTCTACGTCATCTTTGTTTTTTTGTTTTTTTTTTTTCACATTCCGAAGTCAAGCTGACAAGCGCTGTCAAAAATAATTTCAGGGTTGATGTTTACAGAGCTGTCTTGAATAAAAATTAGACATTTATGTCTTGAAATATGTCTTGTCTGCAAACTACCCGTCTCCACTGGACATTTTGATTTCATGAAAATTTTCTTAACGCCAGGGATGTCTCATGGAGACGCTATGTAAAGAAATAGTGGTATAATGATAATAAGCTTAAGCTTAACACTTGTCGGAAGATACTTTGTCTTAGGACTGAGATCTCGTAGAGCACCATAATTCAAAGATACAACTTTGTTTACGTGAATATTACAATTAAACCTTTTACTGAGGAATATCCCAAGATTTTTTATGTTATCAACGTACTCAACAGTTGTATCATTAAATATTATCGGAGGGAACACTTCGTTTCTTGTGCTGATCATTAACAAGATCGTAGCTTTAGTTTTTGCAGGATTTCGAAGACAACTACGACAAGAGTTGTTGCCTAGATTTCAAAACCCAATATTTATTTCGAAGATATGATGTTGCTTGTTGTAGTCCTCCACGTACCGTTCTCTGATGAGCGTCGGCTAGTAATAGCTTTGTAAAATTAGGGTTACCTTTGAGTATAATTGGATGCTTTTTATTAAATGAGAGCTCGGAGTGCTGCAACCTACCCCCTACCCTCTTTTCGTGCCCGAAGCAAAATGTCTACTTGCACGAGTTTAAGTACGACAAGAGTGGTTGCCTGGATTTCAGCTGGAGAAAGGATTTCAAAATTTCTAACGCCTGGTAAGTTTTTTGTATTTCGTATGAATCGCCAACAATATGCTATGATTCTCAATACTTTGCTCAAACTAAGTACTACACTACATACTACACTATATTTGCGAAATGAGTCCTGAGTATATTCTACGAGTTGATTGATTTTAATTCGTGGACAGTAAATTGAAGGGTTTTGCTGTATAAACGAATTGTTTGTTTTTACCCTCCAGGTTATTTCAATTTAGGTCTCCGCACGTCTATCTGCACGTTTGGGATTGTTATAAGTATTAAATTTAAAAAGGTCATCGCTCATTTCCGGACATGACCCGGTTTCTGGCAAGCAAACGACAATACTGTCGTTAAAAATCAAACGCATCTCATCTATTTTGTTTTTCAAGCGTTGAACATTTAATTTACATACCACCTTGATCAAACCACCGTATGGCGCTCTCGTTGTTCCGATTTGAGTTCTGTTTATTCTGTTAAGTTGGTAAATCTGTTTTTGACATTCCTTCTAAATCTAAGCATCATAGTTTGACATTTGCAAAAGTTACGTAGCCAAGAGTACATCTAACACTGTGTGTAAATTTTGCGTAAAAAAACGGATTTAAAGGGGCGCGAACGTTGGAAATATTTGAAAAGTGTTTCGGAAACTATTCTCCAAAGAAGACGGTCGTTTACCAGTGACACGAGCGGTTCAAAAGTGGTCGTGAATCAATCGAAGATGATGAACCCAGTGGCAGACCATCGACATCGAAAACCGACGAAAACATTGATGAAGTAAAAGAAATGTTGGTCAATAACCGCAAATTAACCATCAGAGAGATAGCGGAGGACTTGAACATTGTCTATGGATCCGTCCAAGACATTTTGGTTAATGATTTTGGTTTCCGTCGTGTAGCAATAAAGTTGGTGCCAAAAGACCTCAATTTCATGCAAAAAAGAGACCGTGTTGACGTCGCAAAAGAGGTGATTTGTGAGGCTGAATCCGATCCCACATTCATCAAAAGGATCATTACTGGAGACGAGACGTGGGTTTATGAGTACGACACGCAATCCAGACATCAGGCAAGTGAATGGCGTTTACCTAATGAGCCGAGACCAAAAAAAACACGTCATTTTCAGTCAAAAAAGAAGGCAATGCTCACGGTTTTCATGGATTCGTAATTCGCCGAAACAGACAAGAATTGTGGGCAGAAAACTCGTGGATTTTGCACCATGATAACGCACCGTCGCACAGTGCCATCATTATTCGTAATTTTTTGACGAAAAGTCCAACAAATACCATCCAACAGCCACCGAATTCACCTGATTTGGCTCCCTGTGATTTGTGACTTTTTTCTGTTCAATCGAGTTAAAAACCTACTATGGGGAACGCGTTTCAGCAGCCAAGAGGAAGTAATGGAAAAATCGCAAGAAGCACTGATGGACAGACCGAAAACCGAATATAAAAAATGTTTCGAGGATTGGATCAAGCGCTGGCATAAGTGTGTTGCAGTCGATTGGGATTACTTTAAAGGGGACAATATAGATTTACTCGTAGATGAATAAAATTGAATTTTTAATTTTCTGAATTAATTCAAGGTGGCACATTGTAACCCTTCTTTTGTTTACATAAAGCATTCGAGAATATTGATACATCTGTGTGATTACTCTGTGTTTCCAAATTATTAATCATGCTGGGAATAATAACAATATACACAAGCGACAAGCGACAGCAACACAATTATCACATTATTACTTACTTCTGGAATAAAATGAAATAAAACAAAAGAAAGAGGAGAAAGAAGAAGTGAGGGTGATAGAGTTAAAAGAAAAAGAATGTAAGAAAATGTAAATGAATTTAAATAAGAAAGATTTGAGTGGCACTCATTTAAATAAAATTGAGCTTTTGTTTATTAAACAAAAACTGACCAGAACCAAGCACTGGGACACACCAACATATGATATTTTGTGAATATCAGACTTTGAAACCATCCAATTTAACTTGAATTAAACGTTCCGAAAGGTAATTTCTATTCCATTGAAGAAGAGAGTTGTTGATCCTGAAAGCATTCATTTTCGACAAAAGAGCCTGATACCAAACTCTGTCAAATGCCTGAGAAATATCAGGTGCAACTATCTTGCTTTTGCCAGATTGATGTGCGTTTTGGTTCCACTTTTCGGTGAGACTTGTCATCATATCAGTAGTGGACCTGTTGCTACGAAAACAGTACTGCCGGTCATTGAAAAGTTTTTGTGTTTCCAGATATTTCATGAGCTGATGGTTTATCAGGATTTCCATGACCTTGGAAAATAGTGACGTATGTATAATGGGTATAATGGAGGAAAGAGAAGAATATTCGCCTTTTTTAGAGAGAGGGTGGACAAATGCTGTTTTCCATCTGCTCGGAAAAAGTCTTAAAGATTTGGATTGATGAAAAAGCTTACGCATTGGTTTTGCCAGCGTAGAAGAACAGCTCTTCAGAAGACGGGTGGATATACCATCTGGACCAGCGGATTTATGAATGCTAAGATCTTTAAGTACTCTTGCTACTGCAGAAGTGCGGAAGTGGATTCGTTCCATTGAATATTCGAGGCACTCAAGTGTATGCGGACACAAGGCACAATTTGGAAGTGTTGAGCTGGACGTTAAGTATGCAGCAAGCAAATTGGCTTTGTATAAAGAGTTGACAGCTTGAATGTGGTTGTAAATGAGAGTTGGGATGGAGGATGAGGTAGAATTTTTAGGGTTTATGGAGAACGCCCAGAAACTTTTACTATATTTTGGACATTGCAGTATTTTCTGCCTCAGTTTATGGTCGTATTGGAATTTCACACGCTTGAGAAAGACGCTGCAGTCATTTCGGGCTCGTTTAGATTTTATTTCGGTTTTCCTCTGTCGGGTTGCTTTGTAGAACGGAATAAAAACATTTCCCTAACCCTAACAGCCTTTTTACAGCTCGAGTCGTACCATGGCTTTTCTTTTGGCCTGATATTCTTCATCCGATGAGGGATAAAGGATCTCATTCCAAAGCGAATAGTGTCAGTGATCATACCAGTAGTGGCATCCACGTCGTTATCGAAGAAACATAACTATCTACGCTTCTTGTGGTACTCACGGGTCATAGTCGTCTGGGGATAAAGCTGCGCCTTACCAACGACGACCTCTACAAAAGTTGGCTCATGGGAGATTACATTCCATTTTCTGTGCCACAGTCCCAGGGTCAGTAGTTTGAGATAAGCAATTTTAAGAGGCTACTACATTCATGACCTCCGAGGCCTATCTGCTGTTTCAGTTACATCCCTATTTAGGTTCGCGAATGCAAGAAGATGGTTAAGACCCCCTCAAGAACCAACGTGAGAGGGAAAGCGGAAAACAAAATTAGCCACCGCAATCCAATTCCCATTCCACAGACTAATATTTACTTAAAATCGGTTTTCAATTATCAATTCAATTGAATCGAAAAATTATGATAAGTGTAGAGTCTCACTTCTCAAATTCAGAAGAGATAACATACATAAGATAAATATTACATCCATGATGGTGGACTGTTTGATGTGATCTTCATCGGATTTTTTTCCAATAATGAAAATGATCAGTAATAATTTCTCTGAAAATATGGATGAAAGTGATCTACTGCCGTACTGTCCATTAATCCATTGACTAGCTAAGGTCTCGATGCAACGGCAACATTGGAGACTGATTCCAAAAAATAAGATGGTTATTGATGCTTATCATAAAAAAAGATTCAATTACAAATTCATAAAAAAGAGAGGAGAAAAATATCACAAATTGACTGTAAAAAACCATAAATCCGTATACCTTTTTTGCAAACCACAAAGACCAATCTCCTTCATGATAATCAAATGCAATCAAATAACGGTTTGATTATAACACGTTTGCATACCTCATTTCAATTGATGTGCATTTTTCAAATTATCGAATTTTCGTAATCGTGTTTCAGTAATCAAAAGTATAAACTGCAGTGCGCTATGTTAATTTATGTAAGCTGTTGTACGTAAATACTCGTATGGAGGGTTTTTTTTTTAAATTAAAAAAAAGCACCATACCTCCAATATCGGAAACTCGTTCCATCAGTATTTTTTCAAAACACCACCTAGTTTGAGTTTGGCTTTTTATTAATGGAACAGGTTGTGGTAAAATAGTTGGATCAACATTAAATTTAAATTCAATGGCGCACGAAATTCTGTTTTTTAGAAGTGATTCATCGAAATCATGGTTCTTTGACTCTTCGAAATGAGCAGGGTGAAACCACAAACAGGTGCTTTGGACCAATGCGATCTATGATTAATAGACCAATGATTCGAGTATATTTATATCACTAAATGATAACAAAAAAAAATACCTTCCCAAATTTTGGGAAGTACTGCTCATTTGCCATTTCAAAAACAACATTAGTCACACAATTAGAATTTTTCAGGAATCGATAAAAACTGTGTCATTTACATGTAAATGAGTTTTCAATGACTTTTTTGGGCTGAATATAATGTTTGGACTTCAAAGTTTGAAGAATCGAATAATCTTGCTAATTTATGAATAATGAAAATAGAAAAACCATAAAAGCTGTCCTCGACTTATGTTGTTTTAGTAAGAAACAGAGTTAGGTTAAGGTTAGGTAAGAGTGGGTGTTGGAGAAACGGCCACCAACCCACTTAGGTCTATTGCCCCATTGTGATAGATCGCTTAAATCGCTGTAGAAAAAAATTTCCAAGTATAGTTTTCTTCTTGGTAGAGAGCTGGGCATACACAGAGTAAGTGAAGGACTGTCTGCTACTCCTCATTGTCCCTGAAGCTTCTGCAGAAATCATTTGTAAAGACACTAAGCCTTCTTGCATGCTCGCCTATAAGGCAGTGTTCAGTGATGACACTTTTATGGCGCTGAGATGTTTCTTATGTTGAAAGATCAAACTTTTATAGTCATTCAGATCCAACTTTGGCCAGATTTGTTCGGTCGCTGGACGTGTTGATCCAACAATTCACCTTGTTCTTCTATTATTATCCAGCTTTAATATTAGTTTGCACTTAGCGATTGGTACACCGATGCTATCTTTTTCCGGTAGGATAGGTAGAGTGGTTCCAATTTTGGCGAGTTCGTCAGCCATATGCCCCGCCACCCAACATAGGTGAAAGTTGAATTGCTCTGTCATCTCCTTAAGAGATAATCGGCAGTCTAGGGCGGTTTTAGAATTTTATGAGACTGAGTCCAAAGACCAGATAGCAGCCTGACTATCAAGATATCAAGTTTTTTCTTCAGCCAGGACAGGACTTCTTTAATCCCTAATATTTCCGCCTGGAACTCGCTAGAGTGATTTGGAAAAGAGAAAGAGGAAACACCGCAATCAACCCCGCTCACAGTCTTGTACCCATCGGAAAAAAATGGATTCAAGTGTCATGAAAGCACCTTACTTCCAGAAGGATCTAGAGGGGATGCTTACATGAAAGTCTTTCTTAAACCAATGTTGGGGCTTAGTGTAATCGATATTCTCTGGAAGTACTCCTAATGTATTAAAAATATTAGCGTGGCCAAATAGTTAGTGTGCGTAGTCGCTTAATGGTGAATAGCTGCGTTAGCAGTCACTTGCCTGCTGAAAATATCACCTGAAAGGTGTCAGATGAAACAGAATATCCAATGCCCCGGATGAGCAGTGCGTAAGGCATCGAGTATTCACAGACCTTTGTAGCCTTTGGACTGTGATTAGTTTGCTGTAGTTGATTGCACTATCCACCACCAGGCAATCACTATGCTGCCATCCGCCTCCAGGTACAATATATCAGCAGTTCATTAACCACTAAGTCCTAGAGAAGGGGAGAGAGGACACAGCCTTGTGGCGTACTTCTGCTGATACATCTATTAGAAGAAGCCCAGATGTAGTTAATTATCCTGCTATTTAGCATAAGACTAATCAATTCCCTAAGTGAGTTGTCTACCTGCAGAGGACAGTCGTGGTTGCGGGTGCGTTGACATTGTTATAGGCGCCCTCTATGTCCAGGCAAGTGACTCTCTATATTGTAGATATCGTTCGATGTGGCTAATTAGTGAATGTAGAGCCGTTTCTATCGACTTCCCTTTACAGTAGGCATGTTGACCCGTTGACAAAAGTAGTGGATCAATTTTCGATCGTATATGGATATCAAACAGTCGTTCTAGATTTTTCAGAAGGAAGGTTGATAGACATTTTCCGGCTTTGAGAATAGAAGCTATCTTAACTCCATAACAGTGGAATGTGGATCATTTCTACACAGCTCCTAATGATATTCTCTATCGATGGGAGAATACACTTTGAGGACCTTTGTAGCTCTGCAGGTGTTATACCGTCCGCATGGTCGTGAATATTGGGTTTCCTGGAAAGTAGCAGCAGGTTGAGACATTCATTTTGTGACGTCGTCCAAGAGCTACCGGTTTTTTTCAAACAGCTAAGCATCATAGGATTTGTAAAGACAATTTTTCTTAGCCGCAATGCCTCATACTTTCCCGGATTGTCGCTTTGCCTTCTTCAGTTCTTTTTTATATATTTTGAGGAATTCATGGTATGGCAGTCAGTCACTGTTCTTGTCCTTTTTTCTAGGTTGAAAAGTTTTCTGCAGGCGTTTCTAAGCGCCCCCAGTGTTGATGTCCCCCACTGCGGCTTTTTCTTGCATCTAAGTTGAATAAGAGGGCAGGAAGCAGCCATTGCCTGATTGCGAGCCAGGGTAAAATCCGTGACTTTCATGTGAAAAGCTCATTGGTGTTACGAGGGGTATTTAGGAGTTCAGAGGAGAGAAGTTTTCTGATAATTCCGGAATACTAGTTAGCAGGGAGGAGCGTTATTCAGACTGAATTGGATATATCTGTGTTCAGGCGATACCATACAGCTCGTTATCATTTGAGTGATGTTGTCGGAGATAAGAGTGATATCTAGAACTTCTTGTCGGTGTTTACTTATGAAAGTGGGATCATTGCCAATGTTTCAAACAATGAGGTACTTATAATCTAATCAAAAAGTAACCCATCTCTGTCGTTGGTGTAGGTACATACTTCCCTCTATCGTGTGATGTAACTAAGCTAAAAACGATAGGAAAAAAAATTTAAATACAACAAGAACGGTGTGAGATATACTCGTAAAACTGATTCTGGCCTTATATTGAAGCAACGTTCATGCCGACATTCAAAATAGCAAGGCTTTCAGCGGTCGGCAATTGCGTGTCGAATGTTGGCCTCGAGCTCTTCCAAATTGGTTGGCTTGTTAGCGTAGACTAAGGACTTGACGTAGCCCCAGAGTTTCAAATCGCATGATCGCGGCGTCCAATTGATGAACGTTCGCCATGAGATGACCCGCCATGCCATAAATAGCACTAAACAGTCAATTTTTGTGGATTCATTGGTACTTGGAAGAACGCCTGTGGATTGTGTTCGCTTCCACAAGGGCAAATTTGCTGGTCGACATAGCCGCTAAGCTAAAAGCTGGGCCTCGTCCGAGAAGATGGTTTTTTGGGAAAATCCGGATCTCCGGCCAATATTTCCAGCGCCCAATTAGCGAGCTCACGGCGTTGTCTATGGTCGTCGAGCTTAAATTCTTCTGTAAGAACAATCTTATATGGATATGGGCCCAAATCCAACCGCAAAATAAGCCGAGTTGATCTCTCTGCGGATGCCCAATTCAACTGATCGGCGCAGAATCGACATTTCTGCGACTTCTTCGATACTGGCCGCTACGCATCAATCTCTGTCTGGTTGGAGGCTTAAGATCCAAAAGAGTGTACTCACGCTCACGGTGCAAAGAATTGGCTGCAAATTGAAGCCATGATGACGACGAAATTCACGTTGCATATTTAAAACTGAGTCGGAATTTCAAAAATATTTTTTTAATAATTTCCGCACGTTCAGCAAGTGTAAAACGATGAGTGATGAAATTTTAAACCTTACTGAATATTTTGACAGCTGGATGTCATTGGTATAGTTTGACAGCTGCTGAAACATAACAATTGCAAAAACTATCATCGCGATCTAGTCACCCTATATCACCCTCAAATTGAATGAATTTTTAACGAGTCCATCAATAAATTTCCTCAACTATAAAAGTGCACTTTTTATTAGAATCATAATAAAAGCTCCTGTATATTAAAGGAGTAAATGCTGTTTTTTTTTTTGTTCTTTTGGAATATTTCTCCCGTACGATCCTGTTCCCAAACATGTTTTCTTTTTGTAGAAAATCGGCTATCATTTCTTACCACTTTGACTGCCGCCATACAGAAAAGAAATTGCCGCCAGAGTTCCAATAGTCTTTCTTTGTGTTTAAATTGCTCTGTATTATTTACGTCTTTTAAGAGGTTGACCACCAGTGGGTCACATGGCCCCTGATGTAAACCGTTCATATTGAGTGCCACCGGTGGATCATTTGTTTATTTTTATTTTTTATTATTTCAGTTTATTTTATTTTAATACCACTTTTGATTGCAATACATTTTTCTAAATACCATCCATTGATAGTGATAATAAGTTCACTATAAACGCCAACATATTTTATGGAAACACAGGTCGAAACCAGGAATCTCATTCTGAAGATGATGATTTCGACCTCATGAGCCTGTTCTTCCTTCTACTTCTGTAACAATAGCAACAATTCCTACAAGAACCGTATGGCAATACGAGAAAGCCAATTGGAGCCGCCGTAACAGCTTCTTTATGATTTGTAACTGGTCGTTTCCTCGATAACCACGTGGACGCCTTTGCTCATATGATCACTGACACTATTCTCTTTGGAATGAGATGATTGATCCCTCATCGGATGAAGAGTATCAGAAAAAACGTAAAGAAATGGTATGACTCGAACTGTAAAGAGGCTGCCGGGGATAGAGAAATGTTTGTTCGGTCCTACAAGACCAACCCGACAGAGGAAAACCGGAAAAAGTTCGAACGAGCCAGGAATGACTGCAACGCTTTTCGTAAGCGTAGGAAATTCCAATACGACCAAAAACTGAGGCAAAAAAATACTGCAATGTCCCAATGGTTGTAACAATTTTTGGTCGTTCGTAAAAGACATTAGAAATTCTGCCTCATCCTCCATCCCAACGCTCATTTATAATGACATCCCAGATGCCAGCCAGTTTGCTTGCTGCAAACTCTGCCAGTTCAAAACTCCCAGATTGTGCTTTGTCTTCGCCTAGAGTTGAGTGCGTCGAATCTTCAATGGGACGAATCCACTTTCGCACTCCTCTAGTAGCAAAAGTACTTAAAGATTTAATATACATACATAAATCCGCAGGTAGGAAGACGTGGGGATAGTCTTCCTAAGTGGTGTTCTTCCACGCTAGCAAAACCATTGCGTAAGCTTTTTTATCAATCATACTCTTTAGGACTCTTTCCGAGCAGACGAAAAACAGCATTTGTCCACCCTCTCCCTAAAACAGGCGCATCTTCTTTTCTTTCCTCCTACAGAGGAAGGTCATGGCAACGCTGATATCCCATGAGATATTTGGAAACACACAATTTTTTCAATGACCGGCAATACTGTTTTCGTAGCAATAGGTCCACTGGTGATCTGATGGCATGTCTCACTGAAAAGTGGAAACAGAGCCTTTATCCATCTGACGACAGCAGGATAGTTGCGCTTGATATTTCTAAAGCATTTGACAGAGCTTGGCATCAGGCTCTTTTGTCGAAAATGCGTGATTTTGGGATCGATGACTCTCGTCTTCAATGGATTAGAAATTACCTTTCGGAACGTTCAATTCAAGTTGTCTTGGATGGTTTCAAGTCGTCTGATATTCACAAAATAAATGCTGGCGTGACTCAGGGCTCCGTTCTGTCTCCGACACTCTTTTTAATATTTATTAATGATCTCTTGTCTGCCACTTCTAATCCAATATATTCCTTTGCTGACGACAGTACTCTCTGCTTCTCATATTCGTTCCCGGATTCACGTCTGTGCTCTTCGGCTGTAGAATGGGAACGTCAGCTTAATACACATATTAAGTTCTTTCAAAATACAATGGTGTTTGCTGTCGTTAAAGCGAAATTTAAACACCCAGCCATGGTCCATGAATGGCACTTGCATCGTCGTAACCGAAAAGTTGTCCATGATTGGTACGTGTGTCAGTGACAACTTACGTTAGAGTGACCACATATTCGGTGTCATCCAGAATGGTGCGAAATTTCTAGGTTTCCTCAAGCGGTGTAAGAATTATTTCACCCCTTTGATCTGGCCTCAATATATATGGAATTTATCCGCCCAGAATTGGAGTACAATGCCCACATCCGGTCAGGTGCTCTTAAAACATCTCTGCACCTCTTATATAGGATTAAAAACCGTGCGATAAAACTCATTGGTGATACTAATATCAGTCAGTCAATTGGCACGCTCAAACACCAACTTAATGTCTCCTGTCTCACTTTGTTTTATCGATATTACAACCAATAGTGCTCCATAGAAATCGCAAGTAGCATTTCGCTCCTTCAGCCTTCAACCGTAACACCCGTTTCGCTATGTATGTTCATCAGTACATCCTCAAGCCCACCTTCGGACGGAGTTTGCAATATCGTAATCCTTTCCTAAGCCGTACAACTCCCTTATGGAATGCTATGCCAAGGTCTCTATTTCTTGGTCGTTATAACTTGCAAAACAATGTACATCGGTATCTCTCTTTTCTTCCTCCCTAAATTTCCTTTGCCAGCGCTGTGTACAAACATTTTAAGGGTACACAAATCGCCTGAGCGCACACTCATTAAGAAAAAAAAAAAAAGAGCTGCGGCTGCAAAAATAGCAAAGACTGGACTTTCAACTAGGTGCCAAAGAAGAAAAAAATTCATTCCACCAACAAGCCACGTAAAAGACATCCATACAAAAATATATAGAATGTGACCAACCGGTGGGTTATACTTATAGCCTCCTGTGAAACGTTTGCGTGACCCACCGGTGAGTTCAAAATATTTTAGATTTTCAGTTCTTTGACTGTGAATGTTGAACGGGAGTTCAATGTGTGACCACGTAAGCGAAAACACATGATGATAAATCTTTTCAAATCGCCTGGAGTCAGTCAAAGCCAACATAAATCTCAACAAAGTGTTGTTTTTATTTTGCCCGGGCCAACGGACCGAAAACAGATATAAATGCTTAATATATGGTAAAATAATATTTTCGATAAAATGCAACAATATAAAGCAAACCTCATTTGCTTTCTTGCTAGCAATGCTTGCGTGATACACGTTAAATGTCGATTTACCTGTTTTCAGATCTTTTATATCAAAACAATGAACCCACAGTTTTCGTAAGTAAAAAAATGTTTGTACTGGTACGTGCGGCAGTAGTAGATTTTGAATAAAATGGAATATACACCATCATATTTTTCATCATCAATTCAGTGACAAACCAACATTTCCTCTTAAAGTTGATTGTTTTATTTTCGTTGTTTTACATGTATCGATTGATGGCCGACCAAATTCTAATTTCATCTAGATATTCCTCCTTGAACAGCGAATGCATAGTTTTGACATCCAAGCGTTCGTCGCGAAATACGATGTACTTTCCTGGGCAGCAGATAATGTGTTCATATACTTTTCCGTATATTTGAAAAGGCACCGTATTGGGTTTAGGGTGATGTCTGTTATCTACAGGACGCTTCCCATCATTATATTAATCAATCAACTTGCGAATTCTGGCAATAACTTCATGTAGGCTAATAAATGCTTTCTTGCGAACTTTAAAATTGGTTGGTTTCAAACAGACCTGTAAAATTTCAATTACGAGTACTAG
This sequence comes from Volucella zonaria, assembly GCA_963966105.1. Taxonomy (NCBI): domain Eukaryota; kingdom Metazoa; phylum Arthropoda; class Insecta; order Diptera; family Syrphidae; genus Volucella; species Volucella zonaria. Next base: position 57,008,155 of record OZ014533.1, on the reverse strand, counting down.
TCAAGTACCCAGTACCGTGTACTTGTACATGCACTTGAAATAAAAAAATTACAATGTACTTGGTACGTGAAATTCATCAATACTCTCCCAAGTACTTTTTCTAAGTACATTTACTCTGTACTGCAGTACTGCCCAGTACATTTTTACGTACTTTTCGAGTAATTTTCGCTAAAATTTGATTTGTGACTCAAATACGGGTATTTAAAATGGACTTGTAATTGATAAGTACTTGAAATGTACTGGGCAGTATTGCAGTGTCTAGTAAATGTACTTAGAAGAAAGTCTTAGGAAAGTAATTGTACTTGGTGATTTTCAAGTACCAAGTACATTGTCCTTTTTTTTTTAAGTACAAGTACAAGTACAAGGTATTGGGTAATTACACAGTACTGCAGTACAAATGTGCATCAGTATTTTACAACTCTGGTTTCAAAATATGAAACTGAAGGCAACTTTTCAATGTGTACTTGAAAATGTACTCGTTTATGCTCACCTTTCATTGCAAAACTGTTAAATGTTTGAGGGGAAAAAAACTAATACAAACCTGCAATTTTCACCAGGGGATCTAGGAGCTATCTTTATGATTTGTATGTGCCTGTCCTTTAAGTTTGGAATTTTTAATAATATTTCTTTATAAGAGTTTGTTGACATTGATATGTATGTTTGATGTGTTCAAGTCTTAAGATTCAATTGCTTAGTGGCTATTTCAACTATACACACTTAAGTAATTGTGGTACGTACTGTACAAGATGTCAAATGTGTCCAATGAATTTTGTGAGAATAAAGTTATTGTGATTTCGGAACTCAAGGCGTTTGGTTTACAACAATGTTGATTACACATTCTCTTCTTTTTCGGATCACTTTCGATTTCTCTTTCACTTGAAGACAATTTTCGGAAACAAAATAACATCTAAAAACTAAATTTCAAATTTTGAAGAAAGTATCCACTCCAGAGTAATATAGCCATACTGTTAATTCAAATATTTCAACCAACCAAAAAAAATAATTATTATGTTCCCAAAATTCTACGAAATAAGTCTCTAAAACATTGGAAAATACATAAGCCCATAATATTAGGGAATTTTCATACTTTTATTACATTATTGAAATGCTAAAATTACACATAAAAAGCTTTTACATTCTTTTTGTTATGTGCGAAGAATATTTTAAGAGCTAATAAACAAAACAGAACGACCTATTAAGCACGAAAATAAAATCGCGTTATGTTCTATTGCCGAAAGCAATATGCGCATGAATGCCAACGTGACGCAATGATAGCCTTTCTAATTTTTTTCAAAACAATCAATTAAAATATAGCAGATGTTTAATAAATCGAAATTCAGTGCGAATTAAACAGTACTGTGATGTTGTTAAGAAAAGACACCAAATAGGCTTTCGGCTTTAAATGCAGATGCTCAGGGCGCCACTGCATGACACATGATTTAGTAAACCTTATTCAATATACAGAAATACGGCGAAATATGGAATGGTACTTAGAACATTGTCGCAGCTTTTTTTTCCTTTTTATTTATTCAATTTACGAATTTAATTTAAATAAATTAAATGAAGTAAATAAAATAAAGAATTAATATTGGTGGCTTAATTATTAACATTACCAAATTTTTACAAATATTTTTTGGCAAAGACAAATCTAATTCCGAGGTAAAAATTCTACAACACAAAGAAATTGGCTCACCTTGACCATATAATATATTATGAGTACTTTCAAAAAGTATTGGTCTGGGCCTTAGAACTCTGGAAGTAGCATACAATTTAAACAACCAAGCACATTCTCACTATCGAATGCTGCCCATAAAATATCTCGTACTAACATGACGTTGTACAATTTTCTTCTCGTTTCAAGTGACTGCATTCCAAGTAAAAGACATTTGAAACGATAAGAATGATGAACCTGTATTGCAAAAAATCGGATAGCGATCTTTGAAATCTAAGGAGTTCTTTTTCATGAACCCTAATAGAGAGTTGGCTTTGGCAACAATGTAATTTTCACGTAATAATACGTATTCCGCGGATGGGATTGCTGTTTTTCAGAATGCAAATTTGGGCTATGAGTGTCAATCTATTTCTCTCCCTAGTTCAGGTTTGATTAAACGCAAGATCTGCCGAAAACATCGCCGTTGTCTTTGAGGCAGGAGAATCTGAGGCAGTCGATTTTGCGTCGCTCACAAGAACTCGCCTTTCGCAGACCACAACTTGGCGAATTTTGCGCCGTGACTTGGGCCTGCACCCGTACAAAATTTAACTGATCCAGGAGCTGAAGGTAAACAACGACGTGTGTTCGCTCAATGGGCTCTGGAGCAATTGGAAACTGACTCTAATTTTCATCGAAAAATCATCTTCAGCGATGAGGCCCATTTCTGGATGAATGGGTACGTCAACAAACAAAATTGTGGAATTTGGGATGATACCAATCCACGTCAGATCCAAGAGCGTTCAATGCATCCCGAAAAAGTCACTGTTCGGTTTGGATTTTGAGCTGGCGACGTCGTCGGTCCATATTTCTTTGAGAACGACGTTGGTCTTGCATTTAAGAAATATATGTATATACCTTGGTATATACTAATATATGTATATAATTGCGTATAATATCTGTGTGTGTGTATTGTGTATGTAGGTTAGGTAGACTAAGGTTTATTTTAAGTTAGATATTAAGTTTTATAAAAAATTAAGTCCATATGCTAAGTTTTTGTTAACAATTTTTTCTTAGCCTTATGTATAGAAAATAATTATTCCTAAGTAAAATGTAAATATAGTCGAAAGACATAGATATAAGAATTTAGAGTAGCTTAGAGTGCCTGTGTGGGGCCAATAAGTTAATATAAGATTATTAAGTAATTTTAAGCTAGCATTTAAGCATTTTTTGTTAGTATGTAAAGGTTAATGATTAAGATAATAAAATGCATATAAAACTAAAAACTAACGACGTTGGTCAGGCCATCGCCGTCAATGGTGAGCGCTATAGGTCGATGATTACCAACTTCTTTTGGCCTGAATTAGATGACATGGACACCAACGATATGTGGTTTCAACAGGATTTCGCTACGCGCCACACAGCTCACGCCTCATTGGGAATTCTGCACGAGCGATTCGAGGGCATGGTCATCTCACGTCGAGGTGATGTTAACTCGCCACCGAGATCGTGCGATTTGACCCCGTTAGACTTTTTCTTGTGGAGTTTTCTGAAGTCGCAGGTCTATGCGAATAGGCCACAAACCACAGCGGCTCTCAAAGCCAACATAACCCATGCCATTGGTCAAATCCAGCCTGATTTATGCGCCAGAGTCATTGAAAATTGGATATTTCGGAAGCGCACGACACAGAGAAGCCGCGGCGGACATTCAAACGATGTTATATTTCATACATAATGGCATCGATAGGGCTTCAAACGAATGAAAAATTTCGATGATATCTCACACACACTTTGATTTATTTAAATTTAAAGATAGGAAGTGCTTAATGAAAGACTCTTTAGGTTGATTGTTTAGGCTCTGTCGCCCTGAGGTCGAGCCACTAAAATCTTGTGTGAGATGCGAGTGTGTCGAACTTTGAACGACGTAGTCATTGATTGGAGTTCCAATTATATGGTTAGATGTCGTCATCATGATTTTCGGGAAGGTTATTCTAATCAGTTGACATTTTGTTGGATGGTGTGGGTTTTGTGTTTGTAGTAAAGAAAAATTCATTTGTTTGCTTTTGAAAATTGAAGTGTTTGTGTTAGGTTAAAAGAATTATTTTGTTGAGAGATTAAGTTTAATCTAGCGGGGATCTTAGGGAAATGTGCTTTTATGGTAGGGAGAGAGGTTTTGATTTGCTTGATGGCGGATTGATATTTTGTTTCATTATTATTAGTAGCATGATTGCTTGCCGGAGATTCCCTCGTACCAAAGTTTAGGTTTATGGATGTATTAGATTCTGAATCGCTTGAAGGAGGAGTGGTGGAAATTTTAAATTGTGTATTATGGGTGTCTGATGTTGTTTGTGCTGTATTTTTTATACTGCTCGTGGATTGAGAGGGGTCTATCATTTCAATTGATAGGCCCGGTGAAGTTAATTTAATAGCATTTCTCGCGACGGAAGAGATGGTAGATAGGAGAGCAGTTTGAGTTTAATTTTGCTCACTGTAAATTCTTTTTGCCTCGGTCGTGCTGCATTTTTTAACAGTTTCTTTCGCTGGGATAAATCGTTTGCAAAAAGTAGAAAATGTTGGGTGCACTTTTTCATAATTTGCGCAGTATGTGCGAGACCGTTTTCAGTGTCAGGTTACATGTCACGCAAATTTGATCTTTTGTCCACATTTTGGTGGTATGCCCGAGGATTTAACAACGTTTGCACCGCATTGGGCTGTGGAAATATTTCTGACTTTTAAGTCCCGTTGATCATTGTACATCATTTACGTCTTTGTTTTTTGAATTTGTACAAGTCAGTAAGGCCCTAGTCCTTCATTTCCTCAATTATCTCTTTTCAGTTACATTTATCAAGCAAGGCGCGAAAACGGTGCCTTTAGAGGAGTTGAGCTGACTATGTAAGGAAACTGTAAATGATGTGAGGGTTTTTTGGGGCTCTGAGGGGGATATAATTATAAATTTTGGATTTTTTTAATTTAATTGGGATGGAAGGTTCAAAGCATTATCAACTGGAGAATGAGAGTCTTTCTGTTTTTTTTCTTTTCGGCACATCGGCGTATTGATTAAAATCATAAAACCGATTGTTCGTCTGCCCAAGTGGCCCTGAGGCCATATTTAACAGATAATCCCTTGATGCACTTGCTGATTATACTTAATTCGGTATATAAGATACAAAAGGGAGAGAAAGCGATAGGCGCGTACGCAAAGACGTAAGAAAAGAAAACACCAACTTTTGGATGAGCAGTGAAAAAAACGATCGAAACAATGTTGTTAATCGGTGACTATTATCAATTAATCTGTCTACAGCATTAACGTTAAAGCAGAATGATACTTGATGCCATTTACAAAAATTATGGCACATTCAAATTATGATATTCCTTTTGCCCCACCTTATACTTAGGCTTTTGTTTAACCACCTAGGAAATTGCGAGGACGATATCGCGCATAGAGTCCGATTGTAGAGAAATTTCCGGCTGGTTTTAATATTTTCAAGGAAGGTCCGGTCTCAAAAGCAATAGAGGGTCAAGTTCCATAGGTTCAAAGAAGAGGCCGAACGAAAAATAATTGGATCACTCAAATGCAAAAACATCAGCAAATTCTTGACCTCAGTAACGATGTGATCCATATAGAGTGGCCTCTAGAATGGTTCTAAGGTCAACAAACAGAGCCAACGACACAAGTAGCAACGCAAATAACATACATGGGAATAATGCGTAGCATTAGATGTGATTATACGCGATACGTACGAATATACCAATGATTAATAGAACAAGAAGAATATTTCATCATTTAATTACATAATGGCCGTACAATCTAGGTGAAATAAATCCCAAAGTCAATGTATGGAACTAGTTTCCAGTAACCAATGCAGCCAACCTAAGTCATATTAAAAAATTCCAGTCTCCATTAAAACCTTAGGGGGCTATTAAATTTATATTTGGGGATTTTGGGATAAACATTTCCGGACACAAGTCTTGACCAAACCCAATATCGGTTGCAAGGAAAATCTATTTCATATTTTTCCAATATCCGGAGTTCAAAAGAAGGCTGTCCGACCAACCCAAACCCCAAACCCAAACCCCAGTGCGGATTATATGGATTCAAACGATAACACTGTTGAGGCCTTAATAAATAAAGCGCATTTTATATGAGCGAATCAAATATGCATTGAATTTTCTGTATTTTGGAGCCAGTAGTTTCTAGCTATGATCCTATAGACAGCAAGTAATCAATCAATTGGAGATGGGATGTCACCCAGCGGCAGCCTCTCCCCAATCGAAATCATAAAGTAACCAGAGTTAGTATATGCAACCAAGCCTTGGTGCACAAGAATTTGAGGTTTGTTTGTTCGAGTTAGGTTACATAAAATGTCAAAAGTTTAATTGTTAATATAGAAGAAAATGCAGAATGTGTAATCCGTCGTGTTGGCATTCACTTGCAAAATCTAGGCTTCGCGTTAAGGATATGTTGCATCCTAGGTAGATAATCCATTTGCAGAACAAGTTTAAGCATATGAATTTCAATTTAGCTCTCCATGGTAATGAATGGAAAGGAAGTATGACTTCTGGGTCTGAAATTCCTGCCAAGTGACTAGTCATACTATTTTAGGTATGAAAGGTAGTATTTTTATTCGTCAGCGTGAGTTCCTGCCTAATAGGAAAGATTTTTTTCAGAGAAGTCAGTACCTGATCTATGCTTTTCGGGCGACAGACATAGTAGCATTTAAATTTAATAAAAAACCTATTATAAACGAACTGTATAGATACGTGCGGCTAGTCAAATCTCTCTGTTACTCTCTCTTTTAACAGCCTCAAAAAGTCAGTTTGTGTTATCCATGAAAATTTATTCAAATTTTGGACTTTTGTCCCTTGCTCGATTTTCCACAATGCAGCACTTTTCCAAAAATATTAGCTCGACATCTTTTTAACAGCTTTCCTGACTGCACGATGATAACAGCACCCAGGCACGTCTATCAGTGGAGATATCAATCAGACTGCGTAGAGTGCAAACCAGCAATACGAACCAGAACAGAAAACGCTACTTCAATAAATGTGATGCAGCAGATACAAGCTGTGTGATTCCCAAAGTGAAGGCAAATCACAAGCACATAAGTAAGTGAAACCATCACCATTTGGCCGTAAGCCCGTTCGACTTTGGTTTTTACAGCTGGAAGCGCAGAACCCCCTTGTAAATTTGAGATATGATGTGCACAAATTCATGGATATCATTGCACATTTCAACCATGTGACCATAACGGAAGTCCAGGATGTTATAATAAATCCGTTGGTCATGTACCTTAAAAAAAAGAACTAATTTCTCGCTTGGGTACACCCATGGCAACTCAGTGATAGAAAGCCCTCGCGTTTCCACTGGCACCATAATGACTGACGGCGCTTTGAAGTCAATTTGGATAGATAGACTTCCAACGAGCGCACAGTCGATATTTACTTTACTTTACCACACTTACTTTAGGGCGCCACAGGAATCGCAGAATCCCCGCGAACAGCAGCGCCAAGCTAAGAGCCCTTATCAGCAGCCGACTGAGAACTATGTTAATTATACCTTTGGAAGCAAAAGAGAAATTTTCGTTGGTATTAACATTATAGGTACGGTGAAAATGCAAGAAATTGGCAGGTACCGTATAACTTCCAGTAAAGAAACGACTGAGGGTTCAATTAATGGCGGTAGTTGACATCCACAAAAAACCAATATTGCGATCCTTTGGTAGGGTCAAATATATCAGTCTTTCCCACCAGGCCAATGTCCACTTATCAAGGCTTCTTCCATCAATGACGTTGTCTAATAAAAAGTGGGGGCAGGGCCATTAATGGTTTCATCATAACAATTTTCTGAACTTAACGCCTCTGGCGGTCATACGTCCTATTGGTGGGAGAATCGCCGGTGGTCCATACCAGGACTGTGGAGGTCAGAAGCTCCCCGAATTTCGGAGCCTGACTTGAAAAGGTAGGCCCTCTAGTGGGAGCATCACGGTCGCTGTGATTTAAACCTAAAATTGCAGGAAGGGTTTTCCAGTTGAGGTTTTAGATCAGCCTCGACTCATAAAAAGGGTGGAATTCGTGCATCTAACACAGTTCCGAATTGGTATTCATAATACATGAAAGCGATGACAAGGGGCATCCTTGGCCCTATAGATGTATGACCATCCCGTAAAATTAAATCTTCACAGACAGGAGCTCACGTGAAACCCGTAAGACAGACATCTGTCTTTCCAACCACTTGTTCACGTCCTTGGCGCAATGCCTCAGTCAGGAGTCAAATCCATTTTCGGCTAATTGTTACAGTTGCAGGTAACACTTCCACAAAATCCGAGAATATAATATAAAAAAGCAAAATAATCAAAATTGTAATGCAAAGGCGACCGTCCGACTTCCCACCAAAACGAGCGACACACGATACCCGCGTGATCACTGAATCACAATAAAAATGATAACACAATGTCTACTAAGTATCCGCTCGTGTCAGTTCTAGGAACCAACGGACGATCACCTATGCAACTACTGCAACTTATGTTTAGTGCATAGGTTACATAAAGGTAACACATAAAACTGCAATTTAGTCTAAAGATAGATTCGAGTGAATAAAGTTCAACTAAACGAAAAAATAAAAAAGTATTTTATTTTTTTCTTTTAATAAACTTAAAAAAATAAAACTGCTAATCTCAGTATATCAAACTCCTGAAAGAACTTTAAAATTTAGCTACGTCAGATGGTGCTTTCATTGATATTTGTCACTCTACTATTCATTTTTTTTTTTTTTTTTATAATTTACGCGCGCCAAAGGGGTTATGAATACCCTTACACTGTTGCCTGGGCGCGGGCGGAAAGGTAGAAGGAGGAGAAAGGAAAGTTTGTGATGTTGTAGTGGTTTGAAACTCAGGTGTATTTGGTTTCGATATTGACTCTCCAGGGGTGGGAGTCCGAATAGGACGGAGAGATTTTCCTTCTCTCGGAATGTGAGGTTGTGAATTTTAACGGTTGTTTTGTGCTTGAAAACCCTACAACAGCCAAATCTACATGTCAGTGTTATGCCTTCACACACAGATTTTTCTGGCTGAGTTCCAATTACACAAATGAAAGCTTGTCGTGGCTAGGATTCGAACCTTGACCCTCCGAGTGAGAAGCGATTGCTAGTTTCAGTTTCAGTTTTTATGCATTTTTATTTATATTTCTTAATTTACTCTTACATGCTAGACCAAAAACGCTTAAAAATTAGCTTAAATAACTTACAAATATTCTTATACTAACTTACTGGCCCCATGCGGGCACTCTAAATTAATCCTAACACTTAAACTATGTCTTTCGACGTTTTGACAGTTTTTTTTTTTATTCTTATATTTAGGACAATACAGCTTAAACTAAGAAAACATTTTTAAAAAGCAAAAACTTAGTATATGGACTCTTTTGAGTTTAATACTTAAAACTATAAACTTACAGACTACCTACAAAATAAATCTTAATCTACTTAACCTACTTACATATAATACATTCATACACATATATACAATACATAATACATATACACTTCATATATACATATATGCATATACATATACATACATGTATATATTTATATTTTATTTTTTTTTTATAATTTTTTATTTTTATTTATTTTTTTTTTGTTGTTTTTTTTTTTTGTTCTTAAAATATAACTTAATACTACCTAAAACTATATAAGCCGGCCATGGCTAAAAAACAAAAATAAAAATAATTAGGCTGGCCCACTCTGCTTCACATGAAGCTACCTATCACTGGAGGAGTTCGACTACGAAGCATCCTCGCCTTCTTCAAGCCACCAAAATTGCTGGTGCTGCTGAGCAACATCCCTCCTGTCACGACTCCCTACCGCCCTACTGAACCGGAGACGCTCCGCACTGCCATGTGCGACGTCTCTATCGTAGTTGAGTTGCATATCCGCAGCTGTTCGAGCGACGTGGAAGATTAGCGGCACCGCCAATCTGTCCTGGATCAGACCTTTACTATCTAAATAGAGGAACGCTTCTGGAGGAATAAAGCCGTCAAGGCGAACTGAGATCAGGTTGTTCGATGAGGTCATTGCTCTTGCAATGTGCCTTCGAGTCAACTTAATAACAAAATTGTCCACTCTTATTAGGTTCGCCCTATTGTACAAGACCTCATTGGGATAGAATTTTATGTACTCAGATTCTGGTGTTCTGTATAAGCGAAGACAAGTCCTAAGACAAGCCCTCTCAAACACCCGAATCTTTTCCAATAAACTTGCTCTCACATTGAACCACACGGGACATCCAAATACAAGCATGGGCCTGATAAGGGCCATGTAGCAGATTAACTTCACCCTCGCATCGAGTTGGCTGTTATAAAACAGTCTCTTTGTAATGGCAAAAGCACCTTTGGCTCTAGCCAGAGCAGCATCTATATGTTTGTTAAAATACAGATATTGATCTAGCCAGATCCCCAGGTATCTGACTACATTTCGACAAGAAAGTGGCTGTCCATGTTGTTCGACGATAGAGAACTTTCGCCAATTCTTTCTGGTATCCCTAGAGGCCCCAGACAAAGGCGTCCTAAACAGAATAGTTTCCGATTTCTGAAAGTTGATTTTCAACTTCCAGTCATCGCAATATCGTTTAATTTTATCGAAGTCACGTTGCAAAAGTGTATTAATGACCTCAATCTTTGGACCTGATCTGTACGCGATTAAGTCGTCCGCGTACGCTATGGCATGGTGAAGTGAACCTATCAGACCACTTGTGTAAATGTTGAATAGGATCGGCGAATTTACCGCACCTTGCTGCAGACCGTTTTTAATGTTAAATGTTCCAGCAGAAGTCACATCGCCATTCTTCACGATGAACTGTCTACTGGAGAGCATATCAAAAAGAATATACAGCAGTGGTTTACTAATGCCCAACCTGTCCAGCTTGAAAAAGAGTCCTTCTAACCATACGGTATCGAAGGCCTTCTCCAAGTCAATTAGGCAGGCACCAGTGCACTGGTTCTTGCCTTTGTTCCATTGGATATCAGAAACCAGTTTCGACACAGCATGAATGATAGCATGCCCCGCCTTGAAACCGAACTGATTATCCGGAACGATATCTTTGTCCTCAACCCACTTAGTCAGGACTCTATTGATCACCTTCTCGAAAACCTTACTGATGTTTGGAAGAAGACTGATCGAGCGGAGATTCGCCGGATTGGAAGTATCTTTATCCTTTTTAGGTATGGGATGTACCACCGCAGTTTTCCAATGCGATGGATAATGTGCATTATTCATTGCATTATTAAACAGGGTGGTATAAATATCCACCGCTTCTAGTGGGAGATGTCGAAGCACAATGTTCGGTATTTCATCGGTTCCCACTGATTTCTTACTTCTAAGCGATTCGAAAATCGTTTGGAGCTCTTCCTTCGAAATGAAAGGGGGTAGTACCCTATCGTTGGTGATGACGTTATTTGACATATTCTCGTCACTAAACTGGGTGAAGCCCGAGCTCTCGAATCGCCAATTCTCTATTTCATTTCGAAGGTAGAAATTGTGTACAAGGACTCGATTTTCCAGGTCGTGGTTCAGGCCAATGATGTCATTCGCCTTGTACACTTCCTGGAAAGTCGCTCCTATAGCCTCTACCTGCTCCTGCGGATCCTCGATCACAAAGAAGTTGTCATCATCAACAGCCTCATTTGGATCTATGCATGCTGTTACAAGTATTTGTTCGTTGTTCGTCGTTCGGGCGATTCTAAGACATGGAAGGTCGTTCTGATTATTTCTCCGAAATATTTTATTTATTTGCGGGAACATATTCGGGTTGCTGGTGTTTACAGCCCGAATTTTGTTGCTCTTATACAAACTTACAGAGTTTCTGTAATTTTCCCTTATTAATGTTTGGAGGTTTTTAATCGACGACTTCAGTGTCATGATCTCCGGGTTATGTCTGTCGGTAAACTGTCTATACAAGGTTTTTAGTCTTGACAACAGCCTACTTTTTTGTCGGTGCAGTGCGTCAATAGTTGCGTTGCGGAATAAGTCTTCGTCGTCAGTGTGTTGATAGCGAGGTATCGTTTTGTCCATTTTCGTTTGATTGTCTCGTCCATTAGTCTTAGATACCTGTCAATCTCCTCGTTTGACAGATTTCTGTTGGCCGGTGGGTAGAGCGAATTCGAGGAGAGTGCTCTAGTCAGTGTTCTGGTGAAGTGTGTCCAACGCACCCTACTATAATTGTAGGAATGCCTTTGAACAAACTCATCCAATTCCGCAATCTCGTTGGCGACAGTTATTTCGGTGCTGAGACCGCAATGGTCACTGTCATACACGAAAGTGCGTAGACAGTTTGTAGTTTGTTGGTTAGTGCATATCAGTTGTATTCGTGAGTCGAACAGCAGAAGATCCAAATAGGACCCGTGTCTGGGAAACGACGGACTATCCGTCGCTTTGAGGCCGAGTCGATATATTACACTGTGCTGACCCCACCAATTGAATAGTAGGTTCCCTCTAGTATTTGGTATATTATTTCCCCAATCACTATGTTTGGCGTTGAAATCTCCGCCGATAATAAAATAGTTGTCTTCCAATTCCAGCCACAGAAATCGAAAAAGTGTCTCGAGCTCTGAGGAAGCGATTGCTAGTACCACTACACCACGGCCACCCCTTCAAAATAACGAATTCGATCCTGTGGTTAAAATTAAAATAGCTCATCGCTCTAAGAGTTGTTAGTTCCGAAGAAAACAAGGGATTGACGTCCTTGTGGCGACTACGATTCGATCTACACTCGGACTACTCGTATAACGGACAACAGATCCACCACTAAACATTCAGAATTACTAGGCGAACCTACCTGGTAAACACTTTTCAATCAGATGCAACTGCGATTATTACACCATTCGAACCCTTTGAGTTTCTTTTCATGACGTCTGGCCTAAGAAACTCTAACAAAATGTTCCAAAAATTCATCGATCAAGTGACAGTTGGTTTCAAGCTCTGCTCTCCGTATATGTGTAGACGATATTCTGGTGGCACCAGAGAGATCAACATCTCCAACAGAAGCCTTTACGAGCGTCTCACTGTTAAAGCCATCATGAACAATACATCACCAGAAATAATGAAAGGAATTGCGCAGATTTCTTGGATCAGCCAATTTCTACAGGCGTTTGATAAAAAATCTGAATAAATGCCGTTATTACAATGAGATTTGATGATAGCTAATGACCTACTTAATGGGTTAAGCCATAACCACAGCCAATATGAAATCAAAATCAATGTAATTGTATCAATCAGTTCCGGCCAGATTCTATTTAGTTCGAGCATGTGTCTATAATTTTTACTCAATACTTGTAGTAGAAAATTTACCTAGGTATTCTTTCAATTTAAATTTGCACACAAAGTAGTCGACTTTCTGACAGTATCTGACAAGTATCTTTCCCACCCTATTAACTCATATTCTTACACAATCAGAATTTCGCATTAATATTCTCACAGCTCACTTACCACACCCGATACTTGATTAATTCCAGACGTACTCGTACTATCACATTGTATTTCATACATTTTAATTCCCATAACGCTTCTCTCATAATTATTTGTTAATGTAAAATAGTTCAAACTAAGGTTTTTTTTGTTAAATAATATCACTTGCGCTAGATAAGTCAATTCATTTTATATGAAGAGATCTTTTCAGATATTTTACGACGTCTGTCACGTTTCCAATTTCCTTCGTTGCAATAACTTGAAAAACGACTACGTTTGCCCAGGAAGGAATTGTTCTTTCATCTAGTCAACCAAGAAGGCAAAATTCCAAGAATTGGGCAATTCGTGACACATCTCTATCCCATTTATTCTTCTGAATTAGCCCCCAGTGACTATTTCTTGATTCTAAACCTGAAGACATAATTCGCCGCAAAGAACTTTTGAGGACGTCGAAAAATCTTATTAATTGAAAATTGGATAAGTATTATAATGAGCTCAATGGTCACTATGTTGTGAAATAAAACATACTTTTTGTCGAAAAAAATATCTTTCATTCAAAAAGTCACGGACCTATTGACCCACCCTCCTACCATCTGATATTCTGAACTTTCCATCCATCGCCCTTTCTTAATGACATTTTTGGTTACTATGTATACTCGTATTTCATGATACCAAGCCACTACTTGTTTTAGTTTTCATGATACCAAGCCACTACTTGTTTTAGTTTGTTTTGATTTGTGTTTAAGTGGAGTATCGACAGATTAGTCTCATTGAAGGGAGCGCAGTCACATTCTCTTGGATTCATCGTCTGCAATAGAGTCGAGACTTCGCTTCTGATTCGGAATTTGATACTAATAACTACGGTGTAACACGGAAATTCCTGATAGTGTGCGCTAATTAGTAATTTCCTGTTGGAGAGGGTTTAGTCTATTACCTGTTGCCTTTTATAGTTGGAAAGTGTGCCAAAAATTAACATTAATCAATTTGGACGATGGTATGAGATCTAGAAGATACGAGTATTTTCTATTACAATAGTATTGCAGCAAGTTCTATACCCTGCAATCACATTATTCAATGAGCTCGCATAATTTAGTGGTACCGGTAGTATTAAATGAAGTAGAAGATAAGCTTGCCAATGATATACATGTGGTATACTTTCTTTATTTCACATCTTATGGCTGCATTAACCAGACCGTGAACTGGAGCAGCCGAATTATGAATGCTAAGAGTGATTTAGGGATGATAAGACAAATTATTTTATCCGCACCAATAACTCTTATTTGAATTATGTATGTATGAGGTTTTATATTCAACATGAAGATGCTCCAGTAATAGCCAGTAAATACAATATTAAAGATTGGTTTTACCAAGTACCATACACAGATGCCACGGACGTCTTCTCTAAAACACGTTAGCTCGGATCAACACCTTGTTTCAGTCAAGGTGCGAGTGCGGATTTCTCAAGCGTCACAACATAGAAGAACTACTGTGAGAAGATATAACGTAGAAAAGTTGCAATCGAAGGAGACCGTCAGAATCTTTACTGAACTCGTATCTCGAAACCTGAAGACGAGGTGCAACGGTGTCAACTTGCCATCACAGACGCCGCAACTAATGTACAGGGTTTAAACCGATCACCACTAACAAATGGCTGGTTTGATGAAGGATATCGGGAGGTACAAGTAGCAAAACGAAGCTGCAAGCAGAAGAGACGAGACAAACATCGGCTTCTCCAGAAGAAGAAAAAAGAGCACGAGGAGTGCGGTATCGAAGATATTGAGAGGCAGTGCCCCAGGAATAACGTACTTAGGTTTAACCACAGGTAAAAAGAACGTGGCAAGGCCAGAAGACTCTTCCATAAAAATGAAGAAGGAAATTTAGTAGTAGAGTCTGAGTCGTTGCTGAGAATTTGAAAGCGCATCTTCCCGCCGTCAGGCAGAATAGACCGTTAAACTTAGATTTCCGTCTGACAAAAAATGAATTCAGTATATCAATGTCTAAGCTGAAATCCAACAAAGCTGCTGTAACTGACGGCTTACAGGGAGAGGTATTCAAAGTTACTGAAAATGACTTTGTGGAGAGAGAGAGTGGCCGTGGCTCAAGTGGTAGTGGACTGGCTTCCAAGTCGGAAGGTTCGGTGTTCGAATCTCAGCCTCGCCCGAAAGACATATTATCCATTTTTTCAGTTAACGAAAATCAAGTAAGACGAGTAGTTGACTAGAAATCAACATCAGGCAACTTCAACTAAGAATTTAGTCTCCCCATTAAATATTGGATGCCACCCATGGAGCGAAATAACCACTGAGCCCAAACATCTTTCTTTCTCTCTCTATCCCATTTTCCAAAAAAACTTAACACATTCTGAGGCATTATAAGTGTATTCATACCCACTTGAGTGTTAAGTTCTTTAAAAAAAATAAACAATTAGAATGGTGTTTGCCTGATCCACAAAAAGGAGACACTCGCAACTGCGCCAACTATAGAGGTACAAGTCTCCTCAATATCAAATGCACGATCTTATCTGCCATATTGTGTGAAAGCCTGAAACCCTTCGTCAATGAGCTTCTTGGCCGCCATCAGTGCGGTTTGTAACTAGGACAGTCCACAATCGACTAAATTTTCACACTCCGGCAGATTGGGGAAAAAAATCAAGAAGTTCAAATCGATACGCAACCACTTTTCATACACTTAAAGGCCGCATATGATAACATTTATAGAGACGAGCTATAGAGAGCCATGTCTACTCTTGGCATTTATGACCGATAGTGACTGAGACCTTTTATGCCGCGAAACGTTTTAGACATGGTCACCAGCTGTCATGTGACTACTATAACATCAAACTTAAACGAATTGTCTGCAACACACAAGCGAATACTGAAGGCACGATCTTTCAAAAGTCTGTGTAGCTACTAACATTCTCGTATGCCAATGATATCGACATAATTGGGAGAACACAGCGTGCAGTCTCCGGTGCCTTCGTTTCGTTGCCAACATGGGTTTAGCGATCAAGTCAAGTACATGCTATCAACAACATAACACCGTCGAATGGGACAGAATATTACAGACGACAGCTATAATTTCGAAGTAAGTAGCAAGGCACTTTGGCAACCTTGGCTTCGTTGTAAATTCTGCCAACAACACCTCAGCAGAAATAAAACCATGTATCTTTTGCCAATCGTTGTTTCTTAGGGTTTTGAAAGCCCAAGGCCCTACCCTGAAAAACTAAAGAGACTCTATATAAGTCCTTGTTCATCCCAGTCCTACTTTACGATGCAGAAGCATCTATCGAAAGCGTTTCGAGAGAAAAATCCTTCGAAAAATATTCGGTCCCTTTTGGGTTGACGGGCTTTGGAGGAGCCAAATATACGACCAAATATACGACCTGTACAGTGACATCGACGTACTTAGATAACTGAGCATTAGCCGCCTGAGATGGCTAGGACATGTAGAGTGAATAGACGCCAGTGCTCCGGCACACAGGAAAACTACAACCTCAACCGATTTGCAGTGCGCAACTGAAGGTAGTTAACTAACGGACTAACTGGAGAGGCTTGTTAGTTGAAGCCCATTTTCACCTCGAACTACACCGAAACTTAAGTAAGTAACATAAGTACTATACGTCCTTATTTGGGTGGCGCTTCTACTCCGGAGCGGACTTAAAGTTAAACCAAAAACATCTTCTGTTACCGAGTTGAACACTACAAAGGTGGTTGAGGTGCCGTTGCACTTGTAAGTGCAATATGAGGTGAGGTCTCCCTCTACTGCGTTATCTCTTCTGTATGGGGGAGCATTACAATTCGTTAATTTCGTATCCTCCTCCGAAAACCATCAACACCAAATGAAGAGAGGATATCTCCTTCCACTTTCACTTACGTTCTTGATTCTATGTTATGGACTGGGATGATGAGGTTCTTGTACTCGCATTTCATGACATATTACTCAATATATTCGTTAGACTAAAGATTGATCAGTGTGTGATTTCTGCTAAGGGCTTATTATTAGAGCCAGACACGGAGGCGAGGAAGATAAAATCTCTAATTAGCTGTACATTCGAACGTCGATAACGAGCATCCCCTCTTGCTGACATTTTTGGTGCTAATATTTCGATACTTTCAAGCGCACCAATGAATTAAAATGTAGTCAGTTTAAGCAAGTTGTTGCGCATACTTTTTGGAAAATCATGCCTCTGGTATCTGCTAGCGAGTTTCGTGCATGGCCTTCGCCTTCGCATTTATCTGATTGCGTGCATTTTATCCTCTTTTGTTCGTAGAGTTCACGGGCCATGCACCTAAGGAGAGCAGCTCTGCTGATGGGTTATTTTGTTATTTTGCTGCTTCCAATTTCAAATCACGGGTTTTGTTTGGTCTGTTAAATCCCCCCGCATCAGTTATGATATTCTTGATGACTTCTTCGCTATCTTCAGCACATGATGCTGGTTATACGTACGATTACAGGAGTTCTGCAAAGTTTCCGGTGCTTCGTTCCGATTGATGTCATTATGATGGGATCTAAGGTATCAGTAGATATGTCTGCGTATACGTCAGCCGCCCGAAATTTTCAGACACCAAAATAATTAAATGTGTGCGCTATGATGAGGGAAAGTTTCTATTTTGGCGGTAAGATCACCTCAAACGAATTTTTCGTTGTACTTAGGACATTGCTCGATCCATATTAAATAGGTGCTGCATCTATTCGCTGTAGTAGTCTCCATACGAGTAGTATGAGTTTATGCGGTACTACATAGAAATAATATCTGATCTGTAGCACTCCACGGCCTCCGACGGTTGTTTGGTTATAACATTCGTAGTGCATACAATTCAAATATGGGTTTTGTTTTTGTTTTACAGATTAATTAACAGTTAATACGTCTTTATCTGAGGCTACTGGCTGCCTTTCAACATTATGGTTCTTACATGGTCAGGAAACTAAGCCTACGTAAGGCCAAACCGTTTTTTGCCAAAAAGCGCCAGCTATTTTACACCAAGTATCCCACTTTGGGAGAGCCTCCATTAACCCTGAAAAGCCTCACGGACCTCAGCTTCAAAAGCAAATACAAATCCAACCACATACACGTTCTCCTTCTTAAGTTAATAATTTTTTACAGAGTATTATAGTGGTGCTCTTTTTTCGTATCCAACACAGTAGGAGTAGGTCAAGTCTGAATGGTAAAACCATTACCCAGTAGTTACCACGAGGAACTTAAATAAGTACAAGTAAAGTGAAGTCATATTTGCAGTTGACTCCGCTCAGTGTCGGTCCTCATCTTACAACACCCAACACCCGTTTCGCAATTAAATTGTTGGTAAAAATTTTAGTGAAAATTATGCATCTAAAAGAGTCATTGAAATTATTTTCATTAGTTTCTCACATTGTTGACAATTACTGTAATTCAGGAAGTCATTATGGGTTTAGTCATCAACTTTGTCCCAGTGGATCTATGAGTTATTTACCAGCGTCATACTCTACCGTAAAAGTAGGAATATAAAATGGTTTAATTTTATTTTTAAAGTTTTTACATTATAAATTAAAGACGATTAACAACAAGGGACAAAATTCATGTCAAATAGAGTTGGTTTAAAAACAAAAATTAAAAGGCTAAAAAGTTTCAAGGAAGATAAGGAATCTATACTGAGCGTTCCCAAAAAAAAAGCGTCGAAAACCTTAGGAGGGTGACTCCTTGATATCTTTTGAAATATACATATGTATGTACATACACACTTTGGGGCACAGCGTCTTATGTTTTGGTTTTTCTTCTATTGCGTCATAACGGATCTTGAGCTTACTTGGTTTTGTATAGTAATGAAAAGGATGTCATTGAACTCGTAATTACTCGTAACACACGCACTCCACCGAAAACATGTTTGCGAAACGAATTCTCAAGATACGAACTTGGAACACTAACGGTCTTTTATAATAACTTGACGAGATAAGAGTGTACATATGTATGTATAAGAAAAGCAAGTTGACGTTTGGATTATCATGTGAAGAAGGAAACCCATGCGCGATATAGGACCGAATTTCATTTATTTTATTGTGAAGTAAACTTTCTGATGCATCTCACATAAAGCCAGAATACTATTATGAACACATCTTATATTTGTTTTTATCGACTTCCATCTAATAAAAGAGCAACCACTGTGACAAATTTAATTAGCAAACATTTATTTAAGAAAATTATTTTAAGACTAAAGGAACGATTTGATAGAAAGGATAATTTGATTCTGAATTAAGCAAATTCTTTTTTAAACAATTTAGTGGTGACTTCTGATAGTTGGGCATTAAAATTTAATCCTCGGTAAAGGGGTTCTAGCTGATCATCTCCTGCGTACATATAACAGGTATGTATTCTCACCTTCGAAAGATTAGAAAGGAAAAGATATAAAATCATTTAGCTCCTCGCCTACCAAAGGATATCGCCTAGTACTGGTATTGCAAACTTTTAAAATTGGGTATTGTGAAAATATAAACCTTGTCCTAGAAAATATCGTCTGTGTATTGACATCAGGACGAATCCTACTCAGTGCAAAAATGTTCGGGTTTTCTGCAGATAAATTTAGTGAAAAAAAAGACGAGTCTTGTATTGAAGTATATTTGCTACCATTAGCTACGAAGTATAACATCATCCAAATGTCCTCCACAGAACCGCGTATATGCTTTGTTGTGCTGGAACAAATTTTCTATGAATTTCTCGCATAAGTCAGCCGATATTCTAACAATTCCACGTCGAACTTTCGCGTCTAAAGTTCTTGGGTTTTTGCAATAGACCAGAGACTTGAGAATCTTGACAGTACTACTACTGGTGATACGAAGATCATCAAACTTTGTCCTCAACAAGTCAATTGTCGCACGAGCTGTACGGCAAGTGGCAGCGTCCTTTTAAAATCACATTTCCCCGAAGCCTCCTAGTTCCAATTCATACCAAATAATATTGGTTAATATTACATAGGTCTCCACTGAATGCCGGCTCTGCCTTGACGGCTTTACCTCGGAAGAAGACACCTTTGACATGAAAACCACGCCAAATGGTCAATTTTTCGCATACAATGGGAGGAATGGAACATCTCCGGCTGTTCGTTTGACAAAACGCTTCAATTTTGCTTAGTAACAAAGCCATTCTAACAAAAATGTGTCTCGTCACTGAAGGAGATTTTTCGGAGAAAATCTGAATCTTCTTCCATAAGGGAAAGTTCGACGGGGCCGATTTTAATTTGGTTTAAGCTCTTGGATCAATAGGATCTTACATGGATGTACAGCCAAGTATTTTTGAAAAATACTCCAGAAGGATGCCCATTTCTTGAGAACGGTGCGGATTGGATCGATTGCAATCTTGAATTACTGACTGATGATAACAACAACTACACATTGACCGCGAATTTTGGGGAAAAATTTGGATGATTTTTAAACGTTGTTGAACCGTATACCTTTCTGTAATTAAAAAGTAGATAAACTGGAATACAAAGATAATTCACCCATGTTGAGAAGACGACTACGGCCGAGGCACGGATTTTGAAGCCTCCAACCAAAATATTACCAAAACTCTCCGCCGTTTCAGCACTGACCTAGGATGCGCTGGATCACTAGATCTCGTTGACTCCTGCGGTTCTCTAAACGATATGTTCGGTTGATTAAGCTGGAATGATGGAGAGCGTACCAGAGAAGGCCTGCCTGATACGATGCTGTTTTTGACGACTTATCTTGAGAATCAAAAACGTGGAACGGGCTGCAGAAGAAGCACATTCTAAATGACTTGCAGATGAAAAGGATGAGGAGACGTGGGGCAAACGAACGTCGCAAAGAACGCCAAGTGCTTTCGAAGGCTCGAGTGCTAAATACGCACTTCCCCAAAGGACAAGTGACACCCATTGAAACTGACCAACCTACTGAATCTGAAATGGTGACTTTTCCAGCACAAAAGATCCAGCTGAAACCGGTTCTGCAACTAGCAAAAGTTGCAGTTCTGGTGGACGGAGAAGCAACCTCCAAGACAACCTGGAAATGCTAAAGAGGGGCGAAACCGGCCCAATTATAAGAATGCAGCTGTCTCCTCTCTGGCGCTTCGAATCAGCACGGCTCGCAATGACAACAGTCTGAACGAAGCTGAGTGCAATGTGTCGATCAACTGTGGGAGCTAGCCAAAGCAGAATTGTTTGCATTCAAGTAGAGGGCTACGATTTGGAAAATGGAACTCTTAGAGTGAAGTGTTCCACGCAACAAAGTCTTCAATGCTTGAACACGACTGCCGAAAATCCCACCCCTGGAAACTCCATTCCATCTTCTGGGTTCCGGGGTAATTCAGGCCCTGATGCCTCTTCATATTCAGAAGCCTGGACTTGACATTTAAAAGCGGAAAATCAGCTCTCACAAAGAGAGAAAGAATCAGGAAAACAAAGACGACTCATTTTTTTTGTGTGGGCTCAGACAAAGATTCTACCGAAACCATTAAGTCTTGGTATGGCTCAGATCCCTATCTGCACCGTGGAAAGGTTAATTCCCACTTTGTTTCCAAATAAGTGCAGATAAGAGACGACCACCCCAATACTCATCTATTTTGTGTACCCAGATCAACCTTCTACATTCCAAATCTGCTACTGCATCTCTATGTAGAAGGCTTTCCGTGTTGAAAACAAAACCTCACATATTATTCATATAGGAACCATAGATGTCCAATAAACACATCATGGTTTCAGATTTTTAATTGGCGAGGGATCGAAAAGACCGCAAACTGCTCAGAATTCAATTCTGCTAGGCAGAACTGAAATACGTCATAGGCAGCGCTAGACGTAATCAACAATTGGTGCACTAGATATCGGCTTTCAGTGAATTTTCTCAAAACTGAGGTGTTGCCTTTACGAGAAGGAGGAAGGTGTCTCTTGCCCTTGTCCTTAAGGGCATCATCATTCAATTCTCCAAAGAAACTAAGTATTTGGGTGTCATCCTGGATAACAAATTTCTATGGACTAAAGATGTTACACCGAAAGCTTCTAAAGCACTGCCGGTCTTCTGTCAGTGCAAGACATGGGGCCCTCCACCGAGAAGGGTCCTGTGGATCTATACGGCTACGATAACGCCAATTATGTCCTATACGATGGTTGTCTGGTGGACTAAGCTCTCCCAAAAATTTGTTGTTTCTGCTTATACCGGACTCCGATGAATAGTCTATATCGGCTGAACAGGGGCTTTCCCTAGCTTGGCTTCGCTCTAGATGCGTTGATGAATCTCCCTCCCCTTGATATTCATATTATGGGCTGAGCTCTCAAAGCCATCTTCCGTTTAAAAAAGAAATGGATTTTGGTACAATACGCAATTTCTTTTAACTTTTTGATAGAACTTCCGAGTTTTATTTCTGCTAACAACTTCTTCATTGAGCGTTTCAATACTTAATTCCTGATAAGAACTTCTTCGTTGAGCGTCTCAATACTTCGTTCTTTCTCGTTCTTAGTAGCATTGTACGACGGTTTTTACAATAGAGAGGAGTTTACCTCTGGTGATCGACTGAAACCCAGCACATCAGATGTGTCGTCTCTAATGGTTAACAAACAATGTCGTCATTGATTTTCCACACTTGAATGCCAGCAAAATCCTTCCCAAGCGGTTTTGGAAGACTTGGTCAGAAACACTTTAGCAGTTTCTGGCATTACCAGTCGTTTAAAGTTAAAAATTCTTTAGTACCGATAACTTCGGTGTTCTATTGTGCGAGACATTCAAATTCGCAAATTAGCTAGAACTCGAAAATGTTTGGATAGTTATAACACCTGTGCTTGCCAATCTAGTTGACGGTTTTTGATCAGATGACTGGTGTAGTGTATGATCTGTTTTCCAACTTCCAAAGATGCTCCCTTTTCTTCGCACGGTTTTAAAATCACTACGGACCATCTCAATGTCGCCCTTAGGACATTTACCATATGAAAGACTGATCGAAGAACTCGTAGAAGCAATTTTTAGCAAAGTCGTCCTATTCCCTTCTGGGTCCATGCATACATTTCTGACTAATATTATGAAGTTGCTTTCACATAGATATCCAAGCCTCAAGACATCTGGCCTAAGCCTTCCTCTGATAACAAACCCACGTAAAAATGGGGGCTGAATCTTTCGCTACAGAAAGAACTATAGTATAACATATGTTAAATTTGTAAATTAGGATAAGAACCTGGCCTATCCCACTCCATTGGGGCTAAGGACTTCTGATAATTGATCAGCTGAATGTAAGCTGTTAGGCATCCGAATACTTTACGTGCATAGCCCAAAGTCATTTGTTTGTTTGCCAACAGAAACTCCGTGTAGCTTCGTAACATAACCCGATGTAACAATCCTCTACCTGAAGGCTATATGAGTAAAAACGTTTTAAATTTTTTTAAAAATGTTTCTTACAAAAAATAGATACGAATCAATTAATAAGATACTAAGATTGAGGGGTACAATTTCCGATTCCTAAGGCTCTTATGACAATTATAACAACTATTACCTAAAACGGGAGCTCCTTTATACCGAATCTGAGGAATTGTCTTCAGAATAAACATATGTTACTATTGTACAACTGATTTTAAAGATGTCACTACCACATGTATGTACTCGTATAATAATGAATACCTTCAACATTCTTGATAGTTTAAGAAAAAATGGTGTAGGCAGGGCTGATAAATGGTACCAGTTAAGCAAGGACTATGCAGTAGAGCCAATCAATTTTGTTGTTTTCGTTAAACAAATATTTCCATTTGACTGTGAGCTTAATTAATTAGAAGAGGTTAACTATAATATCTCAACATCAGTAGGTAGCTGTGTAGTTGTCGAAATTTGTCTGAATGTAGCCAGCAATTTTTCCTAAGATATCGAGTCAGTCTTAGAGATGAAGACGAATTGAATTCAATTGAGTAGAAGATTAAGTAAATTGAAGTGGTCTCCAAATAGCCACATAATTGCGTAGCAAGGTTTTCTTTTTAATTGAACTGATGTAATTCAAATTGTTGTGGTACTTTCCGGAGGTTTAGTTTTTGATAGCATGGATACATTTTTACATAAAAAAATATACAGTGTGGGAAATGGACTATTGTTTTAATTTTTGAATGTAAGAAAATGCAATTATCTCTTAAAGGCCTATTAATTCGTAATTATTGTAATTTCGTACTATTAAAAATGTTTATTTGGAAGTTAAAAAAACCTGCTTAAACTACGAATAATAGATTTACAACTTGACTAATAGTGATTTGAATATGAAATTGATGATTTCCATGGCTCCTAGAAAATAAAATTAAAGCGGTTATTTATTGTAGTGATTCATTGCGTGATTATAAGTCGCAATTTAATTTTTATAGGGTTATTTCTGGAAATCAATTGTCATCGATGTTTTTCGGAAGCATTTCTGGTTATTTGTTTGTTTCGACTCGTTTTGCTATCCATTTCAAATTGTTATTTCCCTTGTAAATTCATTCAAATATTGTAGGAAATTCAAAACCCACCAAGTGTTTTATCCATTTCTGATAAAGTTCATGCACCTGGGGCATGTAACATATTTTTGAAGAATATTTTTATTTTTTTTATATTTTTATAACGAATTCAGTTCCAGATATAACAGATACCAAAACAATGAATTGTCTATTAATAGCCCTGATACTAGAAATACCATATCTGGTTAGTCGTAATAATTAATTTATATTCCGAATGTGGTAGTATCAAAAGCGAAATCTATCCACAAATCTGCACAATTAAAGACCCATTTATATTTGACTATTATGCACATAAATTATTATTATATTGTTGCTGTTGTGATTAGAAGAAAATGCCTGTTGCTCCTCAATAAATCGTAGATTATTGCTATCGATTTTCTTATCACAATTGGCGTTTGACATATGTACGAGTATCTCATATCCGGTATGTGGACAAATTTCATAATTTTAGTTAGATGTTTCAGATTCAATTAGTTGAAAGTGCGTAAATTAATACATCTTAACTGAATCAGTTCTGAGTTTCAGACAAGAGAGACAATCCTGGCAAGAGTTGCTACAAGTAGCATGATAAGAATCGTTAATTTGTATATTCGCATTCTGTTAGGACATTGAATTATTACACCGGTCAACGCAAATTTTGAGTTTGTATTTTGCTTATCTTCTCCTACCCTTCTAATAAAAACAAAAGGCTTATATAAAATAAGTTTGCTTATGTGTCTGTCAGAATGAAAATACGGATTTTAAGAAAAGTGAATTTTTTTATCTCTTTATCGTACAAGGTGGGCCATAATGTACCACCCTATGGGAAAGTGCAATGGATTTTACGGATGACATCGAACGTCAATTTGGTTTTGACACTTATGGAGCAAACAGAATTAGAGTTTGTGTGAATAAGCAATGGAACGCTATATTTCTGAAGAACGCAATAGTTGCCATGTGGATTTTGATAAACAATTTTTCCTCGCCGCCCGGCTTTTGCTGGTTGTTCAATGCGTTGTTTAGCGCCACGACTCGTAGAGACTGGAACAATACGAGACCGAACAAGCCTTGGAAGGCCTCGTACCCCTCTTACGGCCGATATTATCGCTGCGTTTGCTAAAGATGTCGTACAAGGTCTGCGGCACATTTTTGTGAAAGACTTGAAGATGTTTACTTACAAAGTGCAGACAGTCCATCAGCTGATTAAAGTTGACTGTGAATCGCGTCCAACCTACACTCACGCCCTCCTGAATTTCAACAACGAAATGGACGTTTTTGCTTCAAAAATAATAATGAGTGACGAGGCCCATTTCCCCATGGACAAACAAAATGTACTCGTATCTGCGGCACTGACAATCCGAGAGTAATGCCCGACCATCCATTACATCTATTCAAAGTCTGCTGTTTATGCTAGAGGAGATATTGGACAGGGGTCCTAACGGTCACTGTGGATAGTAAGCGCTACAGAACCATGTTCAATGAATTTTTCATCCCTCAATTGGAAGAATTAGGACTGGAGGGCATGTGGTTCCAAAAGGACGGAGCAACGTTCATACCTGCTGCACAAGCCACAACTGGCATTCTAAAGAAGGTTCATACATTAAGTTTAAGTCTATTTATATAAAATTAGCGGATGGTACAATTAAAAGCTAGGCTCTTTTACAAGTACGTATTTCAAGATAAATAAACAAGAAAAGAAATATGTGGAAAAATACATACATACATATATCGAAATGATGGCTTTTTTAGAGGTATACAAATTCGGTATGAAATAAAACACTTCAAGCTAAAATTAATGTCTACCTGATATACATCTTAATAGATAATTTTATGCCATTAGTTCTTAAATATGACATCGGGCAAATGCGCGCCACAGCTAGCTCGAATAAAGCCCAATCCTGAAGTTCAATTTTCGACAATTTTATCGAACAACTAGGGTTGTATATCAGTAATAACAGGGCGAATGTTGACTTCCAAATCACCCAGCGTGTCTGGTTTATCGGCATATACTCGTACTATAGACAAAGCCCCAAAGAAAATGATCTAAAGGTGTGAGATCACAGGATCGTGGAGGCCAGTGCATGGACCTATTACGCGGAATTATGCGCTCAGCAAATGTTTCCCGCAGTAAATTGATGGTGTCGCACGCCATGTGACATGTTGCGCAATCTTGTTGAAACCAAAGCTCTGTCACGCCAATGCCATTCAACTGTGGAATGAAGAAGTCAGAAATCATGTTTCTATAGCGCTCTCCATTGACGGTAACATTCTAACCGGCATCGTCCTTAAAGAAATATGTGTCGATGATTCCATCAGCCCATAAAGCGCACCAAACAGTGAGTTTTAATGGTTATAAGGGCGTCTCGACAAATACTTTTGGGTTTTCTCCACTCCAAATTACAGCAGTTTGCTTGTTTCCATATCCATTTAACCAAAATTGAACCTCATTGGAGAACAAAATTGTGCGTTGAAAATGAGGATCAAGCTGAATCATGTTTACGGCCCATTCACCGAACCTTCGACCCGTATAATGTCACGCGGTTTCAACTCTTGCACAAGCTGGATCTTATAAGCTTTTAAGCCAAGGCATAGCTCCAATTGCTGTGCACGGTGGCGAATCGACTCATTTCCTCAACATTGCCCTCCACAACGGCGCTAACTTCTTCTGTTCTCACCGTTTGTCGTCTTTGGGGATGCGTATTATCCACTAGAGCGTACGTAGTGCAAAAACGATTTATCGTGTTCGGAATAACTTGCTCAGATGGACGATTATGTCGACCGTAAAATGGACGTAGCGTACGATAATCTTGGGGAACCAAACCATGGTTTTCAAAATCGGTTTGCAAAATTTGCAAGCGGAGTTCTAGCGTTAATCTATTCGTTATGAAATGGCAAATTGTACAAACCACAAATCAACTTTTAGCTGTCAAATTGACAAACTATGGAAACAGTTTTGCCAGTTTTAAAATGAAACCTCTAAAAAAAACAGCCTTTATAATGTAAAATATAAAACGAAAAACTGGGTGGCCGTGGCTCAAGTGGTAGTGGACTGGCTTCCAAATCGGAAGGTTTAGTGTTCGAATCCCAGCCTCGCCCAAAAGACATATCATCCATTTTTTCAGTTAACGAAAATCAAGTAAGACGAGTAGTTGACTAGAGATCAACATCAGGCCAACTTCAACTAAGAATTTAGTCTCCCCTTTAAATGTTGGATGCCACCCATGGAGCGAAATAACCACTGAGTCCAAAACATCTTTCTTTCTCTCTTTATCCCATTTTCGAAAAAACTTAACACATGCTGAGGCATTATAAGTGTATTCATACCCACTTGAGTGTTAAGTTTTTTAAAAAAAAAAAACCAAGAATATTTAGAAATTATGCAAATTGGTTACATTTTTCATATATCCACCATATTTTGAATAAACTTTTCTGATTAAAAGAAAATACGCAAAATGTCTTGTTACATTTCTGGGATTTGTCTGATTGCATATGGCAACAAGTTCCAAAGCCTAACAGCGTGAACAAAGAACAGACAAGTAGCCGCTAAGTATTTATGACAAGGAAGAATTAAGGCACCAGTCCTGGAAGATCTAGGAAATTGCAGCTTAAAGTATTTATAAATAATTGGGTCCCTGACAGGCTATTAAATTTGCAAGAAGTAAGCAGTTATGATAGTTCAGGAATTGTAGCGAACACCCTTAGATTAACCGTCTGAACGTAAAAATGTGATCGAACTTTCGTAAATAGAAAACATATCTAATCATAGCGTTGGAAGCAAGTTCTAATTTTCGAAAATATAGCGAATCAAGAGAACTGTAGACTACACAGCAGTAGATTATTTGCAGTACCAGTAGAGCTTTTACCAGTCCCAATGTTTGTTGGAGTAAACTTGCGCAACGCTGTGTAAATATTTCTTAGAACTGGTTACAGGATGTAAGACGGTTGTTCAAGATAATACCAAGCCTTTTCATTGTTTCAAAGAAAGGAATCTTTTCTCCAGATAAGTTTACATCAGGGTAGTCGTCAAAAATCGCGATGTTCTTACCTATTCATAAGGACAGGGACTTTTAGGGATAAACTAGAAGACCATTCAAGTGTGGCCAGAGATTTATTGCCTTTAAGTCTTCATTTCCACTTACACGATTCCGTTTAAGGAAACTTGGTGTAATGTTTCGCTGAAGTAGTTCCGAATCAGTTCAACGACAAAGTTTGTTGTGATTCACCGAACCAAAACTTTTGACAAGTTCAAAAGACAAAGCTGGATTAGTTTTAGTCTCATCAAAGCTTAAACGGATGTCGTCAACTATTTTTATGAGTGCAGTGGTGCAGCTATTCTCTGCTCCATGTACAGGTTGCTTATTCAATTTTGGGTGTCATGATGTACTTATAGCTGACTCTTAAAATTGATTTCTAAAACCTTTGATAAGCCAGAAAGAATGCTAATTGGAATATCTAGTATTAACTAGACAGCAATTATAAATATGTGCAAGTGTGTAAATCACAAATGGCAGTATTAGTTAGATGAATTGAATTTCAACGATATTCCGACTAATCCCAGAACAAGAGATTTTATGAATTTAATAGCGAAGATAAGTTCAGCACTATTTACCATTTTGACAGAAAATCTAGGACCTAAATATTCTGAAAAGTTGCAACTTCTTATTGACAATGGTGAGCTCTCGAAAATTGTACCAAAGATCACGGGAATTATAGTTAACATTTAGTTTGGCACTATAGTAATATTGTTTACTTTTTCGAATTTCAGCATTAGTGGTGTTTCTCAACTCGACAAACCTAATTCTGTTTAAGAACATGGGCCTCTATATTCGTCAATCCCAATCAATTCACAGTTGCCAGCCTGCTGTAGACACTATTGACTCCATACTAAACATTGCAGACCCCGAAGATATGGTAATTGTTTTAAGGGATTTCAAATTTCCTCAATGGGTACGTTCTGATGACGAAACTTATTTTCTTGCTACTAATCGCACTGCAGATAAAGAAATCTTTTTTATCGATTTTTTCAACCAAGTGGCATTACTAACAATTTAGACAGGTAACTTGATCTTGTTTTTTCTTTTATCTAAACTCGACAGCTACCATCCACCTTTATTCCTAACGTTTACTTACAGTTCACAAATAAAACAATTCAGTCGCAGCATTCTCACCAGTTCAATTTTCATAGGGCTGATTTCGGAAAATTGAATTACTTGCTTAGTACTACTAATTTCGACAGGATTTCAAATAGCTTCAATATTTCCATACATAATGCTATCCAACTCTTCTACACCCTAATCTTCAAACTCTTTAAAAAAAAAAGCAGTTCCTTTCGTTCCCAAAAAAGATCCCACATTCTCATCACCCTGGTATAATAATGAGCTACGCTCGCTGCGTAACTAATGAAATAAGCTATGGCGCACGTATTTAGAGTCTCGGTCTACCTCTGACATCTTCGCTTACCAGCAGGCTTATACCCTTTTTCTCAATTACGGAAGCCGAATGCAATCTGAACTTATCTGTAATCCTAAAGGCTTTTTTCACTTCTTAAACACCACACGAAAATCTGATAATTACACTCAAACGAATCCTCGAACAACCCTGAAGGAATCTCAAATTTATTCTCTAAATTCTGAAGTCAATAGCTTGCTACGCATGTTGCGTCACTTACATCAGTTGATATTAATATTGAACATGTAATGAAGAAAATAAATAATGCCTGCCGTTGTTTTGAAAAAAAATGTGCAAACGTCTTGGCCAAACCTCTCTCCATCCTCTTTCAGATCTCAACGAATATGTCGCCAAATACTTTTCCTTCATTTTCGAAGAGATCGTATATAATTCCGCTGCATAAAAAAGGACCCAAAAATTAAATCTCTAATTATCATCTCATCGCTAAGCTCTCTTGTATACCCAAACTATTTGAGAGCATTGTTTACGACCTATCTTCTCTCCTTATCAGCACGGTTTCCTAAAAGGGAGATCAAAAATTATTAAATTAATAGAAGTTGTTTCTACTACTCTCTGTGCATTGGAAAACGGAAACAAAATCGATGTAATTGTTATTGATTTTATCAAAGCCTTCGATAAAATTTCGCACGATATAATCTTTTTCAAGTTTGAAGCTCTCGAGTTCCAACCTGGGTTCATCTTCTGATCAAATCCTATTTAAACGTCATTATATAGTAATGTTCTTTTTACACCTTCTATTTCTGGCCTCATTATAGCTACATCTGGTGTACCCCAAGGAAGTCACCTCGGTCCTTTTTTTTTTTTTTTACACCTGTTTAATTTTCAGTTCTAAATTTCGTCAAATTGGATTTTACGGTTAATAACCCGCAGTGCTCGAATTCATTATTTTTTTTTGTCTACTGGCAGGTTTCAGTGCAAAGCCCCTATCTACAATAAAAAAAATAACTCGACCTATATTTATACCCTCACTGATCTACACAATTAATTTAAACATGTCTTGCGGAATTGCCAATTGTGTAATCGATGACAACAATGCTGACTGGGTAGCTTGCAAGGGTATCTGGGACGCCCAGGTTCATCACGGACTTTAGCGCTGCCATAGTAATTAAGTATAATAATATTTACAATCAGTACTATAAAAGATGCAAGTCGTTGGTTAACCTAGAAAAAGGAAATACAGTTTTAGTATTGTCGCTTACTACGAGCTTGTGCTTGCAATGACCAATGACTTAGGATTTATTAAGTCTACCAATTCCAGTACAGGATTATTGGAGTCTGATCACCTTTTATCGTCAGCAAATCCAGTTTTTTTACCTTTAAGCTTAAGATAAAGCATTGAGTTCATATTATATATATGGGACCTAGTACCGTACCATGTGGAACACCAGTGCGAGTATCCAATTATGCACCCATTATTTTATATTTTCTGTTTTTGCTTGAAGTAGTAACTTTTTTGTTATTTAATATGACAGTTTAATCGGTAGATCTGACTACAGAAGTTTAAAAGCACGTCTTTGCTCAACTTGCCAGCTCTAAATCAAAATTGATTAATGCTAAATAGGAGCATCTTTCTAGAAAAGTCGTAATTTGTAACATTAACGTTTTATTTATAAGCAAAATCGAAAGTTCACGCTCTCTGTGGTAAGTACGAGTATGGCTTAATTAAAAAAAAAAACCGAAATAATTTAAGCAAGTGGCGACATTGAAAACTCTGCTGCTAAATTCTGATACATGTAATATATAATACTGTCCTGTCGCACATAAATTATTTCAAGACTTGTTTCTGAAGTGACAGACTATAAAACAAAAATATGGAATAAATGGTTTGGATCTAATAAAAGATGATTTTTGCATTTGTATGCACATATACCTATAGATGTATGTATATGAATACATTTCGAATGGTGCCAGAGTCAACCTGTCTAAAATTAGCATACAATATATTAAATGTGTAACATTGTGGTTTTTATTGACAGCAAAAGATGAAACGTTTCTCCCTTAGTGCATATTTAATCAGTAAGAGTCTAGCACTCAAAAGAATTCACTACTCAATCAAAATAATATAAAGCAATAGAACCACTTAAAGTGAAAGATGAATATAACATAATATATATCTTAAGTTCGAGGCCAATGCTAAGTAAGATATATGGGTTGTATTTGAATATCTGCGTAACACAGATGAATCTGAAACTCTGCAACAAATCTAAGGAATTTCTTTTATACGGTGACGACAAAGATTTTTGTGTGTAAATTTTTTTTGAGCCAACAATTTGCATTTTTTTTGTTTGGAAATTTCCATATCCATTGTCTGAAATAAAGCAATTTTCGTTGAGAGTATGTGATCAAAACCTTAAGGAAGTAAACAGAGGCAAAGACACATTACGAAAACTGATTTAAGATGTAGGCTGACTGGAAAGCTTCCGGAGATCTGGCCATATAGTTTTGGTAACAAAATGTCCACTGGAGATTTAATCTTATTTAAAAGTGGAACTAAAGCCGACAATAATCAGAAATATTCCATTTGGGGCATTTTAATATTTACATATATTAATTTATTAAAACAAACAATAGAAGGTTTTATTTATTAAGCTCTTCAAATTATTATACATATTATAGATTCACATATATCTTCTATGTTTTGCGTTGTTAGTTATGTCAAATTGTTTAAAATTAGAAGCATCACAGTACAACCAATTGGGTAGCGATTTTAAGCTCACAGTTAAATGAGAAAAGTTATATACTAGTAGATGTCTTATATTTAGAATGCAGAAGTGTAGTATTAGATGTAATTACACGCAGCACACTGAAATTGACACTCTGAATCGTTGTCTTCTAAAAAGAACATAGTAGAATTTATAAAACCCTCTACGACTGATCTGTGGCAGAAAACCATAGACGCTAGAGAAGGCAGGTGCAAATATCGCAAGATTATGTGAAACATTTTTGTTAATGTTTGCAATGACATGTTTTGAATGAAGATACACAATAGTACTGTAAATAGACATTAACAGGAGTGGAAAACCGGAAGCACAGTCTTGATAATGACTGAGCTATGCGCTCTCTAGGCTTAGAGATAAAAAGATATATCAGAATATGCGTCTTTATCTCGCTTATCTGCACGATAAATCCGACTCGGTGTGCTACGAGGGTACAACAAAAACAAGCGCCATGGTTTCTATCCAGCAGGAAGGCCTCCTTACCAACGTTACCAGTCTCAAGAAACTTTACATAAAGTATCACGAGATTTTCAATACGCCCCCCCAAAAAGTTGCAGACGATCTTGCCGCTCTTCGCGACTATGTACACTCTAAAGAGTCTCACACCTCAAACGTAGTCGACTTGACCACGATAACTTTTTTCGACCCTAAAAAGTCATGCAAAAACCACCCTCTAACCTTCTATTACGAGAATTTAAGAGGACTGCGTTCCAAAACCCACACCGTTTTCCGCGGATCTCTTGCTCTAATGTCTTTCAGGATGATGATCGCGCACCCCCCTTGATTGAATCCCCTTGTCGAGGTGTCCTACTGGCTATTCACAACAGCTTGGACTCCTCTCTCGTTGCAACTTCATATTCTCCTAAGCTCGACTTTGTGTCCGTTAAAAAAACACTTGCTCGTAGGCGCTTATATATTATGTGTTGTCACATTCTTTCGGCGCAACCTACAGAATCCTACCAACTTGCTATTGCAGCAATTGACAATTTGATCGACTTATTAGACTCGCTTGATGATATCATTATAATCGGCGATTTTAATCTGCCTCAGCTGAAGTGGACTCCATCTGAAGACCAATCTTTTTTCATCGCTTATAGTCCCATTTCTACTAAGGAATGCCTCTTCTTAGATCGGCTAACAGACTCAAATCTATCCCAAGTCAGTGGCGTTTCCAACTATATGGAAAGGCAATTAGACCTTATCTTCACAACTGATCCCATCAACTCCTCAGTATCGTGTTGTCGCCTATCTCTTTCAACTATTAATAGCTTTCATCCTCCACTTCTTCTCTCATTTTTCCACAACTCTCCCCTCCAATCGCCTCCCCACGCAGTTCTTTACATTAACGTAAAATCAATGCCTATCCTCTTCTTTCGAGTTTACCAATCTATCTCTGGTTACTGCCCTCTCCATTTTTTACAGAGAAATATTCAAATTCATCTCCCTTTATGTGCCATATTGCCGCCATAAAACGAAGCAAAAGAAACAAGTTATGGGCGGTATTCTTTCGAACCCACTCTTCTTCCGACTATTCAAATTATTTAGGTATATCTTCATTTCATTGAATTCTATAACTCTCTCTAACAACGCTACCTGAATAGTGCGCAAACCAATCTCATAAATGACCCAAAGTCCTTTTTTCAATTTATCAATTGCAAAAGTAAGACCGATAGTAACCCTTCCTCCCTCGCTTTCGAAACCAAATCTTCAAGTGATCCTACCATCGCCAACTTTTTTGCTACATTTTTCAAACAATCATTTGCCAGCAACTCCTTTGTACCAGATCCCTCTTACCTCAATGATCTACCGAATTTTTCCAATGGTCCCTTTCTCACTCCAAATTTCGATCCTGCAATTTCCAGCCTTTTTCGTCTATCCCTTACACAGGGAAAATTTCCCCAGATTTGGAAGATCTCTTTATTAATCCCGATTCACAAAAAGGGATTTAAGAATGAAGTTACCAATTATCGCTACATTGCTAAACTCTCTCATATACACAAACCCTTTGAAAGCATTTTGTACGAAGCCTTAAGCCTCAAATGAAAGCCTTTTATTTTACCCCGACAACATGATTTTCTAAAAGGTAGATAAACTACCACAAATCTAGTTGAATTCGTGTCTTTTGCTCTCTCAGCCTTAGGAAATTGCAAAGAAATCACTAAAGCGTTTGATAAGACATCTCATCAATTTATCCTCTTCAAATTGTCTGCTCTCGGCTTTGAGCCTCTCTTATTAAAATGGATTTCTTCTTACCTCTTAAGCCGATATTATAGTGTTCGGTTAGATCCGCCCTTCTTGTTCCATTCCTGACCTCATCTGGAGTTCCACAAGGCAGCCGTCTTGGCCCTCTTCTCTTCATTCTTACTATCAAAGATGTTGAGAGGGTCATTAAACACTCCTCGCTCTCCCTTTACGCTGACGACACAAAATTTTTTAAAACTATTTCCTCTCCTCATGACTCTGTCCTTCTTCAAGAAGACCTTGATCGGTTTTCAATCTGGTGCCTCAAAAACTGCCTAGAACGTAATATAGCCAAATTTCAATCTATAACCTTCTCCAACCCGTCTTCTCCCCGACTTTATTTTCTCCATGGTCAACCAATTCCCCTGGTTCAGTCTTTTAAAGACCTTGGCATATTATTTGACTGTGAGCTTAATTTCCGTCAGCATATCGATAAGATGATCTTCAAAGCCAACTCATCACTTGGCTTTATTAAATGATGATCACCAGATCTCTCTATATTACCCTTGTTCGCCCCGTTTGAGTATGCCAGTCAAGCTTGGTCCCCCTTTCACCGGGTTCATGTTTCCCGAATCCAGGGTATTCAACGTCGATTCCTCCGATTTCCTCTCCGTGGTCTGCCGTGGAACGCCCCTTTAATCTTACCTCCCTATCAGGGCCGCTTCAAACTTCTAAATATGAATTCGTTAGAAGAACGTAGGAATACTGCTGACATTCTTTTCATTCATCGACTTGTTTCAGGTTCCATCGACTGTGAATCCATTTTGAACTCCATTTCCTTCAATACCAACCCCCGCAATTTACGTTGTCTTCGTCTCTTCTATCTACTGGCCCACCACACCCCTTATGGCTTCAACGAACCAATCTCTCGAATGCTCTGAAAGGTCAACTCAAACCTCTCCCTTTTTGATTTCCACCTGAGCACTCCTCGTCTCAAACAAGATCTCCTCCATCACTTCCTTGGTCCCTAGCTCTTAAGTCTTTCCGTTAGTTTTTAAGTTAGATTAAGCTTGTATTAAGGCCATAAATGAGGGCCTCATCCTCCACCTGCTGCGTTGATTGAAGCCCAGGTCCACCCCGCACCTCAATGCTATCTAAGAGATATTCAAGGAAATAAAGCTGGCAGATGCAGACTGTTATTTTTTTGTTATAATATCTATTAAATGTGTTTTTAAAATCCATTCGGCAGTGTCATTGCCGATATTAAAGGAGCAGTATGTTTGATCTGTTGTCGAGATTGGCAGTATTATAATGCATGAGTAGTTTGCTAGTATTGATTTAGAGTTGCAGTGCTTTCTCAAGGAACTGCAGATATACTTTTAAGAGGTGTAAGATATGAAATTGAAATAAAACACACGCAAGTTGAGGAAACGATCCAGGGTGTTTCTTATTCGAGAGATAATTTTATGATGAAAACTGATTTCTGGCACCACGGGAGCGTCCAGGAACGCTATCCTGAAATTTAATCTTCGACCACTCTTTTGAGCATGCTTGCCTTCAAGAGCCCAATCATTGAAGTCTGGACGCAAACTATCGTAAATTTTTCTGGCAATTGAAAAATTCTTGCGCACGATAGTGAATCTATAAATTAGGATCTTTCTTAACACTGACCTCAACTGCACCAATATTTTCATCTGTATACACTCTGCGGAGGATTCTTATAAGTCGGCTCACTTGGTGGATTATGTAGACAGAGCGCTCTACAAACATTTTTTTTCACTCATTCAGTGTTTTATTTCTTAAGAATGGAGTACAGTGGGTGTGTTTTTTTGCATCGGTATCAGCTCTTAATTTTCAGAGTCCAAGAAAACGGCTATCGGCATTAACTATTAAAATTCGAATGATTTGGCAGGACAGGCATTTAATTTTTTTAAAAAGCAACACATATTTTGACGTCCTCAATCAAGTTATCGCGAGGAGGCATTGTTGTCAACCGCGTTAACTCCGATAAATATTAACTTAGCACGTATAGGCTAAATAGCTTTTGTGATTTGCACGCAAATTGGCTTGATACGAGGGCGGGTCAATAAGTCCGTGACTTTTGGATTAAAACAGATTTTTTGATAAAAAAATAATTTTATTTTTCAACATAGTCTCAGTTGAGCTCTATACACTTTGTCCAACGCTTCTCCAATTTTTTTATCCCTTCCAAAAAAACTGATTTGTCGAGGTCCTCAAAATGACGAGATGACTTCATCATTGGAGTCAAATCTTTTTCCACCAAGCCATTTCTTCAGGTTTGGGAACAAGAAGTAGTCGCTCGGAGCCAAATCTGGAGAATAGGGTGGATGAGGGAGCAATTCATAGCCCAATTCATGGATTTTTGCCATGGCAACTGCACATGTGTGCACCCTTGCATTGTCTTGGTGGAAAAGAACTTTTTTCTTGGCCAAATGAGGTCGTTTTTTTTTCAAATCGTCATTGAATCGGTCCAATAAGTTGGCATAATATTCCCCATTGATTGTTCTTCCCTTTTGAAGGTAGTCAATGTGGATTATCCCGCGTGCATCCCAAAAAACAGTCGCCATAACTTTATTGGCTGACAAACCCACCTTGGCCTTCTTTGGCGCCGATTCACCCTTAGAAACCCACTGTTTTGACTGTTGTTTGTTGTGATGGATCCATATTTCGTCCACGGTTACAAAACGGCGCAAAAACTCCTCCATATTGCGATTAAACAACGCCAAACCTTCCTGTAAAGTTGTTACACGATTGCGTTTGTGGTCGACTGTGAGCAAACGCGGCACCCATCTTGCGGAAAGCTTTCTCATGCCCAAGTGATCATTCAAAATTGAAACCACTGAGCCATGCGAGATCCCTACGGCTTCCACAATCTCTCGCACTTTCAATCTTCGGTCGGCCAACACCATATCGTGAATTTTTTCGATTGTTTCGGGTGTAGAGACCTCAACTGGGCGTCCAGGACGTTCGGCATCTTCAGTGCTTGTACGGCCACAACGAAATTCAGTAAACCACTTTTTTACCATTGAAATCGATGGTGCAGTATTTATCAAGCTTAGCCTTGGTCTCGGTAATGGTTTTTTTTCGCAAGAAATAATGCTTAATAAGCACACGAAATTCACTTTTTTCCATTTTCTCCTCAAATTAGTGAGTAGTCTGATAAAAATAGCTGTCAAACACAAACTAACTGACGCAGCAAGTTTAAATTTTGACAGGAGTCAACTGACAAATGCCTGTTGACAGGAGCAGTGTTGCTGTTTCAGTAAAGAGGTCAGAAATTCAAAAATGCACGGAATTATTGACCCGCCCTCGTATCGATAGCCATCACACCTAAAGGCTAGATGAAAATAATTAGATATGTTTTTTTGGCATTGGTATCAACGCTTACTATTCAGAGCCCCAAAAACGACTTTCGGCGTTAATTATTAACATTCGTAAAATTTAGTAGCATTTGCGTTGAATTTTTCAAAAAGTGACACATGTTTTTTAATTGAAATCTTAAAATTTTGAATGTGGTTCGTGCGAATTTTTTGTAAAATACACTGAGTTACAAAAAAGAGGGGCGCAGTTACACTATTTTATGTGTTGTTATCATTTTGATAATATGCCGCTATATTTTTGCAGAATGTTGTTTGTTTTTAGTTTGGCGATATATTTGTGTGTCTATTTGCATAATCTGTTTCCATTTTCTTTGTGATACGCACCTCATAGTGAGGAAAACCGCATCATAATCATTTTTTCTTACTAGATGCAAGATAAGCACATTTTGGCTTCCGTAATCCCGTACTTGTTTTATTAAGTTAAATGTTATGGGTTTATTTTAATTTGTTTATTTATTAGTTTTTTAGTCATTTTTGTAAAAAAATATGCAAATAACGGCAGAAAAAGTTACACTAAAATCCCATATGTGTAGAAATCTACACGCAAGGGTAGACAACGTAATTTTTTTTGAGGATGAGATGAAGGTTAAAAAAGATATCAATCTTTTCTTAGCATCTGTAGATTGGCCTGTAATTATTCATATCATCTTTTGACCCCCTTTCAAGAAAGGAACTACAAACGCCATCATAGACGCAACCATAAGATTTCTCCAGGGAACCAATTATCTTTAAGAGTTCAAAGCCAGTTATTGGCTCAAAGGCAAAACTATTTTTCTGCAATGGTTCATAAAAATTATTAAAAATCGAACAGAAATCAGAACTCAGCTAGGTTGTATGAGTAGATAGACTGCTAGATATTGAACCAAAGTAATAACGGAAAGAACTGCCAATCCGAAACTAAACCATCATGTACACGAATTTTCGTAAGTGGAAGTCTGATTTAATATGTTATTGACTATTTTTTCATTCATTATTTATTTTATTTCGATAAGAGTTATCGCGACAGATGGGAATTTCTTTTTGTTCTTTAATCGGAGATTGTTAGGATACTTCATACACTTGATTTTAAGTAAATTTTTACTCCTAACCTTGTTTTTAACAAGTTTTCCTCGTTTTCCAAGGCTTAAGTAGAATTTTTCAAGGGCACACTGAATGTACAATTTTCAATATGTTTGGTGAGGCAAACCATAAACCTTGAATGGGATGCAAAAACATCACTTTCCAAATATGCATCATTCCAAGGTTCATTAAAAGATTACTTTTTAACTTGGTAAAATTAATTTTTGACACAACACTCTTTTTTTTAAAGAAACTAGTGTTGACACATATAATTTCATTGCGTGATCGGGTATTTTAAGATTTAAAATGCATTTCTCACAGGAGATTAGGGAAAGTTAGCCAAAATGTCAATAAATGCGATCCAGACATCTACCCGATTCCATTCTAGTACCTTCGTCAATGAAGCATGATAGGCCAAATGATGCCAGCAGTGTAAAGTAATCTGAAACAATATCATTATTTTCTAATAAATTAGGATTAAAATCTCTTAAAGTGATTAGATTTTTAGCTACGATGTTTTCTAACAGATTGGAAAATTCTTCTTTGAACGTAGCAACATTAAACATAATATGTAACCTTCAGATATATAAAAATACATATTCTATTTGATTAAATTCAATCGAAAGTTGTAGAATGTTTTCACAATTGAAAATAACACTCTTCGCCTCATTAATCACATATCCATCATTGACTAAGCATCTGAAATCACCCGCAGCGTAATTTTCATTAGGGTTAGCAATGAAATTAAGACCTGGCAAATGGTAGTCATCTGTTTTAAAGCCGTAAATCCAAATTTTAGACACAAAACCAATATTTGGAATACTTGGAAAGGAATCGAGGTGGGTAACAAGTGAGAAAATGTTTTCTGTTAAACTTCTAACATTATCCAAAGAGTTTGCTATTGCAGTAATTGCAATTTATAAAAACGGTATCACAGTTTGATCTACTTATATGACTTATTTAATTATCTGAGTTCACTTAAGTGCGCAAATAAATCATTAAATAAGTTCAAGATCATTAAATGATTTAATTGAGATTAACTTTGATTATCTTTAAACCAAACATTACAATATTTGGTTAGCGCGTTGTTGATGTTTAATAAATACCATCACCCTTGCTGCTCCTGAGAGTGAGGTGGCTGCTCCCGTTTTTTTTTTTATCAAACACTGATTGTATAAATAAGTTTCAACACTTTGTAAACGTTTCTAATGAAAATTTCTATCCAACATGGTCTTAACCTCCCACCTTAAACTCATCCTTATGACCTCTGGCATACAGGCTTAGCCAATAGCCAGTCCGGGTAAAAATGGAAGGGCTGCAAGTAGCGGAAGGCATGCCAGTCGTGATTCGTGTAATAAGCTCGCCGGATTGGGGGGGATCTTGCTACTGCCTCACCGAACTATGTAACTGTATTTCCATGCCTAATCGACGATGTTATTTGAGGAAAATATTTCATTAGAAGGGACCCGAA
Organism: Volucella zonaria; assembly: GCA_963966105.1. Lineage (NCBI taxonomy): Eukaryota > Metazoa > Arthropoda > Insecta > Diptera > Syrphidae > Volucella > Volucella zonaria. The sequence goes on along the minus strand of OZ014533.1, from coordinate 56,967,334 downwards.
ATTGTCGTCCTGAAATTATCTCTAACCAGTGTTTCTGGCTTTATCCTATTTTGACAACTACTCATACCCAATTAAATTATCAAACGTGTGTTTAGGGAAGGAAATAAGATGGGGATATTCCCTCGAGTGTAACCAACCACTATGCTGGTAATGATAAGTCGGAACCAATACCATGGTAGCTAAAATCCACTCAAGAATTACTTTAGCTACCCTCTAAAAGTAGGGGGTATATACCCCCTATAAAGAAAACTCAGACTAATCTCCGAAGACAACCGCATACAAGAACATCTAGCTCTTCATTTGATTGAAGCTATCCAACAAGTTATTAAGTAGGTCGGTAGGTAGGTAAAAGTTTCTGTTGGAAAGACCAACCCACTTAGGCCTATTGGCCCATTATGATGCCATGTGGACCTATGATCCTCTTACTGATGGAACCAGTTTGAGCTTAGGAGACTGTTTACGTCTATATTCTTTAGATCGTTTGGGTCATTGTAGAAGAAATTTCCTAAGTGAACTTTTCTTTTCTGAGAGAGAGCTGGACATGTACAGAGTAGGTGATTGATTGTCTCCTCTTTCTGCTCGTCCATGCAGCTTCTACAGAAATCGTTTATAAAATCTAAAAGCCTGCTTGCATTCTTGCCTATAAGTTATGATACCTATGATGGCGCTGAGAAGTTTCCTATTTGGAAGGATTTTTAACATCTCTAATAGACCCAGTTTGCCCGAGACGTTCAGCCAAACGCTTAATAATTCGCGTACATGGCGCAGGACGACGACGAAATTCATGCTGCCTGAAACAGACCAAAAATAATCAGTACAAGTAATTCCGAGTTCTTCAGGAGTGTATTGCTCCATTTCTTATTGTCAACTAATTCCCTATCTGTCTGCAACATTAATGTCAAAGCACAACGCCACTTGATGTCACTTACAGAAATTTTGGCAGATTCACATTTTGACATTACTTTTGCCCCACCTTGTACTTGAACTACTTCCCGCAACTTCGTTCACGTTGGTATAGTGAATAATTGACAAAGGGTATTCAGAGGTTAAATATTACACAGAATATTGCATAGGCTTTAAAATATTAAATAGCCTCTTAATGAATAAGACTTTTAGTGGGTGGCCGTGGTGCAAGTGGCAGAGTATCGGCTTCTCCAGGACAGATTAACGGTACCGCTAACACTCCACGTCTCTCGGACAGCAGAGTTCAGGCGACTTAACTACTACAGAGACGTCGCAGACGGTAGTTTTTGTTTTTTTTTTTTTATATTGGGTCTACAAGTAAGTTTCCAGCGTTTTTTTCCAAAATTTGAAGTTTTATTATGAAAACATAGTTACAATGCTTTATTCAAAGTATCGTCCATCGGAAGCTACAACTTTCCCCCATCTTTCTGGCAATTTATGAATACCGGACCAAAAAAAATTCTCGTCTTCCGAGCCCAAGAACGTATCGAGCCAATTTTTGATTTCCTCTACTGAACTGCAGCGTATTCCCGTAAGAGCGTTCTGCATCGAACGAAACAAATGGTAGTCAGATGGTGCCAAGTCTGGACTGTAAGGCGGGTGAGGCAGAATTTCCCATCCACTATTTTCCAAATAGTTTTTCACCGAAACCGCAACATGTGGCCGAGCGTTGTCGTGATGAAAAATCACGGACTCATGCCTGGTCTCATATTCTGGCCGTTTTTCTTTTAATGCCCGCTTCAAACGAATTAGTTGGGTTCAATATAATGGTCCTTTGATGGTTTCACCACTCGGAAGCAGTTCGTAGTAGACGACACATTTTTGATCCCATCATATGCAGAGCATGACCTTATTCACGTGAATATTTCGTTTCGGCGTCGATTGGGGAGGGCTCGCCGGGCTTTGTATACGATTTTCTGCGTTTAGGATTATTATAATAAATCCATTTCTTATCACCAGTGACAATACGATGCAAAAATGATTTATTTTTATACCGCTGCAGTAACATTTCGGACATGCAAAATCGCCGTTCGACGTTCTTGGCTTCAATTCGTACGGCACCCAGTTTCCAACTTTTTGAATGAATCCGAGTGCTTTTAGGCGCAGGGAAACGGCTTGTTGCGTGATGCAGCAAGTTCTTCTTGAATCTGACACGGATCCTCATCCAGTAAAGCGTCCAATTCCTCGTCTTCAAAACTTTTCGGCTTTCCGGGGCGATCTTTGTCTTCAACTCCAAAATCACCACTTTTGAACCGTTTGAACCACTCTCCGCACGTCGATTCACCAATACATTCCGCCCCATAAGTTTCCGAAAGCAAACGATAGGCCTCAGCCGCACTTTTCTTCATATTAAAGAATAAAAGCAACGCTTCCCGCAAATGACGTTTATTTGGCTGGAAACTTGCCATGATTTTACTCGATAAAATGTACGACACCGATAGAACTGCCCAAATATAACGCTGCAAAGTTTTTGACAGATACAAAACCTACAAATAAAACACATGGGGTCTGACATTTCTGCCCGGGATCCACTGGTGGCGCCATCTCTGACAAACGCTGGAAACTTACTTGTAGACCCAATAATTTGCGCGCTCAAGGGATTTAAGTACCCTTAAAATGCTTGCACACAGTGCGGGCGAAGGAAAATCAAGGAGGATAGAAGGAGAGGTACCGGTGAACGTTGGTTTTAAATGTCTGAAGGTTATAATGACTAGGAAATAAAGAGCTATGCAGAGCATTCCATAAGCGAGTTATACGGCTTAGGAACGAATCACGATATTTTAGAGTGTGTCCGAAAGTGGGTTTGAGGGTATACTGATGAACATTCATAGTGAGGTGGGTATTACGATTAAAAGTTTAAACGGGCGGAATGATACTGGCGATTTCTATGGAGCACTGTTGGCGGAAATAGCTATAAAACAGAGTGAGACACGAGGCATTACGTCGGCATTCGAGGGTGTTCGTTGTTTGAGTGATATTAGTATTGCCTATGAGTTTTATCGCACGGTTTTGAATCCTATCTAGGAGGTGCAGATATGTTTTGAGCACATCCGACCAGATGTGGGAATTATACTCCAATTTCAGGCGGATAAACGTCCTATATATTGAGGCCAGTTAATAGGGGGTGAAATATTTCTTACATCGCTTAAGGAAACCTAGACATTATGCAGAGTTTTTGATGACACCGAATTTGCGGTTATTCCAATGTAAGTTTTCATTGACACACATACCGAGAATGGAAAGTTTATCTTTTTGGACGATGCAAGTGCCATGGATAATGACTGGGTATTTAAATTTCGCTTTAACGACAGCAGATAGCAATGTGTTTTAGAAGCATTAAATTCCACTCTGTTCATAGTTCCCCGAATGGGTTTGCTGTCAATATCGGAACTTAAAGAGCCCAACATACGCTGCCGTTCCCGTTCTGCTGCTGAAGAGCAGCGACATGAGTTCGGAAACGAATATAAAAAGCAGAGAGTACTGTCGTCAGCAAAGGAATATATTGGATTAGAAGTAGCAGACAAGAGATTGTTGATGAAAATTAAAAAGAGTGTCGGAGACAGTGCATCTTCAGTTTAGTAGGACGGTAGAAGTCGGAACCTGAGGGATGTTCCCCGGTAGCACCGACAATTTTGGCGGGTTGTGAAAGAGAGGAAACCATTTCGTCGAATTCATCAAATACAGTGCAGTTTCACTAGGAAGCAAAATCGGTCGTCAGCTATCAGCGTAGTTTCGTAGCAGTGGCCGGCTTACGTAGTTTTATGTAGAATTAGGCTAGATATTAGAAAAACAGTCCTTCTATAAAATAAGGACTAACCTATACACAAAAAAAAATTTAAATGTGTTATTTTCTAAAATTTCTTTTTAGGTAGTTTGTAGGATTTATAATAAAATCAAAAAAAAAATCATACACTTTTTTTCTTCCTTATAAAAATCGATTTCTTAATTTTAACGGTAATAAATATAATACGAGGGCGGATTTTTGGATTAAAACACAGATTTTTTGATAAAAAAATAATATTATTTTTCAACGTAGTCTCCCTTGAGCTCTATACACTTTGTCCAACGCTTCTCCAATTTTTTTATCCCTTCCAAAAAAAATGATTTGTCGAGGTCCTCAAAATAGGCCTTTGTTTGCGAGATGACTTCATCATTGGAGTCAAATCTTTTTCCACCAAGCCATTTCTTCAGGTTTGGGAACAAGAAGTAGTCGCTCGGAGCCAAATCTGGAGAATAGGGTGGATGAGGGAGCAATTCATAGCTCAATTCATGGATTTTTGCCATGGCAACTGCACATGTGTGCACCCTTGCATTGTCTTGGTGGAAAAGAACTTTTTTCTTGGCCAAATGAGGTCGTTTTTTTTTCAAATCGTCATTGAATAAGTCCAATAAGTTGGCATAATATTCCCCATTGATTGTTCTTCCCTTTTGAAGGTAGTCAATGTGGATTATCCCGCGTGCATCCCAAAACACAGTCGCCATAACTTTATTGGCTGACAAACCCACCTTGGCCTTCTTTGGCGCCGATTCACCCTTAGAAACCCACTGTTTTGACTGTTGTTTGTTCTCTGGTGTGTTGTGATGGATCCATGTTTCGTCCACGGTTACAAAACGGCGCAAAAACTCCTCCATATTGCGATTAAACAACGCCAAACCTTCCTGTGAAGTTGTTACACGATTGCGTTTGTGGTCGACTGTGAGCAAACGCGGCACCCATCTTGCGGAAAGCTTTCTCATGCCCAAGTGATCATTCAAAATTGAAACCACTGAGCCATGCGAGATCCCTACGGCTTCAACAATCTCTCGCACTTTCAATCATATCGTGAATTTTTTCGATTGTTTCGGGTGTAGAGACCTCAACTGGGCGTCCAGGACGTTCGGCATCTTCAGTGCTTGTACGGCCAGAACGAAATTCAGTAAACCACTTTTTTACCATTGAAATCGATGGTGCAGAGTCCCCATAGTATTTATCAAGCTTAGCCTCGGTCTCGGTAATGGTTTTTTTTCGCAAGAAATAATGCTTAATAAGCACACGAAATTCACTTTTTTCCATTTTCTCCTCAAATTAGTGAGTAGTCTGATAAAAAGAGCTGTCAAACACAAACTAACTGACGCAGCAAGTTTAAGTTTTGACAGGAGTCAACTGACAGATGCCTGTTGACAGGAGCAGTGTTGCTGTTTCAGTAAAGAGGTCATAAATTCGAAAAGTCACGAACGTATTGACCCGCCCTCGTATATTGAACTTAGGGTGCTCACATGGGGCCAGTAAGTTATAATAAGACAATTTGAAATTAATTAAGGCAATTTTTAAGAAATTTTCTTGTATAACTTTAAGGGTTAATGAATTAGTTAAAATAAAAATGCATTTGAAAGGCAAAAATCGGAACTAGTGTACTGCCTTCTCAACTGGATGTTCAATCCCAACGGGGCCCGAAAGACAAGCATTTTTCCAAACAACCAAAATCGTATGAGTTGTTTAGTCATAGTTTAAAGGGTCCTCACATCTTATTAAAAAAAAATAAAAAAAAAAATATTTTATGCTTTAGAAAGGTAAATGTTTAACAAATTTTTACTGAGTTTACATTAGTATTTGTAATTCGTTGGTTGCAGGTTTTGCATCACTAACAACCAGGTTACATTGCTCAGTGAACAGAGACGCTGGGAATAAACTGAATTCAGCCCTCTGCTTGGCGGAGGGAATCAAAACAAATCGAACGGTATGGAGTTAACTTTAAATCAAGGCCACTCTGTGTACTACATTACGTGCTTGGTTCCCGGGAGCATAAATGATGACATTTGAGGAGCCCCCGACGCTCGAAAAGGTGACGTGGAGTTGGCTGTGGGCAAAGCGAAGCATTCGGACTGTAGCGTCTGGTCCCGCGAATTAGAATTGGAGTCGTTTGAACTGGAAAGGGAAGCTGTAATAGAAGGAATTAGCGGAATTCGAGATATGAAAATCACCTATCCGCGGCCACATCCGTTTAAGATTGTGCCATCTTTGACCATCTTAGTTGTTGTTTTTGGAAGAGGAGTCCCACTGCGTAGTTTTGAAGAATCCAGGTTGCGCATGAGCATTATACGAGTAGATAGCTCTACTTTTAACTTTAACTCATGTACAGAGAGGCCGGATGCGTTTAGTTAAATTCATAGGTTTCTCTTGTCTGTTTTAGGTAAAGCGCATCTTGTTGCTTCAAGTTTGGGCCGCTCATTTGAGTGTCATAGCCTTTATCTTACCATTTGCACGCTGAGCTTATAAGCAAACATCGAAGATTTAACATAGCCCCACATTTGAGTTGGATTTGGACGAGATATATCTTTAATAGGACGCCGGCTCATGCCATACAGCAAATCGGCCGTTTATTGAGACCGCAATTTGGGTAGAGAGACCTCTGGACTATCTTCTTTAGGGTTACCTGAAAGGCATTGGCTTATGCGGGTAAACCATCGGCTACTCATGACTTTGAAGCCAGTATTGTGGCTGTTATTCGCAATGTAGATGGCAATTTACTTGAAAAAGTGGTCGTCGATTAGACTAGCAGAATAACTTAACAGGTGTTTTGAAAAGTCCGGAGACTAGCATATGAGAATATAATTTTTTGGCAAAATTTGATTTTATTCATCAATATATGTAGTCTATTCTCAGAGTGATATAATTAGTCCAGCGCCGCTCTAAGATTTCTATCCCTTTCTTATATTTCTTTTAGGACAATTTGTCCAATCATTCAAAATACGCTCCAGTTTATTTCATTTTCTGTGACGAAACTAAAATATTGCTGTATTATAACGAGGGAGTCAGGCGGCAACCTTTAAAAGCCTTGTATAACAGAAATATAATACCAAATTGTCCGTTATGGTGTGGGCTTGTATATCAAGCAAAGGATTTGGGGACCTAGTTTTTATTGATGGCCACATGGATGCGAATCAGTACTTAAGCATTTTGCGGTCTTACCTTACAGTAGTGTCCGTAAATTTGGATTCGACAGCGGTGATTTTACCACAAAACTAAAATTCAAATTTTACCAGGACAATGATCCCAAACACAAGGAGCACACAGTTAAGATGTGGCTGCTTAACAACCGTATTAAAGTGCTTGATACACCTGCCCAGAGCCCAGACCTAAATCCTATAGAGAATTTGTGGGCACATTTAAAAAAAAGGTGAGTAAAAGAAGTCCTAAGACCCGAAATTGGGGAGAGTACAATAACTTAGACGCCAAAAATTGATAACGGTTTTTTGTAGAACAGTTCAATACTAGCATTTTTTACTATGAGAGGAGGGGTCTATCTTGCCCCATTTAGGAGATAGGGGCAATTTAAAAAAAATTACTTAAATTGAAAAAAAGTTATTAAAAAATAAGGGCAACACTTAAAATCAAGTACTTTACCAGTTTTGAAAGTCAGAAACCTGTTCTTTAATCCTAAATTTAAATTAAATAATTTATATATGTCAATAGTTTTTGAAAAACTCGCATGCAAACTCAAAATTTTGATTAAAAAAAAAAAATAAAAAATTAAAAAAAATGTATAGTTTAATCTCTATAAGGAAAAGTATATACTCGTACATTGAAACAACATTTTTGGTTGTAAAAACACTTTTTTGACAAACTGTATCTCTTTCCTCTTTTTGAGGTTTGCGAACAGGTAATAGGATCCATGTTTCATTCATCGTCACATACCGCATTCAAAAATCCTTTCTATTTCGGTTAAACTCCTTCAAACAGCGTACGACCGTATTTGAATTCAGCAAACTAGCCGCAAATGGTTGCCATCTACTGGGCAGATTCCTTATAACACTTTTCAAGTCTTTCTTGAGTTTTAACGGTATTTCTTCCTTTCAAATAACAACGTACGATAGCCGTTTTTTTCCGAGGTCATGAAAATATCAAAAGGTGCGCCACTAAAACTTCAATGTCTCAATAACTAACGGTCGAAGTGCCATCAAATTTTGTCATGTATCGTGTTTGAAGGTGGTACTAACTGTTAATGTGTTCAAGTCGTCGTATGCTCTAAATTGTATTCAAATATTAAATACTCAGCAGTTTTCAAGCAAATGTAATCATAACAATTTAATTGATTTTGGGAGACGTATTTGAATTGTTCTCACACTCTTTATACCATTAGAATTGGTTCCATTGATTGAATCGGAAAATGGAAAAATCCTTTTTAATATCAAATATTAATTATTAATTCCAGTAATCAAATACCAATCAGAAGTATTGAAAACGCCATTATCCCCATATAAAACGGAAAATCCAACGTTATCCAAATGCAGATGAAATGCAAAACCTGTTGACTGTTTCTGGTCCGCGAATTAAATAAAGTATGCACAATGCAGTACCGCTTACAAGATTAACTGCTAAAGGGTACATACTCGTATACATATTATACACGAACACATTCATTTATATTTGGTTGTTAAAATCGTATTTTGCTGCTACTTTATTGTGTAAGATTACATACGAAGTTACAAATAATGTGATACTGTGACGCTAACTACTATATTATGACTTAAAATAATTGTATTTTTTTGTGCACTACTTTCTGGACTTTTAATATTTACATGAACTAAAAATTTTGTTATACAAACAACAGGTTCAAAATTGTGGCGATGATAATCGATTTAGAGATAATGTCATGAGTAGTGCAAGCGATGATAAAATTGCAGCGGATTGCTTATCGACTTATGATAAGGATATCACACGATATCCTGTTATTGTACTTCAAAAAGAAATTTTGTACTTACTGTAAATATGCGTAAGAGGCATTTTGATGGCTAGGCTTTTCAAACTCAATTTTTATGCGTAGATACAGGGTGCGCCATCTGGAGCTTCGGTAGAGAAATGTTTAATAACTTGGTTTTTCACCATTTATGTGAGCTATTTCCGAACACAATATCTATTTAGTGGCCGCTTTCATGGCTGATACAAAGGTGGACTCGTTTTCTGGCATTTTGCATAACGTGCCAACGTCTAAGGTGTTATCGCGGCTATTTTGCTTCATATGTTGTTTTTGAGTTCATCTAAAGTTTTCGGCTTGTTGAAATGAACTTAACTTTTTGAATAGCCCACGGGAAGAGGTTCGGAGGAGTCAAATTGGAGATCTTAGGGACCAGTCCATATGATGCCCATATTTTTCGACAACACGCGTCCCGCAATCCTTTGCTTCAAAATGTTCATGGCGTGGCATGCGGTCTTGTGGAAACCAGTAGTCTTGTATACCTTTTTGCATTTGCGGGCACGCAAAGTTCGCCAACATCCACCGACATCGATTACCATCGACCATAATTCCACGTTTAAAGAAAAATTGCCCATTGCAAATACAGGCCCAAACAGTCACTTTCTCATCCTGCAGTGGTGTTTCATGAATTATGTGAGGATTATTATTTCTCCAAAAGCGACAATTTTGTTTGTTTGAATGGGCCTCATCGGTCATCAAAATTCATTCCTCAAAACAGCTACATGGCAGCTATAATGTGATTCCTATGAAGGAAATTTGATTATGAAGTCTCTAAGTTCGTGCAATTTTAATTCACTGGTCTTATTTCCAGGCTCTGCGTTGCCACGTTGGTATAAAGGTGGAGTTTGTGTAGAAGCTCTGCGTTGTATAAATCTGCATACTCTTCCATCAGATACTTGTCTTCGTTATCAGGCACAAAGTATAAGCAGCTCTTTCTTCTTCTAGAGATTGCAGCATTTGTGTAAGCCCTTGCCTTGGAAACTATGTCAATCAATGACCAAAAAGCGAATTCTGAAGATCAAATGAAGATAATCCACAAAAATTGTTGTCGCTTGTAATGCGTTGATCAACTGTAGTTTTTGTGCGAATTTGTTTTTGCATGAACAAATATTGTCATCAATGCAAGGCTTCTTTGATGTCATAGTATACCCGGTTTCGTTTATGTATTCCTCTCCTTTTGCTATTTTTAATTTCTTGAGACTTCTTTTCCAGCTGGCTTCATTGCGTTGGCGGTTTTGCTTTTGCTGTAACAATTTTCTTCAGGAGCAACAACTTTCTCTTCAGGAACAACAACATTCTCTTGAGGAATAATAGAATTTTCTTAAGGGCACTCTCTTCTATATCAAATGCAATTGAGGGTCTTAACATATCGATATAAATTCTCGTAGTCAGAATTACCATGCTCGGAAAGCATTAAAATACAATATGTATGGATTACTAGCTTATCCTAAATTTTAAATAATATGAATGATTGTTATTACCATGAAACAGTACTCGTATCTCTTACGCTCTAATTTTCGAAGCTCTTCGATGTTTCAAAAAGAATTAATTCGTTTGCAAAGTGGTGTGTATTGAACGACTTAATGTTAAATGTTGATAAGTGTGCCTGTATGAGCTACAGTAGGAGTGCTTACAATATTTTGCCAAACTACACACTTAATAACACTGATGTTAAAGTCGTTAACGATTATAAGGATCTTGGTGTAATTTTTGATTCAAAATTAAACTTCACATTAACTACGTCATCGCTAAAGCCAATTCACTTTTAGGTTTTATTAAGAGGAACTCCTCTGATTTTAAGGATCCTTATACTCTTTAGACTTTGTTTTGTAGTATTGTTAGTCCTGTTATGGAGTATGCATGTGTTGTTTGGTGTCCTAGTACTATTTCCAACATAAGTAGAATTGAAAATATTCAAAAAAGATTTTTATATTTTGCTTTACGTCGTTTGTTTTTTAATAATAATGAGTTTCATCATTCTTATCGTTCTAAATGTCTAGAATCGAGAAGAACAATGTATAATGTCATATTTGTCGTGATGTTTTATGCGCAACTATAGATAACGTAAATCTACTTAGGTGTAAAGAAGAGAGTCATCGATCCCAAAAGCACGCATTTTCGACAAAAGAGCCTGATGTCAAACTCTGTCAGATGCTTTAGAAATACGAAGTGCAACTATCTTGCTTTCACCAGATTGATGTACGCTTTGATTCCACTTTCCGGTGAGACATGCCATTAAATCACCAGTGGACCTGTTGCTACTAAAAGAGTACTGCCGGCCATTGAGAAGTTTTCGTGTTTCGAGATATTTCATTAGTTGACGGCTTATCAGCATTTCCATGACCTTGGAAAGAAGGGACGTAGGTGCAATGGGTCTATAGGAGGAGATGGAAGAAGATTCGCCTTTTTTAGGGACGGGCTGGACAAATGCTGTTTTCCATCTGCTCCAAAAGAGCCCTAAAGAGTAGGATTGGTGACAAAGCTTACGAGGTGGTTTTGCCAGCAAGGAAGAACACCTCTTCAGATGGAGGGGAGATATACCATCTGGACCAGCGGATTTATGTATATTAAGATCTTTAAGAACTCTTGCTACTACACGAGTGCGAAAGTGGATTTGTCCCATTGAAGATTCGACGCACTCAAGTGTAGGCGGGGACAAAGCACAATTTGCGCTGGCCGCAAAATGTGCAGCAAGCAATTTGGCCTTATCCAAAGACCTGACAGCTGGGAAATGAGCGTTGGGATGGAGGATGAGGCAGAATTTCTAATGTTTTTGACGAATGACCAACAATTTTTACTGCCTTTGGGACATTGCAGTATTTTTTGCCTCAATTTTTGGTCGTATTGGAATTTCACACGTTTAAGAAAGACGTTGCAGTCATTTCTGGCTCGTTTAACCTTTTTTTGGTTTTCCTTTGTCGGGTTGGTCTTGTAGGACCGAAAAAACATTTCTCTTACCCAGACAGACTCATGTCGTACCATGCCTTTTCATTTGGTTTGATACTCTTCATCAGATGAGGGATAAATTATCTCATTCCAAAGAGAACAGTTTCTGCGATCATGTCAGTAGCGGCATCCACGTCGTTATCGAGGAAACTACCAGTTACAATTCCTGCAGAAGTTAAGTTCGCTACAATTGGGTTTCTCGTATTGCCATACGGTTCTTTTAGGAATCTTTTCTCTAACTGGCAATGGTTTGACGAGACTACATAGGAGTACTTATCAGGGTGAGAAGTTAAAAATAAGTCCAGGGTGTTGGCGGTATGACTATTAGCGTCTGGTATTCGAGTGGGCTTATTTACAAGCTTGGATAAATTATTTTCCGCAGCGAAGATCTCAACACACCGTCCTTCGTGTATTATCTGTCCAAAATGTCGAAACCAACAAGAAATGTGTATATTGAAATCGCCCGTAATCACGATTTCGATTTATCCCACGGCACTGCACTATACATTTTTCTTTTTTTTTGCACACGCGCGTGGTGGTTTTGTTTTATTTATTTATTTTTTCTGTGTGCAGCAGAGTAATTTCTCGTGCACTGGTTGACGTGTTCACTCATCCGTGGTCGACACGGTACTCAAACTTAGTTCTAACTTATGACCTATCATAACACTATGTTGCTTGCCCACAATTGTTGGTTCATCAATATAGGCAACAGCATGAACGGAAATCCTTTCAGAAGGTAGACCGAAGCGATGTTTGTTTTGTACAAATCACCAAGCAGGCGGCTTTCCTCTTGATTTGATTTTGTATGCCGTTGGGAGGTCCTTGGCAACATCAGGTTTTATATCAGCATTTCCTATTCCTATATGATTAGCCAGATCTGACTTAAATAGACTTCTGCGGTTATAGTCTGGTTATGCAGAAACAGCTCAAAATAGAAGAGTATCCAATCATACACACAGTATGAGATTGGGAAAGATGTTTGTCTGCCATCTACACTAAGCCAGAATTGGAGACGTTTATTATTTTGGTAATAATCCGGTTCAGAAAGGTCTGTTTTCTGTACTCACTTACCGCAACAGCTGGATTTATTTCGACAGAAGATTTCAGAAGCTCATTATCTTGCTCTTTTGGCTTAGAAGACGATCATCTTTTAGGTTAAAATTGCTATTTCAAAGCTATGCAAATCAACGCTCACAAGACGTGAAAATCCTCCACCGATTTCTCTAGTAGCCTCAGTTGAATTCTTTTCCTAGCATATAACCAATAAAATATACCGAATACTTATGCCCTTTGATAGTATCAATTTCAAAATATAATTAAGCATGCTGAAAATGACATATGGTATATTCCAAACAACAATTTTAACAATGGTCCGGCATTAAAATAAGTTTTTCTTGCATGTCATGACAATTAGGAAATAAACATCAGACATTTACGAGTAAAATGAAAACCAGATAAAATAAAACAGTAAATAGTCGTATTTATATTTTTTTCATATTCAAATTATTATAGAGCTTGTTCTAGACCATGACCAGCTGCAAGCAAAAACCGAATAGTGCTGTTTTTTTACTATATTAGCTGTCTGAGAAAAAAAATTAAAAGCAGGGTTTTAAATTCAATTCAGTTAGTATGCTATGCTATTAAGATACACGAATACTTGCTGGCACTGCTTTTGTTACTCATCACCGCTTTAAATTAGAGTTACGAAGCCGGTGGCAGCTTTCGAGGAGTATTGACTACTAAGCCTGATCTTCTTCCGGTCTACAACTCGTTGTTACTTTCCTGGCAGGGAAGCTCTTGCATTCACCTCGAAAATCGAGTATGAAAATTTGGTGAAATCTCTACGATATAAGGTGTCTATAATGTTTTTGGATAATTCCTAAGAAAGAGTATATATCGTATGTTTGTGTGTATGTCCGTATGTGCCAATTTTTTTGGCCCTCCATAACTCGGAACGCACTACGATTTGAATTTTGCAGACCGCCTGAACTGCGCCTACTACAGGGACATTCGTCTTCTTAACATCGCCTACACTCTGCCGTATTGTGTGAAAGCCTGAAGCCGTTCGTCCATATCAGTATGGCTTTGGTCCAGGAAAGTCCACCATCGACCATATATTCACACTACGGCAGATCTTGGAACAAACCGATTTAAGGTCACGTATGACAGCATCTACAGGACGAGTTAACAACACAATGTCTAGTTCTGGCACCCCTGCCAAACTTGTCCATTTGTGAAGGATGACGATGGAGAATACACTCTGCTCCACCAAGGTCGGTAAAGAACTCACCGAGACCTTTGATGTCAAAAAAATATTTAAGCAAGGCGATGCGCTGTCATGCAATTTCTTTAACATCATTCTTCAAGGAATAGTGCAAAATTCATGCGCCAATCGCAGAAGCCAACGATGTTGACGTAATCGAAAGAAAACATCGCGATGTCATTGGCACTTTCGCGATATTGAAACGTCAACTGCGTCAACAACAGGTCAACAGGGGCAATTATATGCTGTCAACAAGAAATGACACCCAATACCGACGTCTTGGACAGAACGTCCTTCTCGATAGATATAACTTAGAGTAGTTTGTCTATCTAGGCTCCGATATCAATTCAGACAACGCCATGAGCGCTGAGATAAATCGTTGCTCCTGGGCTAAGAAAGCAATTGACTTGAAAAGCCCTCTCTCTTCTACTGTATGACGCAACGGCATGTACTTTATCAAAAATGGATGAGGGTGCTCTTGGTTGCTTTAAGCCGAAAATTGTTCAGGTACGAGTAATTTTCGGTCCCGTCTGCGTAGACAGTGAGTGGAGGAGGAGATAAAAAGACGAACTGTACGGGCTGTACACATTTTCAACGTCCTTTTTATTGTATATCGGCGTATAGATTATCAGTAGGATTGTGATCGGAATATTGAGTAGGGTTACATGACCTCAATCTTATTGTTCCGAAACCAATACTCATCTATTCTGCTGCTATTCCTCGGGTCAGGAGTATTTCTTTCTCGCCAAATGGCAGCATGATATTTTTGCAGCTCATCCCTTGTGTCAACTTGGGTATGCACTTGTATTGCTATAGAGTCTACTTCCATCAAAAAATTTAAACACGTGTAATTCTTATTTAACACAGAATATTTGTACACGTTGTTAATTTCTATGTCTATACCATATAAGTATATGTAGGTACCTACTACATAATTTGTTTATCCAAGGGAATCAAAGTAGGTTTTCTTTATTCGGTCGGAGTTGATTGATTGAACTCCCAGTTTGAGCAGACGTGAAATCTCAGTTTTTATTATTTGATGCGTATTAATGAAATGGTCGATGAGACTAGAGGACGTTGGAATGAAGGAGTCAAGCCTGAGCCCGTCGTTGAGGAAGAAGGAAATGCGATTGAAGCAGAAGAAGACACCACAGAAATAAAATAAATAACAGTAGACGCGTTCATTCGGAAACTGATTGTTATCATCTACGTGAAGGTAGGGTTTGTAGCAAAGTATTCTCATATCCTCGCGGAAAGTCCCTTCTACTAAAGATAATCGAACTGACATCACAAATTTATTGAGCATTAAGAGTAAATCCAAATTGTTTATTATACCGAAAGCGTGTATGGGAAACAAGACGTCGGGCAAGGCCGACTTATAGTCACAGAAGAAGAACTAGGTGCCTACATGGGAATTCAGTTCTTTGCTAGTGTTAGCTGTTCAAAGTATGAGCATACAAAAGAGCTTTACACACACTTTGTTTCGGTTATAATGAAACTTCGCCGCTTTTGGGCCATTGGAAAGTGTATTCGGTTTGATTATGGAAATACGCGTACTGAAAAGCTTGAAGTAAATAAAATAGCACACATGATAGGCCAATACGGGCTGTAAGGTGACATCGAGTTAACCAGAAGAGAGACTGTGGTCGGTGGGTCACGTAGAGCGGATGGACGCAAATGTCCGAGAAGTCTTTGAATCAGCCCCTGAGAGAAAGAGCGGTAGTGGAAGACCGCGACTCAGGTTTCGTACGCAAGTGGAAGGGGATCGCAGCCAACTTAGCGTACGAAACTGAAGGCAGATAGCTAAAGATTGAGCTGGCTGAAGACACTTATTGGTTGAGGACCAGGTCCACTCCGGACTGTGTCGCCACATTATGTAAGTAAGTAACGATAACTAACTTTTTAAATCTCAAATTGAATGATACGGAAGTGAGCGATTTATGGTTCCAATAACTATGTTGCACGCGAAGTTTTCGGGACGCATTACCTCGCGAAACAGCGGTATCAAGTGGCCATCTATTCTACCATAAGTCATATTGGTGGAATAGAGAAACAAATATACCAGGATGTCATCTTAATTTGTTTTCAATGCCGATGAGGCCATAATGAATATTTCGCCAATATTAACTTCCATGCAAAATTGTTACCGATCAATAACTATTATTCAACAAAAAACTAATTCCAATAATTTTTAATTTATTATTCCCAGAAAAACATGCTCAAAAACGCATCGTTTTGGCCAATCTTAGAGAGAGATATTCTAAGTTCAGGGAAGCTCATAATAATATTGAGATTGGATTTTTAAAATTCGCGTCGTTAAGACCAAAAAACAGCATTTGAGTTGGGGCATCGGAAACTCATTCCGTGCGTGCTTGCACCATCCATCAAAATATTAAACACATGTTTTAGAGTAGCAATATGACAAGACTGACAGAAAACGTAGATACGCATCTCAAAGACTACAGAACCTGCTTAGCTTTGGTAATATGTAACCCTCCTCATTATTATTTGAGCAAGTGCCTAAATTGTAAGTTAAGAAGAATCCTTGACACTACTTTTAATAATCACTTCATAGAAGGCGTAACTTTTTACCAGAGGACACACACAGATCGATCAAAATTGGAAGTGAGGATAGGAAACACTGATTCATTCATTTCATTCAAAACTTTTTGAAACAGCTTAGTGTTTTAATTCGTCACGTTTTTATCACAGACCAACAAGACACGTACTTAAGAGTACGTGAAAACTCTTTTAAGGAAAATGGACCTAATTGTTTTAATGGACTTTTTTGAAAATTATGGACTAATGAGGAGGCGATAATTCACACTTCCACAATATATTACCGAAACCCGATGGATGAAGTTAAGAATAAAAGTTTTGTTGTGATCAACGACTGCATAAAGCACTGCATGACACTATCGCAGTACATTTATTTCAGCACCGTCTGTTAGAGTTCCTGCGTAAGAATTTGATTTGATTTGAGGCCCGGATAGAATTATTAAGGCTTATTGCAATCATATTCTTAAAACTAACAATTTCGCTTAAAACTAAAGATAAAAACTAAAGGGTGGGAGCGGTTAAAAAAAGTTAGGATGTGAGGCATAGGTGGAAATAAGAATATTCTTGAGGGAGAGTATGCTGAGGTGGCAGTCGAAGAGAGGCAGACTATCGTCAACGTCACGAAGCATTCTATAATAGACATTGGCTCTAGGTGTCCGTAATTCTTTATGTGAAGATTGAGCCGGAAAAGTGGCACAGACCTAAGATTGCTTCGGTTGGTGTTAAAAGAAATAAGTTGAAGTAAAGAAGGACAATCGATATTACTAACTAAAATTTGATGAATAAAGGAATATCGGAAACTTTTCGGCGTATAGAAAGGGTTTGTAAATTTATAAGTTTCAGCCAGGCTATCATCCCAAGGAAGACCATGTAAAGCAAATCGTAAAATCCTGCGTTGAACAGCTTCTATCCGGAGGATGTGTGTTCTGTAGTAGGCTGACCAAACTTGGCTTGCATATTCAAGAAGAGGCCTAACAAAGGTTATGCAAAGAGGTTTGGTAACATAAAGGTTGGAAAACTCCTTAAACCAGCGCTTGATGAAGCCAAGGGCAGAGTTGGCTTTTTATTATATCATATTATCAATGAGAGAATGGAAATCGGGTTCCTAATCCCAGATAACATCAACATCACGCAACTCATTTACTAAGTGAGCAGGCAGATAAAGGATTAGATAGCAGCGAGGTGAAGTAGGAGGGCGCTCAGGGGTATAAGTTATAGCCTGACACTTATTGACGTTAAGCTCAAGGAAATCATTCCGACACCAAGAACAAAATCTGTCTAGATCTTCTTGCAGGGGTAAGCTGTCTGAGGAAGATGATGTATATCTAAAGATTTCCATATCATTTGCGCAAACAGATATGTGTGAATTTTTAATGACGCAATCAACATTTATTTGAATAAATAATAAGAAACCCAGTTGGCTACCTTGAGGGACACCAGACGAGGTTTTAATTGGGTCAAACACCTTTAATTTTTGAAGGATTATATCATGAGAAATTCTATCAAAGGCTTTGGTGAAATCGGTGGGAATCACGTCAACTTCATATCCAGATTCTAGCGCACAAGAAGTGCAAAGAAATGCTAACATTTAAAAAGAACTATTTATTTTTCCGATGGATCTGCTGCGCAGTACAAGAACAAAAAGAATTTTTTAAATTTAACTTTGCATGAATAGGAGTTTGAAGTGAATGCTGAATGGAAATTTTTTGCCATACGATGGAGTTGCTGGCACAGTAAAAAGACTGGTTACCAGAGCTAGCCTGCAATGACCGTATAGAGAACTCATTATAACTCTGTTAAAGTTATATAAGAAACCAACTGAAAATATAAGGAATGCGAATTTTATTTATATGTCCACACATGAGTATAATGAAGTAAAATTATTGATGGGATCGAGATTTTCTACTTTAAGAATTGTACCGGAAACGAGAAAATTCCATCATATTTCATCTGTTTCTCAAGGGGTAATTAAAGAAAAATAACTCTATTTTTCATCAGTAGGGTACAAGTATGTATATGCCCTTAAAAGAGAATACATAATGAGGTTTTTTATGTTTTAAAGGCCTAGGAATACTAAGGACTCAGTGTGACTATCTATTCATATGAAAATATTTATTTCAGAATATTTAACCTTCCTATAAAAAATTATTTTGGCCGAACCCATAGATATCCTAACTTGAAATTTTAAAAAAAGATAGAGAACGAGTCTCTCTATAATATACCATTTTTTGAGTTGTTCAAAAAATAAAAATTACATGCCGGAATATCCTTCGCCCTTTAAAAAGAATTATGTTGAAACATTGATAGTTAACGATTTTCTGAATTCAACAATGTACAATATAATCTACTAAATTCTGATGAGCAGAGCCAAAGTTATATTTTTTGAATTTTAATTTGATTTGAATTTTGAAGTTGTGTAATGGAACTTCATATCGAATTCTGCAGAACGTTGTAACACTCCGTGGAGTAATTCTACCAATTTTGAGCCAAATGGGTGATGGGTCGTTTAGAACATCAGGCGATCTTTCGCGGAATGACCAATATGTTAAAATTACCAGGTCATTCCGCACAATTTGGTTTTCTGCGGAATATCACACATTCTTCATATTTACCCAAATAACTATGGACAGTTATAACAAAGTTTGGTTGGCGAATTAGAAATATGGCAGATGATATTTGACCATAACGCTACCAAAGTTCAAGTAGGCGACCATGTCCATTGAGCATCTTTTACAATATGTGGAACGTACTAGTAGCTCCATTGTCCGCTTACAGTACGTATTATCCACATCTGAAAAAGACTACAAGCAGATGTCGACTATTACCCCAAGAACTAAATAAACAATTAGCAAAAACTGCAGTACTGCATGCCCACCAAAATTACCAGGTTTCACCAAATTTTTCTGCTGCTAATGGTTTGGAGATCATATTAGGTTATTCCTTATGGTTATATTCTGTGTATGGCGGACACTGTTTTGGTTTCAAACATGATGCATCAAGTGGGGTTAAGTACTTCCGGTTTTCTTGACATATATTCTCTTTGAGGGCTTCAAGAGTCTAAGGCTTGTTGACATAGACTTCTGACTTAAAAAAACCTACAAAAAAGTCTGTAACGGTTAAATCAGGCGATCCTACCGCTCAGTGGAAATTGCGGAAACGAGAGATTAGGCGACGCGGAAATGCAGCCCTCAGAATTTCGGTTGTGGCTAATGTAATATGCGCCGTTGCTCCATCTATCGATGACACATCTAGCGTACACAGCAACATGCAGTAACTTTGAGCGGGTTTAATGGTTCTTCGTGGGTTATACGTGGATTTTCCGTGCCCGAGAAGCGATAATTTTGCTTATTCATATATCCACAAACATGCAAATGTGCCTCGTCGTCCATGATGATTGTCTCCCTTGTGATCGAGATTAAGAAAGGCCTGAGCGTAGATTACACGCGCTAGGCGATCAACAGCTAATAGCTGATGCACTGTCTGGACTTTGTAAGAGAACATCTTAGAGTCTTTCAGCAAAATTCTCTGTAAAGACCGCCGATTGATGCCCAATTGCATGGTAGGTGATCTGATCGATACTCCCGGGTTGTCTGCGATATCGTCTACCACAGCTACGATGTTCTCAATAGAACGGCTCCTTCTGGCCGGTTGGACCTGCAGCATCTCGTGCTGTCTCATACTCTTCTAGGTGAGCGGCTAAATTTCGCAGTGTTTTCACAGTTGATGACGGACGACTGGAAAATCTGCACCCAAATTCACGCCGCGCCAACACCACCAAAGATTCCGCAAAAAATGGTAACAGTTATTCCGCGTTCTTTAGGAGTATAGCGATTCACGTAGTGTTGACTTTTATTTTGTATCTGCTTACTTTACAAATGTCGAAGTAGAATTGACATTTGCTGCCATTTGCTAACAATTATGTCATCTTCCGCTAGGGTGATAACTTTTGCGCCACCTACTATAAGATGTTGTATTCACTTACAAATTTAGAAATGTTGCCTACTTTTTGTTATATGTTTTGTACTTCATTTTACTTCTATTCTGGTGTTTCGGGTTTTGACCAGACGAATACTGGAAAAAACTTCCTAACCCTTAAAATCATTTTTAGAATATAATTCGACTGTAGTCCGAATTAATGAAAGTATTTCGTTCAAAACTCCTAAAATATGCTTGGGTATGCGACTATAAGCACAAGGGATATCCACGTATGAGTTCTGGTTTAAAATAGTGCCATAGTTTTTGCCCAATTTATTGGACCAACACCTTAACAAGAAAACAATCCCCAAACTGCGATCCAGGATCCATCATATTTATGGTTTCTACGGTGAATCAAGGATCATATTTTTTGTGAGGTGAATGCCTTACATATTGCCGAGATTTCTTCCTGCCACATAAAACAATTTTGCTTTCATCACTCCACAAAATCTTCTTTCACTTCTCAGGTGACGGCGACAAATTTAAGCCTCTTGTTGACGCAGATTTTCTTGGAAAATTGAACTTTACGTGGACTGCGAACATTCAAATTGTGTTCCTCCACGGTAAGAACACTACTTTTCAAATTGAATTCATCTATAATCTACCAAGCTGCTGGAGAAAAGGTTCACAATATGACGTCAAATGAACGAATTGTTGTTAATGAGTAGAATATTACAGAAGAAGTCACAAACAAAAATCATACTTACTCGTATGAAGATATTAAAGAGAATGTTGTTTGTACTGCTATTATTTTTCCCTCCACTGTATATCACCCTTAAAAATTCGAATGCTTGTGGGTTTTCTCGAATAGGGTTGCTGTGAGAAAAACGTATTAGCTTTAAGGCTCAAAAGAACATTTATCAAACGCTGGACTTCATACAATTCAATTGAAAGCAAAAAAACACACACCAAAAGAATTGTGAACAGTTGTAAGTCAGAAAGTTCCAACATAGGCATAAAACATTTTTGTTACCATAAAATATATTTCCGGTTGCTGAGAGAAAAGTTCGTGTGTCTCAGAAAGTTCAGATACATCTCCAAGCTTTCCTCACGTAGGCAAGGTAATGTCCCAAGAATGCCTCCTTCATAGCAATGGGGAATTCTCAAAAAATTTATGTTTTCGAGTCTTAAAGGGCATAACATATGTACGAGTACGTTTGAGCAAGTCTGAATCCTTTAGAGATTTAAAAGGATGTGTTAACGGAGTATTTCCAAAATGGTGTTTTCCCTTTTCGGTGTGCTCAAATATGTATACATGAATATACAAAATGTTTACAACCAAGTAGGTTTCTGCTATAAATAGTAAAGTCTGAAAGCGAAGCGACAGGCTTAAGGGATCCTGCATAAAACGGTTGCCAATAATTTATTGAGGTCATGCTAATGACTTTTTCGAGTAAAAATTCAGATTCGAGGTTGAAAACGAAATGACTCTACGGTTAACCATTGTTAAATTTTGGGATTAAAATGTCAGTCTAACATAAATACGAAGGTAAAGGTAAGTCTGGGAGTATAAAATTTGGCCAAGCAGTATTATTTAACATGCTATGGATTAAAACATTCGTTTAAAAAAGGGTCTGAACAAGTAGAAATGTATTGAGCGGCGTCACCTGGTGATACCCAGTTGTGTAACTATAGCAAAGGGATACCGGTCCCGTCCAAGTAGCATTTACTTGCCAAAATTTGTAAGCGCCATAGCAGAACATAGCAACACTATAGTGTCCCATCAGAAATGAGAAAAACTCAAAAGAGAACGTATGGTGGATAAATTCCCTTCAACGTATTTGGAGGTGGAGTCCAACTCTGTCAATGACAGATCTCATATACCCGAAGCGGGTTACTACAGGGGCCTAGAAACGGCTTAGTCCTCTAGATTTGATGTTGTGTGTGGCGCCCAAAAATATCTTACTATTGTCTGCTTCGACTCTGCGAAATAAACGTAGAACAACTCCGCACAAAAGGAGATACGAATCTGCCACACACTCGTATACCACCTTGATCAAAATGTTCCCGGTGGACACCACCGTTTGGCGCTCCCATTGTTCCGATTTGAGTTTTGTTTTTTTTTGTTGGGTTGGTAAATCTGTTGTTGATATTCGCTCTAAATCTTGGCGTCATAGCTAAACATTTGCAAAAGTTACGTCGCCAAGAGTACATCTATTCTGGCGATTTTTTACAATTTTAGAAATGGATTTAAATTTGCAACAACGAACTTTGTACTAAATTCTGCGTAAAAAACAGATTTAATGGTGCGCCAACGTTGGAAATGTTGGAAAGTGTTTTGGCAACGATCCTCTAAAGAAAACAGCCGTTTACCAGTGGCACGAGCGGTTCAAAAGTGGTCGTGAGACGTGAGTCAATCGAAGATGATGAACGCAGTGGCAGACGATCGACATCGAAAACCGACGAAAACATTGATGAAGTAAAAGAAATGTTAGTCAGTAACCGCAAATTAACCATCAGAGAGATAGCGGAGGACTTGAACATTGCCTATGGATCCATCCAAGACATTTTGGTTAATGATTTGGGTTTCCGTCGTGTAGCAGCAAAGTTTGTGCCAAAAGACCTCTATTTCATGCAAAAAAGGGACCGTATTGACGTCGCAAAAGAGATGATTTGCGAGGATCATTACTGGAGAGGAGACGAGGGTTTATGAGTACGACACGCAATCCAGACAACAGGCAAGTGAATGGCGTTCGCCAAATGAGCCGAGACCAAAAAAACCACGTCGTTTTCAGTCAAAAAAGAAGGCAATGCTCACGGTTTTCATGGATTACAATGGTGTAGTTCATCATAAATTTTTGCCAGAAGGCCAGACAGTAAACAAAGAGTATTACTCGTATTTTGGGCGTTATGAGACGTTTGCGTGAAGCAATTCGCCGATAGAGACAAGAATTGTGGGCAGAAAACTCGTGGATTTTGCACCATGATAACGCACCGTCGCACAGTGCCGTCATTATTAGTGATTTTTGTATTTTTAATTTTCTGATCGAGGTAGTATGTTGGTACTAGGGTGATAGTGAACACAAGAAGCAGCTATTTGAAAGCAGATTTTTGATAATCGGCAACAACAACAACGAAGTGTACGAGTGCCGCAAAGCACTCCTCCAGTATTATAGATATCCAAGTAGTAATCCGCCAAGGTACATCTACGGATACCTTAGATGCCACAACGCCTGCCTGGAGATTAAATATTAAACAGCTAATATTGCAACAAGAAACATTAAACTTTGCAATCCGCGTATCCTTCGACCTCTCGCGAAACAGTTAAAAGTTTGAAGGAGCGGAATGCTACTGGTGATATCTGTGGAGCACTGGTGATGCAAATAGCGATAAAACAATGTGAGACAGGAGACATTACGTCGGTGTTCGAGGCTGTCGATTGGTTGACTGATATTAGTATCCCCAAATAGTTTTATCGCACGGTTTTGAATCCTATCTAGCAGGTGCAGAGATGTTTTAGGAGCACCTGACCAGATGTGGGCATTATACTTAAATTTTGGGCGGATAAATACCTTCTATCTTGAGGCCAGATCAGAGAGGGTAAAGCATTTCTTACATCGCTTGAGGAAAGATGTCATTGATACACATACCGAGAATGGAAAGTTTATCGGTTTCGACGATGCAAGTGCCATTCATGAATAATGGTTGGGTATTTAAATTTCGCTTTAACGACAGCAGACAGCATCGTGTTTTGGAAGCATTAAATTCCACTCTGTTGACAGTTCCCCGAATGGGTTTGCTGTCAGTATCGGAACTTAAGAAGCTAAACATACGCTGCCGTTCCCGTTGTACAGCCGAAAAGCAGGCACATAAGTTCGGAAACGAATATGAAGAGCAGAGAGTACCGTCGTCAGCAAACGAATATATTGGATTAGAAGTACCAGACAAGAGATCATTGATGAAAACTAAAAAGAGTGTCGGAGACAGAATGGAGCCCTGGGGCACACCAGGATTTATTTTGTGAATATCAGACTTTGAAATCATCCAAGAAAACTTGAATTGACCGTTCCGAAAGGTAATTTCTAATCCATTGAAGAAGAGAGAGATATATCCCAAAAGCACGCATTTTCGACAAAAGAACCTGATGCTAAACTCTGTCAAATGTCTTGGAAATATCAAGTACAACTATCTTGCTTTCGTCAGATTGATGTACGCTTTGGTTCCATTATTCGGTGACATATGCCATCAGATCACCAGTGGACCTGTTGCTACGAAAATCCAAACACAACTATTTTTTACCTCATCACTTCGACCTCAAGACTGAAAGTTCCACAACGAAACTGTGGGTTGTGTTTGACGGTTCAGCGATAACTTAAGCGGGAAAATCGCTTAACGATGTTCTATTAACAGGTCCAACGGTACAAGCAGATCTATTCAATTATCATGCGATTTTGAGGTTATAAAAATGTACTACCATCGACTCTAGAGACATAGTATTTCAAATGGCTCTGTAGCGTAAATCACCCGAGAGCTACTATACCCCTTATCAGCTCAATACGGTAACATATGCTTATAATCGGTTCCATATTCATCCACACGTTGTCTATTGATTCTTTATTATTTATTTCCTCAATCATCTTCAGCATTAGAGCATAACGCCTATGTGGACGATATCATGACAGGGGCAAATGATCTTGATACTTATCAACTGCAAAATTGGAACTAAGAAAGTTCTGCGCCATTGATCCGAAATTGCTTGAAACTATTCATGTGGACCATAGGGAAGACTTTTTATCCATAGGCGAATACGAATTCGTAAGAACTCTCGGACTTATTTTGCAACGAAGCTCAGATACTTTCCACTACGCGTTTAAAATCCCTGTCATAATTAAAAGAACTGAGAGAACTGAACAGATCTTGGGAAAATATTCGATCCTCTGGGACCAGTTGTGGTACTAACAAAAATGTTCCTTCAACAACTTTGGAAAATGCAAGAACTCTCTTGGGATGACGCATTAAGTCTCAAAATGCAAATTCTACATATATTAAGCATGACTGGAGTTATGTCATTTAAAGTTCCTAGATTCATATTTAGTAGCAATTGAATCGAACATTCGTTATCAGACAGCAGTGAAGCAGATGGCATATCTTCAGAAAAAATGCTCCCCTACGCTGGCAAACCATTGCGTAAGCTTTTTTCATCAATCCTACACTTATGAACTCAATCCGAGCTGATGGAAAACAGTATTTGCCCAGCCCGTGTCTTAAAAAGGGGAATCCTCTTCTCTCTATTCCTACAGACTCATTGCACTTACGTCCCTTCTTTCCGAGGTCATGCAAACGCTGATGAACCATCAGCTCATGAAACATCTCGAAACGTAAAGATTTGTCCACTGGTGATGTAATGGTATATCTCACCGAAAAGTGGAACCAAAGTCTACATCAAGCTGACGAAAGAAAGGTGGTTGCACTTGATATTTCTTATGCATTTGACAGAGTTTGGCATCAGGCTCTCTTGTCAAAAATGCGTGTTCTGGGATGATCTTCGTCAATGGATTAGAAACTACCTTTCGGAACGTTCAATTCAAGTTGTCTTCGATGATTTCAAGTCTGATGGTCACAAAATAAATGCCGATGTGCCCAAGGGCTCCATTCTGCCTGCGGCACTCTTTATAATTTTCATCAATGATCTACTACTTCTAACCTAATAGATATATTGCTTTATTGACGATAATACTTTCTGTCATTCGGCGCCATCAAAACTGCTGCAAAATGTCTATATTTTCTCAAGCCTCGAGTACCGACATTATGTCTCGTGTCTCGCTTTGTTTTATTGCTATTTCTTCCACCAGTGCCCAATAGAAATCCGCCCCTTCAAACTTTTAACCGTAATACTCCTTCCCTCAAGCCCACATTCGGTCTTATTATAAAATATCGATTAGTACAATCCGCTTATGGAATGCCCTGCCTAGCTCTTGTTTTTTTAGTCATTATAACTTTCAAACATTTAAAACCAACGTTCATCAGTACCTCTCTTTCTTTCTTCCCTGATTTTCCTTCTCCCGCGCTATGTGCAAGCATTTTAAGGCTACTTAAATCCATTGAGCGTGCACGAATTATAGAAAAAAAAACAAGTTGTTTGCTTCGGAAATCAAAATTTGTCAAGTTACCTATGACTGCAAACAAATTTCCATGAGCTGCAATCGTATCGACCTCGTTAGTGAAAATTTCTTCAAAATAAACTTTTAAGTCGCTTACCATTTTCGTTCATAATTTCAAGCTTAAATAAGAATTTTACTGAAGAGAAGTCAGGTTGTAATTTGTCTATTGTCCTAGTAATCACAATAACATTTTACCTACAAAAACTCTTGTTACAATTTCATTGAAGTGGAATTCTGATTAATTAAAATTAGTTAACAATTGTTTTTATATTTGCTTTATAGTTCTGAGAAGAAAAAAATCATACTGTTTGAAACAAATTTTAAAACATGAACTAAACCTTTAAACGGCTTTACTTTTGCCTTAAATTTTACCCCACGTTGATCATTCTTTATTTATTAAAATCGGAAATCTTTGCGACCTAATCCAACTCTATTTATTTTTCGAAAAAGGAAACATAAAACATGCAACAAACGAACTTATAAATTTACCAGAAAAAGTCGGTTAATGGCCAGACCCAAATTAATTCACGCCCTTTATGTCATTCTCGTACATCTACGTACCTAAATATTCACTTAATTACGAATGCAATGGGTACGAGAATATATCTGCAAGTCTAAATAAGCTGAAACCCATCTAAGCTGTCGCATCCATTATGTGTAATCATAGCTGACCAGTCAAGCAAAGCAACAACGATACTTGGGAGGTTAAACCCAATTCGGAACTTCTCTTGCCACACAGCAAACGAACCACATCTACAATTCTAATATCGATGAAAATTTATTGCGAACCCATAATTCAGGATTTTGTGGATCCATAGTTACCGCTTGTTTGTATGACTTCTTGTCTCCTTGTCTCCTTGTCTCCTTGTCAGCATGTTGGCCCTGCGTCCTAAATTACTTAAAAGTTTGTTCAGTTTTATCATTAACTGAACACCTTTGGATTGGATTTGAGGTGTTTATGTTTTCTTTTTCAATATGAAATGGCTATGTTGACATCTTTTATCCGATACGCTGCTTTATTTACAAACAAAAAAAATCCTTTTCCATTCGTTATTATATTGTAAAATGAACGATGAAATAAATTCGTGTATAAATTATTTCTTCTTGAAAGGTGGAATATATTTCTTATTCCCTTTCATCCAAGCATAAGGCGGCGGGCGATACATTCTTCGAGTCCTTGGGGGGAAAATACCCCATTTGTGATTTGCGCATGAACGAAACGATATCTAAGTTTCACGCCTTGTCGCGAATATTTTATGTATCTTTGAAGGTGTACAAGTTATTCATTGAAAATGGAGTTTACAGGGCAGGAGATCGGCTTAAACTTTTCACTTTTTTATATTATAGATGCGAATATGTACATTTCTTTTAATTGTAATCTATGGAATACAAAGTATGGTATATTGAATATAATTATTAATTCATACTTTGGTAAGGTCAATGAGTAGAATTAAAAGTTTACTTTCGGACTTCTCACAACAATTTTTCTTTCTTTGAATATATCAGTTCAGAAGCATAAGTTACTTACTTAATTATTCGATGGCGCTACAGTTCAGGGTAAGCCTAGGCCTCAAATGACAAGCCCCTCCAGTTAGCCCGGTCTGACCGGTGGGGTCTTCCTCTGCTGCGTTGTCTCTCCGGGTTAGATTTGAAGATTCTGCGTCTCGGAGCATTGGTGTTCATTCGCTCTTTATGTCCCAGCAATCCAAGGCGACTGATGTTGAGTTTCCTGATTACGTCGATGTCGCAATACATCTGTTCTCTTCCAAAGCCCGTCAACGCTAACGGGACCGAATATTTTTACGACGGATTTTTCTCTCGAAACGACTGAGGATATCTTCATCTCTATTCGATGCTTCAGCGCCACACAATAGGACTGGGATAGGATCTTCTTAGCCCAAAGAAAGTGCGATTTGCAATAATGATTCCTCGTTTTATTTCTGGTGAGGAGTTGTTGGCATAATTTATAGCAGAGCTGAGATAGACAAATTCATTTACCACTTCGAAATTAGCGCTATCGATTGCGAAGTCCTGCCCTATTCATTAATATAACGCGTGTCTCCTTTTTGACAGCAAATACTTGATTTTGGCCTCAATTACGGCGAAACCTATTTGGGTAGCTTTCGTTTCAATACCAGCGAACGCACTGGTGACAGCCCGCGGTGTTCTTTAAATTACGTCGATATCACCGGCGTGCACTAGTAGTTGCACACACTTTTGAAAGATTGTGCCTGCAGTGTTCACTAGTGAGCTCCGTAAAATTCTTTCAAGTATGATGTTAAAGAAGTCACATGACAGATCGTCACTTTGTCTGAAACCTTGTTTGACATCAAAATCGGTTGAGTTGTTCCCGACCTTGACGGAGTAGGGAGCATTCCCAATCGTCAATCTGCACAGACGGACGAGTTTGGCAGGGAAGTAAAAACAAAACATGGTACTATGTTTATAGCTCATCTATATAACTGTTGTCATATGCGGGCTTAAAATGTGGCTATCAATTTGAACTTCTTGAATTTTTTCCATATGAAGACTTGGTCGATTGTTGACTTTCCTAGTCTGTTATAGAAATGTTTTTTTTTGGTCTTATAAGACCAAACCGAGAGAGGAAAACCGAAAAAAGTTCAAACGAGCTAGAAATGAGTGCAACGTCTCTCTGAAGCGTGTGAAATTTCATTACGACCAAAAATTGAGGCAAAAAATACTACAATGTCCAAAGCTAGGAACAATTTTTGGTCGTTCGTCAAAAATATTAAAAATTCTGCCTCATCCTCCATCCTAACGCTCATTTAAAATAACATTCCAGCTGTCAGCTCTTTGGACAAAGCCAACCTGCTTGCTGCACACTTAGTGGCCAGTTCAACACTTCCAGATTGTGCTTTGTCTCCGCATAGATTTGAGTGTATCGAGTCTTCTATGGAACAAGTCGTCTTTCGCACTCGTGTAGTAGCAAAAGTTCTTAAAGATCTTAACATTCACAACTCCACTGGTTCAGATGGCTTATCTTGCTTTCTTCTAAGTTCTTCTAAACTGTCAAAACCACTGCGAAAGCTTTTTCATCAATCCTACTCTTTAGGAGTCTTTCCGAGCAGATGGAAAACAGCATTTGTCCAGCCTAAAAAAAGAGAAATCTTCTTCTCTCTCCTCCTACAGACCCATTGCACTTACGTCCATTCTCTCCAAGGTCATGGATACGCTGATAAACCGTCAGTTCATGAAATATCTCGAAACACGAAAACTTCTCAATGACCGGCAATATAGATTTCGTAGCAACAGGTCCACTGGTGATTTGATGGCATGTCTCACCGAAAAGGGTGTACATCACTGTTACGCAAGACAGTTGTACTTGCTATTTCTAAGTCATTTAACAGAGTTTGGCATCCGGCTCTTTTGTCGAAAATGCGTGCGTTTGGTCTCGTTGACTCTCTTCTTCAATGGATTAGAAATTACCTTTCGGAACATTCAATTCAAGATGTCCGAGATGGTTTCAAGTATGATGTTCACAAAATAAATGCTGGTGTGTCCCAGGGCTCCGTTGTGTCTACTACACTTTTTTTAATTTTCATCAATGATCGCTTGTCTGCTACTTCTAATCCAATATATTCCTTTGCTCTCTCTACTCTCTGCTTGTCATATTCGCTTCCGAGCTCACGTCCCTGGTCCTCAGCAGTAGAACGTCAACGGCAGAGTATGATAAGCCCATTAAATCACGATATGAACAGCATAACTAATTGGGGAACTATCAACAAAGTGGAATTTAATGCTTCTAAATCACAATGCTGTCTGCTGTCGTTAAAGCGATACTTAAATACCCAGCCATTATCCATGAATGGCATTTGCGTCATTGAAACTGAAAAACTCTCCATTCTCGGTATGTGTGTCAGTGACAACTTACGTTGGAATGACCACATGTTCGGTGTTGTCAAGAATGGTGCGAAATTTCTAGTTTTCCTCAAGCGATGTTAGAAATATTTCACCCCCTTTGATCTGACCTCAATATATAAGGCATTTATCCGCCCGAAATTGTAGTATAATGCTCACATCTGGTCAGGTGCTCCTAAGACCTCTTTACACTTGCTAGATAGGATCCGACACCCTCGAACACAGACGTAATGTCTCCTGTCTCACCCTGTTGTATCGCTATTTTCACCACTAGTGTTCCACCGAGATTGCCAGTAGCATTCCACCCCTTCAATCCTTCAACCGTAACACCCGCCCGCTATGAATGTTCATCAGTATACTCTTAAGCCCACTTTCGGACGTACTCTGGAATACCGTGATTCGTTCCTAAGCCGTACAACTCGCTTATGGCATGCAATGCAGAGCTCTTCATTTTCTAATCGCTATAACTTGCACACATTTAAAACCAATGCACATCGGTATCTCTTTTTTCTCTCCCTAACTTCCCCTTGCCCATGTTATGTGAAAACATCTTAAGGGTACACAAAATCCCTTGTGCGCCCGCCAATTGGTTACTTTTTTCAGAGATTAAACAATAAATTTGGTCGTTAATGTACTGTTCAAAGTAACCGAGGAATGAAAAGTGTTTTGTTAATGGAGGTAAATAAGAACGTTCCGAAAGGTTAATGTCTTCAGCAGAAAAAAATTGTTGGGACTATCTCATTCAGGACATCTGCGATGAACTATGTTATTTGTAGAAGTACGGCTATCACAATAGCCTTAGCGTCCCAACTCCACCGCTTTGCACGAAAGTCCATGAAATCCACGTACCTGTTTACCTGCCTAATAATGACTACTACCTTTCTTGTGGTGTAAATCTTCATCAGATTCATTGCTGGAACTTGCAGTTGAAGGATGAATTGGTTCGGAATTGGCATCGACCATCTCAAGACCTTCATCTTCAACTTCAATGTCTGATTCATTTAGGATGTCCAATATATTTTGCAAGGAGAAATCTAAGTAATTATCGACGTCAATAGCATTTAATGCAAAAATCACATCATCAAGACCGAATGTACTTCTGAAAGTACAAAATGAATTATAAAATAATTCTTTACTTCCAACACCTATTGACAAGGAGCCAGATGTTTTTCATCTGAAAAAAGAATGATGTCAGATAAAGAAGAGTTTGCTGGTGCTCAATAAAGTACCAAATTCTTAAAAGTTACAATTGTAAAATATCCACACCATGGAACATAAGTAGTAATAGGAAAATAGAAGAAATTGTAGATAGAATGATATAATATAGCTCGAAAAAATTAGCCAATGGTTCGCAAGCATCAGATGTGTAAACTTAAGCTTAAAGTCCAACTCATTTAATATATTGATATACTCGAAACGTTAAAAAAAAAAATCAGAAAACCGCATATTACGATGATATTTTCCATAATTTTAAATTCGTGTTTTTCAAATACGAGTGTAATGTTTTAACAGAGTATATGCAGACAATTATTAAGCGAGACTGTGAAGACAAGGCCATGACAAAACAAACTGGGATGGTAGTTCTATTTGCCTAATCTACAAAAATGAGATATTTCGGCTTCCTCCTGCCATCATTTACCAATAGTCTGGAAATCGTTGTCAACATGTAGGATAGCTATTCTCCGGCGGCATTTACAGCCTGCGATAATATCGGGATACTTTCATCAGTAATACAAATAATTGGTGAAATATCGAAGAAACCTCCCTCAGGGAAAATGTGAAAAGAGGACATCAAAAAGCCATTACTTGATTTTATTTAAGTATAGCAAGTGGTTTTTTGGATATATGTGCATAGATGTGGCAAAATCGTGAGGCATACAGTATTGAGATCGATATTTATGTAAATGCGAGTAGCTACGACTTTTGTCTAATGCTCTGCAGTGAACGGATAACTTGCTTTTTTAAACGGCGATTTCTAGATATATGGCCAGCGCTCTTCAAAATCATACTTTCAGAGCATTTAAAACGAGAATACAAATATTTTGTTTTAATATCATAAGGAAATAATTAAACTTGCCAATTGAATCGCAGTTAGACTAGTGTCCATAATAAAAAATTACCAGCAATTAAGTCCTTCCAATCAGTTCCAATCAATCAGCAAAATTTTATTTTTTTCTTACTTATGTAAGGCACAGAAGCATGAATCAAACCTGGGCCTAATTTACAATTTTTTACTTCAGACACAATGACATGGATCGATCCTGGGGCCAATTTACAATCCCTCCTAGTTAGCAATTGTCTTGCCTAACTTTTTTTTTAAAGGATGGGTTAATTTTTCTCTAAAGAAGTATCATCTTCAGCACTTAGAGTCATACATTTAAATAAATTGTGTTCCGCAAGACATACTTCATGTAGGTGATATCGAAGATGACAGTGCCCAGTCAGAAATCCAATCAGTCTTTTGGTATCATCCCTTTTGAATTGCAGGGATTTTTTAGATTTGTTTTGGTAGAGTTTAATTCATCCTTTAGCCTGATGAAGCTCTGGGATATTTTCCCATTGGGATATAGTCTATGGTTTTTTTAACGTAAACCACCTGTCATGTAGACTTATGTTTACGGGATGCCCATACATCCATGTGAGCAAGATAACGCCTTGCCATCGCTCTCCGTCAATCCCTTGATACCAAGTCGGAACTATGATGGAGGCACAAGTTCCACCCTTGGTATGGGTCGAGGCCGATCTAAAACCTTTTACTGCTCTTAGGGTCACAGCACCCAGTACTTACTTACTTACTTACAATGGGTCAAACCAACAGGAAGACTCTACCCGCGATTTGGGTTTAAACCACAGCCACCATGACGCTCCCACAAGGGGGCCTACCTCAACAAGTCAGGCCCGGACCGAAATCCGGGAGGCTCCTTACTCCGATGATACCCTGATTTAAGTCCTGGTAGGTACTACCGGTGGTCTTGCCAGCAACAAGACCTATGACCGGCAACTTGTAACTGTCATCTGGCGTCATCTGAAGATGTTTACGATAAGACCAGTAATATGCTCTGCCCCCGCTTTTTATTAAACAACGTCATTGATGGGCGAAGCCTTGGTAATTGGGCGGGTGCCCCTCATTGGGATATACGAATTTTGTTCTCCCATCTTTTTATTGAGTTAATTTCGGAATTCAGAATATGGTATATATGTTATGTAGAAGGACTCAGGGCCGATAAAAGAATCAGCCAAAATGTTTCTAGCCAGTTCGTCGGCTATTTAAGCCTTAGTTGACCGACGGTATTTTAAAGTACCACTTCTTAAAATCACTATATTATCAAAAATAAATAATAAGAAGCTTTCGGTTCTCTTGAGTACAGTGTAAAGCATTAGCATTTTTACCCAAAATGACTTGTTTTGTGGAATCGGAATACTTACTCTTGTCTTTCGGTACACGTATGAGAAATTTGAGTAATGGAAAAATTGCGTGTGGTTTTGCTCGAATTATTAGATTTATTATAGGGAAATCAATATAAAGTGAATATATTCTCAAAGATTTATTCGTTTATGATGGAAAACCATTAAAATTTAATGACAATAGGTAACTAATTGAACCAGCGTTTGGACTTGTAAGTACCGTGAGGCTGTAATACCACTTATTTCAAGGTTTTATCTTTGAATCTATTCTTCATACTTGATCAAAAAGTTCCCACACGACCGTGTAGCGCTCCCATTATTCCGATTTGAGTTCTGTTCTTTTTAATAAGTTGGTAAATCTGTTGTTGACATTCCCTCTGGTTTTTTGACGAAAAATACAACAAATACCATCCAACAGCCACCGAATTCACCTGATTTGGCTCCCTGTGACTTCTTTCTGTTCAATCGAGTTAAAAAACCAGTACGGGGAACGCGTTTCAGCAGCCGAGAGGAAGTAATGGAAAAATCGCAGGAAGCACTGATGGACATACCGAAAACCGAATATAAAAAATGTTTCGAGGATTGGATCAAGCACTGGCATAAGTGGGTTGCAGTCGATGGTGATTACTTTGAAGGGGACAATATAGATTTAGATGTATTTTGAATTTTTGGTCTAGGTGGTAGGTTGCAATTTTAGATGAAACCTGAAGCGATTTTGAAGATAATATTGCAGGATTTTCCGCAGGACAATGAACAACAGACAGACGAGGAAGACGAATATGATGGATATGGTTGTAGATGTGGTAAAGATCTAGGGTTGATATATGTAAATGTTGAAGAAGCTACCCCCGAGCAAGAAAGTACACAGGTAATTGAAACTCTGAATGAGCCTTTGTGTCCAAACATATTGGAATCGGTTGATATCAGTGAGCCCGTCGATCGGAAATGGAGATAGCGCGATATTACTGTCGATGTACCTGAGTACACCTTTCTTCAAGCGGCAGTTGAAGATGTGTTTGCTGGTCATGAAAAGCCCACTGATTTTTACCTAAAACTACTGGACTCTGTTTTGGACAATATCGTATATCAAAGTAACCTATAGGCTGTTCAGAGGGACAAGGCCTGGAGCATGTAAAAAGAGGAACTGATAACGTTCATAGGTATAAATATGTTGATGGGTTACTACAAATTGCCGAATTGGCGTCATTAGTGGTCAACCAGTGAAGATCTTAGAGTTTCAGTAGTAGCATTCGCTATGAATAGAGCCAGATTTGATGCAATATTGAATAATGTACACGTAAACGATAATTCAAAAATGCCTATGATAGACAGGATAAACGAAGCGTTTGCTTTTTATTACAAGGGTTCGCGGGAGTTGTCTGTTGACGAGTCAATGATACTTTTTATAGGCAGGAGCACTCTAAAGCAGTACAATCCTCTAAAGCCAATCAAAAGGGGCTACAACCTCTGGAGTTTATCCGACCAAAGAGGCTACGTTATGAAATTTGAGATTTATCAAGGAAAAAATGAGGCAACTAAATCAAAATTCCAAAACTATATCCTGGGTGAACGAGTAGTTCATAGTCTCACAGAAAGTGAGTGAGGCAAGTATAGAAAAGTTTTCTTCGATAAGAACTTTGCTACTGCTGGAAAAGTTAAAAAACGTGAAAACACTCGCTTGTGGGACAATTCGAGCAAATAGGAAAGGACTACCGAGTAATACATATGAAAAGTGACAAGTCTCCTTCTCGTGGAGATTTTGACTTCCGGTTTTCGTCAATGGATATCGGCGTTTGGAAGTGGTAGGATAATAATATCGTTCATATCGCCTGCAACTTTCATGACAATGAAGTTACAAATGTTCGCCGAACTCAAAAAAATCGATCGAAGTTAGAAATACCTGCACCAAAAATTGTCAAGGATTAGAATGCTTTTATGGGTGGAGTGGATCATTTTGATCGTTTCCGTGCTGTGTATGGTTTGGATCGGATATCAAAAAAATGGCAGCATAAACTCTTTTGGGAAATACTAAATATTCCATTTGTTAATGCTTACGTTATATATTGTAACATTCGAGAAGAAGTTACTCTCCTCGAATTTAGAAGATCAGTGGCAATAGGAATGATATCTTATAAGATATGTCCCACTACTAAACGGAAATCTGTTGAAAGCGCTCAAGCTTGTCCACAAAAACGTAGGAAATCGAATTTCTCCGTTTCGAAATATATCCGTTAGTTTTAGTTTTAAATGCATTTTATTTTTTAAATCATTAATTCTTACATACTAACAAAAAAATGCTTAAATGCTAGCTTAAAATTACTTAACAATCTTACACTAACTTACTGGCCCCACACAGGCACTCTAAGCTACTCTAAATTCTTATATCTATGTCTTTCAAATCGGTGAGCATTGGATCAAATTTATTGGTAAGCGCGGATGTTGTGAAGTGTGCAGCAATACTGGTATCCCTTTTCTATTTGCATACTTAGCAAAGTGAATCTTTGCTGTTGCAATACAAAAAACTGTTTTGCAGAATATCACTGTGTGGACTTGAAAGATTAAAAGTTTAACAAATACAAATCCGTTTGTCAAAACATCCATTTGGTTTTATTTACAGCGGACATTTTTTTCTTAAATTTGGTCTATTTGCGCCTTTTAATGACTAACGGTACTTCTTAGTACCAGGGCGAAAAAAAGGACTTCCAAAGGACTTGCGGCGAAATTAAAAAATTAGTTTTCAAGTTGAAACATAATAAACTAAGAACTTAGCTCGGACAACTAAGGGTTAAGTTCAAACATTACCTTTATGACCAGGCACCAACCAAAGTTGAGAGGTATTAATTGAAGCAGTGAAAGACTGATGTGGAGTCAATGTGGTTAGAGTCTAACGCTTTAATGGCTGCTTGACTGTACGTGAGTATATGGATGGGCACAACCTTCACTCCTTTGTGTAGGGTGAGAATGATGCACACCTGAACAACAGCATGTATTGCGCTTGGACCAAATATACTAGCGCTCACCCAATTGTATATCTATGATTCATCAGTATACCACTTAATAGCTTTATGGTTTTAGGTTAGGTTTTTATAGTTCCATTCTACTCAGCTTGGGAAAACTATGTATATAGAGACTTTTGCCAAAGCACAAAGTATTAGGTAGGCGGTCGAGCTCGGTGATTTCAGGAGCAATATCTATTTGACCCATGTGGTCTAAGTGATTAGTCTCTCCTATTTGCAGGTCCTACAATTCATACGACGGCAAGCCCACATGACTTCAGTCGCTTTGGTAATTAGTTCTAATTAAGTTCTTAATCGATATTCTAAGATATTTTACTTCCTTGGAGTACACAACTGTTGTATCGTTGAGTGAGATCTGGTCAAGGCTCAGATTTCTTTTACGAGTGATGAGAACAAGTATACCTTGGGGTTTAGTGGGAGATTTTCTCCAAGATACCAGTCATTTACTGTCTTTAAAGAAGTCTGCATCGTATACCAAACGCCTTTAAAGTGTTTACGCTTGACTATTATGACAAAGTCGTCGCATATCCTATTGTTTGATAGCCCAGATTACTTAGTTTTACTAGTAGGTCAACAATGACCAGTGGCCACAAGAGCGGTGAGAGAACACCTCCTTTTGGACAACCTTTGCCGGCTAAGACAGGGATTTTAGTCTCACCGGAGGATGTGAAGATTTTCTGGTTTATGAACATCGCTAAAACCCAACGGTTAGTGGGATGGTCAATATCCTTTTTGGATATGGCTTCCGAAATAAATTCATATCCGGTATTACCCAAGGCACATACTTCTGTCTCGTTCTATCGGTAGGTATTTTTATTCTATGTTACAAGATTCAGTAGAGTTCCTTCCGTGGATCTTTCTTTCCTGTGTGCATATTGCTGAGGGTGTAGAGGTAAATTTCTCTTGAGAAGGTCTCTGATGTGTAAATCGATTAGTCTTTCCATGGTTTTCGGAAAAAATGATGTAGGATTTATGGGTCGATAAGATTTAGGTAGTTCACTAGGTTTATCTGGTTTGGGGATAAAAGCTATGCTTGCCTCCCTCCAGGCGTGTGGCATGCATGCCCAATTGAAGCTAGACCTAACAGTCGTTTCTCAACTCGCATAGAGGACGGACGGCTTTGCGATAGTGCACATAAAAGTGAAAAGTCATTTAAATAGCGAAATAAGAAATCGATTAACAAGTAGTTGTGTGTGGCTCAGTGGGGCAGTAGTTGACTCAGTCGTTCACGGTGCGGATGTGTTTCGGCTTTGCTTAAAGGAACAAAAAATTAAAAATAATAATAATAGTGGAATAACGCGTGAAGTGAGACATTTGCCAAATACCATATGGGCTCCATAGTAGCACAGTGGTAGTGGGTTCGCTTCAGAGGACATAGGTTGTAAGTTCGACTCCGAGTCGGGCAGATAGTACTTTTTTTCTTTTAATTTACATTGTGTGTTGTGATATACAGTGTACATACTAGTACCGTAATAAATATCACGCGATGGATTGTGGAGAGCGGTCCGCTATGTTAATAGCGGGATCTGCTGGAACATCTGGTGAGGCTTCAAGTAGTGCAACCCAATCACCAAAAACGAAGAGAAGAAGGAAGCTCAGGCCAACTCCTAACTTGGTGCAACGTCCCACCCGACAAACTTCCGACGAAAAGTTGCTTGAGGGAGTGAGGGAAGGGGCGCATTCAACATCAGAAATAGCAGCAAATAAACGTCCACGGCAAGTCACTGACAATAACGCACATACCTCAGATGGTGGTGAAAGCCACTTTCTGAGAGAGAACATCTTCGCTTCCTTGGCTCCAACGGAATCGGAAGATGAAGAGGAAGAAATGGTATCTCTAAGTAGCAGTATCAAAATGCTGCAACAAAGAGTTCTTGCCATTAAGGAAATGCAAATGCTCAGAAGGAAGAGGGAAGAGCTAGAGCAATCAAATCAACAACAGCAGACGCAGTTAGCTCAAAAGCAGCATCAACCCCAAACAATAAGACAGGTGATGCAACAACACGAACAAACACTGAGCAAACACCAACAGCAACAACAAGAGCAGCCACAACAACGGCAACAGCAAAAACAGCTACAGCAAAAACAGCAGCAGCCACAACAACGGCAGCTGCCACAACAACGGCAACAACCACAACAGCAGCAGAAACAACAAATGCAGCAAAAAAAAAACAACAACAACAACAGCAGCAAAAACAACAACAATATCTGAAGCAACAAAGGGTTCCACCAATTAACACATTTAAGATGGAACTAAAGGAAACGATAGAATTATGTAAGTCGGCCATAGGCAATAATTTTTATATTAAAAGACTTAGCTTAGATAGCTTAGAGAGCGCTATTATAAAATAAAAGATTTATTGAAGGATTCGACGACGGAGTACTTCTCCTACACCTCGAATGGGGAGAAGCTGCAAACAATGCTGCTAAAGGGGATAGAACCGTCGACTGATCCGGAGGAGCTCCTTGCACTGTTGAAAGATAGGGGTCAACTCTTTTGTGTGCTCTGCAGGAACTCGGGGCATCCTGCCAATTTCAGGGGTTGTCCTAGGTTTCAAGAGCTGAAAAAGAAAGTCCAGGCTCGAAAACAGTTCATCGAAGAAGAGAAGCGTCAAAAGAGTCGTGCTTTTTCTAATTCTGTGGCACCCAATATATCCTTTGCCCAAATGGCATCCGCATCGGGTAGGGCCACAATGACAGCAAAAAACATGCCAAAGGTAGCTGAAAAAGCGCCGAAAGCGGATCTGGATTTGAAAACGATCCTTCTGTTTCTGCATGGAAAAATCGATCATTTTCAGAAACAATTAAACGAACAAGCGGCTCGAATCGACGTCATCTATTCGACCCTGTTTGACAAGTCTAGCACGCCGATATAATGTCTGCTACGTTGAATGAGGTTGATCTGAAGATACTTGCGTTAAACGTTGATCGAGAGAAGGGCCAACCTACAAAATCTGTTGTTAAGTGAATGCCCAGATGTGCTTTTGGTTAGCGAAACTAAACTCAGCCAGAATCACAAAAGAGACCGTCCGCATTCCTAACGAGGGGGTTGGGTTGGTATCTTATTACGCAAAGGCATGCGCCATAGGGTCATATATAGCGAGGATTTAATGAGGTTCCGGGTGTTGGAAGCCTGCATCGTATGCATTCCACTTCATAGTCGAAGGGGAGTGTATGTGGTGTCGCTTTATGCACCTGAAGTACCAAATCCCACTCAATTTATAACTGAGCTCGAAATACTTTTTCGTTGCCTTCAGCTTCAATCGGAGGAAAATTATTATTTTTTGGCCGGAGATCTTAACGCTAAACATGCGGCATGGGGAAATAATCCGCCAAACACCAGGGGCAACCAGTTATACTACTGGTGGGGTCAAAATACGATTGAGTACAGACTTGAACTGTACGCGACGATTATCCCACCCTTCCCATCAGCCGGTTTTTTCCTTGACTTGGCATTACTAGACAGTAGACTCGAACTGACTAACACGGACCGAAACACAAGGAACTGTTTGGGAGCGTTCGAGTACGATAGTGATCACTACGGACTTGCCGCCACAATACGGATCGCAAACGAGCAAACGCAGCTGGAGCAATATGATCAAGCGTACTCATACGATTACCGTAGAGTACGATGGTCGTGCTTCTCCAGAATCTTACAGCGTAATTTACGTTTGAGTGGAATTGATCCCCCGACTAACAGAAACTTGACAAACGTAGAAATCGACCGTAATTTACTGACGATGCAAGACGTTGTCAAACGAACTATCGAGCAGACTATCCCTAGGATAGAATACACCGACGAAAGCCAGATCGAAAAGTACAGAACTCCAACAATCAACGCATTATACGCACACAAAAGTAGACTACTCTCGAGGCTTAAGCAGCTGTACAGACAGTTTACTGACAGAAACGACCCGGAAATAAGAACACTAAAGTCACTGATCAAAAACCTAAAACAATTAATTAAAGAAAATTACAGTAAGTTTGTAAGTCTGTACTGGGGCAATAAGATTCGGGCTATAAAATCCAGTAGTCCGAATATGTTCCCGCAGATAAATAAACTATTCCGGCGGAATAGTCACACAATGACATTCAGTGTGTCCGAATTCCACAAACAACAGAAAACAGACATACACTACCCTTGGCATAAGTCCAGAGAGTGTCGACTCAGGCGACGGTCTTCTCGTGGTCGAAGACCCACAGGAGAAAGTGGATTTGCTGGGAGCTTTCTTCGAGGCCGTGTATACAGTGAACAATCCTGTACACTGTAATCACGACATTGACAACAGGGCTTCCTCTCATTTGTTCGTGCGAAAAGATGAACTCCTGTGCATCTTTGAATCTCTGAAAAACAAAAAGTCGTCGGGAGTGGACGGTATTCCAAACGTCGTATTAAGACACCTGCCCTTGGAAGCAGTGGATATATTTACTACGCTATTTCACAATGCGCTGAATAATGCATATTATCCGACGCATTGGAAAACAGCAGTGGTACATCCAATCCCGAAAACGGACAAAGTTAGAACTAACCCTGCTAATCTTCGGTCAATTAGTTTGCTTCCGAATATTAGCAAGGTATTTGAGAAGGTGGTTAATAGAGCGCTGTTAAGGTGGGTTGAGGAAAATGATATAATTCCGGAAAATCAGTTTGGTTTTAAGGCGAGGCATGACACTATTCATGCTGCGTTAAAGCTGGTTTCCGACATATAATGGAATAAATGCAAGTACCAGTGTGCGGGTGCCTGCCTCGTTGACTTTGAGAAGGCCTTCGACACCGTATGGTTAGAGGGGCTTTTCTATAAGATGACCGGGATGGGCATGCCGAAACCCCTGCTATATATGATTTACGACATCCTTATGGGAAAGAAGTTCGTTGTTAAATGTAACAACGTCATTTCGAGCAAGATCTTTGACATTAAAAACGGCTTACAACAGGGGGCTGTGATTTCTCCGTCACTGTTTAACATTTACACAAGTGATCTAGTAGGTTCCCTCAATCATTCCATAGCGTACGCAGACGATTTAGTGGCGTACAGATCAGGTCCAAAAATCGAAGTCATTAACACCCTTTGCAACGTGACTTCGATCATATTAAGGCGTATTGCAACGATTGGAAGTTGAAAATCAATTTTCAAAAGTCGGAAACAATCTTGTTTAGAACTCCATTGAGATGGGCTTCTAGGGATACCAGATATAACTGGCGAAATTTGGCCATTATTGGACAGCACGGACTGCCATTAGCGGTGAGAAGCGTAGTGAGATACCTTGGTGTCTGGCTCGATAAGTATTTGTATTTTGACAAACATATAGATGCTTGTCTTGCTGGGGCCAAGAAGGCATTAGCCCTGACAAGAAGGCTATTTCACAGCAGTCAACTTGTCTCCAGGGTGAAGCTCATATGCTATGTGGCCCTAATCAGGCCAGTCATCGCGTATGGTTGCCCCGTGTGGTTCAATGTAGCGCCGTATCAGATGGAAAGGATTCGGGTGTTTGAAGGGCAGTGTCTTAGGACCTGTCTCGGCTTGTACAGAACACCAGAATCTGAGTACAAAAAATATTATCCCAACAAAGTCCTTTACGATGGGGCTAATCTGAA
Source organism: Volucella zonaria (assembly GCA_963966105.1). Classification (NCBI taxonomy): domain Eukaryota; kingdom Metazoa; phylum Arthropoda; class Insecta; order Diptera; family Syrphidae; genus Volucella; species Volucella zonaria. Next base: position 56,924,894 of record OZ014533.1, on the reverse strand, counting down.
TAGGATTGACAATTTCCTGATTAAGGTGATCCGAAGACACGTTGCACGAGCAATGACCAACGATAATAGCCTGATCTTTGGGGCTTATTACCCCAATGAAATGTACCATGAGAGCACGCTTCTATCGGGCTTTATCCCGCCAGAGGCATTTCTCCATATTGATGCTAAAGGGTTAATGCAAAGCAGGGATGGTATCCCGATAATATACCACCGCCACCGCGGTGCGAGGGACAAGCGGCTCATCTACGACGGGTATGTCGCCAATGCTCAGGAGCTCCTCCGTTTTAGTCCCGCGATAGCGGACAGGGATCGGATCGATGCCGAGAAACAGTACACCGAATTCTGGCGGCTTCTAGAAGGGGAGAGGGTGGTCTCGCTTTCCTAGGTCGGTACGTTACTAAGGTAACACACTCCTCTTAGTTGTAAGTTAGAATAAGGATAGTTAGGGGGATTTCGCGTTCGTCAACATAGGGCGGCGCCGCTGAGAAGTAACCGATGCTTTATGGCATTGGCTGAATCTCGGGGATGCTTGTGCACTTGGTATGCTGACCACTCGGTGCGCGAGGCTACGAGTGCTCACCGCCACGATTATAGTTAAGGTAGGTTAAGTAGCTTAGGTAGGTTAAGTAGAATAGGACATAGTTTTAAGTTTTATAAAAAAATTTAGATATACTGTATCTAAGTTTTTCGAAAACCTTTTCTTAGAAATTTCATATATTGTAATACTGATAGATAAGATTAATTGTAAGATAGTTTTAAGGCCGAAAGGTAAACTATGAATAAGATTGTAAAGTTTAGAGCGCTCGGTAAGAGCCAGTAAGCTAGAATAAGTAACTATCATTGTCAAATTAGATTTAAGCATTTTTGTCTAGAATGTAAGTAATAATGAAAGAATCAATAAAAATGAATTTAAAAGTTAAAAAAAAGAAGTTAAAAAAAGAAGCTAGACCTAAATAAGGCGATTAGAGTGGGAAGAATGGGGAGCAGAAGTTTTTGAATCAGTGTTGGGAAGTTCCCGGCTGACCCAGGTGCCTTATACATATGTTTAAATGAGTTTATGGCCCACTTAACTTTTTCGATCCTGTATACCATATATTTCCAGATAGGCTGTTAATTCTGTCGTTGTAGGAAAAGTTGGCTTAAGGGTTAACATAATGCGTGTTGTTTAAAAGGGTCGAGTCTGGGCGATGAATCTTAAGTCATATTTTTAGAGTCTCCTCTTGACTAGCAGTAAAAGTATCGTCTATTTTCTGTAACAGACTTAAGCTATTTGGAGACTCTTTTAAGAAAATTTGTTGGAGACGTGCGAACTCTGGCAGTCGAAGGTTTTCGCAATTTTTTCTACAGGAAGCTATCTTGAACTTCCTCAATTCTTTATTGAAGTTTATTAGAGCTAACTTATATAGGTCCCAATTATCGACGTGTTTGGACATAATTTCTCACCATTTTGCGGACTTGTTCAAGTTGAGGGTTCCACCATAGTACACACCTTTTAATCATACGTTTTAATTTACAACTGCATTTAAATAATGAGATACGAGTAATAGCTTAATTTACTTAATTCGTGCGTCATTCACGTCGCCAATGCACTGTAGGGATGGACGCAGTACGCCAGCTTTGTTAGCGAGATTTTCTCGAAAGGTACTCCAGCTCGTGAGTTTCTTCATGTATCTGTGTATCTAGTTTGACCTTGTCCGACATTACATCCTATATTGAATATTATGTGCATATGGTCCGATCAGGATGCCTCATCTGACACATGACAGTTTTGATAAACTTGTTAGATTGTTAGCTAAAGTACCTTCTCTGAGAGTAACTCATTCCTTCTGTTGTTATCGCTGCAGTTCATATGTTGTAGTGGGCTTTGGTATTGGGCCAGAACGAGATGCCAATTGCGACGGTGGTGCTGTTCAATCGACTCCTGTACAAGAACAGGAGGAATCGCAGCTATATGTATCTCCGTGAAAACAGGTGGCGCGACTATTGTATTATTGAAGTTAAAAATCTTATCCCCAATAGCCCAAGGGGTTCTTGAAATAGTCCTAGGGCGATGTTTTCTCTTGCGCATCGTTGGTTAAAGGTGTACGAGGTGCAGATTTACCTGCAAAAAATTATGCAGCTATACGCGGGGTTACGTATGCGGCTCGGATTGTTATTTCCTCTCTGCCGCCGTATGGGAACCTCGCCAAGGGGTGACCCTCTGGTCTCCCTCTCGTAGTGCGAGTTATGTTATCTGCCACCTAACTCTTGGTTATTGTGGTTGAGGTAGTTGAAGTTTTGTCAGAGCTCTTTATAATGAGCCTAAGCTTACCGAAATGGTACGCGACATAACCTTTTTGGTCGTTGAGGCATTTTGATTGCACTGCCTAGTAACAGCGGTAATAGCAAAGACCATGTGGACTACATTTCTCTCTTCCCCTCTTTGCAGACCTCTTCAGGTTGTGGTATTTAGCCCTGAGTTCTGTGCATCCAAAGATGCGAGGACATACTCGTTAGTAAGGTCGATACTTTGCAGATAGAACTCCATTTTTGATATATGGTTTCGGAAATGAATACTCCTCCATTGAAACCACTTTCAATTCGCATTTGTCTTTGATTTTGGCTAAGTTACTCTTCAGCTATTGTGCAGTGACTTCATTCGAACAAACTAACATGGTCCAGGAAATCCTAATTGTAATGCTCTCAAAAGACGGCTCACCTCTTCGTCCCGAAGCTCAATTGAAACATCGAAAACTCCCTCTTCATTAGAGCCATTTGCTCAGCACTAATCGGATAGCACGCTGATTGTGTCATCGCTCAAAATGTCTGATTCTGAATCACTTATATCAGTATCAGAATTGGTAGCACCAGTTCGATCGACAGTCTCTACTACAGGGAACACAAGTGCGTTCTTAGGGGCATCAGTCTTTATAACTAATTTCCTTAGCGCAATCCATAGGAAAGCCACCTAACAGCAAAGCCCGTTTTGCTGAAAGGAAGACTGTGGATTTAAATTCGACGTCGTCCAGTATCCGAAGTTCGTAATCTAAAGACTAAGCATCTCTTAGCCATACATCCCTCGGCACTTGCTGTTCCAATTTGGAGTTAGAGTTTTTTAAAAGGTCACTCATTTTAGCAGGTCTTAGAATATGTGCAACGAGAATAAACAACAATAATACAGGGTTGCGAGTGCACGGAGCATACGTGGGCTACAATATCAATGGGAGTTCATTAGCCGTGAAATGACCACTGTTGACCGGCGGTCGCCCCGTGGAGGCATTGAGCCTTCTTGGCACACAAGTCAAGGTCTTGATCTACTGCGTAGTGCGCCAGGATTTAAAGTGAGGACTCACTAGGTCTATATCTTATGAAGAATATTTTTGTCAGAGTGCCTGTATATGTAAACGTCTTTCTCTGTTCCTTGCCACCGAGTAGGAGTAGGATGATACGAGCTTCGTACAGAGCTTTCTTTTTTGCATGCAATTAGATCCGTCATATAATCGAAAAGAATCGGGAATGGCAAATGCTATTATTCAGTTATTTCTGAGGTTATACCATTTACATCAGTTATACGGAGAGGTGTACATTCTGTCGTTCGGATGAGAAGTCCACGAAAGATCAGTAAGCAAGGACGTGTGGTCGGACCGTTTAATATACTCATACCTTTCGAGCTATTGTTGAAAAAAAAATGATAGGAGCAGGGCACAGGAAATTGACACAAGAAATTGTAACAACATAAACATGTAGTTTATGTCGCTTGCAATGAAATGCAATGTTCAGCACCCACTTCAATGTATCAAGAAATTTCTGCTAAAGGAAAACACATCGTCAAACCCGAAACGTCTTATCTACTTTTCAATGACAGTCAGTCAAAATCGTAGTTACACACCCTCTAATAAAATTTTATACGAGCAGTTAGATAGAAGCATAAGAAAAATATTTAGAAAAGCCATCACAGCCATTGTGGTTTCATTCCGATATTCAACCACTTTTTTCTACCACAATACTTGGATTCAGTAGTTAACTACCAAGGAAATAACGCATTGAGGTAGTACAGGCGGATTCAAATTGCCTGACATTTTTTTTTTTGTGAATAGAGAATGTCAGCTAGAATTAAATCTTTGTTTTAAATTTCAGTCGATTCATCAAATCTGATATATTCATCGTGCATCAAGGAGTGTGAGAAGTGAATATATTTCAGTCATAATCTTGATGAAAATTGAAATTCTTTAGGCTTCAGCAGAAGTATCAAACGAAAGAAATTGGGATAAATCGTTAAACTATATTGCTTCGTATAATGAGGGTTACTCAGAAATTTAGCATGAAAAATCAAAGCAAGCTGTCATAGAGACTGCAAAACGCACAAAAATCCCAATAGACATTAACCAATCAACAATTGGTTGCCCAAGCGATTCACTTAACGGGGATTATTGACTTGTAAGGAGGTATGCTGCAGGGAAGCAAGTGTTTTGAAACGGCATGCACTGTAGTTCCATAAGCCGGGACAAGGAAACATCGTACATTACTTTCCTTCCTCTATTAGCACATTCGTCAAATGGAAAGGAAGGCGTGCTTTCTTTTAACGACACTATAAACTTCGATGTGTCTGAAATCCGAAAAAACAACATCCAAAATTCGAGGCATTTCAAAAAGTTCCATTTTTGTGGAATCATAATGAATTTAGTCATTTCCGTCGTAAAGTGCGTATTTGACCTATTATTACCTAATTCGCTCACTTCTGATTCTATTCCAAAACATGTAGTAGCGTTTTTTCTTTAATTTTTTCTTGACCCGAGAGTGTGAAGGCATGTAAGGTCATCATACTTAAGTATGTATTTACAACGAGAGTGACATTTAAGTAAATCTTTCTGTGTTTTTATCTACCTTTAATAGTCACGAGAACAGTTTTTTAGGCTTGTCGTTTTTTTTTGTGATAATTAAGCACCTGTTGTACAATAGTCGTTTGAATAATGAAATGATCAATTGAATCAAGAAAGTAACGCACAATCATTTCCTGCGTTTTCTTAATGACATCGAAGAGATGATACTCCCACTCGTTAAAATTTAAACAATTACCTAAGGCTACAATTTTTGTATGCATACTAGTATTAGAATCCAATTCAACCCCTAAAAATTAAAATGCAAGCCATTATCATAAAATTGAATTTATCAGAAAAATGTTTCTCAATTTGTATGCCGTGTACAAGTTCAACAAAACAAAATCAATTTTTTTCCTATGATATATGCGTATAGGTTGGTGTATATGTAGATAAAATATTCATTTTCGCACCAGGTGATCCAAAATTATTTACTAAATTTACATGTCACAAGGTTTTTATACACAGGATGGCGTGTGAAATAACATCGTTGAATCAATTTATGTTTGTGTTGGCTTGCAAAATTATTGTCGATGTAAACATTTTATTACCAAATTTCATACATCTATAGACTTGAATTTTTTATGTATTTCAATGAAAAATCCGTCCGTCAAATGTAGACTACGCAATAAAATATTCTATTTATAGCAAGGACATTTTTCATTGCACAAGTTCTCACGAATTTAACTTAAAATTTTGCCCAAAGTGGCCGAGCTTTACGATTTCTTTTACCCAATAAGCAGCCTGATGTCGCTGTTGTAAAAATGGAATTTTAACTACTCATCTGTGGTAAATTCTAAAATTCAATAAGTTGGCAAGCATGCGTTTCAAGAGTTTTGAGATTTCGAACTCTTTCAAACTACACATTGACATTATGAGTTAATACTGTGATGACAAATATATATGTATGGTTACTAAATAATATTACGTTGCCTCTGTCATTTGTAGTACCTGTATCACTTCTAGAACTCTAACACATTAATTTTAATGCCCCTTCACTATAGTATCCTTCTCCTCTTGGATGGCTCTTCCTCAATCCAGTATACTATAACTCATTCCAAACTGTATAAGGATTTGTATCTGTATATCAGTTGATTTGTACTGAAGATACACGAACGCACACAGAGCTATTATGCAGGTCATTTATCTGACCGTTCCAAAGGAAATGGCTGGCAATCGTAATGCCAAGAAGACCTCATTGTCCTCAATGAAATGTGATTGCACATCCAACATTTTTAAGCACAGATGATTAGGATAGGTTCTGTAGACTACAGGTGGCGTCTAGCAGCGTCCTATATTGTAGAATATTTCCGCAGTTCGTTCCCTTACTTATAGTAAAAGGCGATTAAAGGAAAATATTGGAATAGCTAGGGAAAAAATTTTTATATCCTTGGACGCACAGAACTCAGGTCTTAACACCAAAACCCGGAAAGTATTGCAAAAAGTGGAAGAGGAAGATCTAGTTTCCAAGATCTTTGCTTTGCTGGCCGTGGCCCAAGTGGTAGTGGCTTCTCAATCGGAAGGTTCGGGGTTCAATACCCACTGTGCCCGAAAGACATTCTTTTTTTCAGGCAACTAGAAACTCGTGTGTTGAATGGTTGCCTAAACTACAGCATGAAGTCAATTTACACTAATAACTAAGTCTGCCCATTGAAGGTTGGATGCCACCCAAGGAGCGAAATAACTACTGAGCCCAAACACCTTCCTCTCTCTATACAATTTTCCGAAAAACTTAACATCTGCTACAGCATTATAAGAGTAGTCACACCCTCTTGAGTGTTAAGAGCTTTTTAAAAATAAGAATGCGGTGAAACGGCTAATCGACCGAAAAGGTCATGTCGCGTACCATTTCGGCAAGCTGGGGCTAATTGTGAAGAGCTTCGACAGAACTCCAGCTACCTCCACCACAACCAACACCGGTGGTATGTCCAAGAGACGACGAAGCAATACCGTTAATATGGCTACAGCTGAGGGTGATAAAACAGGTGAGCTCCTCTCAACTAGCCGATTAACACAATAACACAATAATACAAAAATGAGCTGCTGCAAATAGGACCAAAAGTAGTCTCTGTACCTTTACCGAGGACTCACCGCCTCCATCCCTACAGTCCATAGGCGACGTGAAATTAATTAAATCTCATTAATTAAATGCAGTTGCAAACTGAAATGTAATATGTTTAAAAGGTGTGTACCATGGTGGAACCCTCAACTTGAACCATTCCGCAGAATGTAGGTCGCGGTAATTGGGAACTAGTCAAGTTCAATAAAGAATTGAAAAAGTCCAAGGTAGCGTCCTGTAGAAAAAATTAGGAAAACCTAGAACTACCTGGGGTCGCACGTCTCCAACAAGTTCTCTTAAAAGACTCTTCGAATAGCTGAGGCCTTTTACAGGTTGTGGTACTTTCACTGTTAGTGGAGAGGGAACTCTGAAAATGCTACTTAAGGTTCATTTCCCAGTCTCAACCCTCAACTACCTAAATCTTATCGACCCATAAATCTCACATGTTTTTTTCTGAAGTCCATGAAAATACTAATCAGTATACACATCAGAGATTTTCTTAGTAGAAATTCACTTCTGCACCCTCACCAATAGACATACATAAAAGAAAGAGCCACGGAAGGAGCTCTACTGAATCTTGTAACACAGATTTTGGAGGCCCAATGACAAAAGGAGATTGCACTTCATAGATATTAAAGGTGCCTTCGATAATACCAGATATGAATACATTATATCCAAAAACGATATTGACCATCCCACTAACCATTAGGTTGGAGCGATGCTCACACCTTCCGGTGAATCTAAAATATCTGTCTCAGACGTCAACGGTTGTCCACAATGAGGTGGGTCAAATGAATACTGCTTCTCAATTCACCGAGCTTGACCGCCTGACTAAGATTCTGTGCTTTGGCAGAATGTTCAATATAGTGATATAGTGATCCCAAGCCGGGAAGCATGGAACTAAAAAAAATCCAACCAATCCAAATAAAATTTTGGTCTGTGCCTAGTCATGAAGGTATTGTCGAAAATGTTGGAGACTCTGAGCAGTTTTGTAATATCCCGAATTCAGCAATTAACTCATCAATAAAGAGTTGGGAGAACAAAATATTGTATGTATATCCCATTGTGAAAGCAGGTCTAAACAAACCAGCAAACCCGTTCCCAAAAAATCAAAAGAATCCCTACAACTCAAAAGTGATGATATCAGAAGGTTCGTTGGATTTCTAACCTGGCACTACCACCTTCAATAACACTGTCACAAAGTAGTTCTTGTTCTGAAAACTGAAGTCGTATTTGCATAGAGGACGACGAAACTGGAAAGGGGGGGGGGGGGGAACGAAGAAAGGGGTTTTCAATTTCATCAAGGGCGTTGAGCCTTTTTTGGTTTCTTAATTTTGTGGTATAAAATAACTTTTGAGTTGCAGTGCCCTTGAAATTAGCGGATCAGATCCCTTTAACAAGAAAAAATAAAAAAAATTAAGTAAACGCTTAGGCGGACTAATCTACCTAAAGTCTACATGCATGACCGGTCTTATCTACACGTCTGGAGACTACAGATTGAGCATTACTAAAGTACTTACTTACTTATCTAGGAGACGCGACAGTTCGGGGTGAGCCTGGGGTTCAATTGACAAGCCTCTCAAGTTAGCCCAGCCTTTAACTAACTGCCTCCAGTGCACTCGAAGTCAGTTGAGATCCCCTTCTTCTTGTGCATGCCACATAAAGTGCGGTCTCCTTCTACTGTGTTGCGTACATTCGCTCTGCACGTTTTAGCCATCTCAGACGACTGATGCGCAGTTTTCTATTTAGATTGATGTCCCTGTACAGCTCGTATAATTTGTCGTTGAAACTTATTTTCCAAAGCCCATCAACGCAAACGTGACCGAATATTTTTCGAATGATTTTTCTTCGAAAGGACTGAGAATATTTTCAACCGCACTCGATTGAGTTTATTCTTCAAGTAGGACTTGAATAATCAATGTCTTATATTTAGTCTCACTAGTTTTTCGGAATGGGGCTTTACTACCCAATTGCCTTCTTAGCCCATAGAAACAGCGATTAGCAAGAGCGATTCTTTGTTTTATTTCTGCTGGGGTGTTGTTAGCAGAATTGTTGACAGCATATACAATACTTGCCTGTAGTCACCACTTCTAAGTTCAGCACAATTCTTCTAAATATTATGTTAAAGGAGTCTCATGACAGCGTGTCACCTTGTCTTAAACCTTTTTTGACATCAAAGGTTTCGGTTAAGTCGGCCTTGACGGAACAACAAGCGTTTTCAATAGTTATTGAAATCGACGAGTTTGGCAGAGATGACAAAACTAGACATGGTTTTATGGTATATAGTTCGTCTTTACCTATATAAACGCTATCATATCCGGCCAATCGATGAAAAGATGGTGGCAATCGATTTGGACTTGAGTTTTTCCGGGATCTGCCGCAGTGGTTGATTGTGGAGTTTCCTGGTCTAATCAGGTTTTATGACGAAGAGTTTCAGGTGCTCAAATAATATGGCAGATAAGATCTGAGAAATTGATGAGATTCATGCTTCTATAGTTGCCACATTTGGGGGGGGAGGGGACATCATGAAGAAAACGTATAAAAATACAGTACACCACCTGGAACTCCCACAAAAAAAGTGAAGTTATTTAAAGTCAAAAACATTATGTGTATATCTACATCCAAGATTTAGAACCAAAATTAATTTGTACTTGTCAAAAAGGTGTTAAATCTGACTAACGTGGCAACGAAAAACTGTAGTAGGCAAAAAAAAAAACTGTTCTCAAGAAAACTTGCCAACAATATTGCAAACATAGTTCATATTTGTTATCAATGTTTTTTTGTGAAAAGGAATAAGTCTGCTGGTAAAGATGCCATAGGACCAATAGACTTGAAGGTGAATGTGAAAGCATTAGCTCCTGTAATAGCAAACTTTGGGAATACCAAAATTATCAATCGTTTGTCCCATGAATAAAGTTGGGAAAATTGCGATGTCAGAAACAACCCCCGATATCCGCCCTTTCGACAACGGATAAGGTATGGGAATATATGGTATTATTACTTGAAGATTATACCGGAAAATGCATTTGCGAAGCAAACAGAATTAAAATTTGTATAAATACGCAATGAAATGCTATACTCCAGAAGAACGCGGTATAATCCTTACGATGTTTTTGATGAAAAATTTGTCAGCGATGTTGGCGCATTGACAAGGCCCAGTTCCACCTATGTGGTTACGTGAAAAAACAAAGTTCTCGGTTCCGTGGAACTAAAAATCCATTAACGAAGAGCCATTACATCCACTCAAAATTACTGCATTGTATTCTGTTTACGCAGGAGGAGCCATTGGCCCATTTGTTGTTTTTTTTTATAGAACAGCGCGGACCAAAAGGTCACTGTGGATGGAGAGCATTACAGAGTCATTATCAATGAATTTTTGACTCCTGAATTGGATGTGGTGGGCATACGAGGAGCCTTACTATCATGGTTTGAAAGTTACTTAATGAGCTGGAGACCAAAAATTGAAATCAAGGGTAGTGCAAGCGCAGAAAATTTACCTTTCCATGGAGTACGGCAAGGATCCAAACTGAGTCCATTAATATTCATAATTTATATGAACGGTAGGTTGGTGGCTCTCGAAAAATGCATCCTATTCGCTCACGCAGATGATATTACATTGTGGTCACAAAGTCTCTAAAAGTTGTGAAAATATTTTTTTAAAGAAGTTCAACTGAGTCACCTCAAAGTGTTATGTCTTATAATTAACGTCAGAAGAGCTGAAAAAGAAACCGACGTCTGTCTACCAAGAGAAAAAAAAAGAAAAAAAATGCACAATTTTGAATGCCTGCTCAAGGTAACAACCGATATGTTACTGCAAGACGGTGCCGACTGCTTAACTGCGTTCGAAACCACAAGAACGTATAAATATGTAGGAGTTACAGTCAACTTGAACTTAAAATGAAACTAGATAGCACTGATGATAAAGCGCAGGCAATTAGCTACAGATGTACACTAGAAGTTTTTGGCGGTGAAAAAACTTCAGCTACTACTTAAAGAAGTAACGAAAATGAATAAAGTGAACTTAAAAATTTGTTATAAAAAGAATATCTAATCTTATGCGGCATTGGCGTTACTTAAATAAGGAAAGATCTGAGCGATGTAAATCATATAAACCAAAAGGAAGAACTCAGCGCCCAGCAACTTGGATGAAAAAATGCAAAATCTCTGCTCGATGTTCTATGTTTCTGTTTCTGTTCTAGTAAACTTTTTGAAAATTCGATGCAAGGCTAACAGATCTGGCTCCATATAATACATGCCGTGTTAGTCAGATTTTGAAAGAGAAATATATGTAGATACGTATATATAAGATAATATCATAAAAAATCCAACCCAACTCTTGGCTTTATCAAACACTGATCTAAGGTGTCCTCCAACCCTTATGTCATTAATTCCCTTTATATAATATTCCTCCGCCCTTTTCTTGAATACGCAAACCAAGTTCGGTCACATTATTAAACATTATTGTCCGGGTGGGAAAATGTACAAGGTAGGTTTATCCGATTTGTCTTACTTCCCTGGACTTCCAAAGAAACATTTGTTGCGAGGATGTACGTTGAATATTTTATCAGCAAACCATCACAAGCAAATTACAATACAGATATTTTAATGAACGATTTTTTGAAAAATCTTGCTTTGTTGATCGGATTTAAAAAAACATTTCACAAAATAAAAATCCAGTAGCAATATTCACTTCTTTAATTTTTCATGCGATGTGGGCCCTGTGGGTAATATTACTCTTAAGTATCTAACGAAAACGTGTAGCATGATAATATTTAAACACAAAAACACTTTAAGGTAACTAATATCAGTACCTGACTTTCTTTCCTCTCTAATTTCCCTGCTCTTTTCGTGTACAGTGGGGAAAAATTGGACGAAAAAACTCAAAATTCGTGAACCGCCAGCAAATTATTATACAAAAAAGTCACATATAAATGAGATTCCATAATATTTCTGCCAAACACATTTACTTCTGCTAAAGTCATCTACGATATTATGTATATTTAATTAAACAGACAAAAAAAAAAATCGCAACTGCTGATTTTTAAGTGTCACATACAAAATGTCACCTTGTGATGCTGATAAGCTGCGATGGTGGTATAAGTTTATTCAAGAGCGTAGGTTGCCAAAAGCTGCACGTTTCAGTTAAATCGTAAGTAATCAGCAAATGAACACTACCAAATAAAGGACAAACACATTTATTCATCCATTAAAAGTCTAACAACGTCCTGACTTAGATACAACAACCAGATTGCCAGAGAGTTGGAACAACATTTTTCAAAATTACTTAAAAAGGAAAGAAATTCAGAAAAAAGAAGACTCAGAGGGAGCACAAGCTGATAATGTACACGAACACAACATAATTGAGGAAATGGACATCGATAAGCAGGATAAGGGAAAGGAAATTGAAGATTTTCGCAAAAAAGTAATGTTGTGAATGTTATCTACTCCTCAGAAAGTCACATTTGCTTAACCTTCACAGTTCTGTCGATTATTTTTTTTTTTTTTTTGTATTTTTATAACTTTAATTAGAATGGGATGCATGCCCTGCCGTTGTTCATCATTGGTGCAATAAGTATTGGACAGTATTTTGGATACATAACGGAAAATTATACGTTTCAGTAAAAACTCATTTGCCGAAATACTCGTAGATACATATTTTAATATTTGATGTTTATTGGTATAAAAAAACATTTATATTTTGGATGACTTGAAAATTTGCACAGGATATAGACCAACAAAAAATTACATGTAATGATCAAATATAGACAAAGTAAATTACAATAAATTAAAACAACGAGAAAAAAAATAAATAGAGACAAAAAAATATACATTTATTAAAGGGAATAAATTAAATCAATAGCGCAACAAAGTACGAGTAATTACAGTAATTACAGCCAAATCAGTTCAAACTTGATAGGTGCTCAAATCTTGAAATTTTCTGTGTTCGATTCTAGACTTCACACGAAGTCTAGAGTTTGACAGGATGAAGAAAAATTGCCTGCGTGATGTTAAGCAGGTACATATTGATGGTCATAAATTTATGTGGCGATTGGACGAACAAAAGTTAATTTTGTGATACAAGTAGATTCGTTCTTCTTGTAATAGCTTGAAAAGTAAAGAACATGACCTATATTTGAAGTACGCCTCTAAGGTACAGTCAAAAATTTGACGAACTTGAGACGAGATATGATCAACTCTACGAAGATTGAATACAAACCGGGCAATGAAATTAAAAGCAACCTTTAGTTTTCGAAGCTTGTTGTACTAGTGATCGGCAAGCAACTCACAACCATATGAACGCGAACTATCAATCAATGCCTTCACCAGTTTAAGCTTTTTGTGATAGTGTAGAGTTTATTTATATTGGTATTTATAAAGGAAGGAAAATCAGAGAAATGTGGTTGGTGTTTAGATATATGTACAGTGGCGAGCAAAAATGAATGCATGTTTCAAAAAAATTAAATAAAAGACAATAATTTTATGTTTTTTCATTACGAACTTTATCAAATTATTTTTATTCTTGAATCTACTTATTCAATAAAAAAATAAATAAAAAATACTTAAGAGACAACCATATAAAAATTTCAAAGTAACAGAGGCTCTTATTTATTGAGTAGTACGGTCCGACAACTAAAAGGACACTATATAAGACCTTGATCTAACTTAAGTCGCTGAAACATGCACTTGATGTAGCGAATGTAGATAGCCTTATCCGTTTTGAGAGAAAAACTGTTTGCAAGATATTCGGCCCGGTTTTCCTGGACGTGCTTTGGTGTAGAGGATTCAATGACCAATTATACGTCCTGTACGGTGACATCGATCTAGTCGTATGAGATGTCTAGAGCATGTAGAGCGAATGGGCACCAATGCTCCTGGCCTTTTTCGTCTTCGAAGTCTTCCAATCTTACCTGGAAGGGCAATGTAATAAAGGAGGACCTCGAGTTAGGTAGCGCGCACAAGTAGAGGGGAAGTTCAACTGACTTTGAGTACGCAATTGGAGCCAGTTAAGAGAGGTTTATTAGTTGAGGCTCGGGTTCACTCCGAACTGTAGCGCCACCTTATGATGTAAGTAAGCCTATCGTAAATAATCAAAAACGCAGCGGCGATCTTTCCAACAAGGAAAAGTTTTGGAAATAAACCAAAGTTGTTTTGATTCGCAAGTATAAAGGCAAGTAACATATCTTTTGCAGCTCTTTAACACGTTGGCTGCCAGTGTATCACCGGTGATCACAACAAATTTCACCCCCCAGAAACCAGTGTATCACAGGTGATCACATCAAAATTCACCCCCTAGAGGAAAATGTATCACAGGTGATACACTCATAGACCTCCAGAATATCGATTATAACATAAAAGTTAAGAGAGTTTATGTAAATTTTGAAATTAAAAATAAGAGTAAATACATTTTTTTGTATAAAAAACAAAACAATTTATTCATAGCACTTAAAAAAAAAATAACAAAATATAATTAAACAAAAAATAAAATTCATAAAAAAATGGTATGAAAATCAGACTTTGTGCTACTTATTGCATTATTTGAAAATGTCGAATGCATAAAAATGGGTTTTTTGGACATTGGGAACAATATGTGTCCACAAGCTTTGCCTTTTTTCTTGCGTATGCTTTTAGCTTAGTATAGCACTTTTGACAGCGATGTATCTTTTGCCTACCATCTGTTTTTATTGCCGTTGAAAGTGTAAAAATATGTTTTTCTTCAATAGGTCTTCGTGCAGTTAATGAATTATCTTGACCACTTAAATAAATAATAATATTTTGACGAAACTTGGATATATATGCATTTATATCCGCTGTATTTAAGAGGATATCAAACGCAACTTTGTAGAATCAACGAATAGTTTTGCGGAGAGGACTGAATTAACTTGCCAATTGATCAGTTAAGTCTATACCTAGGTTTCAAAAATTAGTTTATATAAATTCATGAAAATTATTAAATATACTGTACCTTGTTTGCATTTATTATATTATAAGACTATATCAGGTTCGAGAATATCTGCACCGAGCCTGTTTTTTTTCCTGAGGGCAGAAGTGCACCAACATTTGCTGTGGACAAAAAAACTAACTTCTCTTTTGTCTCTCCAGTATCCAGCTACTATGCCAGGCTTTTCATAAGAAATGCATTCTCCTTTTTTCAAAGTTTGAGTTAATTTAGGCAACCCTTTTCGATTCTTTCGTAATGTTCCCTGTAGATGCGTTTTCCTATTTAGACAAGCATTAGCCGATTCAATCGAAGTGTAGAAATTATTGACTGTTAAAGTTCAATTCTCTCTAAAGTAACCTTACATAACCTGAAGGCAAATATTGGTTGAAAGGGATAGAATTGTTGTTTTGTCTGACTTTCCAGTGTATATTTTCATATTATAAGAATAGCAATCAGTATCTGCCAATTTGAACATTTTTACACCATAATTATGTGCTTTCCCTGAAAGATATTGTCGGAATCCTAACCGACAGCGGAAATGGATCATACTTTATCAATTACGAGGTTTTTACCAGCTGACCTATTTTGTTTAAGGTTTCTGATTACTTCTTGCATTGTTTTGTCAGCTTTAAAAAATTTAGAGGACGTTTCGAATGCTTGGTCATCATTTTCGAAATGTATAAATCTCAATAGAATCTAAAAACGGTTACGAGACATAACATTCTGAACGAATGAGTTTCCAAATAATTTTGTTGATTTCCAATAATCTGTGATTGAAAGATACCTTACTAGACCCACATACATGATTATGGCCAAAAATTGCATGGTCTCCTTACGATCAGTATCTTTCCATTCATTTAGTGTACTGCTCCTCCGACTTCTGGACCGATATACGAGTATGAAATTATTTGCACTTTTATTTGTTCCCTCAACAATGATATCTTAGCACAAATCCGTCGAAAATTTTCTATAATATTCAGAAGGAGAACCGTAATCATCTTCACTAATCTGATATGGCGTGAACATTTCTGAGAATTGCTTTAAAGTATCTCTAGCTGCGGAAGATTTCTAGGTTATCGGAATTTCTATTTAACGTCTCTCTATTGTAATATCAGGTACTGTTACACTCACTTTCCGACTTCGTTGCCCATTTTCATCAGAGCTGTTATCACTAGTATAATCCGGGATGTAATCATCGTCCCAATCCGTACTTTCACTTAAACTATCTGTCGCTTCAAACATTTCAATTATTTGCTCGGGATCCATTTGTCTATCAATTTAATACACCAAATATAAAAATTGTAAAACACGTCCACTCTCTGCGCTAACTTTACACTGAATGACTTCTTCCGCCGTGTGATCACTGCTGATACATGTTAAAAAAAAAATAAATAATGTTTTGAAAACAAATGTATCACCGGTGATCACGATATGAAAACATGCTGAAACATATCCTGACAGATCTACCATTGTCTGTGTAGAAGATCACAGTCACCAACTCATCATAACATGCTTATTCCTGTTTGGAACCTGGGGAACGATTTTTGATGTTAACAAGAATGTGTTTAAAACCCTCTATAGCTGTATAATCAGAGACTTCAAGGTAAATTTTACGGACAAAAACTGGCCTTCGAAAAATAGAAACTGCAAGAAATTGTCAAAGAAATTTTGGGAGCATGCAAAGTGCTAGTATATCAACGGAAAAAGTAGTGACACAACAGTTGGAAGAGCATTTCACTGGACTTTTTTCACCAACTGCCGTTTTCCTAGACCTTATAAGCATTTTAAGGACCACAATGCTCCAGATGGAGCTAAATCCAAAGGAAGGAAGTATATCTTTCAGTAATTTTGCCAAAATATTGCTTATTAGGGCAGTCACAGACTGGAAAGCAGGATTACGGCTACAAAACATAAAAATAACACTAGTAAAGGTAAGTCCTGAAACATTTTCTTAGAAGAGCGATAGATAGACAGAAGTTAGGCCAGAGGTGAAACTTTAACTGTCACTAGGGATATAACTCCTACCTCCAAGGTAATAATTATGGTACTCTTAATTCCGTCCAATATCTCCAAGGATATTTTTGGCAGCTTAAAATCCATAAATTTCGAAAATACATTTTTTTAATCCAACCCAGATTAATAAAGAAAGAGATTATGGACTCAAAATCAAAAATTGCAATCCCATCTGCATAAAAAGCAAATGATAAATCAGTGGCTGTATTTTCAGAAAAACCCGGCTTAAATAGTTAACAGTCTTTTTAATTTCAGTAATGAAAATGTAGCTGCAACAAAAGCAGCAATACAATGTAGCCTGTATCTCCTCATGAACTGGATCACTGAATAAGAAGTCACTCATAGTATGCTGATTCTAGGATGTGATGAAAATGCGCATCATACTATTTGGAGATTTTGAAAACAAAGGATACTTCATAAGATTTTTTCATTAGAAGAAATCTTTACAATACAGTGTGTGAGCTTTTCTTTTATGGCAAGAAGTCATTGGTATCATTCTTGAAATATGTTTAAAAAACTAGTGAGAATCCCTGTACAAATATTTCTCGGATCATAAATTCGTTGTCTTCATAGAATACATTCGATGGCTATACATTTTTTTTTGAAATCGAATCGTCCTGCCTGAGTAAAGACCGAAGACCGCTTGATCGAACACATAAAGGCTTTCGAGTTATCCCCATTACGGACAAGCATGGTGGAATGTCATGATTCGAGATCTAAAATAGGCACCAGAGGAGCCTCTGCCTGAGATTCCGATATGGAGCAACTCATAAAAATCAAAACTGAAACCTTTTTATTGTACATAGCGTTACAAAGAACGTCGCGCTATTTATTATATGTTCGCAGGACTAGATGACAACTCTCCGACATACACTTATATTATTGAGTCTTGTCATGATACACTAGGGATGCTCTATTTACTGGTAAGACTTCCATCCCCATCCTTCTCTATGACACAGAATAATGAATATTAGCAAGAGCGGCTAAGAATATTTTTGAACGCTTTGAATTCTTGGAGTAATTTTTTGTTTCGCTTATGTTTGGCTAATGAGATACGAGCAAAACAATAAACTCTATGAATTGTGCCGTGAAATTAATCCGGTTAGAAAAATGTGCATCTCTTGCATAAAATGAAAAGGCCAGTTAGACTGAATGATTTCTTGAAGATTTATTTAATTCGCAGTATTCTACAGAAACTTAAAGTAAGAATTTTCAATATTTCAAATATCGATTCGTAATTGAAACAATTGTTTTTAGTATTTTTTTTCAGGCATTTCAAATGCTTTTGTTGAAAAATGAACATCCTTGTAGACGCCCTTTTTCTCACAATAAATTGCAAAAGGAAGGCAAGTCAAAAATTAACAACTAAGCAAAACAATGCTTATTTAAACAGAAAAGGCAATCGGGCAAAACCAAAAGATTACGCTTTTCTTCCGCAAAAACTTTCACTAAATGACAATTTCTTGTGGCATAGGAAGTACGTAAAGCTTCCACACGATGATTCCATGGTCTAAGTACAGATCCTGAACCCATTTTGTCATTTCCTCGGAATCAAGTAGTTACATCACTTCCAGTTGTCTAGCTGGAAAAGTTTCCCTCTTTTTATGGGTTGCGACGAATAATGTATTGCCATTATTTTAAATGTGACATTCACTATTCCTTGCGGAATATGTCCCAGTTTTATTTCTTTTTTTTTGTTTGTATTTTCTTTTGTTGATATTGACAGAGCCAATGAAAATCACCTCGACGACAATTTGGTGCTAGGCAAACACACAGTAGATATTCGGTTTCAGTGATTTTTTTTTTGTTTGAGTACGAGTATGTGCATGCTTTTGCTCCTTTCTTACTTTGATTGTACTCGTACGCATTAGTTCTGTGTAGATATTGTAGCCAGTCCTCCTTGACATACACGAGTATGGTTTAATATAAGTCTCAATAAGATGAAACGTTTTTTACTCCGGTATTTTATTTTATGGTATCAATTGTGTAAGCAAAGAAATAATATACTCGTAAAAATCTATAAGAAATGTTGGTTCTTTTAGAGGCACTTTTTCCAAAAATAAAAGACAATCAAAAAATTTAAATTTATCGTTTAATCTGTATTATCATACAAAATAACCATTTTTTACATTAATTTTTTGAAGATTATTCCTTAAAAATGTTGGCCATAACTGCGGCTAACATGGTCCATTTTTCTGAAGTTCCAATTTTCGAGCATTAAGAATGGTAATGTAATGTTGGCCTACAGTTTCTAAATCGTAATCGGCTTATCCAAGTAGACTTTCGAGCTTACGTAGCCCCAAAGGAAAAAGGTTAGAGGTAAAGAGTGTTTTTTCATAGGTTTGGTTTTTAAACTGGCAACACATACAGATTGTCAATTTGACAGTTGAAAGTTGATTTGTGGTTAGTAGGTTTTGTCATTTTACGATGAATAGATTAACGCCAGAACAACGCGTGCAAATTGTGCAAATTTATTTTGAAAACCATAACTCGGTTCGCCAAACTTATCATGCGCTAAGTCCATTTTATGGTAGAAATAATCGTCCATAACGCGGGCAGCCTCTTGCCTGTCCAAAAGTAGTCAGATACCTTGGAATCTGGCTAGATCAGTTTCTGTATTTTGACAAAAATGTAGATGCTGCTCTGGCCAGAGCCAAAGGCGTTTTGCCCTTATAAAGAGACTGTTTTATAGCAGCCAACTCGATGCGAGGGTAAAGGTAATCTGCTACATGGCCCTTATTTAGGCCCATGCTGGTATTCGGGTGTGCCGTGTGGTTCAATGTGCGAACAAGCTTAATGGAAAAGATTCGGGTGTTTGAGAGGGCTCGCCTTCACTGGTACAGAATACCAGAGTCGGAGTACGAACTTTTTTATCCTATTGAGGTCCTTTACAACAGAGCGAATCTAATACGAGTGGACAACTTCGTAATTAAGCTGACTCGAAAGCACATTGCAAGAGCAATGGCCTCGACGAATAACCTGATATCTGGGGCTTACTAACCCAATTACCTTTACCACGAGAGTGTGCTCTCTGACGGCTTCGTTCCACCGGAAGCATTCCTCTACCTAGATCAGATAGGGTTGATCCAGGATAGATCAGCGGTCCCGTTAATCTTCCATGTCGCTCGGAAAGCTGGGGACAGGCGTCTCAACTACAACAGAGACTTCGCACACGGGAGCGTGGATCTTCTCAGGTTCAGTAGGGCGGTGGGGAATCGCTATAAGAGGGATGTCGTTCGGCAGCACCAGCAGTTCTGGTGGTTGAACGATGGAGAAGAGGTTTCGTCGCCGTTTCCGTCAATTACGGACCAACCTCACTAATGAGACAGAGCTGACCAATCTATTTGCTCTGTGAATTGCGATGGCCAGCTTACATAGGTTTAGGTTAGCATTTAAAAAATATATACATATATTAGTACATACCTTTGTGTATACTAATATATGTATATAACTGTGTATAATATCTATGTGTGTGTATTGTGTATGTAGGTTAGGTAGACTAAAGCGCTGATCCAAAGGGGGGCGGTGGGGTCGATCGCCCCCCCCCCCGTGAAGCCAAATAATTCATAAAAAACTTATTTGGGACACCGTGCGCGAAACCGCACTTCGCTATCATGTGAGTGCGAAAACGTATTCCGCACGAATAGGATTGCTATGGCTTTATGGCCCTTACACAATTTGGCGTTTAGTCGCTTTCGCTATTGATAATGTTAATGATAATAATTGTCAAACGAGGGACTGAACAATTTTTATTCCACAATGTCGCTTTAGCGTTGTGCTGACAGATTAAGTATTGTTTCCTTCGTATAATGGATTCTACCCGTTCAGAGTTAATACATTACACCATATCTTACCCTGTAACTTCCAATCGAACAAGTCAACGAATCATATTAATTCATTGGGAACAGCTGATAGCAGATAGCTGTCAAAAAAAGCTGTAGTTAATTCTTAAAAGTAGTTCAAGTGTTAGTATATATTTTTTCGTGATATATTTTTTCGAGATACATTTCGAAATTACAATATACATAAGCTGTAAGTAGACAAACAAGAGAATTGGATTTCCATAGACTGAAAAACAATATAAGCAGATGCTCTTAATATGACTGATTTACAGGTTGATCTCAATGTAAAACTGAATCTCTCTAACCTAGTTCTGCTTTCATCTAATAAATCTAATAATTCTATTACTAAGATGTCAGGTTCTGAAAAGCGAAAAAGAACTGACTCTAAAAACATATGAACAAATAAAAAGAGTCAAAAAATAACAAGCTATTATTCATCAACAATTGAAAAGAAAGGAGAAGATGCTAGTAGTGCGACCTTCAAAGAAAAACTTATGAAATTTCGATGTACGCAAGATATGAGATTAGAAAAGGAAAATGTTTCGAATTCAGAACAAAGTGAGATTGAGAATACATTACCATTAAATAGGGCAATGAATGAAAGTGTTGATTACGATACAGGTAAATTTGTCTATTTTAAATTTTAATATGGATCTGTCAATAAATAATGGTATTTACTCACCTTATCCCTAGATGAATGTCAAGAAAAAGATGCATCTTGGCTGAGTTCATCTGATAGAATCTCTGAATAATTCATATTAATACAGGTAATTTATTTATTTTCGATCGAGGTTGACGCAACTATCGTTTTTTTTCTTTGATAGATTACGAATAATGAATAACTTCTTGACTTCACGGAAAATTTAATATTATTTTTTAAAATATATTCTTTATTTCAGAAAGTTTCGTCGAAGAAAAATCTAAGATAAATATCAATAAAAAATTGCCAAGTACTAGAAATGCATCAAATAAAAATTTAGATCTTGGTAGTTATATTGGTAAGAGTATCGATGATCTCACAAAGAAAGAGCTGTTATTGAATCCGTGGATGCCTCCAAAAAACTTCAAATTTCCATTCTCTATCCACAAGAAGCAAGGGAGAGAAGAACGAAGATATGCCAAACAAACGCATTTAGATAATTTCGAATGGCTCGTTTTCTCTAACGTTCATCAAGGTTTTTTTTGCAGATACTGCCCTTTTTTTGTGAACGAAAATTTTGGAGGTCATCAGAATTTTACGTCTCTTGGCAAGCTAGTCAAGGAAGCTCTAACGTCATTCGCTAAATTACTAGGGAATGATGGTGCCCTTGTAAGACATGGTACTTTCAAGTATCACAAAGATACAGTGCTGAGTGCTAAAGATTTCTTAAAACCTCAAGAAAATCCTCAGCTAAGTATAATCAACAGGAGCGATACAGAAAGGATCAGGAAAATAAAAGAAAATAGACGTCTTTTGGTACCAATTGTTGAAAGCATAATGTTTGTAGGAAGGCAGAATATACCATTCCGAGGTCATCGCGGCGATGGTCCATGAAATTTTGAAAGCTCGGAGAACAAAGAAAATTTCAGAGAGTTGCTAAAATATCGCATTCACAGTGGTTACCCTGTTTTGAACGAGCATTTAGAACAAGCATCGTCACATGCAACCTATATAAGTAAGACAACGCAAAATTATATAATTGAATGTTACGCGGAAGAGATTTTGTCAGTGATTATAAATCGAGTGTATGAAGCTGGGTTTTATTCTATAGGATTTGATGAGACTACTGATATTTCTCATATTTCGCAAATGACGATTGTATTAACATACATTCACGGAAATATCATACTTCACGTATGATTTTATAAAATTTTTAGACTTGAACGAAACAATAAGCAACATGAGTAAAAGTGATTCAGAAATAGTATTATCAGGGGTCAATATAGCGCAAGCTGTACTCGACACTATTTATGAAATAAAATTGAATAAAAATCTTTGTGTAGGAATATCTACAGACGGCTGTAGTGTGATGGTCTCTGATTCGAAAGGCGCTGTGAAAACCGTTAAAGAAGAATGTAAGAACGCTGTTCATTCTCCATGCTACAACCATATACTAAATTTATCGATTTCCAAGTCTTCGTCGGAACAAGCTGTAAGAAACGCAATTGGAATCATGAAAGAAACTATTTCTTTTTCGACTGCATCATCAAAGCGTTTCAAAGCACTCAAGGAAAAAATGGGAAAATCGCTCTCAAATCTTTGCGAGACTCGTTGGGGAGAAAAACATATGAGGACGCTACAATTCAGGATGTGTCTTCCAGAAATCCTTAATTCTTTGGATTTTGTAACGACTTGGCAAGATACACAAACAGCCGCAAAACCTAGATCGTTAAAATTGGCTCTTTGCAACGGTGAATTTATAGTAACTGTCGTATGTTTATGGAGTTTGCTTGAGCGGACTCATCAATTAAGTAAGTTTTTTCAAAAGACGCAAATTGACATAAAAAAAGCTCAAGATGAATTATCACGAACATTGAAAATGCTTGAGAGTAAACGTGAAAAATCCACCGAAACATTAATATCAATTTTCGAAGAAGCGAGTGGAATAAGCGAAGAGCTAGGTGTCGAGATAAAAGTACCTCGCTTGGCTAGCAGGCAGCAAAATCGCTGCAACGTACCAGCGAATGACCCTATCGAATATTATAGGCGATCAATTTATATTCCGATGCTTGACAACGTCGTTGATGACTTGAAAGCACGATTTACACCGGAAACACTCGACATGTATCAACTATTTATTCTTTTTCACGATCTATTGAAATTGAAAAATAAAGCTGTGAAAGATACAGCGAGAAGTGCTCTTCCTAAGAAATATAATTGTTTTTTCAATGAATCTGAAGCCGTAGCTGAAAAATTATTAGGAATCGAACTGGATGCGTGGGAATTAAAATGGGAGAGTGAGCACTATGATTCTTCATTTGACGCTGTAAAACTATTGCAGTGCTGTGATCGAGACGTCTATGCAATGATCCACATTTTATTGCGAATCCTAGCTACTTTACCTGCAAGTTCAGCCAGCGCTGAGCGATCATTTTCCATGTTACGACAACTCAAAATGTTGTTGAGGAGTACTATGAGGCAGGATAGATTAGCAGGATTGGCACTTATACATACTCACTGCGATATTAAGCCAACCGTTGATGCCGTCATCGATCGCTACGCAAACATGCGGATACATCGCAATAAATTTATTGTATAAATTTTTCAATTTCGTAGTTGTTGTATGTGTTTTTTTAATTTATCATATATATCTTAATAAACTGCAAATCATAATAAACAATTCTGCAAATTATAATAAATATACACTGCAATTTTTAACCATATCTTCTAACCAATTTTTTTTTTTGCACTATAGGAATTTTACGCGTCGCCCCCCCCTAAACGAGGCTTCTGGATCCGTCTCTGGGTAGACTAAGGTTTATTTTAAGTTAGATATTAAGTTTTTATAAAAAATTAAGTCCATATGATAAGTTTTTGTTAACAATTTTTTTCTTAGCTTTAAGTACACTTATAATGCCTCAGCATGTGCTAAGTTTTGATTATTTTGCTCCATGGGTGGCATCCAACATTTAATGGGGAGACTATATTCTTAGTGGAAGTTGGCTTGTTGTTGATTTTTAGTCAACTACTCACCTTTTTTGATTTTGCTTAACTGAAAAAATGAATGACTTACGGGCGAGATTGGGACTCGAATACCGAACCTTTCGATTTGGAATCCAGTCAAATACAATTTGAGCTACGGCCACCCACGCCTGTTCATAGAATCTTTCTAGTAATGAAGCCATTGTTTCACGGAATGTGTGGCAAATGGTAGCGTATTGTTGGAACCAAATGTTATCGAGACCACGTTCTTCAATTTCAAGTAGCAAATAGTGCCTCATCATGGCGCGATAACGGGTGCCATTCACAGTTTTGGAGAAATATGGACCGATGATTTCACCAGTCCATAAACCATATCATACGTTTTTTTGTCTGAATGTAATGGCAGCTCTTGAACCTATATTGCTTATTGACGTAGTCATTAAGCCAAAACTAAGCCCCATCGCTGAACAAAATTTTGGCCAAAAACAGTGAATTTTCTTGATGCTTTTCAAGAGTCCGACGATTCGGTATGTCAGTCGGCTTCAGTTTTTACACGAAATGAATTTTGAAAGCATTTAAACCAAGATCCTCACGTAAAATACGCCAAGTTGTTGCATAAGACAAGCCAAGCTGTTGAGAACATTGCCGAATCGATTCATTACGGTCATAGCGTACACTCTCCGCTAGCACCGCTATATTTTCTTCACTACGTGCTAGATGTTATCTGTTTGGTTACGTGCAATAATGAAAATTGGGTTTTAGACTTTTCAATGGTTATCGAATCGTGCGTTCGGTTGGCCGATTATTTGGACCATAAATAGCTCAAAGCGCTCCAAACACATTCCTCGTAAAACGCTGATTTTCGTAATACAGCTGAATAATTTGTAGACGCTGTGCCGGACTAAGTCTTTCCATGCTGAAATGTCAAACAATGCTGAACAAAAATACCATACCGGTGTGACACGACGCATGCGTTATCTCTCATGAAACACCCACTGTAAAAAGAACTTCTAAATGAATCACCCTTTAATAGTACAATTTGTTTTTGCTTACTTATCCGCCCAACTAAAACTGTTATTCATCAGGATAGATCATATGTGGTGAAAAATTGTCTCTTATTTGCCGCATCCATTGGATCTTATTCGGGTGTAAACGCGGATCCACTGTCAAAATCGTGTGTAAGCAATCCCCCTTTGTTGATTTCAGCAACGAATAATTGCTTAATTTTGAACTTTTTGGCTTGCAGTGGTGATATTTTCACACTCGTTGGCCCTATATTTAAAAGTAAGTTACTGGACCCGCAACTGGACCACCTTCTTCGAAATGTCTAACAAACGCGCGGACCCCTAAAGGCGATTATGTTGACCGGCAAAGTCACGAATCTAGCGAACTGTAACTTTCACAGAACGGCAGTTTTATAATAGCTTTTGATACTCATCTTTTTGAGCTAAACTAATCCATAGCTAAAATTGCCATAGTTAGCATGATACTTGACTTCCATCAAAAAGATAAGCAATGTAATTTTTCAGTAAATGTGATTTAATGGCAACCAAAATCCATGCCATCCGTTGGTTCACTAAAGGGAATTTTCGCTGCTAGCCTGACGCTGCCATACCTTCGCCAGGGACTGAGAGTAGCCTTTATACTCAAAACTGGGATAGGCAAATACACTCTCGCATCAGTCTTATTAGCCTGATGTCCTTGATGCAGAGGAGCATGCAGATAATGATCGAACTTCATGCTCGCAAGACTATTTTCCGAATACTTGCTGTAACTAAGATGCAGAGTGCCTACCAGTAACAGTGGGCTTCCAAATCTTCAAACGCTGACGTTAAGGTGCGCTCGATAACAAGTAGCGCATTTTCATCGACATTGAGGGTTCTTAAAGCAATTTTCTTTTTGACGGCATGTGAACTCGGCCAGACAATGCAGCATAGACGACCAGTTTTGTAGATAAAATCAATGCTAGTGAATAAGATCCTGATGGAAAATGCAAAGTGCGGTCAATATACGATGGCGAGTTAAAAAAAAGTATCGTTGCCACTGTTATGGCGCTTGTTGGTCGATCCACTGCTTAACGATCTTAATAATCCTGACGTCTATGCACTGATATGTGAAGATGATATAACTGTACTGCCTATTGATTTATGTAAAGCGACTGCCAGCTCGATAGCGCTGATATTGACGATTGGTGTACTATAAATGAGCTTGTGCTTTCTCAAAACTAAGATGCGAGAAGACGCAGAAACAGTCTGCCTCATGTAGTGTTTTAAGCCAACATTAATCGTTTCTCCAAAGAAGCTTAGTACTCGTATTTAGGTTTTAACTACGGTGTCTTATTCAATTGTATCGTAACTCCTGTTGCTGAAAAAATACAAAATCTTTTTTTCCTGTGCCCAGGACTAGTTTTGGAAGACTTTGAGTCAAGAAAGCAATATAGTTAGGCGTTAACAAATAGTTCCGAGACCATTTTATGATGCGTCACTGGTGCTTTTCTAGAGAACGACTACATTGGATATAACTTCAAGTTTCGAAAACTTGCATCTGTCTTCAAAAATGGGATATTCGCAGTCATGATGGCAATGAACTAACGGGTGCTTCAATAAAAGATGAAGAATTGATGGCAATGAACTAACGGGTGCTTCAATAAAAGGTGAAGAATTGTATACAGATAGGTGTGACCATTAAATTTAGGAAACTTGCAATGGAGCTCTACACAGTAAAAGAAAAAATCCACGTCGCCTAATTTTTCTACGAAAATTCATATTCAATCGCGGCAACGATGTCAAAAATTCGTGCCGATTTCGCACAAGAGACATGTGTGCGCAACATAATCAACAACTTTCAAGAAACGGATTCAGAATAAGAAGTGGAGACACCGAAACGTGTTCGCTCTGGGCGTTAAATGGGAAGTATCGCTGCAGTAAAGGAAAGTGTCGAAAGCAGCCCAAACCCTTCCATTCGTCAACGCTCTCCAGAGATCTACAGAAAAAGGCATTACGGTCAATGGAGAGCGCTATAGAGACGTGATAAACTATTTCCTGTAGCCGGAGCCCGAGGATATGGATACAGATTACTTCTAGTTTTTTTTTAGTTTTAAATGCATTTTATTATATTAATCATTAATTCTTACATATTAACAAAAAATGCTTAAAATTACTTAACAATCTTATATTAACTTACTGGCTCCACACAGGCACTCTAAGCTACTCTAAATTCGTATATCTATGTCTTTCGACTTTATTTACATTTTATTGAAATATGTATATATTTTGTATACTTCAGGCTAAGAAAAAAATTGTTAACAAAAACTTATCATATGGACTTAATTTTCTATAAAAACTTAATATCTAACTCAAAATAAACCTTAGTCTACTTAACCTACATATACAATACACACACATAGATATTATACACAGTTATAAACATATATTAGTATACACAAAGGTATGTACTAATATATGTATATATTTTTTAAATGCTAACCTAAACCTATGTAAGCTGGCCATCGCAATTCACAGAGCAAATAGATTGGTCAGCTCTGTCTCATTAGTGAGGCTGGTCCGTAATTGACGGAAACGGCGACGAAACCTCTTCTCCATCGTTCGACCACCAGAACTGCTGGTGCTGCCGAACGACATCCCTCTTATAGCGATTCCCCACCGCCCTACTGAACCTGAGAAGATCCACGCTCCCGTGTGCGAAGTCTCTGTTGTAGTTGAGACGCCTGTCCCCAGCTTTCCGAGCGACATGGAAGATTAACGGGACCGCTGATCTATCCTGGATCAACCCTATCTGATCTAGGTAGAGGAATGTTCCGGTGGAACGAAGCCGTCAGAGCGCACACTCTCGTGGTAAAGGTAATTGGGTTAGTAAGCCCCAGATATCAGGTTATTCCAGTCAGCTTAATTACAAAGTTTTCCACTCGTATTAGCTTCGCTCTGTTGTAAAGGACCTCATTAGGATAAAATTTTTTGTACTCCGACTCGGGTGTTCTGTACAAGCGAAGGCAAGCCCTACGGCAAGCCCTCTCAAACACCCGAATCTTTTCCATTAAGCTTTCTCGCACATTAAACCACACGGGACACCCAAATACCATCATGGGCCTGATAAGGGCCATGTAGCAGATTACCTTTACGTTCGCATCGACTGGGCTGCTATAAAACAGTCTCTTTGTGAGGGCAAAAGCACCTTTAGCTCTGGCCAGAGCAGCATCTACATTTTTATCAAAATACAGAAACTGACCAACCAGATCCCAAGGTATCTGACTACATATCGACAGGCAAGAGGCTGTCCGTGTTGTTCAATGATCGAGAACTTACGCCAATTTTTTCTGGTATCCCTAGAGGACAACGGCGTCCTAAGAGAATGGTTTCCGACTTCTGAAAGTTGATTTTCAACTTCCAGTCATCGCAAAATCGTCTTATCTTATCGAAGTCACGCTGCAAGAGAGTATTAATGACCTCGATTTTTGGACCTGTCCTGTACGCTATCAAATCGTCTGCGTACGCAATAGTATGGGGAAGTGAACCTATCAGATCGCTTGTATAAATGTTGAATAGGATCGGCGAATTGACCGCGCCTTGCTGAAGACCATTTTTGATTTGAAATATTCCAACAGAAGTCACATCACCATTTTTCACGATGAACTGTCTGTTGGTTAGCATATTATAAAGAATGTACAAGAGTGGTTTACTAATCCCCAGCCTAGTCAGCTTATAGAAAAGACCCTCTAACCATACGGTGTCGAAGGCCTTCTCCAAGTCAACAAGGCAAGCACCAGTACATTGGTTTTTGCTTTTATTCCATTGGATATCGGACATCAGTTTAGACGCAGCATGAATGATATCATGCCCCGCCTTGAAACCGAATTGATTATCCGGAACAATATGTTTGTCCTCAACCCACCTAGACAGAGCTCTATTGATTACTTTTTTAAACACCTTACTGATATTCGGAAGGAGACTTATCGACCGGAGATTCGCCGGATTGGGTATATCCTTTCCCTTTTTGGGGATAGGTTGAACCACCGCCGTTTTCCAACGCGCAGGATAATGTGCATTATTCATTGCATTACTAAACAGGGTGGTGTAAATGTCCACCGCTTCTAGAGGAAGATGTCGCAGCACGATGTTCGGAATACCATCGGTCCCCACTGATTTCTTAGCCCTGATTGTGTCGAAGATCTCATGGAGCTCTTCCTTCGAAATGAACGGAGGCAGGTCACCCTCTCTGGTAATGACATTATTTGCCATATTTTCGTCGCTGAACCGGGTGAAACCAGAGCCCTCGGATCACCAGTTCTCTACTTCATTTCGAATGTAGAGGCCGTGCACCAAGACGCGATTGTCCAGGTCATAATTAGGACCAATGGTATCAGTGGCTTTGTATATTTCCTGGAAAGTCGCCCCTATGGCCTCAACCTTCTCCTGTGGATCCTCGATCACAAAGAAGTCGTCAACATCAGCGGCCTCATTTGGATCAATACCTGCTATTGTCAGTAACCGTTCGTTGTCTGTTGTCCGGGCTATTTTAAGACACTGAAGGTCGTTTTGATTTTTTCTCCGAAATAGTTTATTTATTTACGGGAACATATTCGGGTTGCTGGTGTTTACAAGCCGAGCCCTGTTGTTCCAATACAAACTTACAGAAATTCTGTAATTCTCTTTTATTAACGTTTGAATATTTTTAATCGACGCCTTCAGTGTCCTAATCTCCGGGTCTTGTCTGTCAGTTAACTGTCTGTCTTTTGAGTCTTGTCAGAAGTCTACTTTTCTGTCGGTGCAGTGCATCAATAGTAGGATTGCGGAACAGGTCTTCGTTAGTCGTACGTCGATACCGCGGTATTGTAGCGCCCATAGTTTGTATAATTGCCTCGTCCATTTGTTTTAGGTAATTGTCGATCTCTTCGTTTGACAAATTCCTATTGGACGGTGGGTGGAGCGTATTCGAGGAGAGCGCACTTGTCATGGTTGCG
Source organism: Volucella zonaria (assembly GCA_963966105.1). Taxonomy (NCBI): domain Eukaryota; kingdom Metazoa; phylum Arthropoda; class Insecta; order Diptera; family Syrphidae; genus Volucella; species Volucella zonaria. Next base: position 56,894,586 of record OZ014533.1, on the reverse strand, counting down.
GAGAAGCGTGTCCATCGAGTTTTACTGTAGTTGTAAGAATATCTTTGGACAAGCTCCTCCAATTCCACAATTTTGTTGGAAACTGTAATTTCGGTGCTAAAAGCACAATGGTCACTGTCATACACCAATGTGAGCAGACAGTTTAGCGTTTGTAAATTCGTACCTGTCAGTCATATACGTTCGTCATACAGCAGTAGATCCAAATAAGACCCGCCTCTGGGAAACGACGGGTTATCCGTCGCTTTAAGACCGAGTCTGTACATGACATCGTGCTGACCCCACCAATCGAGTAGCAGGTTCCCTCTAGTATTTGGCAAATTATTTCCGCAATCTCTGTGTCTAGCGTTGAAGTCCCCACCGATTATAAAATAGTTCTACCCCGACTCCAGCCTCAGAAGTCGAAAAAGCGTGTCGAGCTCTGCAATGAATAAAGTGGATTGTGGAGCCTCAGGTGCATAAGCAGAGGCCAAGTACAGCCGCTTTCCACTGCGGAGCGGGATATAAATGACGACTGCCTCCAACACCCGGAACCTACGCAACACTCCCTAGTACACTGTGAAATTTTATACCTTGTTTAATGAAGCTCGCGACACCGCCTCCACATTTGGATCCGGGCCGGTTTCTTCTTCTAACAATATAATTATTGTACTCCAGTTTGTGCTTATCGGTTAGCTTGGTTTCGCTAGCGAAAAGCACATCAGGAGTTTGGTCTTGTAACAATTTAAACATCTCGGCTCTTCGTTCGATCCTAATCAGTGAATTAGCATTCACCGCAAAGACCTTTAAAGTTTGCTCCACCATGTGCGTACCCATTACGACATGTGCTGCGTTAGGCCCGGCAGCAGCGCGTAGATCTGGTCCACCCGCTTGGCCTGTTCTTGCACCTGCTTTTGCAGCTGAGCCATCTGTCCTTGGATTACGAGCAAGATGGCCAGCATGTTAGGTGCAGCTTCCGTTGTTCTCGGCATTGGCGCCGGAGAAGCAACAGTCGCTTGCTGTACCGTAGCCCCCCTACCTGCCGCCATTTGGGCGTAGGCAATTTGGGACGTGACGGCTGGTGTTTGAAACCTAACAGGTGAACGTTTGACCTCCACTTTCTGCTGCTGAGCCAGTTTTGGTTTTTTAATGTCAGCGAACTTAAGACAACCCCGATAGTTTGCGGTGTGTCCCACGTTCCCACATAACACGCACGTGAGCTGCGTCCTTTCGGACGTTCCGTCCCTACCCAGAGCACACTCCTCGGAACTGTGGTTCTTTGCGCACTTCACTAATCGATGTTGCATTTGGCAGTTTGACGCGGCGTGCCCGATCCTCTGGCAGCGAACGCATTGTATAACACCTTCGCTCCTTTTTAATTTTTGCCAGTGAACCACCTCGTAGTCTAGCACATTGATACTCCTTAGACTATCCAGACGATTTTCGGGACTGAGCTGCACCAGGAAGAACGGCAGACTCCGTTTCTCCCGCCTGACTCTAGCTGTGGTAAATGGCTTTACCCCCACAAACTTGAGTCCTTCGCACTCCTTCTCTTTGAGCAGTGCCAGAATCTCCTCAGGATCAGAAGACGGTTCCAACCCCTTCAGCAGCACCGATTGCCGCTTTTCACACTTCGGTGTGAATGAGTAGTGCTCCGTCGTCGTTTCAATTAGGAGCTCTTTCACTTTCGTGTAGCCCTCCACTGTATTACAGTGGATGGCATGGCGATCATTCCCCAATCTCATAATATTAAAATTATTACCAATGACCAGCTTGGTAGCATTTACCTCCAATTTATAGGTGTTGATAGGAGGCACCTTCTCCTTCTTCTTCTGCTGCTGCTGCTGCTGTTGTTGTTGTTGTTGTTGTTGTTGTTGTTGTTGCTGCTGCTGCTGCTGCTGCTGTTGTTGTTGCTGCTGCTGCCGTTTTAGTGGCTGCTGCTGTTTTAGCTGTTGCCGGTGTTGTGGCTGCTCTTGTTGTTGCTGGTGTTTCTTAACCTTTTGTTGTTGTAGCACTTGTGCTACTTTATTTGTTTGGTGTTGTTGTTGTTTCTGCTTTTGAGCAAGCTGCTGTTGTTGGGATTGCTCTAGCTCTTCCCTCTTCCTTCTTACCATTTGCTTTTCTTTTATGGCCAGCACTCTTTGTTGTAACATTTTGATGCTGCTACTTATGGCCTCACAGATGACTTCTACTTTCAACAGGATGGTTCTACGTGCCATACAAGTCGCGAAACAATTGAATTAATGCGCAGGTAGTTTCCTGGCCGCGAATCCCGCGTTTCGGAGACAAACATTGACCGTCAAGTTCGTACGACTTAACACCTCTGGGCTTTTTTCTTTGGGGCTATGTTAAAAGTAAGGTCTACGCCAACTATCCGCAAGCAAACTCTGAAAGCGAATATTGAAGCTGCCATCGCCGAGATAGAGCCCCAATTATGTGAAAAGTGATTTACAATTTCGAGGGTGGGGTGTGCCAGCAGAACCGAGACATTGATTTGGAGGATATTGTGTTCGATAAATAATTCCCATGCGTCTACTTTAGAAAGCAATAAAAGTTTCAGAAACATCTCAAAAATTATCCATTTTATTCAAAAACAAATCCTGCACCTCTTGTTGAAACACCCTTTATATTATGAAGAATCGGTGCAGGAGGGAAGTGTCTGCGTTTGTAGCGGCAGGCAAGCTATCAAGCTTTCTGATTCCTCTCACCAATTCAAAGCTAGTGTTAGGAAATAAGGCTTTTCTAGGGCTTAATTAATTGAGTCTTGTGTGAATCCCAGGTCACAATGAGATAACTAGGACTAGGTTAAATTAGGGTTTGAAAAAATAATTGGGTTCCATGTGAGTTTAACTGCAGGAGGCATGACTCTGCAGGATGTTGGCGAACCAAGCGAATGACCAAACTATGTTTCATGGGATTTCCGGCGCATTGGGCCTTTGCTAAGCATCTAATTGTGCTGGCCTCCTGCACCGCTTAATGTGAAAATGCTGGCATCAGCGCGGTTGGTACACATGTTGCAACTAAGATAGGGGATTCATTCGTAAAGCAGTTTTATGAATATGGAGCTCGACTATTCTCAACATGAAGGACATGAAGTTTTTGGCGAGAGTCAAGTTTTCTTTCCCAATTGGTCAATTGGTATAAAAGCTAATCTCACTGTTTTGCCAGGGTTTCGATATTTATGTCAGTGTCGCGCTTGGAGTTAGAAGAATTCTCCTCAGAGCTGACAGCAACTGGTATGAACCCTTTTGTAACGTAATTGAATATATGCCTCGGTGATAGACTAATTAGAACCCCTAGGTATTTGCTGACCCAATCCGTCACTATAACTAACGACAGATACCAGCTCACTTGTAGCTTCTGTAATAGAAGATGTTAGAGGGCTGGTTCTATTGTAATCACATTTCCTTAGAAGTGAGTCTATGGTATGAAGCATACAGCTTTCAACTTTTAAGGATTTTAACCGGGTGTTTCCATCTTTTTGCAAAGTCCTTTCTTAGACTCTTCGAAGTTCGAATAAGCTTCTTATATTCATTTTGCTTCGATCTCCGAATTATTTATAAGCGACGTGACCGATTTTCCGGGTTAGAGCGTTGGTTTAAAACATTTGGTGAGGGCACCATTTCCTCTACCTTTGATTTCAGTCTGAGTTTAGGCGGTGGATTGACAAACTTGACAAATCTGAAGAGCTCTTCCTTGAAACATGTCCATCCTCCTCCTCCTTATCATTAAGGCTGAATTTGGCAGATGAGTTAGTAACTAAATGAATATTCATAAATAAAAAGTACAAAAACCAATAGAGGCTATATTATGAATATATTATAGGTTTCCATCAAAATTAACTGTTCAGAAAAATTTCCTCTTAAAAGTATCTGTGTCCAGAAATTTATTTTAAAATTGTCTACCTCATGTTGATTCTCCCTTCGATACGCGTATTTCAAAATTTAATTTCATTCCAACACAAATAATTGAAAGCCAATAAGTACCCTTCTTAATGTAAGGAAAAGCAACAGAAATTAAAAGAAAGCGTTTTTGAAACCACTTAGATTTTTCTATTGCCTGCTCTGAGCTATCCTCTGGGTAATGGCGCATCCGAAGGCAGCCGCACATGCTAAAATCTGAACAAGTTTCATCAACAAATGCGCTCCCATTAGGAAACATTACCACAAATTCATCCTTTCAGGGGTCTTCTGTTTGGTAAAATTTGTGTTTAAGAGAAATGAAACATTTTTGTTGTTCAGAGTTATTGACTATGGCATATCCTGAGTGCAAAAACCAATAGTTGGATTCATGTGTCAACAAAAACAAAAAAAGGAAATGCTTATATAAATCGTACGTTAAAGTCCATTAATTTTAGTGTATTGCTACATAGACTGTACGAGTATTAGGAGCAGACATGGATACATTTAACATTTGGAGTAAACGAAAAAAAAGGACTTGGGTTTCCTGCTGGTACAGCAAAATACGTTTATGTCTTGCTGTGCAGTGGATTCATTTGTATAAATTTTCTTGTATATAATCTGGTTGGTCTTTGTAAATAATTGCTCTTGTCACTTCGGTGTCCCTTTAAAGATAAATGTTTCTTGAAGTTGTCAGTTATAATTTCTATGCATATTAAATGTATAAGTAGGGAATTGGTGAAGTAAGATTGGCATCATTGTGCCAATATCCCTCGGTCATACAATACATATGTACATGTAAGCAATCATTTTTTTTTGGCAGACTGGAGCAATCAGTCCAAGAACTAGACCATTATGCTCGTTGTAAATTTCTGAAATTTCTCAGTCTTTCGACAAAGATGAGTAAGCGGTTCAGTGATAAAGTACCCATCACGTCACATGGTCCGGACATACAAAAAGGTAGTGCCTCCACGGTGTCGTCATCACTTTCATTTCCCGTGGTCCCATTATGATCTGGGACCCAGAAAAGATTCAGAATTTATCCTTCGAAATGCGTTGCACTCTCGAACGAGCTTGAAAGTAGTAAGATGATTCAGCAAAATCTTACGCACAGCTTTGCTGTCGATAAAGATGTAAATGCCTTGCCCCTTCTACTGATTCTTCACAATAGAGTTCGCTGCCATTAGGATTGAATACATATCCGCTTTGAAGATAGACGCAAGTTTTCCTAACATGAGTGAAATAATATAACGTTGTCTTCATACATAAAGACCCCAGGAGGTGTTTGAAGAGCATATGTAGCTCAGATTATGGCCGAAGCCATTCCTCGACACAGGAGGAAATCGATTTCGTATTCTTTCCGCAGCAGGAGTTCTGGAGTCATTACACCAGACCGCATGTTTATAAGAATAGTCAAAAGACAGCCGGCGCGGCGTTGTGACCGAAGTAATGTAATCGACGTGTTTTAGCTTTCTGAATTCGGCTTCCCAGTCAAAGGTTTTGAGCCTAATTGTTTCGCCAAATTGAAATATCTGGTAATTCCTAGAGTTTACAACGTGTACTTGGTTTCGTCCTCATTTACTTCGAGTCTGACGCATTTTGTTAGTTTTATAAATGCGGTAAAAGCCTCTTTTGTGAATCGCTGGGAGCGACAGACGATGTCAACGCCATCTGCGTATCCCAGCAGCTAGACCGATTTATTGGAGATAGTACATACTAGTACGTGCTTACACATGCCATAACCGCATATCCTTTTCAGCATAGGATTGAAGAAATGACATAACAATTCATATCCTTATCGAAATCCGGTACACGTTTGGAATAATTCGAAGGAATATTTTCTAAATTGCATTACGTACGAGTATTTTCCAAAATCATGCTACATAGCTGAATCAGTTTTTCTGGGATACAAAACTTAGGCTGAAGACTCTGAATTCTACCATATGCGGTTTTCAAGTCAATGAAGTGATGATAAGTCTTGGCTTGAAATTCGTTGGTTTTCCCAAGATTTTCATAGCGTTGGAACTTCGCCGATCTGTCGGACCGGAGGTCATACTCGTACGTGCATATTAGTGATTGGAAGGCTTGAAACGGTCACGTAATACGTCAGAGAGGATATGATATGATTTGATAGCTGGACTAACATCTTCCTTATTGACTGGATGGTTCTCTTTTCGCCTTATCACTCTCTCTACCACAGCACAGCGGAGAGTCGCTCGTTCAGGCCCTCTCTAAATGCTCTGGCTACTCCATTGTGGCTTAGGCTTTCTTGTTCTGGTTGGTTTTCAGCTTCTCCTTGGTAGATAGTCGATATCAGAATTTGGCTGCAACAAGGATAATAAAACGGCGATCGAAATGTTTCCTTTAGAATTTTTGCACATTCAGAATGCTGGTTGTTCGATTTGGTTGCTTGACCATCTGGAGAGCACCAGCTTGCTATATGGATTCGTAGTTTTGCAAACCTAGTGCTGCTTATAATAGCAGTACAAGCTACTGGAAAAAAAAATTAGTCGGACGCCGTTATCTGTTACCGTGTCGTGAAGGCTGCTTTTTGACTAATGCGCTGAAGATGTTTTCTTTAACGATTTTGGCAGTGAAGTCCTTGAGTACGGTTTTAACATCATTTCGAGGTATGATGTGATATTCTTGAATAATGCCTTGATGCGGATCATAACCAGGCGATCACTCATCGGTTTGAGGTCAATTATAATTAAGCGAAGCCAATTTTCTACGACGAATGGGGATCCATGAATGCAGTATTTTGTGAGAGCTGTAATACATATCGCATTTCTTTCATTATTGCACATCTTATTCTATCCATTATATCTCCTGGATGGCAGTAATATGTTTTACCGCGTAAGGACAGATCAATGTTTTTGAACAGCACCAGGGGCGTACAGTAATGGCACATTGTAGGTGCGTTAAACTAACAGATTGGACCACAGTGGTCTTGACGGGAACTCCAAATATATTCAATTGTATCTAGCATATTGAGACTTTAAACTACGACATAAAACTTTACCTATGACGACGGAAGATGGTGAGAAAGATACAATTTAAGGAAGCGTTTGATATCGAAAACGGTGATGGAGTTATGGGAGGTTAAGTTATTGGAAACATAGGAGGAGAAGTAGAATGAAGAGACGACACCATCATTGGGTTTCAGAGTTAAGAGATATGGAGTTGAAAGTAGGTCCGCAATCGATAGAGCTTAAGAAAAGTCGATGATTTAAAAAAAATTGACTACGTACCTGTGTTCTTCAAGAGTTTTCAAATTAATAAAATTAAGGCGGATTAGGTGGAAACGTAAGAAAACAGGATCTTTCCAGGGGAATGACGAGCAAATCGAAGAAAACGACGTTGAATCTGGACTCCCACCCCTGGAGAGTCAATATCGAAACCAAACACACCTAAGTTTCAAACCACTACATCACAAACTTTCCTTTCTCCTCCTTCTACCTTTCCGCCCGCGCCCTGGCAACAGTGTAAGGGTATTCATAACCCCTTAGGCGCGCGTAAATTATAAAAAAAAAATAAAAAAAAATGGGAACTCACCGAAAGAGAAATCGTGCTTGACTGACGTACACAAGCAACCTTTCTGGGATCTGATCATAAAAGGAGCGAAGAATTCTCTGACCATCGGTTAACAAAGCCAAGGGATGAGTTAGCTCTAAGCACCATATTGCCAATATATTTAAAATGCCAAGATAACGAAGGGATTTAGCAATTCTACCTTTGGGAAAATAAAGCGGTCGATTTTTATTTGGCAATGTTTAGCTTCGACCAATTATGGATACAGCCAATACAATACGTGTGGAAGTCATCTTGAAGCAGTATGCGAAAAATTTGTAATCATCTGCATAGTGTGTGAGGGAAGATTGGTTCCCAAGGTCATTTGCGACTAGAATTAAAAGCAGGTGGTTGTCTTATAAAATAGTAGATGTGACCGAAAATGGGACTGGATGGGGCTATCACTGGTACGTTCATAAGTATTGGAACAGAACCGGCAAAAAATGGGCTTATTCCCAAGAAGGGATACAACACATCGACGAATCGGATAGAATATCATAATAGACAAGGACTATGCGTACCTCGGCTTCGGTATTAAATCTGATTATAACATCATAAGCCTTACTCTTGCCAATCGCTGTTTCTTCGGCTTAAGAAGCAATTGATTAATAAGGCTTTTTCAAAAAAACACTAAGGAGACTCTATATAAGACCTTTATTATCCTAGTATGGTAGAAAAATTTTGACATTAGCGCATAAAGATTATTGGGGTTTTAGTTGTGTGTGGTTTGTTTCGCCACAAGAGAATAAAACCACAATCTTTAAATTTCACAATTAATTCACTTTATTACACTTCAAAATTTATATTATTTTCTTAATTTATAAACTTGGGGAAGAACCTCGCCCGGTTTACACTAGTCTCACAAATTCATTTTTTTCTTTCGGTATCATTTCCTTTTCGCTTGCAAACGATCGTTCGCCCTCTATGTAATGAATGTTTTTTTTTACAACCGCCATCTGGCTTCTCGCTAAGACACTGCAAAGATATCTTTAGAAGTTTGCAAGGCAAGATTCTTCGAGTGATTTTTGATACCCACCCGAACAGAGATGTCGGTCCTATCAGAATAGTGTGCATCAGCCATTTGAGATGTCTAGGAGATATAGAGATTTTCGAAGAATGGCATAATTAGGGAAGGTCTCACCCCAGGTGACGTCCTCAAGTGGAAAAAGACCTCAACCATATTGCAGTACAATGAAGGTAGTGGCTTACTGCTAAGAGGTAAAGAAGAATTCATTGTAAGACACTACAAATCAATTGTTCCTCTAGGATTAGTCGTTGTAGTCCTTCTCATGTTAAAGTGTCATATAAAATCATTATTTTGGCTTGCAAGACCAATGGAGGGAAAGTATAATGTCGGTTTATTTTTCAAACGTTATTCTTACATTCACTGGCAGAGGAATCAATTCATTTAAGTATGTATGTCGGGCATATTTATTGGATTACAGCTGTTATAAAAGGGGAACTTACTCCATTAGCCTTATCAAATATCAGGGTGGATCCTTTGTGAGTTGAGTTACTGCGTTTCCTTTCAAATTCTCTTCCTGGTATGTCTGCCAGCATATCATAAATGTATAAATGTGTCTTCTTAGGTTTATTCGTAATTTTTGAGAGAAAAGTTTGCAAAGAGAATATCCTGAGTTTTCAAACAGTTTTCCATAAGCGGGAATCTAAATCGTTAGTGTCAAAATTGTCTTAGATTTTCCTCTAAATAAACTTTTAAATCGGACACAATTTTCGTTTATATTTTTCACTTTAAATAAATTCTTTACTTCTTTACTCAAGCTGTCCATTTGCCTACCATGTCCTACTAATCACATCAACAGTTTGTCCACAAAAACTTTTACTCCAATTTCACCGATGTGAAACTAAAATGAAATCGAATGAATGCCTTATAAGGGGCATTAAGCAATTTAATTTTTCACATTTAATTCGACAAAGTGTGAACAATAAAGGAAAACTCTATCCAACAAGCTTCATTTCATATCTTTGTCATGAAAAATTTATTGATCTTTTATGCCAAAACTAAAAAGAAAAATTTTATCCAGTTCAACGCCTACACGAAGTTATAACTCCACTTTGTTTAAATCACTTCTTCGATAACCAATTCTAGAGAGGTATACATCATTCCACAACAAATGCTGGTTTTGAAACGATTTTTTACACTTCATTTGTTTTGCGTTGGTACTGATATTGGCTTTACTTTACACGAAAAGGCACTTGAAAGATAATTTCCGCTAAACTGTTTATGAATTTGAGATTTTTCTTGATTAAGGGTTGGGGAATTTTTTGTAAGGACGGCATCTACTTTTGTATATACAATAAATAACTACTCTTGGGTGTCCCATTTTCTTCTTATTACATTTAATGTTAATAAATAAGTGTATCAAAAAAGTTATATCTGAAAAAACGAACGGATCGAGTACGACGTTGAGCCATACATTTCGAGAGCTGACATGAAACTATCAAGAGTATATTTTACTAAGAAGTATCGCTTAACCAAAAATGAAGTAAAAAGGCAAAAAATACGTAAAAAAATATAGTTAGAATCGGTGAGAATCATATTACGAAATGGTTAAGCCTGAAAGCCAAATTTCCGAAAATGCTTTCACGGCAAGTATAGTGAATTTTTTAGTCAACTCTATAAAAGCAAAAGTGACGCGAAAATTGTAACAGCTACAGAAAATAAGGTCTAAAAAAATTGTACTTTAATTCAACAAATTTCTGGGTAGTTCATGGGACATTGCCAAGGCGGTCAAGGGGGGCCAGAAAATTTGCAAATGCGTTAGCCAAAATATCTCAAAATGATATATTGCAGCTAATGTCAGAGCAAAATGCTAGTGGCAACAATGCAAAAGGATTCCAACTAATGCGCTAGGTCTCAGGCAAGCAATATGAAGAATGAACAAAGCCGACAGTCAATGCAACATAAACGACCTAAAATTAAGACAATGCATATATTTTCATAGAAATAATAGGTAAAGTTTCCGACCACAACGTAAAGATAGCAGCACTCGTCAATAAAAGCTAGTGAATGCTAGTTGTGCATATTTTGACAGTTACTTACCGAAGTTTGAGTCATTTTGGACGCGCAGTTCTTAGTTGACGGTCGCTTGAGAGAGTCGATGTGAGTGTTTTTTGTGAAAATGGAAAAAATTGAGTATCGAGCTGTTATTAAATTCTTGTTTTTGAAAGGCAATACACCTACGCAAATCAAAAATGAGTTGGACTCTGTGTATGAGGACTCTGCACCATCATTTACCACAGTGAAATTTTGGGCAGCTGAACTTAAACGTGGCCGTACGAGCTTGGGAGATGATGAACGTTCGGGACGTCCAAAAACTGCAACCACTCACGATAATATTGCTAAAGTTCACCAAATGGTGTTAGACGACTAATTAAAGTGAGAGAGATAGTAGAGGTTATGAAAATGTGCAAAGAACGTGCTTGTTTCATATTTCCAACGCTCTGTTGGCGCAGTCTAGGCGCAATAAATCCGAGTTTTGGCGCCGATTAATTACTGTGGATGAAACTTAGATACACCATTATACGCCCGAAACAAAAATTCAGTCAAAACAGTGGACTGCAAAGGGCGAGCCGGCTCCAAAAAAAAGCAAAAACAGTTTTTTCGGCTGGGAAAGTGATGGCGATTGCTTTTTGGGATAGTAAAGGAGTTATCTTAATCGATTATCTTCAGAAAGGAAAAAACCATTACAGGAGCATACTATGCATCATTAAATGCCAAGCTGAAAGCAGAAATTGCGGAAAAACGGCCACATTTGCAGAAAACGAAAATCCTGTTTCACCAAGACAACGCGCCGTTTCACACCTCAGCGGTTGCCATGGCGAAAATCCATGAATTACGGTGTGAACTGCTTGTCCATCTGCCTTGTTCACCAAATCTAGACCCAAGCGACTTCTCTTTGTTCCCTCATCTAAAAACTGCGCTCGGAGGACGGAAATTTTCGTCAAATGAGGAGGCAGTCACCTTCGTGAACAATTATTTTGCAGAGAAAAACGTTAAGTACTATTCGGACGGATTAGAGAGATGGGAGTATCGCTGGGAGAAGTGTGCAGAGTTACAAGGAGACTATGTATTGTAGAAAAATGAAAAAAAAATTTGAGAAAAAATGTCGGACAAACCGCGTATATATGAATTCACAATCTTCAAATTACGCAAAAAATTATAACATGACTATTGAAGATATGCATATCTTGTTTCAAAAAATTTCAATTCTTTCTTGGCTCATATAAATTCTTTAAATTTAATAGCTGATTTTATTTTGTTAACCAAAATATGGCCGCACGACCATGAATTATCCGAATAGGGTCTTTCTGGTTATGAGCAGTATGGCAAGGTCTTATTAGTGCGAAGTAATACGCAGGTATTACCAAAATAAATTGCATTATTAATGAAATCTTTAAAATTTTTTGTATATATCACTTGCATGATAACGGTTTAAGCAAAAGTATCTTTATAGAGCAAATGGATGGACTTAGTAATTTTGGTAAGACCGCCGTGATATCTTAAGCACTAATTGCGTTTCTGACAAATATTTATTTTTAATGTCGTCTTACGGTTTAGACTCGCTTTTAAATGAACTAACTCGCATAACAGACCAGTCACTAACGTGCACAGATAGATAGATAGATAGATCTTTATTTCGCACGAATTTTCTTAACAATTTTTTAATAAGCTTACAATTTGAAGATATTGAAATATCTTTTATCTTTAACATTATTTTACAAAAGTTGAAATATAATAAATATGGATTTAATAATAATTTACAAAAGGAAAAGCGAAAGAAAAACCTTTTATTTAAAGAACAAAGATAAAATAAAAAAATAAATAGTAAACGAACAAAGAGAAAAATGGTAAGTCAAGAATATAAAAATACAAAAGGATAGTAATCCAATGGCAAGCAATACCTCTTTTAGATGTTTAATTAGAGAAAACTCTGAAAAATGGGTATATAAATAGACGCAATTTATATCGAAATTTTAATAAATGAACAAAATATCACTTAGATAAATAATAAATACTGAACAAACAAATAAATAAATATAAATAAGTAAATAAGTAAATAAATAAATAAATATATAAATAAATAAATAAATAAATAAATAAATAAGTAGATAAATAAATAAATAAATAAATAAATAATATAAATAATAAATAAATAAATTAACAAACGGGAAAATTAAATGAATGAATGAATAAGTGCATTGACCATATATTTGTGAGGCTACAGAAAAATTGTGCAGTACTGGACTATAAAATTACTGATCACTGTATGGTCAACTTCTGTATACAGAAAAAGAGTTTGTGTAATGTAGATAAATACCTTTCCGGTAAAATACAAAATTAACTACTCAAAATGATAGATAAGACTTTCATGAACAGTTTAAAAAGTCATATTCATAATTTTATGGCTGTCTTACCGCAGTCATGAAACGAAATGTCTCAAAATTAAAACGTCTTAGACCTTGGATTGGAAAAAACTTAGTCAAAAATATACCCAAAAAAATCAAATCAGAAAAAAATGTAAGCTACATCCTCAGAATTCCAGGCTTAAGCGTTATTATCTTAATCTGAGTCAAGCTGTAGAAAATGAAGTTGAATTAAGTCGAGACAAATACTATACTCATAAATTGTGGAGGTTCAAGGGCAATATTAAAGAAGAATGGAAAGCGGTTGACAGCATTCTAAACAAACAAAAAAAAGAAAACAACATAATTTACAACTCTTCGGATATCGCTAATAATTTTAATAAGTTTTTTGTATCTGTTGTTGCTTCTATGAAGCCTTATCCCCCTAAAAATACTTGTAGATGTGAATTGTATTCGGACTTAGTTGCAGATGATTTTCAAAGGGATAGCTTTGTACTGGAGCCTTTTACATCTTTTGAAATATATAAAAACATAAGTCACTACACAGTAAATATTTCAGTACTTCTGTTGGTATAACCAATTGCCTTTTTAAAAAAAATTCCTTCTATCTTGTTGATGCTCTTACGCTTACCATAAATTTAATATGAGTATCAGTTGTGGAATTGTTCCTACATCTCTGAAGGCTGCTGAAGTAAATAGTGGGATAGCACATAGTGGAAACAGAACTTTAACGAACCAGTACAGACCTACTTCGCTATTTTTGACATTAGCAAAACTTTTTAAAAAAGTAATGAAAGATCGTGTAGTGTCCTTCTTAAATAAAAATAAGTTTTTCAGTGACTACCAATTTAGGTTTCGTGAGGACAAGTCTGCAAAAGATGCCATTTTAAAGCGATGCAACGAAATTTGTAACGGCTTTCATAACGGCAATAGTACTATTACTTTATTCGTTGACATTAAAAAGGGCATTCGACATGGTTAAACACAAAATTCTTCTTGGGTTCAGAGGACAATCTTATAATTGGCTTGCATCATATTTAACAGGAAGGTCTCAGAAAGTGAAGATCGCGGAAGTTTTCAGTGATGACTTCTTCTTAGATATTGGTGTACCTCAAGGCTCAGTTTTGGGTCCTATTCTTTTCCTTGTCTACATAAATTCAATTTTCAAGCAAAGCTTTACAATCAATATAACAGCTTTTGCGGACTACATGGGACTTACGTATACCAATAGCACCCTATTAGAATAGATGGTAAATTGATTTGTGTTACGTAAAAAGCGTCAAAACCCACAGCAACAACAAAAAAAAATTCTTCTCCCATCGTGTGCGTTAAGTTTTCAACTGTTTTACGGAAGAAAGCTCTAATGACAATGATGTGAGAAAATAAAAACAAAATCTCTTCGAATATTTTTCGTGCTCAATTCAACATAAACAACAACACTATCGGTGGCAACAGTAATAACATCAGCAGCAGCAAGATCTACATCAATGACTGTCTCACCATCTACACGAGGTCCCTACTGAAAAAGGCTAATGAACTCAAACACAATAACAAATGTAAATACGCGTGGGTTGGAGATTCATCTGTACTTATCAGGAAAAAGGAAGGCGACAGAGTAATTAAAATTAATTCTTTTGAAGATTTTTTTAAACTTGTTGCTTGATTTGTCCTTAATATAGGGTGTCCCAGTTTAACTTTTCATCCTGATAGCTGAAGATTCCTGAAGTTATGGCAAATAAAAAATTGTACAACAGGGTGCGGTCTATTTTCACCACCCTCCAAGTTACAGGCCATTAAAGTGAGGAACCTCTGATTTCGAGAAAAAACTCCTTAAAAGGCCGTAGCTTTCTAACGGATTCAGCTTAAGAAACTGTTGTACACATTTTTGATATACAATTTCAATGTAAATCAAATACTAAAATGTCGTTGAGTTCGATGAAGTCCAGCTAAAATTATGGCATTTTAAAACTAACATTTTGAAAAATCGTTTGACCAATTTCATCAGAAAAATGCGTTTATCTCGAAATTTTCAACTTTTAGGTTAACTTTTTTTATCAAAACTTTTGTCTTCTCTTCATTATCTACGATTTTTATGTATGACTTTTCCACCTACTAACAACTGTTAGTTAGTTATTGCAAACCACTATTTTATTCAGGCAAATGGGTCACAAAATAAATGGTTTGTTCAAATAAAAAAAAAATTTACTAAAAGCTGTCAGTTAACAAGTAAAACAAAGTTGGAGAATCAAGCTAATGGTAGAATTTCCGCTATTTTGTAGAATGGTTTTGTTTAATTCGGTGACAACTTTTGAAATGTGCCGATGTTACTTTATTTACTGATTAAGAGTGAACGAGTAAAGTGTTTAGCAAATGTTGAAGAAAAAATATTTTCGACTCGATATCATTTTCGTTTACGGTTTCTGTAATGAGGGTGCAGGATTAGTTAGATTAGAGTACCAAGGGATGTTCTAGACGGAGGATCCCTTCCAGGCCAACTTTTTCACTGCGTTTCAACCGTCGGCTTAATCAAACAACTCGTCTCAATTCTTGTCTGGACCACATATTTATAAGGCTTCACAGAAGCAGTCGCGTAGCCTACAAAACAATGGCTCATGATCTTTAGATAACTGACCATAGTTTAACTGGCATTCAACTCAATTGTAAAATTACCAGAACCAATCAATCCGAAGTCAGAGAATCTGTCAAGTTAGATTTTGTTTGAACACATTTGAATTTTGAGCTTTGGAGTGAAGTATATAGTGCTCTTTGTCCATCTATTGCTTTTGATTTGTTTCTTAAAAAGTTACAATTTTATATATCGATATGTTGTAAGAATAAAAATAAGAAAATTAACAAATGAAAATGCCTGAAACAGTGGATGTCTATCTCATTATTAAGGAAAATTAAAAAGAAAAAGCAACTGTGTTTACTAGTTAAGAGGCATCCTAATAGTGTTGGGATTAAGTAATACTATGATAGGATCTGTCGCGAGGTAAAAACTGAAATACCAATTTGTAGAAATTGTTATTTTAGCAATAAATTGACTGAAAGTATGGGTAACTCTAAAAAGGAATGACAGGTTATTAATGAAATTCTTAACAAAAACAATCCCAGCGTAGATATCGTTATAGAAAATAACAATTCTGCTATTTTTGAGTGTTTGTTTTTTTATTCAATAATTTCTTCTCTGAAATAGGTTCTATTTCGTTTGATGGCAATTCTACATTTCATTGCGACAATATAATACTTGGATCGAGTTTTAAATCTGAAAGTTTTTTCTTTGAAGAGTTTATTTCTGTTGAAATTCGAAAAATTATAGTTTCCCTTAAATCATCTAATTCCTCTTCTTATGATAATATCTCAATCATGCTATTGAAAAACGTATCTTTTCAGGTTTCTGATGTTCTTATTTTTAATTTTTGTGTGCGTAAAGGTGTTTTTTCTGATTCTGTAAAAACAGCAGTTGTAATACCTCTTTACAAAAAAGGCGATATTATGACATTAAACAAGTACCGTCCCATTTCCCTTTGTCAGTTTTTTTCTAAAATTTGTGAAAGAGGAATAAAATCTAGAATGCTATCCTCTTTAGTTAGGAATCACTTCTTAAGCGACCCTTAATTTGACTTTAGAAGCGGCAGATCTACTGAAAGTGCATTACTAAAGCACTTGGGGAGTTATATAATAGTCTGAATATCTCTCAAGTCCCTTCTAGTCTATTTATTGATGTAACTAAGGCTTTTGACATGTTGAACCATATCTTATTATTAAATAAACTGTTTTATGCGGGTTTTAGGGGCTGTATTCATATCTGGTTTGCTTTTTATTTAAAGAATCGTAAGAAAATGGTAAAAATCAAAAATGTTTTCATTTCCGAAAATTATTTAAATATCGGAGTTCCTCAAGGCTCTGTATTAGGCCCGACATTGTTTCTGATATATGTAAACATGTTATTTATTCAACCTTTTAAGGGCAAAATAACAGCATTTGCTGACCATGCTGCTCTATCGTACTCTAATAAAAGTCTTTTCTCGGATATTAATAACGATTAGGATATATTACGGCGGTGGTTCAAACAGCACAAACTGATAATCAGTAATAAAGCCAAGTTTATGCTGTTTAATATGAAACCTTCAATATGCGTAGACTTGCCTCTATATTACTACTCACTAAGCTGCTTACGATTCTGCTTAGTTGATCCATCTTATCATGGTGTTATGACTTATAACGAAAATGGTAGTTGTAATGACGGTTGCTTTAAAATTGAACACGTTGACAGCATGTTTTGTTTGTCAGGCAAGCTTTCTCGAACACGAACGAATTTTTAGTGCCTTATTAATATTTTCTACTGCCCTATCTAAGTTGACAATATTATCGCACGTAATTGATTAGGTATCCAGGTGTATATTTACCACTTCTGTTTACTTGACCCAAACTACATACCCTGTTCTGAAACTTCATCTTGAGGTGTATTAATCGGTGATCCGACATTGACGCTTCGTCGATTACTCTCCATGCCCTAATTTCTAACCCTTCTGTATTTATAGCGAGGGTGATATCTATCACCTCCTGCCTATTTTTCACCACAAAAGTGGGTGAATTCCCTCTGTTACAAATATTGAGGTTAGAAGATAAAATAAAATCGTACTAACACTCACCTCTTGGGTTGATATCGCCGCTTCCCCTTTGTATATGATGGTTTGCGTCACAGCCCATTACTAGCATAAAATTTTTCTGCCTTGCCAAGTCCTTTAGCTACTCCGAGCTACTCCGAGTCCTTTAGCTACCTATGACCCCGAGTCATAGGGGAGGTAGGCCGAGGTCAGACGGAGTGATTTGCCACACTCCCTTTCGCAGGTTGCCGCTGTCAGATCTTCTGAGCTCTAATTATTCAAAAAGAATGCCTCTATATGGTTTTTGATAAGGATGCACATCCTGATCTTACCTTCTGCTTTATAGAAAAACTCGTCATTTTTCAGCCTAAGGCCCTGGATTTTGTTGTCCTTATTGTTCCAGGGCTCTTGTATGAGTACGGCTGTGACGTGCTGTCTGGTGATATGCTCCACCAGACAGGCCGTTGCTGCCTCACTGTGGTGCAGGTTTATCTGGAGTACATCCATCGTCTTGGGGGGATACCTGCTTGTCCTTTCGTTTGGTCGGCTTAACCATCAAGCGACCCATGCTGTACCTTACACATACCTTTCGATTTTTCGAGGTATGGTAAGCAGTCCTTGATGAGGGACATCAGAAAATGCTGCCCATAGTGCCTTCTAGTCTTGAGGACTCTCCATGTATCGGCCTTTAGATCCCGATTCTACACATGTAGTAGGCCCAGGAGCTTCTCAGGGTACGTGCTGGGATACGGAACCCATACCCATTCTGTCAGCAGAGTGTATTTCGCCAACTCTGCCACCATCGTGCATTTTATCTTAATGCTTTCCCAAGCATCGCATACCCTCAGAATGAAGAGTCTGAAGAAGTCCACAGAAGACGAATTCCCACAAGCTACAACCTTGCATCCGCCCTCCCAACCAGTGCCGTCAGATTAAAATTCCCCGTTTCCTGTGGTGGATAATTTCTTCAACAGGACGTCTCGGAACTCCTTCTCGACGTTTTTTCACTAGTCGATTGTTAGGCGACCGCAAGGCTCCAGCTCCCTTCACCTTTTTTGCATTGATCGGCACCACGACGTCATCGGATCTGCCTCTCTTACTGCTGAAACTGCCTTCTTTCCAGAGACGCTATTAATTTTGCCGCGTATGAGGTAGATGCCGCCCGATTGGCTTCGCCTCCCGCCATTGTAGCTGCATCGCCCCTGCTTGCCGCCTGTTGAGTAAGCGATTTGTTGGCTCAAAGGTGGCTTTTTCCCATTCGCTTAAGCTGCTGGGATCATATTTTGCTACCTTACGCCTAGCGTTACATAGCAAAACGCTTGCCTTTGGTGTGCGTTCTTCGCACTCTTAGCAGCAGCAATGGAAGCGGCAAGCACAGCGACTGAGCCTGCTGTTTCCCCTTTTTCCACCACCGCAGCCTTGCCCTTCTTTCTTTTCCATGGAAGTAGTTTGGCAGCGGATGTTCCAGCCGCCTTGGCTACTCCTTCGACCCAGGTCCTGCTCTGCGTATCACCGATGTGGGTACCAGCCTGCTCACTGGTGAAATCACTCTCGTTAGCTATTGTTCCTTCGAACACCTCACTATCGCTTGCCAGTAGCTCCACTTTTTCCATTTCCCCTACCAGAAGGGAGATGGATGAAGTCGAAATTTCGTCTTCACTCACCTCTAACTCTTCTTGGACGGTGATGGTCTGTGTTGTGTTTTCTTTGTTTTTTGTTTTTCCATTTTTAAAATTTGTTCTGGTTCCCATGAGTACGACCGGAAATAAAAGGTCAGTCCAGGCAGCGCCGCCACACCTGGGCAAGGCTGAATATAACAGGTCCGCGCCAAAGCGCCAAGCTCATTCGCGGTTGGTTTGACCCCAAACCCTGCATCCTTCGGCATGGTTTGCTATATGCTCATACCACCACTGGAATCAGGTTTGGTAGTTCTTAGTTCGCTACTTCTCAGCAGACGGTAGTCAGAGACTTAGGCCTCCGCACCGGCGTCATTGAAGATGATGCTATCGTCAAGGTGCCAGCACGCGGAGGTTCTATAGTTTTACGTAACTCGTGTTTTGATCCATGCTTTCTTGCATTTCTTTTACGATTTATGTTTGGGATATGGGAGGATGCATTCATATGGTATGAATCTTACCATATTCAAATTTTAGATTATTCCAATGCTGTATTCGTTGAGGACGGAACATTTTTCTATAGAGTGAAAAACCATTTTACTAACGCCTTCACAGCTAACATCTTTTTCATTAGCTATGTCTGATTTGCATTTGTAGCACTTTCTTGAGATTTCTTTTAATTTAGCGATGTACACCTGAGTTTAAAAAAACTTATTTTTGTTTTTTTAATTTTATTTTCACTGCAAATGAAATGGCTTCCTATCTCTTAGAATGACAGTTGTTTTTCGGACACTGTCATCGTATATATCACCAAATAAAATAAACCTGTCTCAGAAGCATGGTCTTGAATTTTTGAGAGGATGATGAAACTATAACATGTTCCTTCCGACTATTACGATTCCTGAGGACTTAATCCAAATTCTCGCTGGAGACGTCTTCAAATAAGGAGAGTTGAGGATTGTTTTCGTTTTTTAGGAGAGGAACCGAGTGCTCATGGTAACTATTTCCGTCTATAGGGCGATCGTAAAGTTTTATAAATGTTATTAAAAAATATGCATTTTCGAGGAGCTTCCTAACGCTATTTTGGCTCCATCCCCAAAGCAGTAAAAAGAAAAATAATTATACGTATAAATAAAAATAAAACAGGTGTTGGAAAATAGTTAAGCGAACCCTAGTATATAAACATATATGTATAAAAAAAAACACTAAACAAGTCAAAATAGTCATTAACAATTGAAAACACCTACCTACAATACCTACGCATACCCAAGACATGTATGTAACAACAAACTTTCTTGAATTCATATTGGTATTACAATTCACTATAAGCTTACCTTACCTTTCTTTAGATTGTTATTTATCTAAAAAGCATAAAACAAACACATATCTAAAAAACTATTTGACTGACATTTGCTTGAAACAGCAGTTACACAAAGAAAATCCCCACATGGCACGGATCAAAGTAGCGCCCGGATTATATATTAAATATCTTTGTTTCTGCTAGAACAGATATCTGCCTAGCGATTGCGGGTTATATGTATTTCAACAGCATTAAAGATTTGAAGTTTGAAAAGCGATAAATTTCCATCAATCTTAAGGTGTCATAGAATATCGTCTGATACCAATCGGAAAAGAACCCCAAAGATATTCACACTAAGCACAAATAAAAAATGAAAAGATATCCGCTTTGAAAACTTAAGACTTGTTTGGTTTTCTTAATACAAAAAAAAAACCCACAAAGGCTAGGCAAAACAAAATAATTTAAAGCTAAACCCACAACGATATGCATGTGAATACGAGTACAAACATATTCGGTAAAAAGTTATTTCTATTTTAACTGTTCTAAGAACGTATCTTCAATAAAGCACATTGAATTTAATGTAATGTTTCTTAATTGAAATTGGAAAATCAGTTCTGAAATAAAGTGTCATTCGATGCACAAGCTATGGGGATCCAAAACACGCCATGATTTACTGGCGGTAAAGCAATATTTGAAGAGCGATAAATCACTGATTCGTGCTCGTCGCGCTTTTTTCCCCCACCTCAATATTAAACTACTAACTGGTCTCCCGAGCACGCAATTGATATAGTCATGGGTACCAACGTTTAGACAAAAATGTATAAATGTCAACAGAACTCTTCGTCAGAAACGACATCCTAAAATATGACCCAAGTTCAGGACAAAATTACGTGGAATTCGCTATAATCAGTGAAATTGATTCCGGACTCAAGTAGAATTAAAACAGCAACAGTGCAGGTTATTTTGAATAGGATATTACAGCTCCTAAACAAAGATGACTATCTTCTGCGATAAACGTTTCCGAACATTTTTCATTTTCATTTTATTTTATTTCAAACAGATATCATTAACATTATATTTATTCTTTCCTGCGAAGCTTTTGGGCTTATCTGCGGGAGGACGTATATCACATGCACATTTATCATTTATTTACATATTTATTTACATATTTTTATTTTTTTCAGCATTAATATAATACTTAACGAGTATTTATTAAAATACTTTTATGGACCTTTTTTTTCTTTAAATGAATAAGTTTTGTTTGCAAATAAAAAAACAGGAAATAAACTAGATTTTTCCTGGGCATTTATGTTTCTGTTTCAAGATAATGTCGCGTTATTTTTCTTTTTCTTATCTTGACTTCACGAATCTTTGTAGAAGGCACAATGCACAATAACTTACATTTCGTTTTCCATCTTCATTTGTGACAGTTGGAAGCAGGTGTATTGCTTGGATCGTCAAAATACTCCGATGCTATACCCATTTCGTAGATCTACTTAATTTTAAAGTTCATATGTCGCTGGTATTGCTTTTTGACATTAGCATCCCAGCTGTGTCCTGTATATTTTGCAGCTTATCGATGTGCGTTTGCACTGCACTTCCCTATGCCGATATTTCATACTTTAACCTTGATTCTGTGCGTTCATTTTCATTTTCATTTTAAATGCATTTTTATTTAATTATTTAGTTGACACTTACAAGCTATACAAAAAAACGCTTAAAAATTGGCAATAACTTAAAAACAATTTTATTGTAACCTACTCGCCCCATACCGGTACTTAATGCCTAAAAATTATTTTTCTTATTTTTATACTTATAACGATAACAATTTAAATTAATCAAACATTTTTAAGTAGCCAAAAACTTGTTTTTTTTTTTTAATATAAAACTTAAAACGAAAACCATTAATCTACCTAAAAGTAATATATTACACAATATAGTAAAATTTTTTCTTTAATTTTGCATGAATCACCCCCTATTTTAGCAGAGTACCCATTCCAGTTCTTTTTTTTTATATTCTTTCTTTTAAAATCCACCCTAATCCTACCTAAAATTATGTAAACTGGACACGGATATTAAATTAGACTGATGACCGACTTGGCTTCCTAGTGACGCTTTCTTGTACTAGAGGAATTCGACGAAGAAGCTTCTTCACCATCAAAATTGCTGGAGCTGCTGACTGAGCAACATCCCTCATGTCGCGACTCCCTAGCTATACTGAACCGGGGACGCTCCGCACCGCCGTGTGCGACGTCTATGTCGTAGTTGAGTCGCCCGACCGCAGCTGTTCGAGCAACGTGGAAGATTAGCGGCACAGCCAATCTGTCCTCGATCAGACCTTTACTATCTAGATAGAGGAACTCTTCTGGGGGAATAATTAGGGAAGTAAGCCCCGGAGATCAGGTGGTTCGATGAGGTTATTGCTCCTGCAATGTGGCTTCGAGTCAACTTTATGACGAAATTGTCCACTCTTATTACGTTCGCCCTATTGTACAAGACCTCATTACGATAGAATTTTATGTACTCAGACTCTGGTGTTCTGCATAAGCGAAGACAAGTCCTAAGACAGGTCCTAAGACAAACCTTCTCAAACACCCGAATCTTTTCCAACAAACTTGCTCTCATGTTGAACCACACGGGACATCCAAATACAAGCATGGGCCTGATAAGGGCCATGTAGCAGATCACTTTCACCCTCGCATCGAGTTGGCTGTTATAAAACAGTCTCTTTGTAAGGGCAAAAGCACCTCTGGCTCTGGCCAGAGCAATATCTATATGTATGTTAAAATACAGATATTGATCTAACCAGATCCCAAGGTATCTGACTACATTTCGACAAGCAAGTGGCTGTCCATGTTGTCCGACGATAGAGAACTTTCGCCAATTCTTTCTGGTACCACTAGAGACCCCAGACAAAGGCGTCCTAAACAGAATGGTTTCCGACTTCTGAAAGTTGATTTTCAACCTCCAGTCGTCGCAATATCGCTTAATTTTGTCGAAGTCACGTTGCAAAAGTATATTAATGACCTCAAATTTGGACCTGATATGTACGCGATTAAGTCGTCTGCGTACGCTATGGCATGGTGATTTGAACTTATCAGATCACTTGTGTAAATGTTGAATAGGATCGTTGCAGACCGTTTTTAACGTTAAATGTTCCAGCAGAAGTCACATCGCCACTCTCCACGATGAACTGTCTACTGGAGAGCATATCAAAGAGAATATACAGCAGTGGTTTACTAATGCCCAAACTGCCGCCCGCGATCGGGCAACAGTAAAAGGGTATCATAACCCCCTTAGGCGCGCGTAAATTATTAAAAAAAAAAAAAAAAAAAAAAAAACAATTTAGACGCAGCATGAATCATATCATGACCCGCATTGAAACCGAATTGATTATCCGGAACTATATGTTTGTCCTCAACCCATTTAGTCAGGACTCTATTGATCACCTTCTCGAAAACCTTACAGATATTAGGAAGAAGACTGATCGACCGTCACTGAACCCGAGCTCTGTACGTGAGTGGTAGACATGTTTTTAGACGCAACTTGAGGATTTGAAATGGATAGATGCAAGTGCAAATAAGGTTTTTCTAAGTTTGTTCCTGTGACAAATGGCAAGATATTTACATGTAAATAACGAGCTCAATATTTTCTCCAGCTGCTGTATTTCTACATCTATATGTCCCCAAAACACATTGAGATTTTGGGTATCTTGGGCGGCGAATATGCATTGTTTTTCTCTGCTTGCTTCATTTACCTCGTCTTGCATTACTTTCGTAGCTTTTTCTGGCGACTGGTGAGACATAACGATGGCCGTCTTGTACGCATATGCAAACGGTATACTCCTCTTCGAACACAGGAGTGACTGCATACGACCAAAAACTGAGGCAAAAAATACTACAATGTCCCAAAGGTAGTAACAGTTTTTTGTCGTTCGTCAAAAATATTAGAAATTCTGTCTCATCCTCCATCCCAACGCTCATTTACAATGACATTCCAGCTGTCGGCCTTGACCAACCAGTCCGCTTGCTGAACACTTTGCGGCCAGCTCACCACTCTCAGATTGTGTTTTGTCTCAGCCTACACTTGAATGCGTGGAATCTTCAATGGGACGAATCCACTTTCGCACTCGTGTAGTAGCAAGAGTTCTTAAAGACTTAACATTCACAAATCCGCTGGTTCAAATGGTATATCTCCCCTCCTTCTGAAGAGGTGTTCTTCCTCGCTGGCAAAACCACCTCGTAAGCTTTTTCATCAATCCTACTCTTTAGGAGTCTTTCCCAGCAGATAGAAAACAGCATTCGTCCAGCCCGTCTCTAAAAAAGGCGGATCTTCCTCTCTCTCCTCCAACAGACCAATTTCACTTACATCCCTTTTTTCCAAGGTCATGGAAACCCTGATAAACCATCAGCTCATGAAATATCTGGAAACACAAAAACTTTTCAATGACCGGCAGTACTGTTTTCGTAGCAACAGGTCCACTACTGATATGATGGCAAGTCTCACCGAAAAGTGGAACCAAAACGCACATCAATCTGGCGAAAGCAAGATAGTTGCACCTAATATTTCTCAGGCATTTGACAGAGTTTGGCATCAGGCTCTTTTGTCGAAAATGAATGCTTTCAGGATCAACAACTCTCTTCTTCAATGGAATAGAAATTACCTTTCGGAAGGTTCAATTCAAGTTGTGTTGGATGGTTTCAAAGTCTGATATTCACAAAATAAATGCTGGTGTGCCCCAGGGCTTCGTTCTGTCTCCGACACTATTTTTAAATTTTCATTAACGATCTCTTGTCCGCTACTTCCAATCCAATATATTTCTTTGCTGACGACAGTACTCTCTGCTTTTCATATTCGTTCTCGGACTCACGTCCTTGTTTTCGGCCGTAGAACGGGAACGGCAGCGTATGTTAAGCTGATATTAACAGCATAACTAAATGGGGGACCGCTAACAGACTTGAATGGAATATCCATGAATGGCACTTGCATCGCCGAACCGATAAACTTTCCATTCTCGGTATGTATGTCAATGACAACTTACGTTGGAATGACCACATAGTCGGTGTCACCAAAAATGCTGCGAAATGTCTTGGTTTTCTCTAGCGATGCAAGAAATATTTCACCTCTGTGCACCTGCCAGATAGAATCCAAAACTGTGTGATAAAACTCATGTGAAATTCTTTCAATAGCACTGATAAGATAATTGTGGTCGAGCAGATCAAAAGCTCTAATGCAATCCAAAAATATCACCAGAGCATGGTTAAGTCTGCTCAGATTTGCATTAATTAAATTTGCAATTTTTTCCAGAAATTGATTGGGAGTTTTTCCCTTTTAAAAACCTTAGAGATGAAACTCCATAATCGATCTGCTACCACTCGTTCCACGATCTTTTCTATGGACGGCAGTATTCTGACCGGATGTTTTTTATCGCCTTCCTTATGGGTTGGCTGTACATCCGCCTCTTTGAGTTTTTTTGGAACTGTTTCTGTTGAAAATGTCAAGCTTATTAATTTGGTTACTGTTAGTGTAAGGATATCAGCATAGGTTTTTAAGTCAGCGGCTGTTATTTCATCTGCTCCTGATGCTTCTTGGGCATTAAGTCTGTATTTGATATTTACTTCAATACACTCCACATCTCCTACGAATATTGAATCACGAATCACAGTGCTTCTGTGCGTCGATTTTACTGTATTGTGCGTGTGGATTATACATATAGTAGATGCACCTTCTTGGAGAAAAAGCTTGCAAATTTATTACACATTTCCGTTGAAGTCCTGGATGTGAAACTTTTCGTATTCATGTCTTCTAAGGAAGGTCTTTTACGTCCTAAAACCTCCTAATACTTAACATACACGTTTTTTTTATAAATCCTTTATTGACAGGTCGAATTTTGTTTTATAGTATTGATTTTTCACTGTGTTTATTTGTTTATTCACTTCATTACGTATGTTTTTGCATTCAATGATATATGTATGTTGAATTACTTCCATAGTTTCCCCATCTCCGGTAGAGTACATCCATTTCCTTACACTTTTCTAATAAAACCCTCGTTCTCCATACGGCATCCTTCCTATGATGTTTGTGAGAATTGAATGCCCCTGAGTCCCCATAAATTAGTCTTAGTTGTTGATTGTGCTGTTGTCCAAATCTAAGTTCTAATTATTTCATTTACTTTACTATTCATCAATTTTGTTTGCACGAGCTTATGGTTTTGTATTAAGGGATCATTATAGACTCCGTATAGCGTGATATAGTTGTCTGAGATATCGGATTCAATTATAACCGAAAAAGCTGGGGACACAGGCAAGTTTACGAATGTATGACCAATTAATGTCCAACTTCCCAGATTCGGCTCAACTCTTGTGTCACTTTTAATTACATTGCAAAGCCCATTTGACGAATCAGTACTTTGTATGTATTTGTATTGTCTTTTAAATTAATATTCACATCTCCCTGGCACGTTTCGTGAATGTAGTTACTGTCAGACAGGGGCAGTATGTAACAGGGTGGAATCATATTATTCGTTTTTCTCCTTCATGCGTTTTTCATATTTGCGGAACAGAATGATCAGTTCGCATACTTTAGTTGAATTTTGTGTATGCAAATAGATAAATGGGGGTGGCCGTGGTGTAGTGGTACTAGCTATCGCTTCTCGCATTCGCAACCGTCACAACAACAACAGAAGCTGAAACAGCTGCAACAGCAGCAACAACAACGGCAGCAAAAGCATCAGCAACAGAGACAACAACAACAGCCAGAGCAGAAACCCACCAAACAAAAAGTGCCACCAATCAACACATTTAAATTGGAGTTAAAGGACACCATCGAACTGTGAAAGTCGGCCAAAGGCAACAATTTTTTTATAAAAAGATTATCGCTAGATAGGCATGCGATCCACTGTAACACAGTGGAGCGCTATCATAAAGTAAGAAATTTATTGAGGGATTCGACGACGGAGATCTTCTCCTACACCCCTAAGGGTGAAAAGCTGCAAACAATGCTGCTGAGGGGATTGGAACCGTCGACTGGTCCGGAGGAGCTCCTTGCACTGCTGAAAGAGAGGGAGTGCGAAGGGCTCAAATTCGTGGGGGTTAAGCCGTTTGTCACGACTAGAGCTAAAAGGGAGAAGCGGGAACTACCGTTCTGCCTGGTTCAGCTAAGTTCCAACAGCAAACTGGATGGTCTAAGGAGCATCAAAGTCCTAGACTACCAGATTGTACACTGGGAAAAATTAAGGAGGAGCGAAAACATTTTACAATGTGTTCGCTGCCAAAGGTTCGGGCACGCCGCGTCGAACTGCGAAATGCAGCCTCGATGTGTGAAGTGCGGAAAGAACCACAAATCCGAGGAATGCGCTCTAGGTAAGGACGGAGCGTCTGAAAAAAGCCAACTCTCTTGTGCTTTATGTAGGAACACGGGACACACCGCAAACTATCGGGGTTGTCCTAAATTCCAATACATCAAAAGAGTAAATCTGGCTCGGCAGCAGAAAGTGGAAGTTAAACGTCCACTCGTGCAGGCACAAACACCAGCCGTTACTCCCCAAGTTACCTACGCCCAAATGGCGGCAGGTAGGGGAACTACGGTACAACAAGCAAAGGTAGCTTCTCAGGCCCCAGCGCCTAGAGCTCCAGAACCTGTACCTGACATGCTGGCTATCTTGCTCTCTATTCAGGGGCAGATGGCTCAGCTTCAGCGTCAAATACAGGAACAGGCTACGCGGGTAGATCAAATATACGCGCTGCTGCCGGGCCTAACGCACCTCCAGTCGTAATGGGTTCGTACATGGCGGAGCAAACCCTGAAGGTCCTTGCAGTGAATGTTAATTCACTGATTAGGTTCGAACGAAGAGCCGCACTGTTTAAGTTGCTTAAAGACCAAGCCCCTGATGTGCTTTTGGTTAGCGAAACTAAGCTTACCAAAAGACACAAGATGAGGCACAGAAGGTATGAAGTATTACGAAGAAACCGACCCAATTCCATTCAAGGAGGAGGCGTTGCGATCTTTGTAAGAAAGGGACTGCGTTTCAAAAGAGTATATAGTCGTGTAGTACGTAGGTTTCAGGTGCTGGAAGCATGCATCATGTACATCCCTCTCCGTAGTGGAAAGCGGTTATACATGGTGTCTGTTTATGCATCTAAGGCTACTCAATCCACCTTATTCATCTCAGAGCTCGAGACACTTTTTCGATTTCTGAGGCTGGAATTGGAAGACAACTATTTTATTATCGGCGGAGATTTCAACGCCAAACATAGAGATTGGGGAAATAATATACCAAATACTAGAGGGAACCTACTATTCAATTGGTGGGGTCAGCACAGTGTGATGTATCGACTCGGGCCCAAAGCGACGGATAGTCCGTCATTTCCAAGACACGGGTCCTATTTGGATCTCCTGCTGTTCGACTCACGAATACAACTGACGTGCACTAACCAACAAACTACAAACTGTCTACGCACTTTCGTATATGATAGTGACCATTGCGGTCTCAGCACCGAAATAACTGTTCCCAACGAGATTGCGGAATTGGATGAGTTTGTACAAAGGCATTCCTACAATTATAGTGGGGTGCGTTGGACACACTTCTCAAGATTACTGACGAGAGCACTCTCCTCGAATTCGCTCTACCCACCGTCCAACAGAAATCTGTCAAACGAGGAGATTGACAGGTATCTAAAACTAATGGACGAGACAATCAAACGAACAATGGACAAAACGATACCTCGGTATCAACATACTGACAACGAAGACTTATTCCGCAACGCAACTATTGACGCACTGCACCGACATAAAAGTAGACTGCTGTCAAGACTTAAAACCTTGTACAGACAGTTTACCGACAGACATAACCCGGAGATCATGACACTGAAGTCGTCGATTAAAAACCTCCAAACATTAATAAAGGTAAATTACAGAAACTCTGTAAGTTTGTATTGGGGCAATAAAATTCGGGCTGTAAACACCAGCAACCCGAATATGTTCCCGCATATAAATAAATTATTTCGGAGAAATAGAGAATTTAGTGACGAGAATATGTCAAATAACGTCATTACCAACGACAGGGTACTACCCCCTTTCATTTCGAAGGAAGAGCTCCAAATGATCTTCGGATCGCTGAGAAGTAAGAAATCAGTGGGAACCGATGAAATACCGAACATTGTACTTCGACATCTCCCACTAGAAGCGGTGGACATTTATACCACCCTGTTTAATAATGCAATGAATAATGCACATTATCCAGCGCATTGGAAAACTACGGTGGTACATCCTATACATAAAAAAGATAAAGATACTTCCAATCCGGCGAATCTCCGCTCGATCAGTCTTCTTCCAAACATCAGTAAGGTTTTCGAGAAGGTAATCAATACAGTCCTGACTAAGTGGGTTGAGGACAAACATATAGTTCCGGATAATCAATTCGGGTTCAAGGCAGGGCATGACATCATTCATGCTGTGTCGAAACTGGTTTCTGATATCCAATGGAACAAAGGCAAGACTTGGAGAAGGCCTTCGATACCGTATGGTTAGAAGGACTCTTTTTCAAGCTGGAAAGGTTGGGCATTAGTAAACCACTGCTGTATATTCTTTTTGATATGCTCTCCAGTAGACAGTTCATCGTGAAGAATGGCGATGTGACTTCTGCCGGAACATTTAACATTAAAAACGGTTTGCAACAAGGTGCGGTAAATTCGCCGATCCTGTTCAACATTTACACAAGTGATCTGATAGGTTCACTTCCCCACAGCATAGCGTACGCAGACGACTTAATCGCGTACAGATCAGGTCCAAAGATTGAGGTCATTAACATACTTTTGCAGCGTGACTTCGATAAAATTAAACAATATTGCGATGACTGGAAGTTGAAAATCAACTTTCAGGAGTCGGAAACCATTCTGTTTAGGACGCCTTTGTCTGAGGCCTCTAGGGATACCAGAAAGAATTGGCGAAAGTTCTCTATCGTCGGACAACATGGACAGCCACTTGCTTGTCGAAATGTAGTCAGATATCTTGGGATCTGGCTAGATCAATATCTGTATTTTAACAAACATATAGATGTTGCTCTGGCCAGAGCCAGAGGTGCTTTTGCCCTTACAAAGAGACTGTTTTATAACAGCCAACTCGATGCGAGGGTGAAGGTGATCTGTTACATGGCCCTTATCAGGCCCATGCTTGTATTTGGATGTCCCGTGTGGTTCAACGTGAGAGCAAGTCTATTGGAAAAGATTCGGGTGTTTGAGAGGGCTTGTCTTCGGACTTGTCTTCGCTTATACAGAACACCAGAGTTCGAGTACATAAAATTCTATCCTAATGAGGTCTTATACAATAGGGCGAACCTGATAAGAGTGGACAATTTCGTCATTAAGTTGACTCGAAGGCATATTGCCAGAGCAATGACCTCATCGAACAACCTGATCTCTGGGGCTTATTACCCCAATTATATGTATCACGAGAGAGTTCGCTTTGACGGCTTTATTCCTCCAGAAGCGTGGAGCGTTCCTCTATCTAGATAGCAAAGGTCTGATCCAGGACAGATTGGCGGTGCCGCTAATCTTCCACGTCGCTCGAACAGCTGCGGACAGGCGACTCAAGGGATGTTGCTCGGCAGCACCAACAATTTTGGTGGCTGGTTGAAGGAGGGGAGGGTTCGTCGTCGAATTCCTCAAGTAATATGTAGCTTATTGTGAAGCAAAGTGGGCCAGGCTAATTTTTTTAGCCATGTTCGGCTTACATAGTTTTAAGTAGGTTTAAGTTAGATTTTAAGAAAAAAAATATTTAAAACCAAAAAAAAAATAAATAAAAAATAAATTTTATATATATATATTATTTTATATATATGTATTTTATATATATATATGTACATATATGTATATATTAAGTATATATGTATTATGTGCGTATTAGATGTAAGTAGATTAACATTTATTTTTAAGTAGTCTGTAAGTTTTTAGTTTTAGGTTTTTATAATTAATTAATAAGTCCATATACTAAGTTTTTCTTAAAATCTATTTTCTTAGTTTAAGTTGTAAATAAATATAAAATTAAATATAATGTAATATACGTCGAAAGACTTAGTTTAAGTGTTAGGTTTAATTTAGAGTGCCTGCATGGGGCCATTAAGTTAGTATAAGATTACTTGTAAGTTATTTAAGCGTTTTTTGTTTAGCATGTAAGATTTAATTAAGTGTATAAATAAAAATGTATTCAAACTGAACTGAAAACTGAAACTGAGCTATCGCTTCTCACTCGGAAGGTCAAGGTTCGAATTCTAGCCACAGCAAGTTTTCATTTGTGTAATTGGAACTCAGTCAGAAAAATCTGCGTGTGAAGGCATAACACTGACATGTAGATTTGGCTGTTGTAGGGTTTTCAAGCACAAAAAACAGCCGTTAAAATTCACAACCTCACATTCCGAGAGAAGAAAAATCTCTCCGTCCTATTCGGACTCCCACCCCTGGAGAGTCAATATCGAAACCAAACACACATGAGTTTCAAACCACTACATCACAAACTTTCCTATCTCCTCCTTCTATCTTTCCGCCCGCGCCCAGGCAACAGTATAAGGGTATTCATAACCCCTACTATATAAACCGTTGTTTTATGAAAATAAAACGGTTACGTCCTTACGAGATGAAAAACTGTTTTTTTAACTTGTTCGTTTTATTTATACCCACTCCTAGTCTCAATACCGCAAAAACTAAAGCTATGATCATAAACAGAAGCAGAAAAAGCCAAATGTTCCCTCCTATAATTCTTAATGATATAACTGTTGAGTACGTCGATAACATAAAAAGTCTTGGGATATATGTATTTACTTCAGTAAAAGCTTGAATTTTAATATTCACGTAAACGAAGTTTTATCGAAAGTTTATAGTGCTCTACGAGATCTAAGTCCAACGATAAAGGATTTTCCGGCAACTGTTAAGTTTAAGCGTATTAAAGCTTTCTTTTACCACAACCGAAATATATTCCGACATGGATTACAGATCCAAAACGAAATATATCGTGGCACACAATAGTTGCGCGAAACTTATTTTTATATACTCGTAAGAAGGTCGGATCACGTTTCTAAATTGACAAAAAAAGTAACAGGCTGTTCATAAATAGCTCTAATCAACTAAAGAACTATTCAAGTACTTAAAAAAAATTATAACAACTAAAGAACCAGATTACTTATTTGGAAAAAAAACTAAATTCGCGACTAATCCAAGAACAATGAAAATAATTCCATCTAGTCATAAGTTTTTAACTACAAGCCGGCAGTTTATATGTACGTGAGATTCATACTGGGAATGAACTACCCTTCCATATTAAACGGACAAATAACACAACTATTTTTACTAGAGAAGCTTTCAAATACTATGGGCAAATTTAGTAATGGAATATATGTAAATACCCTCATCTATACCCTTATCTACCTCTTTTTACTTTTCATCTTTTCTGTCTCCTTGCTTTTTCTACTTTCCTTTATTAATTTCACTTCTATCCATTTTATTTTATTCAATATTTTATCTAATTCATAACACATAATAATGTAATATAAGCATTGCTTGTACAATTTAATATAAGATTATATCTTACTTGCTGATTTTTGTTAGTAAACACACGCGAAAGTTACAATGATAGATTATTATACGAGTACATACGAGTATTTTAAAGAAAGTTTAAAATCAAAACAATTAACTGATCGAGAACCACTGAGCTGAACCCGACTGTGCCCTGTCGAACATCGATGAAGACTTCCTCTTTGCTTTTGTCGTCTGTCACCTCGTCAACTCTCTTTCCATTATATCCAGTCTCAAATGTCTATGGAACTCAACACGCTGTGTCAAGTCCACAGTTTTAACCCCAGGCTTAGCACCATCTAACCACCGCATATCCGAATCACGACGGCTATTACCTTTGGTGGAGTCATTATGTCTCGAAGATAATATTGCCCACATTGCCATCGGCTTTTATGCTTTTATAGTATAAACAATATTACCTCCGTGACTCAATGAGAGTAAATAGACCCCAAACTACTGGGTCAAATGTAAACAACCTAGTGGACGACGACTCATACTGCCAACAAGAGTAAACAAACCCCGAACAACTGGGCCGATGTAAACAAACGCGCGACACTCATGCTGCTGACTTTGGAGATCGATTATATCGGGCGCAGATTCGGTGATCTGAAACTACTTTGACAATTAATGGATTATTTAATGGATTTGCATTATTAATAGAATACTTAATTAAATAACTTAGCAATTCTACATAAATATATACAATACAATAAAATAATTTTTGCACTTGGGAATTTTTCTGTTTCCGTCGATAAGTGATGAAACTGCAGCAGTTTTCCGATTGAATTGCTTCCTTTTTGTGGTAACAACATGTTTGAATATATTGCCCTTGTATGAGCCAAATTAGTTTACTAAATTGTTTAAAATTATTGTTTTACCAAATTTATGGCCATTATTACTGTTAAAATGGAAAAAGAAATCACAGGAAAAAAAATGTTGAGATCAATCCGAATCTGCATCATGTCATTCCAAAATGTCAAAAATTGCAAGGCATTACAATATGAGGCAGAATGAAAGGCATCACAAAATTGCATCACAAAAGCATCATGGAGTCAATCTTTTATCATTACGCATACTTTTGCTAAAACCGCATACTATTTCATTTGGCTGCATGTCTATAAAAACGTTTACATGAAACTAATAGCGCAAAGAATTTTAATTTATATTACTATTTTTTGTTCATAGTTTCGTTTCGGAATTTAAAAAAAAAAATCCGTTTCAATTAATTGTTGAATCTTTAGTGGTTTGCATTTAATGGAATTAAAATAGAGATAAGAGCTACAAGTTCACTGTGTAGTGAATGCATACCACACGTTTATCAGTAAGAATAATTTTGAATGCAGAAAATAACAATTAAGCCTACGAGTACATAATAACAAAGTTATGCAGAAACGAAAATCAACAATTTTGCAATGCTTCGAATTCCTGTGAGAAGTCGGTTTTACAAATTTCAGGAGTGAATTGAGTATGAATTTCTACAGTTTATGGTACGAAAACTAGGTATGATAACAACATATTACTGACTTATTCGCAGGCAATAATTATCATAGGTCTACGTCGCTATCTCTAATAAAGAAGTTCGTCAGAATCTTAGAAGGGATGTCTAACTGGCAGAATTTTCATCAAGCGAAGAAATATCATAGAAATGTATCATGTGTCGATATTTTACTAGCTAGCTAGTGGCTGGTATTATTCAGGAAAGCACTTTTCAGCTTGTTCCATAGTTTAGTTTGAAATAGCTCATTCCAAAAAATATTGTTTTCAATGTTTTGCTATTTTAACATTTTCTTAGACGATTGAAGAAGCGAGGGATAGAGAGTAAACATAGTTATAAGTGTGATAAGACCATAGCTCAGGCACTGCTTTTTAAAATTAAAGAATTATAGTTGACAGATCCAGTGAGAACTCAGTTATTCAGAAATGTTATTCCATTGATAGATAATTTGGTTTCAAACGAAACCCAATGCTATACACTGGTACCAACGAAACGTTCGCACCGAAACCATACCTCGTGAAAGCGTGTACTAGGACCAGACACTAGTTTCAATGCTATAGAAAACATGATGATGAGCTAGCCAGGGCTATACA
This sequence comes from Volucella zonaria, assembly GCA_963966105.1. Lineage (NCBI taxonomy): Eukaryota > Metazoa > Arthropoda > Insecta > Diptera > Syrphidae > Volucella > Volucella zonaria. The sequence goes on along the minus strand of OZ014533.1, from coordinate 56,859,576 downwards.
GTACTGTCAAAAATAAAGAGAATATTGCGTCTAGATAAAATAATTGATTAATTGTCATGGCTACTAGACATTAACGTTAGGGAGCTCGCGAAAACAATCGCCAACTACAAAGAGGATTCTGGAATCAGAAAAACAAAGGACTGCTATGACGAAAGTGGACATCACTTGGCAGCATGACTAATTTATACATGAGACAACTAGTAAAAACCGCCAAAAATTCAGTTTTTGACAAAGAAAAGAACCGCAGATCTGCCAATATTGCTGCTGCGAGTTCAACCATATTCACCAGTGAGGATAGAATATCAAAACACTTGCTTGACCCCAATGGCGAGCTAATTGAATGCTGTAGTTCCAGGAAAATAAGACTCACCATATCCAGCAGTGCTTAGAATAATTTTGGGGCAGTATCAAGTGAAACGCAATATGCAATTATCTCCTTGATTTCATACTTTTATTTGACCTGGTTGTCAAAACGTTTGCCCTCAGCCATACAGACAAAAGGAATCCAATTAGCGCTATTCAACAAGTACGCTTAGGCGATAAACGCTAAGGAAATAATTATCGAATGCTTCCATATCAGGAAAAATCTTTCTTTTTCTGTCTGTCCTATTTTTCTAAAAACTTAACATGTGCTGAGGCACTTTAAGTGTAGTCATATTCACTTGCGTCTTAACTTATTTAAAAAAAAAAAAAACAAAACAAAAAAGCCACAGGTACATTGAATTCAGAATCAGATAGCCTAGTTGAAAAGGAGAAACTCCCAGAAAACAAATTAGACACGCTCCAAGAAAAAGTAAAGCAAGTCTACCCCTAAACTCAGGACAAAACAAAGCTACAGGAAGTTGTTCAGAACCCCACCAAGGAAGACAGAAACTCTCTATCTCGCATTTGATAATTACTTCGTAGGTAACCTTATAAGAACCGGCTAACAACCATCTCCTATTAACGAAGCTGCAAATGAACTGATTAATACAACGTGCTGTAGTTGATTTTAGGTAAAATTAGTAATATTACCGATCAATTTCTAGCTATACTTACACTTTTATTCAGATACAAATTCCTTTACATTAACATAGATCGTCCCAGTGAGTGCGACGATTTCCGAATTTTTGAGAACTCATGTGTCAGGATACATCATGATTATCAAATTCTTTATAACTTGGCCAAACCTTGGAGATTCAGAATTTCAGTTCTCCGACATTTTAATGAAGCCGTATCCATAGAGTACTGCTTTAACTTTAAGCGGAAAATCGAAAAAAGTTCAAACGAGTCAGGTATGAGTTCTACGTCTTTCTTAAGCGTGTGAAAGTTCAGTACGACCAAAAACTGAGTCAATAAATACTACAATGTCCCAAAGGTAGTAAACATTTTTGGTCGTTCATCAAAAGCATTACAAATCCGGCCTCATCCTTCATCCCAATGCTCATTTACAACGACATTCCAGCTGTATCATCACTTCTGGGTCACCAAAAATCTGCGTATAACCAACGAAAAGCCAGTAAACCCGCTCAAAGTTACTGCATGGCGTGCTGTTTACGGTGGAGGCATCTTCGGGACTTATTTTTTCGAAAAAGCCGAGAGCCAAACGACTCCTGTGAACGGCGAGCGCTACAGAGTCATACTCAATGACTTTCTCCTTCCTCAATTGGATGAATTGGGACTGGAGAATATGTGGTTCCAATAGGATGGAGCAACGGCGCATACTGCACCGAAATTCTGAGAGTCGAATTTTCGGGTCGCCTAATCACTTGATTTGGCGATTTGCACTGGCCGGCAAGATCGCAAGTTCCAGACTTCTTTTGTAGGATTTTTTTGAAGTCACGAGTCTATCTCAAGAAACCTCAGATTCTTGAAGCCCTCAAAGACAATATCCGTCAAGAATGCGAGGACCTATCGCCGGAAGTTCTGGCAAGAGTGATGGAAAATGCCACAAATTGGGACCGAAATTAAGTAAGCCGATATCATTTTTTCGACTTAATGGAAAAATTTTACGAAATCATATAAACATAATCCACAAGCAGAACCAAAGTTTTTCTATAATCAAAAAAAAATTACAGCCAAAGAACATCGAGTGACACCTTTTGCAGTACCATGGTTTGATAACTGACAATTTTTGACGTCTCCTGCTGTTCTGATGTCTGTAAAAGGTGTGTTTGATTTTAGATTAACTGTAGTCTTTTCAAAATAGGTTACGTTTGATTTGATAACTCTTGCTTCCGAGGAGATTATCTTGGAGTTTTATAATAAGAGATTAGCGAAATATTTTGGTTTATCTCGGTTTAGCAGCCGGTGGAAACATATACGTTGACCAGATAAGAAAGATGGAGAGAAAGTTTTAATTAAAACAACAACGGTGTGATATTAAAAATTGATTCTGACTTTATTTTGAAGCTACGTTCATGCCATTATGTGTGGAATAGCACATCATTCAAATGGCCGACTCGGCTTCGCTGGCAGTGCTTCAAGAAGTCTGTCCAATTTTTGATGACTCGGTCCAATATGTGCGGCGTTATTTCGGCAAAAGCATGTCGAATGTTGGGATAGAGCTCATCTAAAGTCGTTGGCTTGTTAGCGTAGATTAAGAACTTCACGTAGCCCTAGAAAAAATTATCGAATGGTGTCAAATCGCATGATTGCGGTGGCCAATTGATAAACGCTCGCCGTGAGATGACCCAGTCGTCAAATTTCTCCTTCACAACTTCCAGCGTTGGGTCGTCATTAAGACCATTGACCATTTTCGAAAGAAATAAGGTCCGATGATGCCGCCATGGCATGAACCGTAACAAACAGTCAATCTTTGTGGATGCATTGATGCTTGGCCGTGGATTATGTTCGCTTAAAAAATGGTAATTTTGCTTGTTGATATAGCCACTGGGCCAAAAATGGGGCTTGTCCGAGAAGATGATTTTTTGGCGAAAATCCGGATCTCCGGCCAACATTTCCAGCGCCCAATTAGCGAACTTACGGCGTTGTCTATGGTCGTGGACTTTTACAGCAGTTGAAATATAACAATTGGGAAAACTATCATTGCTATCTGGTCACCCGTTAGTATTACACCAAAAACTAGAAAAGACTGCCCATACAAACATCATATGCAAAAATCTGCCTTGCGACTGCATCGTCTCATCTCCGCATCTCCGGGCATTTTGATCGGCATTGACTGTGATTTTGACAATTTGTATCCTGACTGCAGCCAATATGTTTAAACAGGAGTTGCAAGGACGGCGGTATACTTTATTCACTGCTATGATGCCTGACTGTCGGCTCACTCTCAATAATTCTGACGTTTATAATCTGGCATACGCAAATGACGTAGCTGTGCCACCTCGAGACTGTCTGCTTTAAAGCGCAGGTGTCCCAAGGCGTTATCGACGATTTTTGTCTATCCTCTTCAAACTGAGTTTGTTCCCTTTACGCGAAGGTGAAAGCTAATTAGTTTGACTCATCTTGTTCTTAAGTGCAACACCATTCACTTCTCCAACGAAGCTAAGGATTTAAGTGTCATCCTAAATTACAAAATTCAATGGATTGAACATGTCTTTTCGAAAACCTCCACCGACCTCGCTGTCGGTGTATTGTTAAAGGCTAACTAAACATTCTAATGACTTCCTGGAATGTAAGACTTCACTGAGTCTTGTTTGGGCCCCGGCAACAAAGGGAACACGGGAGATGAAATCATTTATGACTTTGCTAGGCAAAATTCAAGAAGTGAGCCCACAAACCTAATGATTGCTTCTTGACGTCTCTACGAGTAAGAGGCCAGCGACTTTTCTACTATTCCTTTTTAGCAAAATCTGTTGACTGATTACTGGCGTCGTAAATGTGAAAAGTAGCATTATGTGATAACAAAAGCAGTAATTTTAAATACTCTTCAGATTGCTCCGTTAAGGGTTTGATCGTCATATTTAAGGGAATGAGGAGTAAGACGGGGTAGTGAGATAAGATGGGGACCATACCAAAACAGATGATGTAATGTAGGTGGAAAGTTTTTTTCACGCCATCTGACGGTATTTAACAAAAGTTGTTAACACAAGTTTCGTCAAAGGTGAACACGCTGCAATTTGGTAAGTATTTTTTTTATTTTTACCCGCTTATTTGTTACTTCTTGGATTTCGATGTAATTAAAAATGACCGATACTAGTTGAGTTAAGGTTATTAGTTTTTACAGATTATGGTTCGAAACTACAAAAGAAAATCTGACAGAGGAGGATGGAGTGAAGTACAAATGAAATTAGCCATTCAAGAAGTTTTGGATGGAAAAAAGATTATAAATTAGCCTGCAAGAATTATAATGTCCCTCAAAGTACACTCGAGCATAAAGTTAACCAAGCGAGAAAAAGTGAAAAGGGTATACTAAATGTTTCCTTGGGTCCAATGTCAACAGTTTTTTTCCGAAGAAGAAGAACAAATACTGGTTATTTATTTAAAGGAAATGGAAGGAAGGTTGTTTGGTTTGTCAATTTAAACACAATAAATTTAATGATATTAAGCAAAAAGCTGATAAGGACGGGCTACGTGGATTCCTAAACCGCCATCCTGGCTTGAGTTTGCGAAAGCCGGAAAACGCGTCAGCGGCTCGTGGTGCTGGGTTTAATAGAGTGTCTGTTGGACAAATTTTCGAACTGCCAGGAAAAACACAAGTACGTAGGTGGGTGACCACATGGGAACTCAGTACTCCGCGTGCTATTGACAAAAACGCCCCACATGGGCATAGTACCCCGGCGTTAAATCCCGGGGCCTACAAATTAATTTGTATCGTTCCCTTGATAATAATGATAATAATAACACTTAACGATAACCCTTTTATCCAAACAGGATTTACAACTGTGACGAGACCGGTGTTTCGGTGGTGCCAAAATCACGGTCCAAAGTGGTAAAAAAACAAGTGGGAGCTTTGACATCGGCCGAACGAGGCACAACTATAACGATTGAAATTTGTTTCAACGTTCCTCCTATGTTTATATGTATATCCCAGAAAACGTATGAAGCCCGAACTGCTCAATGGAGCTCCATCGAATTCATGGGCTGAATGTTCAGATTTTGGGTGGATCACTGCAGAAATTTTCCTAAGATGGATTCAAAAGTTTGTGAAATTCACAAAAACTTCTAAAACCAATCCAGTCATGCTCATTCTAGATGGTCATGCCTCTCACACTCAAAATTTGCAGCTAATCGATGAAGCACGTGAAAATGGTATGACAATAATATGCTTCCCACCACACTCAACTCACAAGCTACAGCCAGCTGATGTTGGTTTTATGCGGCCCTTGAGTATCTTTTATAATCAGGCTATAATAGCATGGTTAAGATCAAATTCTGGGAAAGTAGTGACCCAATTTCAAGTTGATGAACTCTTCGGGCAAGCGTTTATTCGGGCAGCAACAATGCCAACTGCAATTAATTCATTTAAAGCATGTGGAATATCGCCTTATGTATAATGTACACATTTTTAACGAAGCTGACTTCATTGCTGCAGAGGCCACCAAAATCGCACTGAATGCTGAAAAGGAACCCGTGTTACAATTTCAACACCTACGACAATAACATCGTCAACCCCTGATACCCAAACCGCCACCTGCACCGCCTTAAATTCTACAACAAACACACTACCTCAACCAACTTCTTCAGCAGCATTCCATCTGGTAAGCCCGAAACAATTAATGCCTTATCCACGAATAGCCGAAAAAAGAACAAGACAAGTCCGAAGAAAAGGAAAAACAGCTATTATCACTGCTTCTCCTTATAAAACAGAGTTAGAGGAAGACAAAACAGTAAGAAACCGAAACCAATAATAAATAAAGAGAAACTGAAAAAAACAAATAAAAGATCAAAAAGAACCAAGAAAGCTGACGGATGGATTACTTGCCAGAATTGCAGTAAGTGGGTGCAGTAGTGGAAGACAACGATAACGAAGCTGTCCATATCTGCCCGGTTTTTAAATATAATGACGATTAAATATTATGTACCCCATCTTACCCAAGGGGGTACTCCATCTTGCCCTATAGATGGGAAACTTAGTTATTTTTTTGAATTGTTAATTCTATGAGATGAATTCTACTCTTTCGCTTTGACTGATTCTTTTCCTTAACAAAAGTTCCTAAATTGTATAATCAAAACGGAGGGTTTTATTTATGAAATACCTTAAAGTCCCCGTCTCACCCCACCTTCCCTTAGTCAATAATTGAACGATTTTATTTATAGTAGATAGTATGTGGAACCGTATATTTTGAAAAGCTACGCCTGGTATAAGCCGTTCTTCAAATGATACGAAATACAAAGAAGATTTTCGGATAAGAATGTCGCGAAACTATGCTTGCACATGATTGATTGCTTTCGTCTCGGTCCGGTACTCCACAATAGACTTCGTACCGCATCATATCTCTGGTCCAAACATCCACAAATTTATGTTGTCCCTTTGTTTTGTTTTGTTGCTAGCATATCACTTTGGCAGACCAACTGCATGCACATACATCCATATGTACTTGTATGTCCATATGAGATACCACGATTGTGTAAGCGAGAAACCAATCAAATCAAATGTCAATCACTTGAATTTGCATGTTGCGGTCACACTTGGCCGAAGAAACATTTGCACATTTCTCAATTTCTTCAATTCCATTCATCTTCAGCATGACCCTGGCCATGGTAATATTGTAGTTAAATAGCAATCAGATGCGTCTATGGTCTAGTTTGCGTTCGGGGCTTCTTGCAAATAGTGCTCATAAGTGAAAAGTGCGCGGATAAAATTCGGACTGCAAGAAATGTGATAGTGCAAGTGCCAAGTGTGGAAAGGTAAAGAGTACTCGTAGACAGCCGGCATGCAAAAATATTCTCTCTCATGTGATCTGTGCTCTTTATGAATGTTCTGCTGGCTTTCTTGTGGTTCTTATGAGTCCCGTGCTTTATGGACAATGATGGTGGGTGTTGAGAACATGAGTTATCTTTTGTTTTTTCGGAGTTTGTTTACGTGGTCATTTAGCTTGCATTCTGTGGTATATATTTGTTTGCCCATTTCGTCTGTGAATTGTATATATTGCGACTGCTCTACGTGTCGTGTGATATTCGGTCCATGTCGGTTCTATAAAATCTCAACGTTCTCTTTTGGCTAGGTTACTGTTTGTTTGTTGGTTCATGAGTGATTGTCAATTATGCTCAAAGGCTTTAAGCTACGAGAAGAAAAGAAGAGCTGCGTCAACGCCAATGAATAACTAAGAAGTGAGTAGTTTTTTTTTATTTTTATTTTGTTTGCTGATGTTATAATATGTTTGTGGTCATTTAGTCTGCTGAATAAATTTGTAAACAAAGTTTCAATGTTCGGTGTTATTTAATCTTACAAAGCGAAAGAAGCATATCGGCCCTATATCACTTTATATTTGTACACACATAGTACATACAGTGGCTCAACATTATAATGGGACACTTACAAAAATGAAAAATATCAATTATTTTCTAGGAACTTATAAATGTTATAGATGAAATATGTAGATATCGAATTTGAATGTTCGTACTATCAGTTTATTAAGGAACAAAAATCATATGAATTCATTAACGCAAAGGAAAAAAAACAACCAAAAACTAAAAAAGGTCAAATTCTCTAGCTCAAAGTAATAATGGCATAAATACACAAAAAAATTTTAATTCAGTCTCAGAATTTAAGATTTAATATTTTGTTGGAAGGCAGTTTTGCCGTATTACTGCTTCTAGGTGATTAGGCATCGATTTCACTATTTTTTGGCACTAATCTGGTGTAATTTTTTCCTATTTATCCTTCGGAGCTGAAATCAGGTAATTTTTATTGCTACGAGTAATTTGATGGTTTTTTAGTTTTTCTTCTAAATAACTCCACACATCCCCCGAAAAATTGGCTATTGCGGAGGATTACTACTTCTACCAGGATAACGATCTCAAACACAAGGCCTATAATATCAGAAGTTGGCTTTTCTATAACCGCCCCCATGTGTTCGAAACGCCACTACAGTCGCTGGATCTGAACTCCGTAGAGCATGTGTGAAGTTATTTAGGAAAAAAAACTAAAAGAACAACAAATTAGCAATAAAAATTACCTGATTTCAACTCTAAAGGATGAATGGTAAAAAATTTCATCAGATTATTACCAGAAAATAGTGAAATCGATACCTAATCACCTAGAAGCAGTAATACGGCAAAACTGCCTTCCAACAAAATATTAAATCTTAAATTCTGAGACTGAATTAAATTTTTTTTGTGTATTTATGTTGTGTGTCCCATTATTACTTTGAGCTAAAGAATTTGACCTTTTTTAGTTTTTGGTTGTTTTTTTCCTTTGCGTTAATGAATTCATATGATTTTTGTTCCTTAATAAACTGATAGTATGAACATTCAAATTCGATATCTACATATTTCATCTATAACATTTATAAGTTCCTAGAAAATAATTGATATTTTTCATTTTTGTAAGTGTCCCATTATAATGTTGAGCCACTGTATGTACGTATGTACTTTGTTTGATGGCTGTTGGATTTGAACACTAACAAATTTACGGTGGAAACGTAATCGCATAAATACAACAGTGCCTTCCACAAACTGTTTACTTTGATCAATGGTGAAGCCGCGCCGGTCTCACGCACCGGCGCACAGTGGGGCAGATGGACCTTAAAGCTGGCATCAATTCACAGGTGCACAACCAGAATCTTTAAAGTTTACAATTTTCATCATAATGCCCCAATAGGTAAAAATAAAAAACAGACGCATTTTTAAAAATTTATTATTTTGAAATTTTTCGCCAAGATAAGAAAAAAAACTAACCATCGCTTTCATCATCATCATTATCTTTGCAATTATCATTGTCATTATTTTGCAGAATAGTGGAAGATTTTAATAAATTTAAGCCATCTCCAGGAAGATGTTGAAGTTTTTTTACCGGTAGCTTTCGTTTACTTGTAATACATGGATTTGAACTTAACATCAAGATTAGTTTTTTCGCGACTGCACTTATGCGAGTAATGTTCCCTATAGTTTTTAAAATACTTGTTTCTTGCTTCTTGCGCTTCCTCACTCAACTGTCCGATAGGCAGCAAAGCAAAGAAGACTATTTCGGGACCGTGAATGAAATATTTATGCAATTTGGGTGCCATGTTGTGCCAGGGGTACTTAGATAGAAAGTATCTGGCTGTTTTGTAAGAAAAAGTTCTGAACCGATTGACATCAATTTCATGACCACTTGACACAACTATCATAATTGTGTGCATTTTTTTAATCAATTCAATATCTAGTTTTGTTATTTCAGCTGAAAGCTCGGCGGATTGAAAAAATCTTCTGGCCGTGTTGCCATCATTTGAATTGCCGAATCCCGGCTTAGCTGTATCAATGATCGGCCTGCATTTTTCTCTAAATTCCCTCTGAATCCGCGCTTTATTTTTTGCAACAATTATTTTATCGTTTCCTCTAGCTTGCTACTTTTTAATTGGTAATTTATATGACAAATGAGGAAGGCACTCGAAGAAACGTATTCACCCATGTAAAACGGAAAACCCGAACTCTAAATGTTCTGTTTTTACAGGTAATTTAATTATTTCTTCAATCTGATTAAAGTTCTTAGAAACAGCGCTGACTCACTACAAATAATCTGTCATCCAACATTGTTTTAGTACTTACTGACTCTTTAATCTCGGCATTTACTCTGTTTTTCTCTGCTCTTGAAATATCTGCTGTCTCTTTAAAATATTCAATTTTTAAGGGTCGACAGTATCTCGTAGATGCTGGACGGGGGTTTTGCAATAAAATCTTAGCTCCGTAACTGAGACGGAGTTTAACAAGACAAGTGATAAAAACTGCCGAATCAGAAGCTTGAATCCCATGAAAAGTTTGCTTATAAGTAGGAGCTATGCCATCAGAACCCCACTTCGTGTAAAGAGTAAGGCTTTTTAATTCTGCATTTTCTAATAAATCAAGAACAGTTTTCTGAGTTTGAAGTAGCCGCTGCATAGTGAGATCAATCAGAGCTCGTAAAGTTACTTCAACTGAAATGCTACTTACTTTTATATGTTCTTGTGATGGGTAGCATTCTTTTTTTTTCATTTTGAACAACTTTATAGGACGGGAATTTTTCCGGGGCATTCGCCCTAATTTCATTGTATTGATTCCTAGATAATTTTGCTTATACTACTACAGCAAGAGCATCTTCACCCGTCATTACAGTAATTTGTGATTCGTTTGATTTTTCGTAAGCCTTTATATATTTTTCTGCACGGTTTGGACTTTTAGAGGTTATTTCCTGCAACAATTTTGATGCCTGAGATTGCCCTGAAAGCCTAAGGCTCATTTGTGTAACTTAAAACAGAAACCGGTGCAGATTCTCGAATTTGTTTTGTCTTTTGACGTTTCGTTCGCGCAGAAGAAGTAGCTGAACGGCCGCGTTTATTTTCAAATGCACTTAAAAATGAAATAGATGTTTCCAGCCACGTTTTATTTTGCTTTAAAAACCGATCACTAGTTTTACTGGCTTTAAACCATCGCGATTTGTATTCAGATTTAAAATGTGATATTCGTTTTAGCAGGTTTAGTTGCTCTGTTAGAAAGTCAAACTGCTCTGCCATGTTTAAATATCCAAAACTTTTAAGAATATTCACAAGCTCTTGTCTGGTAACAAATAGTGTATTAAAACTTGTTCCTAAATCAGAAAAAATTAACATACATAAGTACAGCAAAAGAACAAGAAGACATTTATTTAAACACATAGGGCCTTACTAACAACCAAATTTAGTATACAGCTTAAGTATAATCTCCACAATTTCAAAAATGTTTGTACTAATAACGAATTTAAAGTGGGTTTTAGTGTTAGTATGAACTTAATTTTTAATGTACACGAAGTCATGTCTAAATTTTTAATTTTGACATTGAAGAACGGAGTGATACAAATTTACTAATTTATTTTAGCTAATTTCTACTTATAACAATTAGACTTGGTATCTTAAATAATTAAATTATCCGTAAAATACTAGTTGAATAAGTCGAAATCGTATAAGTATTATTTAATTTTCAGTTGTTTTGAAAATTCCTTTTCCTTCATTATAACTTATTGAAATACTTTACAGTTTAATTTGGTATATTTGTGTTTTTCGTGAATGTTTCATTTAATCAATAAATTACTAAATATTTCAAAGTTATTAATTTATGAAAATAATATAATATTCGAGTTTTAAGAAGAATTCTTATGGAATTAGTTTTCATTTACGAAAAAAAAATTATATCCTATTAAATTCAGTACAGGGGCATCACAGTTTTTCAGCTGATTTTGCTTAATTCGGCTTTTAAACTTCCAAGAAAAACCAAAATCAAAGTGAATACGAAATGTCAAAGTAATGTTATGTACTAGTTTCAGTAAAAATGTAGTAGACTTTTCGAAAGAGTCAAGTTTAAGTAAGAGCTGACTATTAAAAAATTATTAGTACGTTTTCGACTTAAGTCTGTATTAATATTTAAGTTGATACTTTTTTTAAGTCATGACTAACGATTCGTTGTTAGTTAGGCCCATAGCCACACATTAAAAAATATACTATAAAAAAGGGGGCAAGTACGGACAGACAATTTTAATGATTCGTAAGTGCACAAATTCCAGTCTTTAGGATTCTGTAAAAAAACACTTCAGGACTGACCCAGAACATGAATTGATTATGTTTATGATTATCGATCTTTGGTAGCAAAGGGAAAAAAATTGCCTTTTCGCAGCGCCATATAAATTATAATGAAAAATTTCATGGGAAAGCACTATTTTAAAAATAATATTTGCTTGAAGCTTGATTAATACCTGATGTTAAAGGTTCCATAACAAAAAAATTGTATGTGGAATAAAAAGCAGTGAAAAAAATTCAAGAAAAATCGATAAAAAGCAAAGCTGAAAGAACACAATTGTTATCACTTTGAACTAATGCCTGCAACTGGTGCATATTTTGTGAAATTTATTAAAGATAACAGATTTTCTCATTTAGCTGATGCTAGGCCGGATGGTTATGCATACGAAAATAATAGCGTAAGAACTTTACGTCGCAGTTTAATTTAATTGTCGGTTTTATGTCGGCTTTGGGTACATTCTGCCCCACAGGGGTTTTCAGCTGAAGATTTTTCGAGACATGCTACTAATAGTTCCTGTGTTTCTTTTAAATATATGCTATTTGACAATAAAACAAAGATATTTAGTCAACATAAGCTCTTTTATTTCAATATTAAAATTCACATTTTATTTTAATTAGAGCATTAAAAATAACAATGTTTTTAGTAATACATTTTTTAAAATTAAGAAAAAAATAAAAAATCATATATTCATAAAGGAAAATAACGTTTCTTAGTACCTATTTTGAGATTAAGAACTTCTACAAAATAAACAAAAATTGGCATCCTTCCAAACAAAAAATAGCAAAAAAATACATCTCAAAAATTAAATTAAACAGCTGCTGCAATACGGCACTACGTGTTCAAGACACAAATGTTGTTGACATTTATGGCAGGAGTACTTGATTTTTCTGTTTTTTTTTCTATCCACACTTATAGCACCGGCCATTTTTTGAAGGACCCGATGTCCCATGTACATCATCTACATATATGTAAAATCTCCAACAGTCTTAGTATCATTGATCGTGGCAAATTTAAGTGCGTTTGCCGATCTCTTATGTGGGGTTCAATTAGTTTCATAGCCAAATTCTCCATAAAGTTACGACGTAGTAGTTTTGTATCTTGATTGTTGGCTGCATGTATCAGCTGGCTGTTTATGGTACTGACATTGAGCATAGCGTAGAAGACTAACATAGGCCATCGCCTTGTTGCTCGAGCACAATTATAATTCGCACATAAGCCATCCACGACATCGACGCCGCCCTTGGTGTTGTGGTGATGAGTTAGATGATTGAAACAACGATATTTATTAATTAAAACAAGGTTCTTTTCATTCCATGTCAAAGTCTATTCAAAATCCACACTGAACTGTCTCTCCTCTATACTAGTTTTTGATTTGTCTTTATTTTATTACAATAAGTGTACTGCCACAGTGTCATTGTAGCTCCAGATTATATCGGGCTTTTGAGTTTCGTCATCGACGAACGAACATTTTTTACTTTCTTTGGAACATGTGACACCAAAATCATGTTGTCACGAAAACCAAACATATTGGACTTTACATTTCGACTGCGCAATATGTTGAAGTCTGTAGGAATTCCCATCTTGTTCTTCCTGATTGTTCCGATGGTTGTTACAGCTTTAGCTAAGGATATGCTCGTGTACCAATTATCAGTTGTAACGTTGCAACCTGTATTGAAAATCGGTTTGAACAACAGCGAAGTCAGAATTGTCGAAATTGTATGAGCCTGCTTGACAGCTCGCTGCGTTGTACCAATAATACCAATGTCGTCGGCGTATGCAAGCAATTGAACAGACTTTTGAAAGATCGTACCTCGTATTCTTTCAAGTATGATGTTAAAGAAGCCACATGACAGCGGCACGCCTTGCCTATGTCCTCTTTTGATATCGAAGATCTCGGTTAGGTCGTTACCGACCTTCATGCAGCAGCGAGCTTTCTTCATCGTCATCCTGCACAAGCGGATGGGTTTGGCAGGGATGCCAAAACTAGACACAGCTCTGTATAGCTCGTCTCTGCTGTCATGTGTGGCTTTAATCGATAAAAAAGTGGTGAGTATTGATCCGAACGTCTTGTGTTTTCTCCAGTATATGGCGTAGTGTGAATATTTGGTCAATTGTGGACTTGCCGGGCCTAAAACTACATTGATAGGGTTCAGCCAGGTCGTTGACAAATGGTTCTAGGCGCTCGCACAATACGGCAGACAAGATCTGGTAATGCGATGTTTAGGAGCCTGATACATCTATAGTTGGCGCAGTTTAGAGGGTGTCCTTTCTTGTGAACTGGGAAAACGATGCTGAGGTTCCATTCATCAGGCATCCCTTAGTCTGACCAAATCTTGGAAATAAGTTGATGTATGCTCTCTACCAAGTCATCTCCTGATGCCTGGAATAGTTCGGCGGGTAGGCCGTCCGGCCCGGCAGCCTTGTTCGAATTTGGTTTAGATATTGCTATCCTCACTAATTTTGGTCGGGTGGACGGAATTCCTGACTTGCATCATCAAGTTTGCTCTGCCTGACAGCGGAATTTGTGTCGCTTTCGTCGTTTATCAGTCTGCAGAAATGGTTTTTCCATATCCTCAGCATCGACTGTGACTCTAGTACAAGGTTTTATTGTCCATCTCTACAAGTTTCTGTCCGGGTCTTATTAGCCTGACACGTTCTTTTTAGATTTTGATAAAACTTCCGAACATTATACCTGGAGCAGCACCTCTCTATTTCCGCGATCGCGCGTTTCGCATTATTCTCCGTAGAAGCCGCTGTCGTCCTTTTGTGCAGTGCCCCTTTGTAGGCATATTGTTTTGCTGCGTGTGCTTGCCGGTACTCTTCACCAAACCAGGGGTTTCTTGGTGGTGGACAGTTGAAACCCAGCACGTCAGTTGTGGTATTTCTGATGGCTTCTGGGCATTTAAGCCACTGGTCATCAGCACTGGATGCTGGCTGCAAAGGACTTCTCGAGAGCCAAAGTTTCTGGCGGCTTGTTACGATTGCAATCTTTCAACGTTCAATTTCCTCATAGTATTTCCCCGTTGGTGTGGCATCTGAGATATCCTTAGATATACCTTGGCTGCAACTAAGTAGTGGTCCGAGTCTATGTTGGCCGCTTGGAATGTTAGGACATTTAGAATACTTTAGGAGTGCCTTACCTCTATCGCAACATTATCAATCTGGCTGACAGTTTGCTGATCTGATGTCTGTCATATTCCCTGAGTTGAGGAAACCGTGAACTTGCTATAGAAATGTTACGTTCCGCAGCGAAATCCATTAGCCTAAGTCCGTTTCCAGATGTGGTGTCGTGTAGGCTATTCCTTCCGATTGTGCTAGCAAAAATGTCCTCCTTTCCAATTTTGGCATTAAAGTCGCCGAGGACGATTTTAACGTCATACATCGGACATTGCTCGTACGTTTTTCCGAGGAGTCGTAGAAACTTTCTTTGGTAGTATCGTCATTTTCCTCTGTTAGGACATGAGCGCATATAAGGCTGATGTTAGCGAATTTACCTTTGAAACGGATTGTTACAAGGTATTTACTCACGTGTCGGAAGCTGAAGACTTCTTGGCTAAGTCTGCCGCTTACAATAAATCCGCATCCAAATAGGCGCTGTTTACGTCGACGTAGTAAACATCACAGTTTTTCATCTTTCTTTTGCCCGGCCCATCCCACTGCACCTCCTGCATGGAGGTGATATCTGCTTTATAGCAGACTATGACCTCAGCCAATTGTTCGGCTGCTCGCGGCCTGTTCAAGGTCCGAATATTCCACTTGCAGATCCGAAAGTCGTTGTCCTTTGTCCGTTTTGCCGGGTCGTCAACAATGAAACCGTCCTTTACCAAGGCTATTGGTCGTTTCGTAACAATTACTTTTTTTCATCATTGGGCAGTTAACCCCACGCACAACCACCAACCTGGAGAGCCAAGTCCTTTTTGGGACCCCTGTGACAAAAGGGGCTGGACCAAATTCCGGAGCCATTGGCTTTTATTAGAGACCCATCCGGACCAGCTAATTTCCAACACCCTGACTTAGTGACCTGGTATGCAAAGCACACCCCGGTTTATTCTTTTCCATTTTCTCATTATCCGAAACCACTGAGGAAATAGTATTTTCGTTAAGTAACGCATCAAACAACCCTCCTCTGATGCAAATCTCGTTTTCCGTTTGCTGGTTTCCCTACCCATGGTCAATATGTTTTGGCGAATGAATCGTTTGCGAATTTTTTTGGTTGTACCACAATCTTAAAAATATGGACTCGTTTGCCCGTGATTCGACTATTTCGCTCCATGGGTGGCATCCAACATTTAATGGAGAGACTAAGTTATTAGCGTAAATTGACTTGTGTTTGTGTTTTAGGCAACAACTCATCTCACGTGTTCGTAGTTCCTTGGTTTTGATTGAACGCCCAACCGTCCGGTTAGGAAGTCAATATAAGCCACGGCCACCCACTGGTTGCTTCTGCTTATTTATTTTGTTTCTCTCGATAATAGCACATTTTGTACGCTTTCATTTGGAAGTTCAAGTATTGGGTACTGCTTCTGACGTTTCGCCACTTGGTTTCTTGAACGCATATTCTATCGATTCTACGTTTTATGTGTAACGTGTAACGTGTTACGTTTTATAAATCGAAACTTTTGCCAATGACTGATAGAATCTGTTGACATTAAACTATTGCTGTGATTTGTCTTGTCATTGTGGAAGTCGGGAACTGATATCACTTTGTTATCCAATTTATTTAAAGCTGCCATTATTTTCTGTGCGCTTTCTCTCTTTTCTTTGGGGCTGCAAAGATTTAAAACAACGCGTAAATTGATATTAAAAATTCCTCTTATTTAAATGAATCCTCATCTGGCATGCAATCAATAATAGATTCAGAAGACAGTTGCAGCCCTCTGTAGCTTTAAATATTCTCATAGGAAGTCTGGACACAGGCCGAAGGAGTTTCCTTAAGCAGAATACGCATAAATAACCATTTAATTCAGATATTCAATTAGAGCTACATACAGTGAAAGTCCCAACAACTTTTCAGATATTACTGTTACACTACGAGTAATTTTCAGCTATTCCATTTCAAATTTAAGAAAATTATACTCGTAATCCGAGTAGAATTTTGAATTATTATTTTCCCAACATCTTGTGAATTTTTAGCAATTATTTTTAAAACAAGTCATTATTGCCAAAGTAACATACCTACTTTAAAGATGATTCGATATTTTAAATATTACTTTCTTGGACTTTCTATTCACTGTTTTCAGAGGAATGTGTATATCAGAAAATATTTTAATAACTCCACCTTTATTGCCTTGTTCGAGTTCATTAGTACAATGTTTTCATCTGAAATATTTCTCATACGACTCCTCCAGGAGTTACGAGACAAAGTCAATTACTCACGAAACCGGGTATAAGAAAAATACAATAGATGTCATTAACTTGGAATGTACGAGTATATTCCGAAACTGACTTTCTCAGCTGACTATTAAATTTTAAAACATCATCGTAGAAATGTTTAAATTACGCATATCCAAATATCTTCATCTTTTTCTTTTATGAATTATTGATATATTTAAATGCAGCGCATATAATTAACATAGCGCAGCGCATATACTTACATAGTTAGATTGCGCTACAGTCCGGAGTGGACCAGAGTCTCAGCTAACAGTTGCGCGGTCTTTTGCCAGCTGCGACCACAACGTTGGTCTTCCACTTCCACTTATGAGTTGTGTGCATCGCCTAAGATAAGATCGTTTTCTACTGCGTTGTTCCTCTGGATTGGAGTCGAAAACTTTCCGGGCTTGAACGCTAGTGTCCAATGCTCTCAAGGTGACCTAGCCATTTTAGCTAAGTTATACGATATGCAAACGGAACCGGAAATTATCCGGAAAACTTATTTCCCGAAGCGCTCGAGAGCATATTCATCTGCTTTCGTCCGCTGGGATGACCAGTGTCTTATGCAATATCTTTTCGGTTGCTAGAGACATGGTGTTACTACTCAACTGCCTTTTATGCCCAAAGAAACAGCGATTAGCAAGACTGATTCTTTTGGTGATTGGCCGAGCTAAATAAAGTCCCATACTACCTCAAAGTTGTAGCTGCCTATCGTCACGTTTTGTCCTTGACATCGATGATTGTATGTCCTTCTTTGCTGAAAGCGTTAAACTTTGTTCTTTTTTCGCGGTCGCTTCTGTTTCAATAGCACCAAAGGCTCCACTGACAGCTTACTGTGTTCTTACCATTATTTCAATGTCGTCGGCATATGTTAGACTTTTGAATGATGGTGCCTTTGGAGTTGACTTGTGAGTTTCACAGAATTCTTTCGAGAATGGTGTTGAATGATGGCATTTCATCGCCTTCTTTAAATCCTTTTCTGACATTGAAAGTCTCAGTTTTGTCTTGACGAACTTGACGGAGCAGCGTTCATTCTCCACCACCATCCTGCATAGTCAGATGAGCTTGGCAGGGATGACAAATCTTAATTTGACTGTGTAGAGTAATATGCGGCTTTGAAATCGATCAAGAAGTGGTGTGTATCGATTTGGAACTCGAGTTATTTTTCCAAGACCTGACATAATGCGAATTTTTGATATGTGGTGGACTTTCCTGGTCTAAAACCATACTGATAGCGGCCAGTCAGACTGTCGATAAAGCGTTTAATGTGTTCAAGTAATAAGCAGACAGGATTTTTTATGGGATATTGAGGATATTTCCCTGTAGTTGGAAAAATTTTGGGGGTCTCCCTTTAGAATCAGTCAAACAATACTGAGATTCCATTCGTCTGGCATACTTTCATCCACCAAGGTTTTAGAGATGAGTTGTTGTATGGTCCTTATCAAATCATCACCTGCTGCTTTAAACAGCTCGGCGGTTAAGCTATAGGGCTTAGGGTGGACGGAAATGTTATCTTGTTGTCCTGTCTGTCGGTGGGATGTTGTTCGTTATCACTATTTAACAGTCTGCAGAAATAAATTCTCAGCACCGACCGTGGTTCTACTGTGACGTTTCCTTTTCCATTTGGCATGTTCGTATTAGTGTTTGATAAAACTGCTGGACTTCATTCTTCTGACAGCAGGACTTTTATCCCTCGATCGAGTGCTTCCCGTGAAAGACTTTTTTTTTCCCTCGGGAGCCTATGTTCCTTTCTTCTCTTCCACCAGTAGAGTATGTAGCTTACCAAACTCCATCACACATCAAAGCAAATTATTCATTATTACTTTATTTACAGAAGCCCCAAACTTGACAGCAATTCGACTTTTCATGAGTTTGATGCACTGTCTGACTCCTTGCAAAGAATTGTATCCCTGTATCCTCATACTGAAATCGTCATTACTGGCGATTTCAATGTAAGCAATTCTGGTTGGTTTCGACATTCTGGACAGACAACACCCGAAAGACGGTGTGTTGAGATCTTCGCTGCGGAAAATAATTTAACGCAGCTTGTAAATGAGCCCACACTAATACCAGACGTTGATAGTCATATCGCCAACACCCTGGACTTATTTTTAACTTCCCACCCTGATAAGTGTAGCGTTGATGTGGTCTCCCCTCTAGGCTCGTCGGACCACCGTATGGCAATACGAGAAAACCAATTGGAGCGGACTTAACACCTTCTTTAGGAATTTTAACTGTTTCCTCGATAACGACGTGGATGCCGCTGCTAACATGATTACAGAAACTATTCTCTTTGGAATGCTTTATCCCTCATCGGATGAAGAGTAACAAACCCAAAGAAAAGGCATGGTACGACTAGAGCTGTAAAGAATCTGTCAGGGTTAGAGAAATATTTTTTCGGTCTTACAAGACCAACTCGATAGAGGAAAACCCTTTGAAATTCCAATACGACCAAAAACTGAGGCAAAAAATACTTTAATGTCCCAAAGGCAGTAAAATTTGTTGGTTGTTCGTCAAAAACATTATAAATTCTACCTCATTGTCAATCCTAACGCTCATTTACAATGACATTTTACAATGTCAGCTCTTTGGACAAGGCGAGTCTGCTTGCTGTACACTTTGCGGCTAGCTCAACACTCCCAGATTGTGCTGTGTCCCCGCCTACAGCTGAGTGCGTCGAATCTTCAATGGGACAAATCCACTTTCGCACTAGTGTAGTAGCAAGAGTACTTAAAGATCTTAACATTCAAAAATCCGCTTGTCCAGATGGTATATCTCCCCTTCTTCTGAAGAGGTGTTCTTCCTCGTTGGCAAAACCATTGCGTAAGCTATATCATCAATCCTACTCTTTAGGACACTTTCCGGAGATGGAAAACAGCACTTGTCCAGTCTATCCCTAAAAAAGGCGAACCTTCTTCTTTCCCCTCCTACAGGCCCATTGCACTTACGTGCCTTCTTTCCAAGGTCATGGAAACTCTGATAAACTCTCAGTTTATGAAATATCTCGAAACACGAAAACTTCTTAATGACCGGCAGTACGATTTTCGTAGCGACAGGTCCACTAGTCATCTAATGGATGTCTCACCTAAATGTAGACCCAAAGCGTACATCAATCTGGTGAAAGCAAGATAGTTGCACTTGAGAGAGTTTGGCATCAGGCTCTTTTGTCGAAAATGTGTGCTTTTGGGAACGATGACTGTCTTCAGCACCTGCTAGATAAGATTCAAAACCGTGCGATAAAACTCATAGCTGATACTAACATCAGTCAATTAATTGACACCCTCTAACACATGAGTAATAACACATGTCTTACTTTGTTTTATCGCTATTTCCTCCACCAGTGCTCCATTGAAATCGCCAGTAATATTCCGTCCATTCAAACTTTCAACCGTAACACCCGTTTCGCTATGAATGCTCATCAGTATACCCTGAAGCCCATTTTCGGACGTGCTCAACAATAGCGTGATTCGTTCTTAAGTCGTACAACTCGCTTATGGAATGCCCTGCCGATCTCTGTGTTTCCTGGTCGTTATAACTTGCAAACATTTAAAAACTATGTACAACGGTACCTGCCTTTTCTTCCTCTCTAAACTTCCTTCGCCCGCGCTGTGTACAAACATTTTAAGGGTACACAAACCACTTGAGCGCGCGCTCATTATAAAAAAAAAGAGCTCTCGAGCCCGCTTCGTTTTTTTCTTCTGGGCCACCGTGTATATCTGCGTTCAGCATTGATTCAGTTGTGTTTTCTGTTTTTGTTCAGGCTGGTAGAAACCCAGTACATCAGAGTGACAACTCTTACCATGGTTCGGTGGTTTTTGGGCTGTTACGATTATCCGCATCCGTATCTTGGCTGCAATAGGGTAACATCCCGAGGCGATGTTAGCTACTCGAACGTTCGGCCGTCTAAAACACTGGAGTAGTGACCAACACTGATCGTAATATGATCATAGTCTCTGGTTTTTAATGTAAACCACCTGTCGTGTGGACTTATGCTTACGGGATGCCCATACATCCATGGGAGCAAGGATACGCCTTGCCATCGCTTACCTATATTAATAGTATAATACCAAAGCAGAACTTGCGTTGGAGGCACAAGTTCCACCCTTGGTATGGGTCGAGGTCGATCTAAAACCTCTTGCTGCTCTTAGGATCACAGCACCCAGTACTTATTTGCTACTCTACAATGGGTCAAACCGACTGGAAGACCCTACCCTCGATTTGGGTTTAAACCACAGCCAAGTTGAGGCTCCCACAAGGGGGCCTACCTCAACAAGTCAGGCCTGGACCGAAATCCAGGGGGCTACTGACTGCCATGGTACAGTAATTTAAGTCCTGGTAGGGACTGCCGGTGGTCTTGCCACCAACTTGTAACTGGTCAAATTGTAGCAACCTTCGGTGGCGTCATCTGAAGATGTTTACGATAAGACCAGACGCTCTGCCCCCGCTTTTTATTAGACATTGTCATTGATGGGCGAAGCCTTGGTAATTAGGCGGGGGCCCCGTAATAGGATCAACTTAGTTGACGGTTTGTTGATCGGCAGATAGTTATGTTCCTTTATGGATATTAATGTGTAGTTACATTACATAGCGCCGAAAAATCTCTATGCCTGTGTCCATATCCGGAGGTGGTGGAGGATTGGACAAATTATTTGATCTGAAAACCATTCTACAGGCCACTCTATTTTTGATCACCTCGTTAGCGAAGCGTAAGTGTTTGCTGACATTTTCGTGTTTGAGTGCCCAAATAGTTTTTCTTTAAGCCTCTTGTTTGAATCTCGGCTTGAACTGAGAGGATTGGATGTGACCCGACTGGTCGAAGATCTTATGGATGGACGAGTCGAAATTTGAAGTATTTAGACAAAAAAGGAAAGTTTACGTTCCTCGGTCTGCTGAAGAAAAGATGCAATCAAGCATGGCGGTAGTTCCATAATAGCCTGGACATGTTTTTCTTCTACCGGTGTTGGAGATCTCATTCGTATCGATGGAAGTATGAATAAGGAGAAGTATAAATAAATATTAGAAGAACACAATTTACCATCGGGAATGCGATTAATAGGCCCTGGATTCACATTAATGTAAGATAATGATCCGAAACATTCTTCCAAGCTTTGCGAAGATACATAGATCATGAAGAACAAGAAGGAATACTGAAAAATATGAAATGGCCTGCCCAACCACCTAACTTCAACCCAATAGAGATGTTTTGGAACGGGGTTCGAAAACAGTTTTCAACATCGAATAACAAACTTTGGGAAATATTTCAAATAGCCTGGAGATCAATAAAATTTTAATAGCCTAAAATAAAACGTAAATTTAGAAGTAAATATTTTTTATTTTTTGGCTTTCCTTCGATTATTTGTGAAGACTGATATCCGTCATAAATTATGTCATAAATGATTTTTGATTCTGATCGAAATTAAATTCCTAAATACCAATAATATCAATAGGAATAAAAAGATATTGACGCATATACAAATCTGTATACGAACCCTGTACGTATTTCTGAAAATTCCCATTTTAGTTGATTGATTTTGCATCCCAAATAAGAAAATTTATCACACTAAAAAAAATTTATAGTATAATTCGCACCCTCACTCGGGAAACCAGTATTATAAATCCACAATAGCCCCCAAAGAACATTATTTTTTCACCCTTTGGGTAGTTTGAGTAGATTTGCGGCAATATTTATGGCCAAAAATTTGTTTCGCCGGTGTATTCGTGGTATTAGGAACAATAAAATTCGCATTACTACGGGCACAAACATAAATCATTATTAGAGTAAACACCTGATAACCCAGAGGGGATTGAAAACAAATGTATATTCAGTGGAAGTAAGTTAACCATTATCTTCTGCCCTTAGGTTTTTAATCACCTAAATCATCATTTACTCTTTTATATTAGACTGTTCAAGATCTATTTACTAATAAATATTGTATACAGGAGTAAACACTTGACAGATTGATACCTATTTTGGGAATGTATCTTTTTGTTTATTGGATATACAACCCGACGTACTGAATGAAAATTCACAACCTACGTTCAATGGCTGTAATTTCTGTAAAGGCTTATTCGGCCTAAATCATTCTTAGAATTAAGTTCGTAGAAGTGGGTCTTTAATGTCATAAAATAATATCATTAATCCTGAAGATACTCGTCTATCGATTTTTTGTATATCAGAAGGATTCTATAATTTAATAAATATGTATGCTACATAGAGATCTCCATTCGTTTAACTTGTATGATTTTTTGTATATACTCGTACTTTACGCTTGAAGATTCAGGAATTTTCTTTTTCTTTATATTTACATATGTGAAAAACATTTGCAAATAATTGTTTATATGAAATTTGGTCGGATGCTCCATTGTCCATGAGCATCTAAATGCCATTATCACATACCAACGAGTATGGCGCCCCTGGGAAGTTACAACTTAGTGAGTTAACAGTGAGGACTTATTCGTATAGACGAATCTCAACATATTGGGGTGACAAGTCGCGTTTGAGAATGCCCTCGTCAGTTAACGAGCAAATATGCATATCTGAAGTCGTAAAAGAAAAAACCGAATGAATTGCCGTTATTGACACACGAAACCTGTGTTGCCTTACGTTTCACAAGTGATCACGAAAGGTTTCTTTGAATTTCAGGAGAAAACTCATAATCAGCTTTCCTAGTACAATCTTAACTGTGCACAGTCTCCATCACAAGCCATTTGGAAACAGGGAAAGTTTGATTAAAAATCCGCGCATCTTAGGATCTAGAAGGCCACATAACGGGCGACTGTACAACACATGATATATCAAATTGATCACGTTGCATTAGATGAAGATACGGTATGTTTCTGGATGATTGGACATTCGCTTAACTTCTCCAAAAAATCCTAAACAACTAGCATCAAGTGCAGTGGACCTGCTGCGATGTTGCCTGCAGGTGGGCAATAGTGCCGCCTCCGATGTCAAACTTAGGACATGACGAGCACAAACCCGTATTTCGATAGCTGCCCACTACTTGCATTAACCGTCGTGTCCATGACCGGGTACCCGGTATCCATTTCGAATTCACAGGTAAAATTTACTAACTTCTCCTCAAAAAAATTTTGCGACCGCCTGGATCCATAAAGTTGAAGTAGTTTGACATCCATATTTCGTAAAATTTTTTTTTAATCAATTAGTTAATAAAAGTTATTAACTATCAAACTTGATACCCCCTCCGTTCAATGACCGGTTTCCCGGGTCCCCACTAAGGTTATTATATACCACCTCGATCAAAAAGTTATTCAGAAAATTAAAAATACAAGTTTATTCATCTAAATCTATATTGTCCCCTTCAAAGTAATCGCCATTGACTGCAACACACTTATGGCAGCGCTTGATCCAATCCTCGAAACATTTTTTATATTCGGTTTTCGGTATGTCCATCACTGCTTCCTGCGATTTTTCCATGACTTCTTCTCGGCTGCGGAAACGCGTTTCCCGTAGTGGTTTTTTAACTCGATTGAACAAAAAGAAGTCACAGGGAGCTAAATCAGGTGAATTCAGTGGCTGTTGGATGGTATTTGTTGCATTTTTCGTCAAAAAATTACGAATAATGATGGCACTATGCGACCGCGACGGTGCGTTATCATGGTGCAAAATCCACGAATTTTCTGCCCACAATTCTGGTCTCTTTCGGCGAATTGCTTCACGCTAACGTTTCATAACGCCCGAATACGAGTAGTACTCTTTGTTTACTGTCTGGCCTTCTGGCAAAAATTCATGATGCACTACACCGTTGTGATCCATGAAGACCGTGAGCATTGCCTTCTTTTTTGACTGAAAACGACGTAGTTTTTTTGATCTTGGCTCATTTGGCCATTCACTTGCCTGATGTCTGGATTACGTGTCGTACTCATAAACCCACCTGTCGGTTATTGACCGACATTTCTTTTACTTCATCAATGTTTTCGTCGGTTTTCGATGTGGATGGTCTGCCATTGCGTTAATCATCTTCGATTGATTCACGACCACTTTTGAATCGCTCATTCCACTAATAAACGACCGTTTTCTTTAGAGAATCGTTGCCGAAACACTTTTCCAACATTTCCAACGTTCGCGCACCATTAATTCTGTTTTTTACGCAAAATTTAATACCAGATCGTTGTTGCAAATTTAAATCCATTTCTAAAATTGTAAAAAATCGTCAGAACACACAGAAATAGATGTACTCTTGGCTACGTAACTTTTGCAAATGTCAAGATTTAGAGGGAATATCAACAGCAGATTTACCAACTTAACAAAAAAACAGGACTCAAATCGGAACAATGGGAGCGCCACACGTCGGAACTTTTTGATCAAGGTGGTATAAATGCCGGGTTTATACACACTAAAGATAATGTTTATTAAAGTATTTTGGTAATTTGATTTTCAAATAGATAATAAACAATATTTTTTGTAATTTCTTTTATTTAAATATTAATTATTTAAATACAAATTTTTTTTTTTTTTTTTATAATTTTTACGCGCGCCAAAGGGGTTATGAATACCCTTACACTGTTGCCTGGGCGCGGGCGGAAAGGTAGAAGGAGGAGAAAGGAAAGTTTGTGATGTAGTTGGTTTGAAACTCAGGTGTGTTTGGTTTCGATATTGACTCTCCAGGGGTGGGAGTCCAAATAGGACGGAGAGATTTTCTTCACTCGGAATGGTGAGGTTGTGAATTTTAACGGTTGTTTTTGTGTTTGAAAACCCTACAACAGCCAAATCGACATGTCAGTGTTATGCCTTCACACGCAGATTTTTCTGACTGAGTTCCAATTACACAAATGAAAGCTTGTCGTGGCTAGGATTCGAACCTTGACCCTCCGGAGTGAGAAGCGATTGCTAGTACCACTACACCACGGCCACCCCAAATAAACAATAACAAAGATAGTAAGTAAGAAAAACATAATTTCGTTTTTTTTATTTTAGTAATAATTTTTTCCATTCTTAAATTATTTATTTATTTATATTTCTTTATTTATAATAATACAGTGTAATATGAAAATAAAATTAAATTCAATTATTTCGTACATTCTTTACATGTCGGGGTTGTAATACAGTGTTCATCACAAATAGGGTTTTCACATACCGAACCTGTTTTTCTAGTTTTGCGACGTTTTTTAAATTCCCTTCGAGGACAATCTTAACATACACCAGTAATCTTTTTTCTTCCCGTCGAGCTGTGTCTGGGTCCTCTATGGTACAGATGTTGTTGGCTGCGTATATGGATTGATAGCTCAACTAAAAAAAGATTCAATCGCTACTTTCGTTGTGAAATGCCTCATAATGTTTGCATTATGCGAACGAGTATGGAGTATGGAGTACATAGCTCTCTGCCCAATTGCAGAGAAAATAATCGTCATTCATACGATTTTTTGATGAGCATTTTAATATCGTCATAATACAGAATATGTACTGCAAGGCAGGCGACATCGAGAATATAGTAGAAAAATGCTAGAGGCCACCTTTGAGTTGATTTTTTTGTAGTATATCTATCAAGTATTTTATCCATCGTGTCCACTCCAGCTTTTGACCAATTATAAAACTCAATAATTTCGGGTTTTGGCTTTGCACTATCACTAATTTTTGCTTCATGATGCATTGATGATAGCATGATTACTGCCCTTTTTTTGGCACATAACTGCACATGGTCACTTTTTTATGACAGCCAAATGCCAGTAGATAATTCTTCTCGCCTTTTCGATGCAGCCATTGCTGGTGGAATGCTTATTTTTCTTCAAAGTGCCAACAATAGTCAAGTTCCAGGATATTAGGTAGAAATTTTGCTAATGGAAGAGTAGTGAAATAATTATACATTGTAATGTTTCTACCGGATCACCAATGTTTTTCTCACAACCATCACTCGATTTCCCAGTGTATAGCTGTCCAGTAAGTGGATACGAATTTTCAGCATCACATATCCACCATACTTTGATTCCATACTTAGCTGGCTTTGATGAAATATAGTGAGTGAATTTAGTTCGACCCCGGTATGGATAAAGTCGCTCGTCGATTGTTAGGTGTTCTGTTGGCTTATAATGTTTTGACAAATTACTATTGAGTATTGTCCAAATGTCTCGTATTGGAGCAGCTTTACCATTCTCCATGCGCTGAGCTCGAGTATTGGCATCATCAAATCGAATAAAACGAATAATTTTCCAGAAGCAATTGATGCTCATTGCTGCACGATATAATGGATATGAATACGACTGCCACATGTCACTTGTATTGTCAGTATTTGAGTTGTTGGCGCCAGAAGTTATCAAAATCGCCAAGAATTCATACAATTCTGGCAGCTCAAGATTTGTCCACACCAGCTGTTTCTCTGGATTTTTTTCATTATATGCTGCGTATGTTGGGATAGCCTTTTTATTAGTATGGCGTATGATGATATCAGCCATTTCCGGTGTGAAAACTAATTTGAACGTGCCGAGATTTGACAACGTGTTGCTGTTCCAAATAGGTCCAAATATCTCTCGCACAATATTACGCCTTCAAACTTGATGTTCACTTGGTGGTGACGAAGCCCACTGAGCGCCATCTTTTGCTGTCATTCTTGACCCCGTCGCTTCTACTTCATTTTCTTCATCTTCTTTATCTTCACTTTCTTCATCTTCATCTTCATCATTGAATGCAATTTCATCAGCTAGTCCAAAAATATGCACATATGAAAATTTTGTCTTTGACCGGACAGTTAAAGCAGAATGAATACGGAATATCTATGTAGGAGAGGACGAAGATTAAAACAAAAAGTTTTTTCAATAAATACTAGCAGCACAAAACGTACTTCGAAAACGGCTATTGCACAATTAAATTTCATAATTTTGCAAGGAGATTAAAAAGAGAGTCTCGGGATCATTAAGTCTTTACCAAATTCCGCAGAGACGTTTCAGCAATCACCAACTAATAGTGACGCAGTAATGTTGAGAATTTGGAAGAATGACCTCTACAAACGCCAAAAACAATTTATATGCAACGCACCATTCACACCAGACGAAGATTCCAAAAGCAAGCCTACAAAATGAAGTGAGAATTTATCAAAGCCACGAGAGTCGAGGCCGATGAGAAACTTATCTTATAAGGACCATGTACCAGCTCATTTGCAACATTAACCTGGGGCTCACGTCCGATGAATGGAAATTTAGCATCCTAAAGAAAAGTAATTTCCTGAATTGCGTCAATAAAACAGGCATACGTGTGGAAAATATCGCAAACAGCAAACATCGTTGCCTACAACAGACTGAAAGCCGTCAGATAGCTCCGTCTCATTGCAGTTTGGACCTCATAAGTGTACTATTGACCAAATACATATTCACACTAAGAATCCTGGAGAATACTTTAGATATTCCTGGAATATCTACCAAATCGATACCCACCACCTCCTTGTAGATTTAAGGACAGTACCAAATTTGTTGGTTATACAGGATGTCGATGAAAATCTCTCGCTCTTTCACGAATCCAAAAGAAACATAACGGAAAATTCTGACATCAAAAAAGATCTTACATAGCGCGAGGTGCGATTAATGTCAATTGTTTAACATCTTGCTTTAACAAATTTTGAACAACTTACGGGATAAACACAATTTTTCAAATATTCAGATGGCGTAATCATTGGGCTATAAGTTGAGAATTTGTGAGTTTTGATGTAGAAACAACAAAATACCATGTATCTGCAAAAAAGCCATAATGTAGGGATTTGGTTTTGTGTAGAAAAGCGAATTTATCTACGAATCTTGCTGGACTGTCTTATTTACCGTAGATGTCATAGTCCAAGATGGACATGCTCCTCAAAGAACCAATATTTCTGTACTTAACAGTAGTATTGGAAAAATACGAGCGTGTCATTACATCCTTGTGAGATTAATTGATTTATTGGTTTGCTTTTCAGTCCTTTACCATCTCAAGGCTATAGCTTTTCGGTATGGCATATGGTATTGCTCTGGCGGTTGATATGTTTATTATAATAAATATGGATGTACTTCTTTTTTTTACTTTAATCCCACAGGTACACCGCAGTGTAAGGAACCCAAACCTGAATATAGAATTCGTTATGAGATGCGCCAATAAAGATTTAATTTTGGATTATAATAAAATTGGTACTCAATTCTCTGTGAGTTTTTCGTATAATTCTGACGATATTCCAACAGTTTCACGTCTAGTTCACCTTAAAGTCGTGTAGGTTAGGTTAGGTAAGAGTGGCTGTTGGAAAAATCGACCCACTTAGACCCTGTGACATCACATGGATCTGTGATACTTCCGCCCCTGGAACCATTTTATGCTTCTGATGAAGCGTGGGAGCCTGTTGGTCTAAATTGTTTAGATCGCTTAAGTCATTGTAGAAGAAAACTCCTAAGTGAAGTTTTCTCCTTTAGGCGAGAGCTGAGCATGTACAGAGTACGAGTAGGTGAAAGATTGTTTCCTCTTCCTCCTCGCCCATACAGCTTCTAGAGAAGTCATTTGTAAACATGGCAAGTCTGCTTGGACGCTTGCCTATGATAGCGCTGAGCTGTTTCCTATTTTAAAAGATCATATTAATAGCATCCAGCTTTAGTATTAATAGCAATTGGTATACTGATGCTACTTTTTCCGGTAGCATAAGTAGAGTGGTTCCAATTTTGGTGAGATCATCGGCTCTAAAATTCCCTACAAAGTCTCTGTGCCCCAGTAGCTAACATAGTTGAAAATTGGACTACGCTGCCATCTCCTTAAGAAATGACTGGTAGTCAAGTGAAAAGATACGGATATCACTTGCAGATAACACGTTCTCCTTCAGCCAGAAGATGACTTCTTTAATAACCAATTTTCGCCTGGAACGCTATACAGTGATTCAGAAGTCGAAAGGAGAGGCTCAGAGTAAGCTTATCTGAGAAAACAATGCAACCAACCCCGGTACTAATCTTGGATTCATCCGTATAAAAATGAATTGATCTCAGAAGGATCTAGAGGTGATGATTGCATGAGAATCTTTGTCAAACCAATGTTGGGGTATAGTGCATTCGATGTTCTCGGGAAGGATTTCTAGTCATTGTAACATTTAGACATTTAAAACCAACGTACATCGGTACCTATCCTTCTTTCTTCCCGAAATTTCCTTCGCCCGCGCTGTGTTCAAATATGTTAAGAGTACCTTAACCCCTTGAGTGGGCGCTACTTTACAATAAAAAGTGTATTAAGAATATTAGCGTATTAAGAATATTGGCATCTACTTGCCAGCTGAATATATCGAGGAGTGTCAAGTGAAAGAGAATATGCAGTACCGCGGAGTAGCGCTTCGCTTCAATACAGACATGCTATCCTTTGGACTTTGTTTAATTTCGTAAAGTTTAAGTCCGCGCACCAGACAATCACTCCATAGGTGAATATCGTTCTAAAAACCAAGACTTACAACCAGTGGGTAATGCGAAGTTGAGGACCCTATTTGTTCCCAATAGTTTTTTTTTGCAAGGGAATAAAGCAACTGTAGCTTCTTTACACTTTCTTGAATATTAGGTTTCCACTTTAGTTTTCAGTCAAGAATAAGACCCAGATATTTCGCTATATCGAAGAAGACTAAACAGGTATCGTTGATTGAAGGAGAGTCTACGATTGGGATTATATACCTCATGGAAAAGAGCAGAAGATCAAGCCCAACGAGTGAATCTTTTAATATTTAACAGATAGAGTTCTTTAATGCTTTAAAATGCTTATTTAAGACGCCTATAATAATGTCATTCTCATAGGCAATCACCCTACTACCACCCGCTTCCAAGTATATCAGTATTTCATTGACCAGTAAGTTCCAGAGAAGAGGTGAAAAGACACCGCCATGCGCCGTAGATCTACTTACATATATTTTAGCAGAAGCCCCGCTCTGTTTGGAGTTGACAATCCAACTTTTTAGCATAAGGCTGACAATCTTCCTAAGTGAGTCATCTACCTTCAGAGTGGACAGTGCGGTCGTAATTACGGATGTGTTGACGATGTTAAAGGCAGCCTCTATGTCCAAGAAATGCAATCATTGTGTACTCGTTATAATGTAGGGGTCATTCGATGCCTTACCGTAGCCGTGTTGAGCCGTAGACAAAAGTCGTGGATCAATTCTATATTATATATGGATATCAGTCTGCCGCTTTGAAGTTTCCGGAATGAAAGGTGATAACATCTAAATCTGATACCCTTGATCTCACGCTACTGATCTGGCACTTTTCCACCACAAATCATACTCTTGTAGTAGGTAGGGTAGTTGGACCACCATACTTTTATCCCGTACTTTACAGGTTAAAACTGAATGCATTGCGTGAAACCTGTCCGTCCTCGATAAGGAAATAATTGTTCTTCCACGGTCATCGAATCGTGCGGATTGTAAGCTACTGTCAAATTAGCCTACAACATAAGCTACAAATCTCCAATAGCTGTCATCTCTCCGGCCGTATTATAGCGTTATAGCGTTTTGTTTGTGTATTAGCTCACGTGTTGGGCTCCATAGTTCCTTGGTAGGCTCACTGTTTGATTTACACATCGGAACACACTAATGATAGCCAAAAAAGCGTCAAATCCTTTCAGAGTCAGCGATTTGCATTGTTTCTGCTAAGTTGGATTTGCTTCATTCCATATACAGTGTTGGCCAAAACTAAAACAACTATAATCGCAAGTCCGTGTTTTATTTTAAAAAAAGTTTCCCCAGTAGTTTGGGATATTGTTGATTAATTTAGAAAATCAGTGAACAGTAATCTTACGGTATTAAGAAAAAAATATAACCATCCGAATTCATTACTTTTCAGCTGGCCTAAACAAAAGCAATTTACCACTTAATTTTTTGTTACGGGAAAAATAGAAAAATCGTCACATTGACCACAACTACTCATATCTAATTTGTCAATTTGTCAATAATTGACTCATTCGCATGTATTAGTCTGTTGTAGCAAGATTTTTAGAAGTGTTCCTTAAATTTTACCTAAAATGGCCAGAAATAAGCACTCCGATGAGAGTAAATAAAAAATTATTGCGTATGTAAAAGTGGTATTTCACAATCCGAATTATCCAAAATATATTCAATCCCGAAATCGTTGATAGGCCGTTGAATAAAATTCTAGAACTCCGTTAAAATCGACCGATTCACCGAGATGGCAGAGTTACCACATACCGCAAGACAAGTGATGATTAGAACAATAAAGAGTAATCCCTTTACGTCATCTAGGGAATTACAAAACGAGCTTAGTACAAGAGCTAGCGCCAGGACACTTCGTTGGAGAGTTGTTAGTCTTTTATCATTCAGGATCATAATGAAATCATTTATTTCAGCTAAAAACAGAAGAGCAAGACTAAAATTTGCAAATGACCATATTGAGTACTTCCAAATATGTACATAGTATCGAAATGGAAAACGGTACTATTCTCCAACGAATCCAAGTTTCATTTGATGGCTTTCGCCGTGCCCGCCGGCGAATCACTGAAGCATTGGATCCTCGATAATTAAAGGGCACTGTGAAGCATGGGCGAGAATTTGGGGATGTTCCTCTGGATATGAAATTGGTCCCATACATAAGATAGATGGAATTATGCACCGATTTATTTACAAAAGTATACTTGAAAATACTATGCTGCCACGTGTTGAGGAGTAAATAATTGCTGCTGAAATAGCTTTTCAGCTAGATAATGCTCCGAATAATACTTCAAAAATAGTTCAAGAGTGATTTCGGTATTAAAAAATCAATGTTATGGAATGGCCAGTCCAGTTCCCCGATCTCAACCCAATAGAAGATCTATGGGAGATTGTGGATCGGCGAATAGTTCGGGAAAAGTGCAGGAATAGGGATGAGTTTTATATTCAAGTCCAGCAGGCTTGAAAAAACATCCCAAGCTCTATAATTTTAAATCTGATCGAGGGTATGTCAAGATGGTGTAGTGTAGTAATTTTGTTTTTAGTTTCGTCACAAAATATTGAAGTACGAGTAAATGTGAATTTACTCCTAAGTTGATGTAGTTTTGGTGTAGTCGACAATGTTATGAGGATGAATGTGACTACTTGTTGGTGGATTTTTATTCCATTTCGTGTTATTTTGGAAAATAAAATTGGCAGCATTAGCCTCAGCCTGATGATGAGCAGCACAATGTCGAATTCATCATCATTCCATAATTTCCATATTCACTTTCCGGATGATTTGTCTGGTCAGTGTCATCATCACACACGAACTGATCAACATCAATTTCATCATCGCTCTCCTCATTCATAAATGCCACTGCACACCTCTTCCGCTCGGTCATTGGTTGGTAGAGTATATAGTTATTCATCACCAAATGGGCAACATCCCAACCAGTGTCTTGTATAATATCTACAAGAGTATAATTACCAATCCAATAGGTGCAGCTTGCATAATTACCGATAAATTCAATAAAACTTTCCAAGAACAAAATTCCGCAGTAGCGATGTTTGCTTATAGAATGAGGGCTAACTAACGCCAAATATGAGTAAACCCATATTTTCCATAATTTCCTCTTTTAATACATACAGTTCCTTCCCCATGGACCTTGTAACTGATTACCGTACTAAATGCCTTCAAAACGAAAAAAAAAACCGAATAAAGTGCACGTACAGCATTGCATTTTTATGGAATACAGTTAGTATCAAGTTCTTAGCACATGCATAAAAAGATTTGTAAACATTCAAAAAATCCAAAAGTTCCTAGGGACCTTCTCGTCCATCGGAGGCTTAATACAAAAAAAAAAAACATTGTTTCACATGGAGTGATTTCAGAAAAATTGCGATTTAACGACAGAAGTCAATTTTTTATATACATACAATGGCTGCTGTGAAACACATTCGGCTGTTCGGTTGAAAAAATCCTTCAATTTCGCGTATTAATAAAGTCATTTAGCCAAAAATGTGCGTAGTCACTGAGGATGATTTTTCGGTGAAAATCCAGATCATCTATCATCTCAAATGGAGTGCATACAGCAAATATTTGACGTGTACGACGGTTATTGGGCTTTAGCTATTATCTGGGCTTTCACCCAAGTATTTTCGCGATGTACTAATATGCTATAGGCACGTTCGAGAGATGCCCAGTTGATTGGGCATTTGGGGCAAGTGGGGCCTTACATACCGACTTTCGTATGCCACCATATTCTTTTCACGTCTGTCACGAAAAGCTTAATTTTTTAGTCAGTTTTAAGACTATTTTATTTCAAAAAAAGATTAAGCATCATAATATTATTGTAATATAATGTATATACTTAGTCTATACACTTGGCTTATAAGCCGTCTAGCAGATTGACATTTGGGCGGAAATTCCATTGTTATTATTCCATTGGAACATGCGTTGGAAAGCTACTGTCATTATACGTCACTTCAGTATATGTCATTCATTTGAAGCGTAAACAACAATAATCTTTTTTCACTCAAATATGTCGAACTTTGTGCCTGAAAAAGTGTTTTTGCGGGGAGTTCTTCTTCATTACTTTAATATGAAGAAAACTGCTGCCGAAAGTCATCGTATTTTGGTGGAAGTTTATGGTGAACATGCGCTAGCTGAGCGAACGTGCCAAAAGTGGTTTGCACGATTTAAAAGTGGTGATTTTGGCTTGGAAGACGATGAACGTCCTGGGCAGCCAAAAAAGTTTGAAGATGAAGAACTGGAAGCATTACTCTATGAAGATTGTTGCCAAATAAAAGAAGAGCTCGCAGAATCTTTGGGCGTCACTCAAGCAGCCATTTCAAAACGATTAAAAGCAGCTGGATATATTCAAAAGCAAGAAAATTGGGTTCCACATGAACTCAAGCCGAGAGACGTCGAAAGGCGGTTTTGCATGTCCGAAATGCTGCTGAAACGCCACAAAAGGAAGTCATTTTTGCATCGGATTGTTACTGGTGATGAAAAATGGATCCATTACGACAACCCCATGCGCAAAAAATCATATGTGAAACCCGGCCAACCAGCCAAATCAACGGCAAAGCCGAATATCCCTGGCGCGAAGGTAATGCTCTGTATTTGGTGGGATCAGATGGGTGTATTGTATTATGAGCTGCTAAAACCGGGTGAAACCATCAATGTACAACGCTACCGAACACAATTAATCCGTTTGAAGAGAGCAGTGGCCGAAAAACGCCCGGAATATGCGACCAGACACGAGGCAATAATTTTCCATCATGACAACGCTCGGCCCCACGTTGCTATTCCGGTTAAGAACTATTTGGAAAACAGTGGATGGGAAGTCTTACCCCAACCGCCTTATAGCCCAGACCTTGCCCCTTCTGACTATCATTAGTTCCAGTCGATGCAGAACGCCCTCACTGAAATACGGTTCACATCAGAGCAGAATATCAAAAATTGGCTTGATTCATTCTTGGCTGCCAAGCCGGCGCAGTTCTTTTGGGATGGGATCCACTAATTGCCAGAAAGATTGGAAAAAGTCATAGCTTCAGATGGCCAATACATTGAATAATACTATTGTACATGTTCTTCTTAAATAAACGTTCAAATTGTGAAAAAAAAACCGCACGAATAGTATATACCCAATATTTTTTCTTTATCTTTAAAATTTACATTGGTATATAGATATAAACCAATGTATATAAATTACAGATTTAAGTAAACGATATTGCAATTATTTTCTTCAGAAGTTTTCTGCACTTATACTACACAGTTCCGGTAGCAAAGTGCGTTTACTGCGTATCTAGGTAATAAGTCCAAACCTCTGCCATCATTTAAGATAGTTTCGGGCGTTGGCGTATAAATTTCAGCGTTAAAAGTTCACCCCTAAATTTGAAGATGGTACTTATCTTATCCGCCGAGTATTTGTTCAGAATCATTCATGCCGTGCAGACAATGGTTCATTTTACTATAATAAACTCTATATTAGGGAGCCTGAGCTTCTTTCAAGTATTTATTATTGTAGAGTTTTTAGTATGAAGTCAGCCTTAGCTTACAAAAGTTTGCCACATTTGAATTTGACACAAAAGCTTTGGCCCATCATGGCTTCTTGTACTTAAATTTTATGAGCTAAATAAATCGAAGAAATCAATTAAGGAAAGTGTGTTTTAAAATTTCTCCTGAGAAAGTATCGTAGAAACTTTTCCACAGTTTCGAATGACTGATAACCCCAAACTTGCACAGCATACAGTGGCATAGAAGATGGTGTAGCGCGAGGGTAAAGAAACTTGTTTGATGGTAATGCAATTTCTCCAGATTGTACAAATCGCCCTCTTAGCTTCAGCAAGTTTTGCTTTCAGATGCTTACACATATTTAAGTTTTGCGTAATCTAGATATCATTATCTTTGATTTGTCTAGGTTAGAGGACAAGCTCCATGTTTTCCAATAGTTGTTAAGTATGTTTAAAAACGATATCATCAGCAAACATTAGTGCAGCAGGCCTTAATCTTTGTTCCACTTAGGTTAATTCCACCCGTAATGTTTTCTGTTATGTTATTAATAAAGGTTTTTTTTTTAGATGTATACAAATTCAATATAATACAAAACGATTAAAGCTAATAGTAATGTCCATGATATTAGCTTTTTTTAATAGATAATTTCATGCCATTAGCGCTTAAATATGATATGAGGCATATGCGTGCCACGGCTAGCTCAAATGAAACGCAATAGTAAAGTGCAATTTTCGACAAATTTATCGAGCAACTAGGGACGTATATCAGCAATAACATAGCGAACGTCGACTTCCAAATCGTCCAACATTTCTGGTTTATCGGCATAGACTAGTGACTTCACATACCCCCAAAGAAAGTAATCAAAAGGTGTGAGATCACAGTATCGTGGAGGCCAGTTCACAGGTCCATTCAACTGAGAATCGAAGAAGTCAGAAATCATGTTTCTATAGCGCTCTCCATAGACAGTAAAATTCTGGCAGGCACCGTCCTTAAAGAAATATGGGTCGATGATTCCACCAGCCCATAAAACACACCAAACAGTGAGTTTTAATGGTTGCAAGGGCGTCTCCACAAAGACTTCTGGGTTTTCTCCACTCCAAATTCGGCAATTTTGCTTGTTTACATATCCATTTAAGCAAAAATGGGCTTCATCAGAGAACAAAATTTTGCGTTGAAAATGAAGATCAAGCCGAATCATGCTTTCGGCCCATTCAACGAACCTACGACGGGTATAATGGTCACGCGGTTTCAACTCTTTCACAAGCTGGATCTAATAAGCTTTTGAGCCAAGATCCTTCCCTAAAATCTTCCACAAAGTGGATGTCCATAGCTCCAATCGACTCATTCGGATTCTCCTAAACACTGCGCGCCACAACTTCTTCCGTTTACAGTGTTTGTCTTCTTTGGGTAATCCACGTCTTATCCACTAGTGCGGAAACGATTCATCGTGTTCCGAATAACTTGCTCAGGTGGTCGGTCGACATAAAATGGACGTGGCGCACGATAAGTTTGGCGAACCGAACCATGGTTTTCAAAATAAGTTTGCACAGTTTGCACGCGTTGTTCTGGTGTTAATCTATTCACTACAAAATGGCAAAATGTACTAACTACAAAATCAGCTTTTAACTGTCAAATTGACAATCTGTAGAAACAGTGTTGGTTTAAAAACCAAACCTCTGAAAAAAACACCCTTTACATAAAATAAACAGTTACTTACTTAGAAGGCAGTCCTGCTCGACACCCATTGAAGTTTCAAAATCCTCCGATAGATGACAACCATCCCAGACACATGCTATGTTATTTTTGTACATAGCTCTTAGAACGTTGATCAGTCGGGACGAGATTCCGTACTTACATATATAGTTTGTAAAAGAGCAGACCCCAAAAAAGGCGTATGGTTTTTTATACTTCGTTTTATGCATTTCCGCAATATTTATCAACGAGATTATTTAATCTATAGTAAGCTTCTACAGAAACCAGCTTCGAAATTCCTTCCCGATCTCTGTTTTTCCACCCACTCCGTAATTCTATTAAAAAGCGAACAACTTGGTAGATGTGTTGAGAAACGATATTCCTCTGTAGTTTGCTGGCTCATTGTATGGTCCTATGGCGTTTTTTTTTGTGCAGGGAGAAAATTATCAGTTTCTGAAAACTCTCAGGTACTTCAGCGGTTACAAATATTCTGTTGAATGCATTTGCAAGAGCTGATATGAATTCTGTAGAACTATTTTAGCAAGATTCAAACGGGATACGGTTAAACCCTTTTGCTTTATTTTTTTTCGAATTCTTGATAACAGTTTCTACTTCAGCGATGGAAAATGGCTATTAGAAGAATTTATCGTCTATCATCGGAGTAGGATCTTGGGGGTCAGGGATATCTTTTTAAAACGGTCTCTATACTGCTCTGTCTGTAACTCCAGTCATTTCCACAAATCAGCTGATGACCTTGACCCATTTAACAAGACTACACTTTGTTCTTCGAAATTAAGCTATTTTTGCATAACAAAGTTGTTTGAACGTTTTATTTGCAGCTGAATAAGGTGTTGCAAGTTTTCCTAGCCTGCATACCTTCGGTATCGAACCACTTCTGTTCTATGGATTTTTAATTCTTTGGCAGAGTTGGTGGTCCCGTTTTTCTAATTAAATCTGTTAGGTCTTTAATTATTGGTATGATGTTAGCTTCATACAGTTTTTCGAGCTCTGAATGAGGGATACGCAAGTAGGGTTCTCGGTAATCATCGATCCATATTAGTTTGGGGAGAAGTGCTAGCTCCGATATCTCTTTACCTCTTGGGATCCGGCAACATTGAGTGAAACTTCCAAAGGCATATGGACACGGCAACATTATGGAGGGAATAAGTTGATTCGAATTTTTTCATTAAACTTATTTTTTTACTGTTGACTTATGTTATCTGGGCGATTATCAAGGAGCTATACATAAATTAGAGTTAAAGCTCGTACCGTAGAGACCGTGAGTTTTGATAAAAAATTTGTATAATTTATAAATGTTGTTGACGCGTATACCTTTCCATGATTAAATGGCAGATAATCTGGAACACAAATATGACATCTATCAAAGGTCAAAGTATGCGTGAGTTCTGAGAATCCCTATTGGAAAAAGGGGTGCAATTAATCTGATTTTATAACTGCCTCTGTAAATACTGTTGTTGAGGACACTTGGCTTCAGCGCCACCAGAAGTGACTGATCAACCGCTGCTTTACTTAGTGAGGATAGGGGTTGGGCTCATTTTTTCCATTTTTGGTTTTACACCGGAACCTTTAAACCATACACAGTTTTAATCCCCGGAGATTATTTTAGCATAAACCCGACAAATTATATGTCTTTCAAATGCGGTCGCTATCGAAGTACTGAATGCGTTCTATTGTTTTGTATGTAAATGTTATTATACATATGAGGCCTGAAAACCGGAAAGCATGTGGTAAATATCGATTAATTGTTCCCTTGTTTTCCGCATTTAGCTTAAGATGAATATCTGGTCCCACTCACTAATACTAAAACCATATTATTATGGATCTATTGACATAGGTTTCAGAGATTCACTTAATATTGTAGAATCGATTTTGAGCCTGATATTAAGGAGACTTCCATTCTAAATAGTTGGAGAGCCTCAATTCTCCAGTAGTTTTATATATTGTCTTCAAAAATAAGTTAAAATATATTTATACAAACCTTTTATGGGTCAGGCAGACTGAAGTGTTGTGAATCGTCGTCGTTGACATTCATTCTGGTCAACCGCGGATTTTTGGTCGTAGTCAAAGTCTCTAAAAGTTAACCTTCCATTTCTTCAGTACAGACTTGAACTCTGGAACTTCAGTCTTATCCCTTGCATGATTCTGTTCAGAATGTGTGTCTTTACATCGAATGTAACGAGTGACCAGATAGCAATGATAGTTTTTCTAATTATTATATTTCAGCAGCTGTCAAAACTACCAATGACATCCAGCTGTCAAAACATTCAGTAAGGTTTGCCATTTTAACATGCATCGTTTTACACTTATCAAACGTGCGGAAATTATTAAAGAATATTATCGAAATTCCCTCTCAGTTGTATATACGCAACGTGAATTCCATCGTGAGCTCGGTCGTCATCATGGCTTCAGTGTGCAGGCTATTCGTCGCACTGTGGAAAAGTTTGAGCGTGAGTACACTCTTTTGGATCTTAAGCCACCAACCAGACCGAGATTGGCGGAAAAATAAAAAAAAAATAGCCGCCGTATCGAAGAAGACGCAGAAATGTCGATTCTGCTCCGATCAGCTGAATTGGGCATCACCAGAGAATCAACCCAGCTTATTTTGGGGTTGGATTTGGGCCTACATCCGTATAAACTTATGCTGTGACGCAAGAATTAAAGCTGGACGATCATAGATAACGCCGAGTGTTCGCTAAATGGGTGCTGGAAATGTTTTTGGCTCAGCGGCTATATCAACAAGCAAAATTGCCATTATTGGAGCGAACACAATCCACAAGTGTTCGGCCAAGTATTAATCAATGCATCCACAAAGATTGACTGATTGCTGCTGTTTATGGAATGGCGGGATCATCAAACCCTATTTCTTTCGAAATGAGGAAGGAGACACCGGCATTGTCAATGATTTCAGGTATAGAGCGATGTTAACCGACTTTCTGTAGTCAGAACTCGACAACGTCGATATACCATATAGGAGTTGTGGTTCCAACAAGATGGCGCTACATGGCATACAACGACACAACGCTCGGAGTTGTAAAGTAGAAAATTGTTGACTTGGTCATCGCACGGTCAACGTTAATCAATTGGCCGCCGCGATCATGCGATTTGACACCACTCGATTACTTTCTCTGGGGATACGTCAAGTCCTTAGTCTATGCTAACAAGCGTAGTCTGGACTTAGTCTGGCTCGAGGCCAACATTCAACACGCTATTGCCGAAATAACGCCGCACATATTGGACCGAGTCATAAAAAATTGGACATTGGAAAATTGATGCACTGCCATCGAAGCCGAGGCGGACATTTGAATGACGTGCTATTCCACACATAATGGCATTAACGTAGTATTAAAATAAAGCCACAATCATTTTTGTATCTCACACCGTTATTGTCTTATTTAATTTTTTTTTCTATCATTCTTATCTGGTCATTCTTTATAAAAAAGGAATAATGGACTTTGAATCACATTGAAAAAAGTTATAGATGCTACGGGTTCGAATTTTGATTAAATAAAAAATTATAAAAAAAAATATTGGCTTTTAAATTTTTAGCTCAAAATTGACATATCTTGTGGTACAATCTAATATCTTTCCATGGCCTTTATATTCCGGAGAAGTTATTTCCGTTGCTCATAGATTTTACGTTAAACTTTCGATTTCTCTTCAGCGGCGCTTCGTGTTTCTCTTGTCTTGCAATCAAATACATGGTTGTGGTGATCATGTTCTAGATGAAAACCAGCACATCCAGTGGGATGTCCGTAGCTGCTTACTGACAATGTAAGCTTTTGAGTTTGCGCCTAATGTTGGCAATAGAGTACACCACATAGCTTTAAAGACTCGATTAGAATTTCTAGAGTTTTCTTGACGTTGCAATCGCTGTCAGAATAACGAAGCAACCTTTGAATAATATTGCCTTGCAGGATGTGGCTGTGTATTCGGGTTAAATCTCTAACTATAGCAAACTGCTGCATGCTGTGGTGCGATTGGAGATCTTTCAGGATAGTGTCTTAACCCAAAGCCTCTAGATTAGAGTAGGGAGGGTGAAAACTGAGTCTAGTCTAGGTGAGAGTCAACAATGGGAAGTATATTTTAAAGGCAGGTCATATCACATTGATATAACAGATCAACGGAGTGCTACACTTTTGCTTAGCTGGGCTTTAGCAATATGATAAACTGAGATATTCGCTGTGATGGTAGTGATGGATCACTGAACGCCTCTTTTGTGACAATTTATAAGTATGAAGGTTGCCGATGATGTAGTGGACGTTAATACTGTAGGTTCATTATGACTGAAGGAATTACTCATCTGTTTGCTAAATATTGAGAAATTTTATAATATAACAAGAAACGAAGAAGTATTGCAATAAAATATTTTATTTTTTATTGTGTTCTATTTTGTCGGGAAAAAAGGTTTGAGGCTTCAGTTTTTAAAAGTCAATTTTAGATTTATCTGTTTCAATTTAATAGGAATCGCTCCTTTAAGAAGTTTTTATAAGCCTCTAACCGGCAGTTCCTGCTTTAGGCGGGGTTAAAGTTAATCGTTGAAAAAGCTATATTTCTGAAATTTTTTTATTAAGTACTAATTCTCCTTTGTCATCAAATATTTTCTCTATACGACTATGCAAAATTTGCAGCTGTGAATGATAGCAGTCTACCGTTATAGTTATCCTCTTTGCAAAAAGTGTACTCATTGTAAGCAAAAAGTATTTTTGCCAGAAGTGAATTTGCTAAGTATAAAAAAAGTGTTCTCCAGAGTTTCGATTTTCGAGAAAAAGTTATCGGAAAGTAGATTAACGAGTATTATTGTAGAATAGAATTTGTGAAAAAAATAAAATTTCGAGCTAATGCATATCAGCCGCAAATCGCACCCTGCCTAGAGCGTGAAAGAGAAAATGAACGTGAATTTTACAATACATTTACACATTGTAAAACCAACATACTCGTATTTTACAAAAATGGATTTTTCTAAACGCTTCAAATTGTCGAAATTGACTGATGAGGAAATTGCTTATTTGATGGAATCCTTGAAAGACGACGAAGATAGCTCAGAGGACGATTTGAGCGAAGTTGACGAGCTTGTAACATCCGACGGAGATTGTGCCCAAATGGATGGATAATTACATTCAGCAGTTAAAAAATGCATCTTGCAGCGATTTTCTCTCAACAGCTACGAGTTTGAATATAAACTACGAAGTAACTTAACAGATTCTTTACGGATTTTAACTGGTCATTATGTTTCCTCGATAGTAACGTGGATGCCGCTGCTGATATCATCACAGACACCCATCTCTTTTGAATGAGAAACTTTATCCCTGAGAGGCTGTTAGGGTTAGAGAAATGTTTTTTCGGTCCTTCAAGACCAACTCAACAGAGAAAAACTGAAAATGGCTTTAACGAACCAGGAATGACTACAACGCGTGCAAAATTCCAATACGACCAAAACTTAGGCAAAAAACTACAACGTTCCAAAGGTAGTAAACATTTTTGGTCGGTCCTCAAAAATATTAGAAATTCTGCCCCATCCTCCATCCTAACGCTCATCAATCAATCTGGGGAAACAAGATAGTTGCAATTGATATTTCTAATGCAGTTGACAGATTTTGGCATCAGGCTCTTTTGTCGAAAATGCGTGCATTTGGGATTGAGGAATCTCTTCTTCAATGCATTAAAAATTACCTTCCTGAACGTTCAATTCAAGTTGCCATGGATGGTTTCAAACTCTGATATTCACAAAATAAACGCTGATGTGCCCCAGGGCTCCGTTCTGTCTCGACACTCTTTTTAATTTTCATCAACGATCTCTTGTCAGCTACTTCAAATCAAATATATTTCTTTGCTGACCACAGTACTTTTCATATTCATTCCCAGACTCAGGTGCCTGCCCTTCGGCTCTAGAACGGGAACGCCGGCGTATGGTAAACTTATTAAATTCCAATATTAACAGCATAACTAACCGAGTAGAATTTAATGCGCCCGAAACATAATGATGTCTGCTGTCGTTAAAGCGAAATTTAAACACCCAGCCATTATCCATGATTGGCACTTACATCATCGAAGCCGATAAACTTTCCATTCTCGGTATGTGTGTCAATGAGAACTTACGTTGGAATGACCACATATTCGGTGTCGCCAAAAATGCTGCGAAATGTCTAGGTTTTCTCAGGCGATGTAAGAAATACTTCACCCCTTTTGATCTGGCCTCAAGATGTAAGGCGTTTATCCGCCCGAAATTGGAGTACAATGCCCATATCTGGTTGGGTGCGCCAAAAGCATCTCTGCACCTGCTAGATAGGATTCAAAGCTGTGCGATGAATCTCATATGTGATACAAATATCACTCAAACAATGGGCTCCCCTGAACACCGGCATAATGTCTCCTGTCTCACTTTGTTTTATCGCAATTTCCATCACCAGTGCTCCATTGAAATCGCCAGTAGCATTCCGCCCGTTCAAAATTTTAACCGTAACACCCGCTGCGCTATGAAT
Source organism: Volucella zonaria (assembly GCA_963966105.1). Lineage (NCBI taxonomy): Eukaryota > Metazoa > Arthropoda > Insecta > Diptera > Syrphidae > Volucella > Volucella zonaria. Next base: position 56,815,534 of record OZ014533.1, on the reverse strand, counting down.
GCTCATCAGTATACCCTCAAGCCCATTTTTGGACGTACTCTAAAATATCGTGATTCGTTCCTAAGCCAACCCGCTTATGGAATGCGCTGCCTAGCTCTTTATTTCCTAATCATTATAACCTTCAAACATTTAAAACAAACGTTCACCGGCACCTCTCTTTCTATCTTCCCTGATTTTCCTTCTCCCGAGGTGTGTGCAAGTATTTTAAGGGTACTTAAATCCCTTGAGCGAGCCCAAATTATATAAAAAAAAAACACAAGTGAGGGTTTTATATTCTCTAATAACGAAAATTTAAATTGACTTTTATTTAGTTGCAACATCCATTAGCTCATCCTGTCAGCAGACTGACAACCATCGACCAGTTCGCAACCGTTGACTAGATAACCAAAAACAAAACTACCAAAATGAAATCGTTCTCCTTTACCGGAATTCGATGAATGTTCCGCATATCATTTACCTAACGCTGGTGGGTTCATTGGAACCGCAATAGACATCAATCCAAAATCTTCTGAGTTCAAATCCATTATGTGGCAAAAGAAACACTTCAAATTATACCGCAATGAAATTGTTTTCCATCGTGAAAGAAACTTGCCTGAGAGCGTCAATAAATTGAAAACACCATATCAATGTTTCATGTCCTTTTTTACCGAGGGCTTGTTTGATAAAATCAATCGCCAACGAGTGTATAAAGAATGTCCTTCAACAAGACATCGCATGTACTTTCAATATTAGATCCACCGAGCTGAAGCATTATATTGGTACGAGTATATTGCTGTATATAGCCGTCTTTCGATATCCAAATACAGAAAGCTATTGGTCGAAACATACATTCGAAGCAATTAAAACAAGATGACATCGATGGGGTTTTTTGAGATTCCCAAAATTCTTCATTTCAACGATATTTCTTTGATGAAAAATAAAGGTGAACAAGAGTACGATCGGCTATACGAAATAACACCCCTTATTAATAATTTCAATTCTGAGCCGAAAACGGCACGATTATGTATTGATGAGCAAATTTGTTCCACGAAAATGATGTCTGCTTTGCGGCAATATATGCCAGCTAAACCACACAAATATGGGATGAAGTTATTTGTTCTATGTGACTCCTATGGATTTTCGTACAAATCCGAAATGCATACAGGTGCAGGGGACAATGATGTGTTGGAAATACCCCGAAATTTTAATGTGACGTCGAATCATTGTTCGTTAATAGTAGACGATTCCTGAATTCAAAAATCACATCCTTTTATATGTCGCTTCCACTTTTAGTTTATTTGCGAAGTAAAGGAATGCCTTCCTTTGGCATAATTCGTGCCAATCGAGTTCCGAATTGCAAGTTATCTAACGACAAAGATGTTACCGTAAAAAAATTGAGGTTATTCGGAAGAGCTTTTTTCTACTGCTTTCGGAAAACATATTTCAAACGTATTGTGGAAAGTTACGAAGGCTGTCCGCTTAGCTTCGACATATGCATACGGTGTAAAGCCATTTGGAGCCGCTGCTATTGACGTTCCACCAAACAAAACGACTAGGTATGGCAGAAAGAACAAGGAATATATTGAAATCGACTGCTCAAACACCATAAAAGAATACAACCACCACATGGGAGGTGTTGATATCATAGACGCTTTATTAGGCCGTTATCATATTCGCATGAAAACGAAGAAGTGGACATTGCGTGTGTTTTATCTTTTAGTAGATATGACTACGGTGGACCCATATCTATTGTATTTTATCGATGAATTCATGCAAAGCATCACGAATACGGTACTCATTTGAAGTTACCTGATTTTCGTGTTGAAGTAGCTGATGTGCTTGGTAACACTCAAAAGCCTCAAAAACCTAGTTGGACGACCAACTAATGCTTACCCAAGTAAGCATGAAAAGCAAAGAATCTGCTTGCTGATATGCGTTGCGATGGGATTGGTCATATACCTAATATTTTGGATCGGATTAAGAAAAGGATGTGTAAAATGCCAGCTTGTCAATCAGAAATGCAACTGTTTTGCACTAAGTGCAACCTCAATTTGTGTTTATCGACAAAAAATAAATGCTTCCAGCAGTGCTCAATTTTCTATAAACGGTTATAACAATAAAAAGATTTAAAAGCTTTCCATGTATTTATCTTGTTTAAATACCCGTTTCCAGTTCGTCTAGTAGTCGACGGGGTAGTCTTTTTCAGCCCTAGGAGGTAAACTATTTTTTTGAAAATCTGACTTCAAATTCGGCTTTCTAGCATAGAAATTAGTTAGTATGAATTTTTCCATCGGAAAAAAAAAATCGCCGGTTAGATTGATGCTTATTTGCTACAATGTCATTCACAACTCCATTTGGCACTTCTTAGATTTGAAAAGTCCTAAAATTCGAATCCACCAAAGAATAGCTCCTAAAACGTTTTATCTTAATCTGAGCTAAATGAAAGATAACACTGTCCCTTTTTATTGTTATTGTTCCATTTAGATGTTTCTCAGGCTAGATGCTCCAAATTCATTTTAGATACAATACAATCGATATCTAGAAGAAAACAAACATTGCCTCGACCTATATTGTTGCAAATTGAAAAGATAAATATTCTTGGCCGCAGCGCAAGATTATCTCATTGGAACACATCCCGATTTTAAATAAAAATATCGATTAAGGGGTCTACACATCTGGATTCAAAATGTTGAGTAATACTGAACATCTTTTTATTTTTCTAATAAATTCCTGGGCGTTCGTGTGGCCAAGATTCGGAATAGTACAAATTAATTTATCCGCATTTGTATCCCTTTTGTTGTTTTTACACACATATCCAAACCGGCAATTGTCACATAAACTATTGTAGGATTGTTATCTTTTTTTAAGCACCAAGTACACATCCAGTCGTAATATTCTAAAATTTATTTTCAGGGAATTTCTCCTTCACACGATGAATCCTTAAATCATACTGTAGATGTGAACCAGGACACCAGGAATTATAAATTACATCAAAATACTCTGAAGCTCACAGGAAGAGCTTTTATCCGTTAAAGGATGAAATCTTCTCTGGTTTGGCTAAGAGAAATATTATTTTGCAGCGAAGAGAACTTGTATCGAACAATAAAAACTTTGTGGCTTTGATAAGAATGATTTACTTTTTCCTTACATCCAAAAAGTCTTTGCCCTTAAAAAAAACGTGGTCTGCCGGCAATCTATGGATGCTGCTGTGTACTCCTATCAACAACAGTCGAAGTTTCGCATCTTTCGCGTCGATACGTGATGCTCGGATTGTATTAACTGTACGGGACTGTCGTGATTTTCGGTGTAATTTCTAGACAAATTTCGTTCGTTACGGATACGTTCATCGGTTTTGTGGAATATCAACTTTAAACACCTTCCCGTCCGCATTTGTCGTACGTGTATCGGTATCTGTGCACAAGTTTTATGCCAACTATTTGACACGATTAGAATAAATTAGATGGCGTTGTGCGTTTCAGGGGATCAAAATTGTTCGAGGGCGACATGATACGAAACCTTAGTCAATCAGGTTATCAACTACAAATGTATTTCGTTAATCCCTTTTGATTTTCTCGGAATTAACTAAGTTCTGGATTTGAAAAAAAAAAAAAAAAAAAACAAAAAACATAGAAACGAACCTTCATTCTTCAAACATATAAATTGGGTAGAATCTTATATCTTGTTAGTGAGGTCCTACAAATAGCTACCGGCAATCGTATCTAGTCCTATCCAATTCATAATACAAAAGTTTTCACAACGAAAGATTAAGGAATCTTAATATTTCCAACCCGCTTTTTGAATTGCTGAAACCGCATTTATTTCATCTCTTTTGATAATCGTAAAACCGTCGTCGGTATTACTTGCGAACCCAAACTTAATTCAATTAAGAACTTTTCAAACAAACTCCGGGAATTGGTCGCGGTTCAAAAAACAAAAAAAAAATTAAATAAATAAAAATAAACGTTCCTTTTAAGTTATCGATGGATTAATTAAAAATTAATCGGTTTCGTGTTCTTGCTCGGTGAATTGTGATTTGTGTTTAATTGTGAAATTTGTGAGTGATATAAATATGATGTAAATGAGTGATAGCAATATAAATAAGTGCTATAGCGTTGTGATTTAAATAAATTTAAATATTTGTGTTTTGCATTAAAAGAACAAAAGCAACTTGAGTTAAGGGGATTTCAAAAATTCAAGGTAAAAATCAACACTATTAACTTTTAAAGTGATTTACATATGGATAAAATATTTTTTTTTGTTTTTTAGTTTCCAGTACTCTGAAAAATTTTTTTTTTATTTTAAAAATTTGGTGATTTTGAAGTTGGATTGCTTGGATACTTATAGAAAATTCTGTGTTTTGTTGATAGCGAAGTTAAACTGCTCACCAACCAGATAACAGTTTTCTTTCCTAAATTTCCTGTTACGTTGTTTTTCAGTGTGTGATATTAATTTGATGGTGCCAGATGGCTTTGGAATTGCCGAAAAAGAAGTACTTACTCTGGGCTAGACCCTTACTCTCTGGGTTTTAGAGAATTGTCTTTGTTGTTTGAAGTGGCCACCTGCAGTTTTGGTGGGATGAAGTTTATCTTTGAAGTGAGCAATTTCTTGTGCTTGAGAATTTTTTAATCCCTCCATTTGTGGTGGATGTCTTAATTCTAACTTATAATAATTTAGAATTATTATTTGGCAGAATTTAATCCCGGGAAATTAAACAAAAGTTGAAATCTTCGAAGCTTTATGAAGTGATGGTGGCGGAGGAGGACAAAACGAATGAGAAATTGGGGGAGATAGTTGGCATAATTCGGAAGTTGGCATATTAAATAGGACCTTCTCATTGAGGATTAGCTGTTGATTTGTAATATAATATGCCTCGTTTGACATTGGTCCGTAATGATCATATCTGGCATGAATGGTTGTTATGTAAATCAACAAGAGATTTTTTTTTATTCAAGGAGCAGTAATAAAGGAGGAAAATGGACAGTGTTGTGTCTTGGAAGAATTGAATTCAATTATAATATTTCAGAGTAAGATTTCTAATCGGTTAAGCTATTAATTTATAAAACGAAGCCCTTATATTTTTCAACCAAAACGCAGGATATAAAAAGAAGATAATAGATAGAATGGGCTTTCCGAGATAACTAGAATTAAGGGTTAAGAAAGAAGATTTGTCGATCCGAAATGAACGTCTTTTGGTAAGTTGATTTGATGTAAAATTCTATCAAATGATTTTGGATTATTAAGCTTTCACGAGATATATGCAGGCTTTAGTTCCTCTTTTCATTGAGACATACTATCAGATGATCAGTACACCTGTTGTTATCGTATTTTGTCTTAAGATACTTCATCAGCTTATTATACATATATTGTCGTATTCATGAACTAAAAAAGAAGGGATGCTAGTAATACAAGTACAACAACAACAAGCACAATATTTCTCGCCTTCTTAAGGGACGGCTGGCCAAATGTTCTCCATATGCATGAAATGAGTCCTATAAAATATGCATGGAAGAAATAACATACGAGAAAAGAAGGCGATTTAATTCGCTCTATAAAAATATAAAAAGGAACATTTACATCGCTAAGGATAATTATTTTTTTGAAAATTGCAGATGGCTCGGGGGAATCTTAAAAATGAGTGAAAAGTTGTGAATGCTATTACTGGCAATGGACCTGTGCCACTCCATATTCCATTGCTCTTAAGACCGGTAGTAGTTGCCAACGAATTCAGTTGGTCATTCTTTCCTATTAGATAGTCTGTAAATCTATTGCAGGTGGTGGCCTAAACCTGATACTCAAAATTATACCTATAGTAAAAACTTTGGTTTTGATATCATTACGGGATTTAAACATTTATTTAAGAAGAGTGTCAGGACCGATATATCAGACCATAGAGCAATTTCTTTGTTTGCAAAATTTTTAGAAAATAATTAAGTCAAGCATTTTTGCCTTCCCCTTTCAGTCCGATGCCATCCAGTTTTAGAATTGCTCTTTCTAATGAAGGCGCCAATTTAACTAAGGCATGACTACAAAATTTTCCTAGATAAAATATATATGGCAGGCTTTAGGGGATTCTCACACAGTTGGTTTGAGTCATATCTTGAAAATAGAATTCAATTTGTACAAGTCGGAAGCAATAAAAGCAGCCCAAATTGGGCGTACCGTAAGGATCTGTGCCTGGGTCAATTTTATTTCTCATATACACAAGGTGTCCCAGTTTAGGTTTTCGTCCTGATAGCTGAAGATTCCTGAAGTTATGGCAAACAAAAAATTATACAGCAGGGGGCTGTCTATTTTCACCCCCCTCCCCACCAAGTTATAGGCCGTTAGAGGGAGGAAGCTCTGACTTCGAGGTAAAACTTCTTAAAAGGCCGTAGCTTTCTAACGCTTTTACTTTAAGAAACTGTTGTACACATTTTTGATACAGAATTTCAATTTGCATAAAATACTAAAATTTCGTCGAGTTTGATGAACGCCAGCCAAAATTATGCCATTTGGAAACCAACATTTTGAAAAATCTTTGGACCAATTTCATCAGGAAAAGGCGTTTATCTCGAAATTTTCAACTTTTAGGTTAACTTTTTTATTAAAACTTTTGTATTTTCTTCATTATCTATGATTTTTATTTATGATATTTCCACCTACGAACAACGAAAGTTATTGCAAACCACTATTTTATTCAGGCAAATTGGTCACAAAATAAATAGTGTGTTCAAGTAAAAAAAAATCGACTAAAAGCTGTCAGTTAATAAGTAAAACAAAGTTGGAGAAATAACCCAATGGTAAATTTTCAGCTATTTTGTGGAATGTTTTTGTTTAATTCGGTGATAACTTTTGAAATGTGTCGATGTTAAATTATTTACTGATTAAGAGTGCACGAGTGAAATGTCTGCTATAGTGCAAACTGCTTTAAAATCCAATTCATGGGTATTTTTAAATATCTTGGCGTAACAATTGTTCAGTATCTAAATTGGCCCAAACACTTAGGTATCTAATTTAAAAAAAAAAATACTAAATTTTCGCCAATTGATGACTCGTCCAAAGCATAGTCTAGGTTCATTGTCGCAAGCCTCACAGTTCCAAATTGCGTCCTTACGTTTTTTTTATTTTTTGATCACTGACTACAAGCTGTACGTTTGAGTTTTCCTTTATCAGTTTTTTTTCAATAATTTTATTAATCCTGTGTACTAAACCACCAAGCGGTGTTGAATTTTTTGGAGTACAATTTTTTTCTGGCAGCAACGCATTTATCACCGGGGCATTTTTGGTTGGCCAGAATACTTGTTATGAATTTTGTCTGTATTTATCATTAGAAGTTGAAGAATGTTAATGCCAAGCTTGACGTACCAATGAAAAGATTTCCTCTCACATGGGCAAAATGCAAGAAGCTGGTCTTGCTTGTCCATTCCTGACATAAACTCGTTATATTTGGCGATGACTTTAGGCTCTAAGTGATTCCGTTGCCACTGAAACCATGTTGTCCTCAAAATCTGTGGTAATATGCAATAAATTACAGTACTCTTCTCTTTCTATTTACCGATGCGAACACCTCCTAGGAACCTTGATTCATTCTCGCCTTCCTTTAGTGCTTTTTGAGTCACTTCCTTCGGATTTTCTTTCAAAACTTTGCGCAGAATATCGACATATTAGCTTTTTTCATCTAGGAGCTATTTCGCCAAACTCAAGCTATTATAAAAGTTGTTCACGTATATTTCGTGTACCAGTTGCAGAACAACTTTTCCAGCATGCCCTTTCCCAAAACTTTTCCTTATCCTTACTGCCTGAATATACTCGAAACACTTCAGAACCAGACCACCGGGTTCAGTAAGCAGGGACAACTTAATACCTTGATACCATACTTGTGATGTTTCTTTTTTATAAATTGGCGAAAATTCAACCGACATCTCCACGATATCATGCTCTCGTCCAAGGACAACTTTTTCGAGGGATTATAATACTTCGCCATTTTGTTATTGAAATAATCAATTACACTGTGAATTTTGTGTTAAGGGCCGTTACTATCCTGCTCCTCCCCATTGAAATGAACACATTGCGTTATGTCTGTTTTCCAATAATCCTAAAGTCGATTAAAAATCGCATCTAAGAAAAATCTTTAGTTCAGGGGTTGTTAATTCCGTCCAAGCAATGAGCCTGGATTCTTCGGTGACCACATACTGCAAAACTCGTCTTCTGAGGTGTACGTTCGTTTTTGCGCAAATCTCTTCAATTTAAGATCTGAATACTGTTCGAACTGTATGGCAGAGAATCTGGTGGAAAATCCGGTTTGTAGAGACAGTTTCTTCTTTGAACCAATCACTGGGCTTGAAGTTTTATCCCTTATAAACTCGCTTAATCGCTTGCCTCCCTGTGGAGATGATGACCTCTCTAATTACATATTAAAGCACATCACTCTGAATGTAGATCTACTACTCGCTTTCCTTTTTAACCTAAGAATTTTCACTCGTACATTCCCTGACAGGTTAAAATATGCAAACGTTCTACCAATTTTTAAAAAGGGCAACAAAAGAGATAAAAACAACTACAGGCCTATCTCACTACTCTCTTCTATCTCGAAAATTTTTGAAAAAGCTGTCAAAAATAGAATTCTGCCGTTTTTTGAAGAGAATAAGTTTTTTCAGTCCCTTGCAATATGGTTTAAAGGCGGGACTCTCTACTGTAGATGCTCTTATGGGTTTCTGTTCGATTATATAGTAAATAAAGGCCTAGACTCAAAAAAAAGTTGTACCGGTCTGTTTGTTGACATAACCAAGGCTTTTGATATGGTAAACCATACAATTCTATTCAGGAAATTACATCGAGCTGGATTTCGAGGAGTTATTTACAGATGGCAGGCATCGTATCTCAAAGATAGAAAGCAAAAAGTTAAAATTGGAGATTGTTTTAGTGATAATAGGATTATTGAACTCGGAGTACCCGAATAGTCTGTATTGGGCCCTACTCTTTTCCTAGTCTACATAAACTCCCTGTTTCTTCAACCTTTTGCAGGAAAAGTTACGGCTTTTGCCGACGACCTTGGCATCGCGTACGACTCTGTTAGCCACCTCCAGCTAGTAGCTGATATAAGCTATGATGTGCACCTACTGAGAATGTGGTTCGCCAAGCATAAACTTATTGTCAGCAATAAAACGAAATTAATGTTTTTCAGCCTAAGGTTGCAGGCTGTGCCTGACGTTGATTTTCACTTTCATGCCGCTAATTGTACTCGCCACAAAGTGTCGGTTTGCACGTGTAATGAAGATTCTTCTAAAACTGTGTTTGATGTGGATATAGCTTGTCATGCGAACTGTTTTAAAATTGACATAGTAAATAACTACAAATAGCTAGGTGATATTATTGACCAAAATATGATTTGGTCTGATCATATTACAAACCTAAAACAGTATCTTCGTTCTTGCATCCGTAGTTTGTTTCATCTTCGTAAATACTTCACAAACAATAGTTTAAAAACCGTTTACTTCGGCATATTCCACTCAAAACTACAATATGGACTAGGATGTTGGGGAGGTGCTTACCACATGAAAGTCCAGTCTCCACTTGTTTTGCAGAGATGCGCTATAAGAACGATTTGCGGTGTTCCTCGACTCAGCCATTCCATGGCACTCTTTAGGAGCCTGAAAATCCTGCGGTTAGATACCTGTATTACTATAAGGTGCTAAAATTTATTTTTATGAGAAGTGGGTATTTGCAGAGTCCGATATCTGATGCCAGCTGTCTACGCAGCAACATCCCTGGTAAACATACCTTCATTCCGAACCACACATTTTAGAGACTTCTACTCCGTCGTAAGCTTTAAATTATTTAATCGTCATTTCGATTCGCGTACTTACAACACGTTCATCTTTCTTAAACAAATTTGATCATAATCAAATTGAAGTTTTGCTGTCCTACGTAATTTAATTTTACTAAATGCTATTTCTAAACTTTCTTTAATTATTGTTCAAACGTCAAAATATCACTTCCATCTTATCTACATGAAATTCTGCTGATGTGGCATTCAACACTATTTGAATTCTAAATACGAATGTCACTACGTATTCTTAATTTAATACATTTCTTAATTGTTTACTCAATAGTTAGAATTAACCTGCACCACATGTACCTTAAGAATATGGAATAAAAAAAAAAAAGTTGTTCTTAAAAAAAAAAAAATAAAAATAAAACTTTAATAATTAATTGGAGTTACCATAAAACTCATTCCACTTGGTAAATGGAATTCACTGCATCTAGCATGAAGCCGTCCACGAGGATGTACATAGATCCTCCTGCTGATGATATTTCTCGTGACATAGTACTTCGTCCTGTACTTTCTCACTATTTATTAACTGATCTTCATAGCCATCATTCTCTGATAAGGACGGCATAAAATCATCTTCGCTACCACTATCGAACAACATATCTTCGCTATCACTGTCAGGTATTCTTGTAATGTAATCTTTTATGTCTCGACGAGCCCTCACCGCTTTTTATTTCTGCAGCACGAAATGAAAAAAACCACGAATTTGCACGTACTTTGACAATGTTCATGTTCAGTGCCAGTGAAATTTCAATATGCCAGCCGAGAAATGGGTTAAATGGAACAAATGAAGTCAGCTCGCATATACGCGTGGCTGGCATCCGAGGTGCTCTCATTAGTCCGCACATTTGCTGTTTTCGCTGCGAAGCTGTTATGAAGTACTGCTCCTAACAGAATATGAAAATGGGGAGCTTGGGGCGGCACAGCAGACTGCAACCATTTAATAAAATTCCAAAACCCGCTATTAGAAGATTTCGTAACACTGCTCACCGTCTTGCACACACTACGGACCTTTTAAGTTCCATGTAAATTCTTCCCTTGCGACATTTGTTTTATATTTTTATAAAATATATCTATCCACAAAGTCCCATTTCCGACATACGGGACCTACATAGCTAAGCAAACCTTGTTTTGTCAACGTTCCTTCTTTTCGCACTACATACTACAGAAACTCCTACTCGAATGTATCATGAAAACTTTTTAACGCTATTCCTTTCGAAATTCGCACAGTAAGAAATGTGTGTGTGTTTAAAAAATGTAACACAAATGTGGCTTGTTGACTTTAATCACCACCAAATTGAAGTTCTGTTGAATTGTGTTGCTTAATAGCATGCTAAATGGTTTGTTCATTTGTTAGTCTAATTTATTTTGCCTGCCTTTTGAAATTATATTTGTTTCATTCTCTATATAAACTCAATGAGTTTTCATTTTATACATATATCCGCCTTGGAAAACCCGTACAAAGATAAATTGTTTAATAGTGATATCGTCTCTATATCGCTGAAATAAAAGATGTCACTAGCTATTCCCTATATACCATATATAATTATATAATCCTCTTTGAATTATAATTATGCCATGAATTGTAATTTTAAGGAAATATTGTAAAAAAAAAAATAAGAAAAATGGCTATCTTAAGTGATAAGATATTACGATACGAATGTTAAATTTGAAGGAAATACAGGGTGTGGCAAAATGACCTCCCACGGTTTAATCTTTGATAAAAACGCCCTTGTAAATGCTATTTAGATTTTATTTTCATTTGCTGAAAATGTAGGCTATGCCATTTGTTTTTGTTGAGTTTTGGAAATTACAGAGTCCAAGTGACGACCATTTTCTTCGATACACATCCGATTTGAAAGTTTCCATCACTTGAGCAGTAATTTGAGGCGATATTCCTGTAATTTCTTGGCGTATTGCTGCTTTTAATTCGTCAATAGTTCGAGGATAATGTTGGAAAACCTTCGCTTTCAGGTAGTCCCAAAGGAAAAAGTCGCATGGGGCATGACCGAGTGAATGCGCAGGCTACCCAACGTCTCCACGTAACGAGATTACGCGTCCTAGAAACATTTCCCTTAAAACGTCCATTGTCCTTCTTGCCGTATGAGCCGTAGCTCCATCCTGTTGTAACCACACATCCGGATGTTCAAGTTCTCTAAGTATTGGTTCCAAAAAATTGAGTAGCACGTCGACATATCGATTGGCAGTTATGGTAACCGTCACTCCTCCCTTTTAAAAAAAAACTAGGGACCCCAAACGCCAAAAGATCCAACAGCACAACACATACTAACAAATGGGCTGTGAAGTGGTCTTTCACGGAGCTGCCGCGGATTCTCTGGTGTCCAGTAGCGAAAATTCTGCTTGTTCACATAGCCATACAGATGGAAATGAGCTTCGTCATTTGTTATTAAAAGACTATTTTGTGGGATGTTTTGAAGAATATCGCTGGAACATGCTCTGCGATTTTCTCAGTCCCATTCACTAAGTCCTAAGGGGAATTTCAGATCGGCGTGTAAAATTTTTTTCACAAAACGATCTGACAAACGCAAAGCAGAGGCATGTTTAACAGCTGAACGGCTAGGAGATCGTGTAACCGCTTCTCTTACAGCTGCAACATTTTCAGGTGTCCGAACATTTCTGGATCTACCAGTTGATTTTCTTTTTAAGGCTGAACCTGTAGCTCTAAAATTTGAAACCCACAACAGTATTGTTTTGCGATCTGAAACTGGAGAATGTCTACCAAGAGCGAAGTGAGTACGAAAAGTTATTTGCATCGTAATCACAGATTCGTTATTTTTCATAAATGTTTCGATAACGAAGGCACTATACTCGCTCGTCCAATTCATTACGACAACTGAAACGGAAAGGCGGAGCTACCAATCGACTACGCTAAGCTCCCCCTCTCTTCAGTGGTTCGGGCACAGGGCGGTGCAAAATGTGGGAGATCATTTTGCCGGATCCTGTACAATTTTTTTTTTTTTTTATTTTGGGTTATGAGTAATAGTTATTGATTTTTCAATTATGTTTGGATATTCTGAGTCATAAGATGAACCCAGTTAAGTCGTGTTTATCAGTGAATAGAATAGTTCTTGATAAATTGGACTTTTGAATAACGTATCTGACTATATGTACTTATGGTACGCAAAATAATATCAAGAAAGTACCATAACACCGAAAATATTTCATCCATTAAGCTATAATTGAAATGGATTGTAGTACAAATTTTATGTTATTTTTCAACACAGTCGTCTCTTTATTTAATATATCTTATACCTGTATCGTAGAAATCCCCCTCCACTTCCTTCGGGTAGTTGCGTACTTTAAGTCTTACTTCGTCCTCTTCAGAAAAGTGTTTTACTCTCAGATGTTCCTTCAACTTTGTAGAGAAATAATAATCGTTAGCGAGTGCAATTAGTACTCACAGTGTGGTCTTATTTTGATACAAAGCGAACCTTGGTAGAACCAAGAAACTAGTTTTGAAGGTGCACTAAGAGCTCTTTGTAAGAAAAGTAATATCTTTTATCAGCTTGCACTTGATTAAGCATTAATTAATCCCAGAAATCAGATACCATTCGAAGGCTATTTTAGTTTGCGTTTTGTTTTTGCTCATTAAAGAAGTCTTGACTACCCTGATAACGTCAGAGGAGCGAAAATTCTACAGAACCAATTTATGACAAAACGAGCACGCGTATTTTGCATTCATTATAACCCAATTACCCGTACAATAAATCGGTTGTCTTGCATTTTATTTTTCCAATATTCTCTTAGTTAAAGCACTTATCCCTTTACAGTCCAAACTATGAACCCGTTAACTTTTTGTAATTTCTTTTGCAGAACCCCGTTTTTTATTTTTTAATTAAGGTATTGAAAAGTTTGCCAAAAAAATTTTATCTTTTACAAAATTTTTGATATTCCCAATTGAGAACACTGGCTATTTATGGGGGTCATAAAAAAAATCAACTGCTCAATAAAAAAAGTCATTATAAAAGTAACAAGGAGAATAAGGTTTCGAATCACACACCATGATATACTGGAAAACACAGTAAACACGTTTTTCGTACTCCCTACATTGGAGACGTGCGTTTACTCGACATTGGGCACATCTTCCTTGAGTACATGATTGGAGAATATGACCACCTTGTATCCTACTTCCTACTGGCGATTTGGTTTTAGGCCCAGTCCTTGGCCCAAACTTTTTCGGAGAAATCCGTAATAGGGATATCGTAACATCTCTCCTAAACTCTAAATGCGACATGGCTTCGTTTTTATGGACTTCTTTATACAACTGCCACGCTACTACCACAGCCATATTTAGGACGTTGGAGAACAAGTTTCATCACCATTTTTTTGATTGTAGTTGTGGACGATATGAACCAAAACATCTACCCCAACCAATCCCAGCATTATTCGTTTGAATAAAGTTGGGCTGGGTTACACAAACTTTTTTCTTTTGAGCAAAACAGTACCTGGAATCAAAGGAAAATAATTAGTACTCGTAACATACCTTAAAATTTTGAAAATGCATGATTTTGGGATCGATGACTCTCTTCTTCAATGGACTAGAAATTACCTTTCGGAACGTTCAATACAAGTTGTTTTGGATGGTTTCAAGTTTGATAATCACAAAATAAATCCTGGTGTGCCCCAGGGCTCCATTCTGTCTGCGACACTCTTTTTAATTTTCATCAACGATGACAGTACTCTCTGCTTTTCATATTCGCTCCGGTTCACGTACCTGCTCTTCGGCTAGAGAACGGGAACGGCGGCATATGTTAGCCTCATTAAATTCCGATATTAACAGCATAACCAATTGGGGAATTATCAACCCAGTGAAATTTAAAGCTTCCAAAACTCAATGCTGTCTGCTGTCATTAAAGCGAAATTTAAATATCCAGCCATTATCCATGAATGGCACTTACATCGTCGAAACCGAAAAATTTTCCATTCTCGGTATGTGTGTTAGTGACAACTTACGTTGGAATGACCACATATTCCATATCGTTGAAAATGCTGCGAAATATCTAGGTTTCCTCAAGCGATGTAAGAAATACTTTACTCCCCCTGATCTGGGTCATTCATTCGCCCAGAATTGTAGTACAACGCCCTTATCGGGTGCCCCCAAAATATCTCTACACATGCTAGATAGGATTCAAAACCATGTGATAAAACTCATAGGTGATACTAATATCTGTCAGTCAATTCACACCCTCGAATACCTACGAAATGTCTCCTGTCTCAAACTATTTTATCGCTATTTCCACCACCAGTACTCCATTGAAATCGCCAGTATGCTCATCAGTATACCCTCAAACCCATTTTCGGACTTACTCTAAAATATCGCTTATGGAATGCCTGCAGATCTCTGTGTTTCCTGGTCGTTATAGCTTACAAACATTTAAAAACAATGTACATCGGTACCTATCCTTTCTTCCTACCTAAATTTCCTTCGACCGCCCTGTGTACAGACACTTTAAGGGTACATAAACCCCGTGTGCGCGCGCTTATTATGCAAAAAAAAAGGATGTTTCATCGTTGGATCCTACTTTCACCACTGCATTGTCGTTCCAGCGACACAGATAGATATTCCCATCACATTTGAAATTAAATATGCCTCTATCTTGTTTTTTCATATCATGTACCGGTATCAGTGGGCATCGTTCAGTTCTTCTTTCACGTTCCGGTGGCTTTTATATTTTTTATTGCCAAGTTACGAAACAGGTCATATGACGAAAAGAAGTTGTCAAAGTAGACTTCATGTTGTAATGGATCTGTAACTACTGAAAGTAGATCAGACACCATCCTCTTTCCCAAGGGTTCTTGAACGTTTCTTTCTTTTTCGCCAGCATAGATTCCATCTTATACGGAAAACCACTTGAAGAAAAAATCATCCGTATTTTGAAACCAAACCTTATTCGTGGTAAAATGAACATTTTGCAAGAGTGATGATCATAGTAAGGTATCATGCTTTCATCGATGCTAAGACTGCTATGAAACACGCCATATTTTTTCAGTTGGCGGTTTAGTTCATCATATAAAGGCTGAATTTTTCCTTTTGTCACCTTCTCTCAGAGTGGTATTGTCCATGACGTTTTTTTTTCATTTTAGCTCCTTGAATTGATTTCGGGACACAACAGTCGGAACAACCTAGCCTTGAAGATTTTCAGCTGTCAAAATATGGTATCACCTCAATAACAGTATGCCGATATGTGCTATATCCTTCCAGTCAACTTGCATGGTGTTTCCTTGTTGTGAGGCATAAATTTTTGTCATTTTAGCCAAATCTTCTAAATATTCTTGTGATAAAAACTTGAAACATAGCTCAATGGGCTGAAGTGTGACCAAATTTATGATTTGATTTCAAATATCGATCACAGGTTTTCTAAGAATTTTGTTGAAAAACTTCGAACTTTTCTTCCATTTCGGCGCATTTTCCTCGGATTTTTTGTCACTTTTTTTCCTTTTACCCTTTTGCTTCTTTTTTTTTACACTAGTAGAGGGTAAGGATTCGTCTATCTCATCAGGTGGCTGTGCGTCATTTGGTAATGAATTTGTTAAAATGCATAACTCGGCACAAGCCTCCGTAGGTATAATTGCATTTTGGTGATCTTCATCAATGTCTTCACCGTCGGTCGGTCGGTCGGTCAGCCGATCATCCTCATCAGGGGGAAGCTGGCAAACGTCGATGTTGGATGCGCCGTCATTACCGTCAGCATCATTTGAATCCAAAAATTGAAGATACTCAATCACCTCATTTAGAGTAAGACACTTTTTTCCCATATTGTCTATAAAGCTATACATTTTTTCACCAAACTACACTTTCATGGCACTTGTTATTTTTTTTAAATGGCAAATAAGTTGTCAGCTCGATTGCACGAATAAAAGTAACCAAAAGAAATAATAATAAGTAAAAGGACAGAATATGCTTACATTTCCTTCATTTACACCAGATTGTAGTTACCTAGAATCATAAAACTAAATTGATACATCGTAAAAAGTAAACCATATTTTCCGGATATCCATTGTAATTGTAACAGGATGTTTACATAACTGGTTGTTAGTATTTATTAGGACCAACGGAAACAATTTACCCAAATCTTATATGTGTACCTACATTTTATGCGCTATCCCGCCAGTCACGATGATACTCTATAATTAGTTCTTAGAAAGTAATTCAGAATATGTGTAATGTGTGATGTGTAATTATTCAAAAAATATTTTTTTACGTGGAATTAATAGGTATTGTAAGAACGGAGAAAAACAGAAAAAAATCCATGAAGCACCCGGGAGAGGACATTGTTTCCAATTGGGAACATTAGCAAAGAAGTAGCTATATTTCATTTCCAAATTTATGCATGTTCCTAATATATTTTCTGCAGTTATTTCGGATTATACCTGATCATAGAAAAAATCGGCAAAATAAAATTTTGGTATAAAAGTACTAAAAATGGAAGTTAATTTTTAAAAATTTGGCATTTTTCAGTAACTGTTACAAAATACTGCAAGGTCGCAAAAAAGTGCATTTTTATTTTTTTTGATCTTTTGATCTACACAAAAAAAAAAATGAGAAAAATACTCTTATGTGAAAACAAAAAATTTTTAGTGCATGTTCCCTATTGTAATGGGTCACCAGACGGCCTACTAGATGGAGGGAAAAGTAACATCCTTGACTGCCAGAATGCGCTGCTACTGCAAAAAAGGTTATGGTGCCTTGAAGTCCGTTCATATTTAGGTAGACATGCCAAATTTTAGTACGATACTGTCTTTAGTTTTATTTTGACAGCTGACTGTTGTTGACGTGTTTGGCATCATGTTGAGTATGGACAAAAATGATTTTCGTTCTCTCATAAAACATTATTTTTTGAGAGGCAAAACGTCGAAGGAAACAAAAGAAAAGTTGGATAAATATTATGGGGCTAATGCTCCGTCCGATTACACCGTCAAATATTGGTTTCGAGAGTTTCGTGGTGGCCGCAACTCCACTACAGATCAAGTCCGTAGCGGCAGGATCTCCGATGCGGTTACAGAGGACAATGTCAAAAAAATACATGAAATGGTGTTGGCTTACCGGAAAGTGAAGGTGCGCCAGCTAGCAGATACCACAAAGATTAGTACTGAGCGCACACGCCATATTTTGGGCAATATTCTGCCGCTGGGTGCAGCGCAAACACCAAAAACACGAACGCGAGAACACTTCGAACTAGTATTTGGACTTGCTGATGCGGAATTGGGCGGACTTTTGGCGTCGATTGGTAACCGGATTTGGATCCCTCGGACTATTATCTCTTCCCAAATCTCAAAAGATGGGCTCATCAATAAAAAATTCAGCTCACGCGAGGAAATCATCGACGCCACGGAGGAGTATTTTGCAGACTTTCCGGAAAATTACTTTTCGGACAGGATCAAGAAGTTGGAAAATCGCTCGAATAAGTGCATCAAACTACTCGTATATGGAATAATATAAAAAACATTTAAAAAATTTTTTTTTTAATTCCCGACGAGGTCACTTTTCACTCCATCTACAACAGTATTGGCGTCCTATTGGCGTCTCCGTATCTGATTTGTTGCGCAGGCATATTCAATTAGAAAACCGTGCTCTTCGTTTAATGATTTATTTAGAACTGTGATAACTTAGTACTTAGTATTTAATTCATATATAGTATAGTAATATAACATAGGTATATATCTGTATGCATGTTTATGTGTGAATGTATTAGGTATGTATATGCCACATATATGCTGTGTGTGTTGGATAAGTGAATTAGATATATATGTAAATGCTTTAAATTCAACATGATTGTATACAGGAATACAATTAAGGGTAGTTATAAATTTTTAAAGATACAGTGAATTGTTTCCACTCATTTTAATATTAGATACATAGCGCAAGGAAATAATAACAGTTTAAGTGGGTATATTTATAAAATCTGTCACTGTGAGTATACCAACTTCACAGCCTAACCGTTCATACAGGTAAGCACAATATTTTTAGTTTTTTATCATTTGCGTATATTTTTTTTTTATGTATATTTTTTCTGGTTTACATAAGTTTTTAATTTTTATAAAATGAATTATATACATCTGTTTTGCAACTTATATTTGCGAAGAAATTGTGCTTGAAACAGTACTGTGCCTAATTGGGTACAGCGGCCGAACCCATATAACGATTGTACTTTTTGTTTGAGGTTTTTGTTGTAATGAGTTCGCAACTTTTTAACGTTTCTAATTATTACAAAGGCTCAGAGGAAGCAGTTCATGCCATTTTAAAAGATATTGACCGTGAAGGCGACTATGAGTTCGCGGTTATACCACCAGAGCCTAGCGCCATGACAGATGAAGGTGTCGATGAAGACATGGTTACCGCCTCTTTGCCGCGTGATGAGCCTGGTAATATAGAGGTTTTTAGGCGTAACGAGGACTTTGTTCAAAGTTTTCTTTTTCCATGTGTACGTGTGAAAATCTTCATAGACACTATGGACCCGGTGCTCATAGTACCCACGCCTCCCTTTTTGTCGACTACAACTGAGTTACCTTATCAAGTAGTTTCCGTTTCAAATCATATTCGCGTGGGACAGGCAGCTGTCCAGCAAAAGCACCTCCTAGTACCACTATTATATGCGGATAGTCCTTATCGCTCCAGATCGAATGGTCTCCTCTTTTGTTTTCTCGACAGGAAAACCAACATATAGTATTAGCCTCCGGATATAACAAAGACACCCGATGCCTTTGCCCAAGAAGTGGCGCCTAGATTAACTAACTGGAACGGTTTTAGAAACTACTGCAATGAACATATTGTTCTAAACATGTCGCTAAAAACACAAAACGAAGTAGAAAACGAAATCGACAGATTCATCGGTCAAAGTCTTGCAGAACGCTGCCTAGAACAACACTCCCACTAGGAGAAAAGAGGAAGCAAGTGGTGAAATAAAATATCCGCAGGAAATAAAAGAACTAGTGAGAGAAAAGAGGAGAGCGCGCAAGAGATGGCAACAATCGAGTGCTCCCCAGCATAAAACATACTTGAACTACTTATGAAACAAATTGAAAGAAGCAATACGAGATCACAAAAATCGGAATATCTGCACATATCTCGAAGGTCTGACTGCCGAAAGAAGTTCAAATTACTTCCTCTGAAAAACCATGAAACATATCAAAAAGCCTCAAATGCAATTTCCTTCCTAAAAAAAAATAATGACGAATAGTCAAAAGGAGATAAGGAGAAGGCGGATTTACGAGTATTTGGCGAGCACCTATAAGAAACGTATAAACTTTTTGATGGGCAGGCGTTAACAGGAGGTTCTAGTTATATAATTACGACAACGGACAACTTTAGAATGAAAACAGTGTCGCTAGAGAACTTAACCAAGCAATTAAAAACCTGAAAAATAACAAGGCCCCTGGGCATGATTTAATAACTGGTCAAATTTTCAAGGAGTTGCCAAAGACAGCATTGATCAAACTGCTCCAACTTATAAATGCCGCCCTAAAATTATTAAACGTTCCAAGTTGCAAGTTCCAATGGAAAGTTGCCGAAGTTATATCCTAAACCAGGAAAATCACTAAACGAAAAAAAGTCCTACAGACCCATATCGCTTCTGCCGATAATATCAAAAATATTTGAAAAACTCGTATTGAAGCGCTTGCAACCGATCATCGAAGATAGACGTCTAATTCCTGAGCATCAATTCGGGTTTGGAACTAAACACTCCACAATTAACCAGGTTTATAGAATTAGGAACGAAATTGGGAAAGCCGTAGAGGGTTAAAAGTTATGTTCTAGCGTTTTTCTTGAGGTGTCTCAAGCCTAAGCTAAGTCAGGTTCTTCCGAGAGAGCTGCATAAGATTCTAGAATCGTGCATGGAAAACAGAATTTTTCATGTTAAACATGGCACCGAATACTCGGAACTTAAAGCGATCGCTGCTGGAGGTCCGCAAGGAAGTGTACTTGCCCCGGTATTGTTTTTACTTTATACTCGAGACATACCGGAAGAATCAGGTACCATAGAAGCCACGTTTGCTGACGATACGGCTACACTAGCTACAGATGCTTCAGTCGAGTTAGCTAATGGAAAGCTACAAACGGCTTTGCATGCAATCTACGAGTGTACAAAGATTTGGCGAATTGTTCTCAACGAGACCAAATCTACCGGAAAATAAACAACCTTTCCATTTTCACTCACTCGGTACAAATACCATATGCAAATGAAACAAAGTGCCTAGGAATGACATTAGACGTAAAACTGAAATGAAAGCCGCATGTTAAAAAAAAACGTGATGAACTTGAAAATGACTTCAGGCAAATGTATTGGCTACAAAGAAGGCATTCCAAGTTAAGCATACTTTCTCAAGCTTATGAAATTCCAATACGATCAAAAACTGAGGCAAAAAATATTGCAAAGTCCCAAAGGCAGTAAAAATTTTTAGTCGTTCGTCAAAAACATTAGGAATTCTGCCTCATCCTGCATCTCAACGCTCATTTACAATGACATTCCAGCTGGAAGCTCTTTGGACAAGGCCAATCTGCTTGTTGCACACTTTGCGGCTAGCTCAACACTCAAAGATTGTGCTTTGTCCCCGCCTACACTTGAATGCGTCGAGTACTTAAAGATCTTAATATACATAAATCCGCTGGTCCAGATGATATATCTCCACTTCTTCTGAAGAGGTGTTCTTCCTCGCTGGCAAAACTACTGCGTAAGCTTTTCATCAATCCTACTGCTTAGGACTCTTTTCGAGCAGATGGTAAAGAGCATTTGTCCAGTCCGTCGCTAAAAACGGCGAATTTTCCGCTCTCTCCTCCTACAGACCCATTGCACTTGCGTCCCTTCTTTCCAAGGTCATGCAAACGCTGATAAATCGCCAGCTCATGAAATATCTTGAAACTCGAAAACTTCTTCCACTCACCGAAAAGTGGAACCAAAGCGTATACCAATCTGGCGAAAGCAAGATAGTTACACTTAATATTTCTAAGTCATTTGACAGAGTTTGGCATCAGGCTCTTTTCTCGAAAATGCGTGCTTTTGGGATCGATGACTCTCTTCTTCAATGGATTAGAAATTACCTTTCGGAACGTTCAATTCAAGTTGTCTTGTACGGTTTCAAGTCTGATATTCACAAAATAAACGCTGGTGTACCAGGGCTCCGTTCTGTCTCCCACTTTCTTTCTAATTTTCATCAACGATCTCTTGTCTGCTACTTCTAATCCAGTATATTCCGTTGCTGACGACAGTACTCTCTGCTTTTCATATTCGTTCCCAGACTCACGTACCTGCTCTACGGCGGTAGAACGGGAACGGGAGCGTATGTTAATCTCATTAAATTCTGATATTAACAGCATAACTAATTGGGGAAACACTAGGAGTACAATGCCAACATCTGATCGGGTGCGCCCAAAACATTTACTAGATAGGATCCAAAACCGTACGATAAAACTCGTAGGTGATACTAATACCACTCAAAGAATGGACACCCTCGAACACCGACGTAAGGTGTCGTGTCTGACTCTGTCTTATCGCTATTTCCACCACCAGTGCTCCATAGAAATCGCCAGTAACATTCCGCCCCTTCAAATCTTTAACCGTAACACCCGTCTCGCTATGGATGTTCATCAGTATACCATCAAGACCATTTTCAGACGTACTCTAAAATATCGTGATTCGTTCCTAAGCCGTAGAACTCGCTTACGGCCCTGCCTTGTTCCCTATTTCCTAGTCATTATAACCTTCAAACGTTTAAAACCAACGTTCACCGATACCTCTCTTTCTATCCTCCCTGACTTTAATTCGCCCGCACTGAGTGCAAATATTTTAAGGGTACTTAAATCCCTTGAGCGCGCAAAAAAAAAAAAAGAACTGCTCACAAGGGTGATGTCGGTGATAGAGCCAATTCCAGCTTTCGATACGTATCAGCGCTTTTGGCGATAATATTTTTACCAAAATCCGTCTAAGACTTTTCAAATTATTAAAAAAAAATTGTACAAAATTCAAAACCATTTTTCTAAAAAATAGATAACTCTTATGAAATTTTTTCAGTACTAATCGAAATTTATTAACATATAGTATTACACATCTAACGAAGCGTTGAAAAAATCGGACAAGAATTGCCTGAGTTATTCAAGAAATAGCAACAATTATAGAACTGTCATAGCAGTATTAACTACGATTTCGTTTATACAGGGAGACACAGATTTGACCGGACAAACTTTTATGGGTGATTGATTTTGGTGAGACAAATATAAGGAGAGTGCCCCTCTATCAGGCAATTCCTGATAGTAAAAGGAGGGAAAAAACACGTCTATGACTTTTTAAGTTATTGAACAAAATGTATCCAGCTCAGATCTTTAATTAAAGCTTTTAGCTAAAGTCCAATTCACTGCAGGTATATATTCAAGTCTTTCCTGCTTGGCAGAAAGAGGAGATAAACTTAACTGTCAGACTTTTTTTAGCTTTAGCGAAAATTCTCAAGTTTAAACGTTCAGGCTTAATCTGGTTTTTGACCATTTTCGGATTAACTTATGCTAAATTCTAATTTGATATGAAATAATGAAAACCATAGGGGAATGGTACAGGTTCTCTTAATCAGGAAGTTCTGGGGTGACACATCGGTCACATCTATAGTGAAGTAGGATTTGCATGTTATACAAAAACTACAACTGACTGCCGATAGCATCGACTCTACTGCCAACAGTATCCGCAGCAGAATCCAGCTGTGGATATCATTCAATAATTTTTTTTTCCAGAATCTCAACAACAAAGTCAAAAATAATCCTGAGCGACGTGGCTAATTCCCTCCTATGCAGTTCCCGTACGCTGAAAATCCGCAAGTAATGCATGGAGAGCCATTAACGACATTCAAAACCCATCAAATCTTTTTCTTCCGAATATTGTCTCTAAATTTGTACAAGTGAGCATGTAACATACCGTATGCACTTTACGGGACATTCTGCAATCCACCAGTTTAAAGTCTTGAAGCATATTTGAAATCAGCTCAGTGCAGTTCTCAGCTCCTATGTTTCCGAGAAAACCATAGACCACTATTTTAAGGCTGTCCTATGCTTGCCTTTCATGAGTATTGAGTTGTAAAAATTTACCATTATGTTTCCGTATCTCGAACTCTGTTCGCTTAGGCCTGTATTACTGATAGTGCGAATTGTCTGCTCTCCTGTCCCATAAGCAAAATGCGGGAAGAATGTTTGGTATACTCGCGTTGCGTTCCTATCAGAAAGCCAACCGTAGCAACATAGGTCAGCTGTACTGCATCAGCACATGATACTTTGAATTTTTAAAGTATAGATGGAAATTGATTTCCATTGTTAATAAGGACAGCTTTTAAACATTTTGCGAAAGGGTCTATGACAAGAAATGCATAGAATTCCGAATTTTTTAAACAAGCCCTTCACATCATTACAATAGCAAAGTCCGCCCTCGAATGTTTCTTTATTCTAATTTTTGTTCCAAGCTAATTCCACTGCTTCAACCGAGAAGCTAGAATTCTGCTTTATTTTTGGGCAGGTTCATATCTCTAACTAACTCGTTTAATTCGATGGGGTTAATGAGGTGTGGTTCGGAACTTACTCCTGGTAAGAGTAAAGCTGGTACTAGTAGTGCTGATATTCAATTCTTTTCATCTAGATTGTAATATTCAATATGTATTGTTTTGCCTTTTTATTTTGTTCAATTGGACAACAATTCTAAAATTTACTGATCAACTGCCACCAATCAGAGATATGACGAAAATTAAAAGATGTCTGTTGGTATGTACATATATTTTATTTAGTGTTTATTACTACTACAATTTACTTTTATATACATATAAATTAATTAATTTAAGTAACAGTTTACAGGTATGTACGCGAAATTAGAAAACTAAGCATAATTTATTAAACTGTGTTTCTAATATGGCATGTCTGTAAATAATGTTGTAAATCTTCATAAAACAGTATCATTTTTTATTGCTGGAGGTGGATCGTTAAACAGTTTTAGCTGGTGGTACTTAAGCATATTTTGTGTTCTAGGGTCTATATAACTTAAGCCTAAAGTCAGTGTTTGATTTTAAGTTATATGGTTATAGTCCCCAATGTAAACAAAATTTGAAGTTAAGTATTCAGGCAATACGTTTTACTTCATTTTAAACATGAACCTTAATACATTGAAAGTGACTTCTTGTTTTATATTTAACCATTTTACTCAAGATAGCATCCATGTTATTGTTGTATAAAAACAGCACTTTAGTATAGTACTCATGACTCTATTTTGCATCGTTTGTAAAGTATTAATATGTTCCCTGTTACCCTTTAAAAGGGTAGTCGAACACAACTCAACATGTGGTTTCATTATTTTGTTATATACATTGACTGCACATTTTAGTTATATTTCTTCGGAACCTTTTAAGGAATTCTATTTTCTCCGACACTTTTCTGGCTACATAAATCATGTTACTATTAAAATTCAAGGTTTTATTTTAATTTTAATTTTATTTTTATTTTATTTCACACGCTTGTTCGATATATCAACAATGTCGTCACTCTTCATTACCATGCATTTAATTTTGTTAACATTTATTTTCAGTTTATTTTGTTGTAGCCATAAGCAGAGGTTTTCATGGTCTACTTTGACATATTCAACCACTTCAGGTACGTTTTTACCACTTAGGAACATAAAAGCATCATCGGGATACAGAGATATTTTACACATTGCCAATGCTTTGCACATTATAAATACGAAAAAGAAGTGGGCCAAGTAGAGCTTCTTGCGGGACACCAGACTAGATTTTACCTCCACTAGACGTTGAATTATTTACACAAGTCTTTTGGGTTCTATTAGTTAAATATGATTCAAACCACCTTAATTCCGCGACTTTCACATCATATTTAAATAGTTTATCGAGGAGTATGCTACGATCAATTATCTGGAATACTCTTTAGTCTAAGAACAATGTTATGATTTTATTACCATTTTATGCCTTTCAAAAAAAGTATTTGTTAATTTTGTAAGCAACTATCACCATATCAAATTTGAGCCATTTCAGTCTTTTACTGCTTAAAAACTAAATTTGTTAATGTTCTTCACATTGGTTTTTGATCATGACGTGACTGAATTTTGTTGTAAAATATAATTCCTTTTGATGAGTTAAAGTCTATTTTTCATATAAGTTTCGCACGTGTCTGTAAATATTCCAGTCTGCTATTCTATTAAATATACTCGCATTAAGGAAGACTGAATCTTATTATATTTTAAGGGTCTAAGATTTTCTCTAAACCATTTGTTAGAATCAGAAACTCTTGTTTTTTAGTTTGTTTTTTTTTTTTAAAACAGTACATATATTAAATTATCTTGTAATGCGGATGACAGAACATAAAAGTTTACATTGAGTTTTTTTTCTTGATAATTTGCGCACGCTCAAGGGATTTAAGTACCCTTAAAATATTTGCACACAGCGCGGGCGAATTAAAGTCAGGGAGGATAGAAAGAGAGGTATCGGTGAACGTTGGTTTTAAACGTTTGAAGGTTATAATGACTAGGAATAGGGAACGAATCACGATATTTTAGAGTACGTCCGAAAGTGGGCTTGATGGTATACTGATGAGCATCCATAGCAAGACGGGTCTTACTGCTAAAGATTTGAAGGGGCGGAATGCTACTAGCGATTTCAATGGAGTACTGGTAGTTGGAATAGCGATCAAACAGAGTGAGACACGAGACATTATGTCGGTTATCGAGCGAGGGTGTCCATTGTTTGAGTGATATTAGTATCACCTACGAGTTTTATCGCACAGTTTTGGATCCTATCTAGCAGGTGCCGAGATATTTTTGGCGCACCCGACCAGATGTTGGCATTGGGCGGATAAACGCCTTATATATTGAAGCTAGATCATAGGGAATGAAATCGCTTGAGGAAACCAAGACATTTCGCAGAATTTTTGACGATAGCGAATATGTGGTCATTCCAACGAAAGTTTTCATTGACACACATACCGAGAATGGAAAGTTTATCGGTTTTGACGATGCAAGTGACATTCATGGATAATGGCTGGGTGTTCAAATTTCGCTTTAACGACAGCATTGTGTTTTGGAAGCATTAGATTCTACTCTGTTAGTGTTTCTCCAATTCGTTATGCTGTTAATATCAGAATTTAATGAGCTTAACATACGCTGCCGTTCCCATTCTACAGCCAAAGAGCAGGGACGTGAATCCGGGAACGAATATGAAAAGCAAAGAGTACTATCGTCGGTAAAGGAACATATTTGATTAGAAGTGGCAGACAAGAGATCGTTGATGAAAATTTAAATTTGGTCATATTTTTCACTAAGAAGTGCTCTGAATTGATTTTTATTTTATTTAAAAATGCCTATGAATTTTTCCTGGTTCTTGAGGTTTCTCTAAATAACAGACACTTGAACCACGACTGCTTCATGGTCACCAGCCTTAATTTCCGAAGCTGTATCTGCTGAAATATTTTTTTTCTCTGAGATATACATATACATACGAGGGGCGTTCAATATATTCTCCGTATCGATATGAAGGAAAATGCAAATTCAATTAAAATTGTTTTTATTTTTCAATATAATCTCCCCTAACATCAATGCATTTGTTACATCTGTAGATAAGCTTTTTTAAACCCTCAAAAAAATAAATTTCCTCTTTCTCTGCAAAATACCGAGTTAAGTTCTTCATCATCCGAAAATCTTTTTCCACGAGGACATTTTTTCAAATCCGGAAACAGGAAATAATCACTAGGGGCAAGGTCTGGACTATAGGGTGGGTGTTGGATTTCTTCGAAACCACAATCTCGCGCAGCAGCCTTGGAAACTCGCGCCGTGTGAACAGGAGCGTTGTCATGAAGAAGCAACACACCCGCTGCGAGTTTACCCCGTCTTTTCTTTTTAATTTCCTCCCGCAAATTATGCAAAGTGGAAGCGTAGGATGTGGCGTTGATGGTTTCACCTTTTTTTTGTACTCAATGAGCAAGATTCCCTTTGAGTCCCAAAAAACTGTGGCCATGAGCTTCCCGGCAGACGGAGTGACTTTGAACTTCTTCGGGGGGTCTGTTCCTTTTTTATGCCACTGCATGGACTCTTGTTTGCTTTCAGGGTCATAGTGGTGGACCCATGTTTCGTCCCCAGTAACAATTCGATCCATAACACCGTCCGCGTTCTCACTACACATCTCCAAAAGCTCTCTACAGCATGCGATTCTCACTTTTTTCTGAGGCGCTGTGAGCATTCGTGGCACCCACCTTGCACTGACCTTTGAAAGGTTAAGATGGTCATGAAGAATGGTGTGAATGGTACCAATTGAAAGCTTGGTGATCTCTGCCATCATTTTCACCTTTATTCGGGCATCCTCAAGAACAAGTTTTTCGTACAAGCAGTAGCCGGGGCGCCGGAGCCGGGGTCGTCTTCAATGCTTTCTCTGCCTCTCTTGAACTCACTTGACCACTTTTGCACAGTTGATAATGAAGGTTCGGAACCCTGGTAAACAGCCACCATCTCTTCATGAATAGTTTTTTGACTTTTTCCTTGCTTAGTGAGAAATTTAATTACAGCGCGATGCTCAATTTTCACCATCATCGTCTCAGTTGCCATTATGATTCTGTTTAACTAGAGATAAAACGCGAATTAATAATCACATTTATATGAAATTTTACATGAATGCACTAAAATAATAGTATTACTTGAAAAATAAGTCCATTTATATATACAACCACAGCTTCATCCCGACACCGAGAATAGTTTGAACGCCCCTCGTATAACAAAATCAATTAATGATCTCGAGTTTTCCACGGTTTTTTTCTAATTTATTTTAAATAGTTTGTTACTAGTATTTCACCAAAAATTGTAATGTAGGTATGTTTAAATCTATACCTATTATATCAAACTTAACTCGAACGAAAGTTACGCATCAAATACAAACCGATTCCTTGAATTTGAACTTAGGATTACTTTCTAATTATTCCAGCAGATGTACTATGAGCTATTTGCTGTATTTTCGCAACAAAAGATCTAGACATTATAGGTTCATATAAACTTTGTTTCCTGCAAAAAAGTTAATTGAAAACAAAATGCAGCCGGTTTGTACCATTATAGTATAGGATGGTGTAAGCGGAGGTAACTTACACAGTGAAGAGACGCCTGGGTCTCTATAGAATTCGCTGAGAAAAAAAGAAAGATTGCTGTCCGAGGAATCCGTACGCGCAATTTATTATTAGGTTACACGACTTGCTGTCCGCGGAATCCGTACGCGCAAGATCGCTTTACCCTGGTTTATGGTGTTATCTGGGTTGCTGTCCGTGGAATCCGTACGCGCAACCAGATTTTACACCTCAAAACTATCAATTTCCAAAGGAAATTGTAAACGGAATCGAATCCAGATAATTTTCCAGTTTACCAGCTGGATGTTACCCGAGTACTTCGCAAAGAAAAAGATCTGACTTGCAATACTTGAAATAATTCACAACTAATTGAATGACTGGATTGGATCTTCTCCTCAACCTCATAATTTTTATTTTACTTAAGGTTTTCTATGTTCCAAGTGAATGTGAAGTACATCCTTGGATTAAAATTTTAGTTTTACATTTTAATGCATACTTTAGGGTGTTAACAATATAATTTTTTACTTTACTGTAGTTATTTACATTTTAATGCATATTTTTTTGGTGTTAATATAATTTTCCTCTGCAAGCGCCGCTACAATGGAGCATTATTGAAGAATATCGTGTACATGTGCTTAAAGCTGAAGGTGAAAAGTTACGGTTGCAGCGAATTTATTTTTAAAGTTATTTTTAAGTTAAAGTTAAGAACAGAGTAAATAAAAATGCATAAAAGTTTACATAAAACGCATTATTTAGTATTGTTGTACTCGTAATTGAATATGTTCTGTATCTAATTAATTTTTTATTCGCGACTAGATGCTAAACTTCGAGTGGTTGCGGTCGCGCATTTTTCGAAAAATTGGCTTAACATCAAAAGATCAGAATTTTTTGATTTTCCTGCCATTCGGAGTCCCAAGAAATCAGGTTAAAGGGACTTGACAAATTCAAGCTACGAATATGCTATGCCAACAAATGACACACTTCTAAGTGTTCTATAAGGCTAGTCATAGGTGGACTCATCGAGATAACTATTAGACTAATATGGCCCATACATCCCAAACGATCAAGAAAGCTCATTGATCAACAGGAGGAGAGATAACTCTTAGCTCACAAATATAATCACGGGACACTGTGCTGTTTGGAGATAGGCTTAAAAATTAAATAACTAATTTAAGCAACTACTCTGTTTTGGCACTGATCTGAATCCAAGCTCAAGGTAGTTAGCACTTTTGAGATCCAAACGATCTCTGCCCTTTAAAGATCACGGCATTAATACATTTTTCAACAAATTCTATTTGTTACAGGAGTATCCAGGGTACCGCCGTCTGACCTCTTCCAATGGTATCTTAAACCTAAAACTTATATAAGTGCATTTTCACATACATTCGAGTATATTATAGGACATTTCAGGTTTGTCCGGAATTAGAGAATACCACAAAAAGGATTGTTGTGTCTAGGTAATTCAAGTTAATGTATGAAAGTAGAAAGGGTTAACAATTAATTTTGGCTAAAATTGTTTGAATCAAGCTGTCCAACAAGTTAGGTGCTTATATGTGTGCGATAGGCTATAGAGTAAAAGCAGAAACGATAACTTTTGAAGGTACGAGTATGTGCTTCAATGTATACCATGTGAATTTGAACCAAGCTGCGTTGCTTCATTGCGACCTGATATGTTCTATGAAGAGTTTTGGTTTTCCTTTCACTAGAATCACTACAAATCAAAATGCTTCCATGTTTCGAAGTTTTCATCGACATGTTTCTCAATATTATTTCAGTTGTTCGTATTCATACTTACTCACACGTATTTAAGAGAGTTTTTTTAAATTCTTAACTGAAAAAATTAAATAGCACTTTCAACTATAACTGATTTTTAAACTAAACCTATTGGTTTTCAATAAAAAGAAAAATATAGAATCTAGTTAATTCAAGTGAATATTTATTAAAAATAATTTCGGTTCAAGATGTTGTGCAACTGAGCAATGATTATCTCATATGAAACTTCCTAACTGATGGTTATGGAAATATCAGTTAAAACCCTTGGGTCAATACCCGAATCTGGCACCCTATGACCAACACCCAACATACCCGGGTATGCACGTGGATTTTCATGCATTTTATATGAACAACGAATATATAAACAGTATTGAGAATGTTAGGTGACGGTTTTTCATAAAAGTTTACGGCTATGGGAACAAAAGTAACAGAGGACATTCCAAACATTAGTTACAACAAAACATCATCCTGTTTTCTTTTGTTTTCACCTGCTGTAAGTGTACGCCAAAAAAACCGGAAATGTAGTTTGTCTCTTCCTGTTATAAATTATTTCGAAATTATATAATTAGTAGCAATAGAACTGGAAAATAAATGTTTTAAAAACCAATGCCTAGGTTTTTTAGCGTTACCTTTTGATACAGGTCAAATTGAGGATGACGGTAATAAAGTAACAGGGAATCTAGCTGCAATTTTATCCGATGAGGAAGAAGACGTAAGTTTACCTACATACGAATAAAAATAAAAAGTGTTATGCAGAACTAAATATTTGTGCTGTTTTGAGTGGATTTCAGACCATCATGCCAGTCCTGAGCATGATCCTGACCCTGATGAAATAGTGGATGAAACAAGAGAACTTCGAAATGAAGGAATCGACCCTTGAGGAATACCCAGGTGAGATTGAAGCAGAAGAAGAAGACTTCACCGAAACAGAAGAAGAGGTTGAAGAGATAACTGCTGAAAGCGCTTCCGAACCTGAGTGTTATCATGCACGTGACGGAAATGTACGGCGGAAGGACCCCCCAAACCCACGTGGTCATCAGCAGCATAATATTTTTACAATCCGTTCCACAAAAGTTGGTCGAACTAACGCCACCAGATCATTAAGCATGAAGCATATTTTCAAATTGCTAATTAAACCGAAATTCTGCGATGTCATCTTACGGGAAACTAATTGTCCGGTAACACAGACTTATAAGGAATGGAACACAAAGTATCCTCTCAATCCGCTGCGTATATAGAAAGAAGTTACAGAAGAAGAATTAGATGCTTACATGGGAATTCTACTTTTTGCTGGTGTTGGCCATTCAAACTATGAGCATACAAAAGACTTTTGGGGTAATATTGCCCACCCACTATAGCGCGCTACCATTCGACTTCGCCGCTTTTGGGCCATTAGAAGTTTATTCGCTTTGACAATGGAAATACGCATACTGAAAGGTTCAGAGAAGATATAGCAGCACCATCAAAGACCTTTGGCTGATGCTCAATTCAAACCTTCACAAATGTTATGTACCTGGCGAAAACATAACAATCGACGTGCAATTATTTCCGTTCCGTGGGCGTACTCCATTTACTTAGTACATTCCATCCAAGCCCTCCAAATATGGCATACAAATTTGGTGGGCATGTAATGCTGAAATATCATATCCACTGAAAGGGATTATTTATACCGGGTTAGGGTCAGATGATGTGAGAGAACATAAGCAAGATGAATGTGTGGTAAAACAATTTTGCTTAGAATACGAAAATAGTGGACAAAACATCATATGTGAAAACGTTTTCACAAGTTTTGATTTAGCACGGTCATTGATCAGTGACTACAAATTATCTATTCCGGGGACAGTAAATAAGAAACAGAAATTCAAACCATTAGAATTTCTTATAGTGAGAAAAGACATAAAAGGTGTTTGGATTTCTTCAAAATGTCACACTATGTTCCTATGCCAAAGATATGGTTGGAGAAGCGCAAAATGATAATTGACTATAATGCTACCAAAGGTGGGGTCGATAATATGGATAAAATGCTGGGTAAATATAGCTGCAAACGACGTACGAAGCGATGGCCGTTGGCCATATATTATAATATGTTGGATGTAGCTGCCTTGCCCACTTACATTATATATTATAAAAACAATCCACATCTAAGAAAAACTACCAGTAGAGGTCGACAATTTCTTCAGGAACTCAGCAACCAATTAGCACAACCTGCTATCACTGCACGTGCGGGACATCCCCAGGTTTCACGAAATTTTCCCACCACAAATGGTTTGAAGGTTATGTTAGGTCATTCCTTACCTTAAAGTTCAGTATCTGAAGGAAAGTCGTCTGGTTCCAAACGTGACGCATCTGGAAGAATCAAACACAAAGGCAATTGTTTCATGTGTGACAAACGACGTTCGACTAGAAAATCGTGAGAGAAATGTTCAAAGCCCGTTTGTAATGAACATGCCACCAAACATACTATTTGTAAGCAGTATATTGTTCTATAAAATATTTGTTTAAATAAATAATGTTCCTCTATTTACAATTAAAAAATATTTACCTAAATTTTTATTGCACTTTGCTTCGTGCATATCCGGGTATGTTGGGTGTTGAGCCGGCATGTACTTGGTCAAAATTGTAATCCCTTGCCTCAAATATATTATTTTTAGTATTTTTTTATATAATCTGCTTTATTTTTTAAATTTTTTAGGTTTCTTAAAAGCTCATTTCGATTGTAGTTCGAATTTAGTAAACACTTTCATTTTGAATTCCTAAAACATACCCGGGTAGGTAGGTGTTGACACAAGGGTTAAGTGACCCAAAAATTGTTAGTGAATTCAATTGTATATGGACAGAGAGGTTCCCACAAAAACAAGGATATATAGTTCTAACAGTAATGAGCAGAAGCATTCTCTTAAAATTCTCATCAACTACTTGAAGCCTTCCACCATAACTTTATTTTCTTGTTCAGCTCTACGGATTTGAGGGGATTCATGCTACTTCTACGTTTCTGACATACTTGCAACTGGTTTTCTTCACTTAATGCAGATATCATAAGTTGTTTAACAGTAAAAGGTGTTTCCACTTATTTTGTGATTGCAGTAGGACCCATTTACACAATCGACATTGTTCATACCAGTCTTTGGTTGCAGAAACTACAATAAGTTTGACATTACAGTCTGCGTGTGATCTTTATCCGGTGGCATGTACTAGAAGGAAGCCAAACCTGTATTGTACAATTTTAGAGATGTGGCACGCTTACTACTCATAGGTCGCATAATAATGGAACTACTCGCACTACAGAATTACGAGTAGAATGGTAATACGCTAACAATAAACTACACGTATCCATCATGAAATAAAAATTTAAAGTACTTCGTCACAGAGTTCAAGTTGTGCATTGTTGAAAGACAAATTGGGATTAAATTCAAAGTACACATTTCTTTGAGAGTTGAAATCGATATTCCTCTTACAGATATATGTAGATACATACATATGATCATGTGAATGTACAGGCATATACGAATATGTTCCCTTAGATAGGGCAATAGCAAAACTGAAGAATCATTTTATCAGGTATGCAATCGAAAAATGCAGTTTTTGATTCTTTGATTTTAGATTTTACTTGATATGACGACAACACAGATTTAGTGTTTCCTGTGCCAATAAACTGAAGAAACAATTGCCGAAAAGAAGATACAACGTGTTTCCCCTAGAAACATAGTCATGACTTCTACGAATCACTTGTTGGAGTTTTAATTGAGAAGAGCTATTAATTGACTCTACATATACCTCTACAAATACGAACTCATAATAGCCATACAAATTGTCTCGTAATGTTGGCCTAATCTTTTTTTTGCTGTAGCATTTTTTATCTTAATTAGGAAGTAGAACCAATAAATAATTGGGTTTCTAAGGATTTGAACAGAGAGAGTGAAGATTCGTTCGGCAATCTAATCTTATACGAGTATCCCACAAATTAAGTTTTTAACCACAACAAAATTAAATTTGCAAGTCTACTTAATTTTGTTGCTGAATGAATGATTCTTATTGTGTTTTTTTTTTACAAAAAAAAATGTTTTTTTGAAACATCAACAGGTTATTTTCTTACATATGAGGCCACATCTTATGGTTAGTTGGTACTTGGTATTTACCAAAAACTTGATAAATGAAGCCGTATACTATTATTGAGGATTGAATAGCTTTCAGTTATTGAAGCCGCTAGTCTGCTTCCGAGAACTGCAGTTTCGAGTTCCGTTCGTCGAATTGAAATATGACGCAGCGGTGCTACCTTGGTTTTCGCAGCAATTAAACGACACTCCAATTCTTCTCTGCTAAGGCCAAAGCGTCCTCGCTAGCATCGCAAAATATGTGGACTTCGACACTATCAGCACTGTTAAATAGGGGCGTGGAATTTTAATATTATTTATTTCAGGCAAAAGACGAAGCCACCTAATCTAGACTGGAAACTGCTCAAAACATATTTGCTCATCCCAGGCAACACCAGATCTACATATTGCTTGTAACAAAATTTTCAAGTTGACCAAAATGTTAAACCTAAAGAGTCCTAAATTCTCATTTATAATCGAAGAACTTCCCTCTTTGCTGGATTTTGCTTACCAGATATTAGTTCAGAGTTCATTCTATCGCTGTTAAACACGAAAAAAATTCATTACATTTTGATGACCACCGTAGTCCGAGTACCTTTTCAGCGTTTGACTTAGGTACGCTGGAATTCATTTCAACGTTGTGGTTTTCCAATATCTCCATTCCGCTATGCGAGTTAGACCGAAAATTTCGGATTTCAAATCCGCCCTGACTATGTACATAAATGATTTCATTCGCGATTTGTACTGCATCCTCCTCGTTGTCGAAACTTGACGTGAAATCGCCAACGTAATTATCTCTGATTATAGCATTGGCAGCATCGGGAAATTGGAGGCCAAATGCCTTAGCGTTCCTATTTTTGATGAACTGTGCACAAAATTGTGAAGACGTCGCCCCAAAGGACATTACCTGGGGAACGTATGTTTCAACATTGTTGGTTTCCGCATTTAGTCAAAGGAATCGCTGCGCTTCCTGATATTCTCTTTTTATGCGGACCTGATGGAAACATTTCTTTTATGTTCGCACACAGGCCCACTTTTCGTTCTCTAAATCGAAAAAGAACTGCCAGAAGTGGTGATGTAATACCTGGACCAGTCAACAAAACCGAACTAAGAGAAATATCATTTACCTTTGACGCTGCGTCCCATACGATGCGTATTTTGTTCGGTTTATTCGGGTTAAACACAGGGAAAATTGATAAATACCAGGTCTTGTCTGTCTTCACGGCATTTGAATTAATTTCCCGAGCGTAACCTCTGTGCGAATAATTGCCGATTAAATTATTAATTAATTCACGAAGATTCGGTTCCCTTACCAATTTATTTTCCAAGCATTGCAGACGGCGCTGTGCATTTATTAGGCTATTAGGCAATTTCAGATTTTGAGTCTTCCACAGCAGCGGCACTTTGAAACCAT
The DNA here is from genome assembly GCA_963966105.1 of Volucella zonaria. Classification (NCBI taxonomy): domain Eukaryota; kingdom Metazoa; phylum Arthropoda; class Insecta; order Diptera; family Syrphidae; genus Volucella; species Volucella zonaria. The sequence goes on along the minus strand of OZ014533.1, from coordinate 56,779,379 downwards.
TGGAATAGACATCGAGAATTTGCTTCGCCCTATCCTCATCCGGTGACATGAGTGAAACTTTTCTCGTCCTCATGTTTTCCACCGCAAAATACTCTTTCACATAGTCATTCAAGAACTTGTCATCAGCTTAGTGGCAGGCACAAATGTGAAGCTGATAATTTGTCAAATACTATCCAACCTAACCGCGTCTTTGTTGCCATTGGTTCGCTTGCACTTCCTTCCCTGGTGCGTACTGCGTAGTGGTATTCCCAAATTCCAGTGCTTTAAACCTATCAAAAGATGAGGTTTTGCGTTAATAAAGTGTTTCGGATAATTTTGATGAGTTAATTGTTTGCTGCGGTAAATCCAATTTATCCACGGTACGCACACCACTGATGGAATATTTAACATCCAAATTATCGCCCGGAATCAAAACATCAACTCTTCTCGAATTCAATTGTTCACGAACTACATTTGACGTCCATGTCAGTTGCAGTGGTAGTTGTTTTCATTTAATTCGCAAATCATTTGCTTACTGTTCTTCCAACAAAGAAGTAAACGATGTTTTTACTTTTGTGCTCTCTCCATACCTACAATGTAATGGGTAATATTCTGAAAAGAATTTCGTGCTCCTTCGATTGAGTGTGACAGAAAGATGATTGGGTTGGTGTGGCCGCTGCCGATGTAGGAAAAATTGTTCGGTCGACTACATCGAGTGCACTGGTACCGGTTGCGGGGTTGCAAACCTGAGCAGCGGCACTTAACTCAATAGGCCCTGAATTTCTAACAGTTGGTGTTGTTGTATTGTAGTTGTGGATTTATGCCAATCCAAGTGTTATTAAGCATGCTGTTGTTTGGCAAATCTGATTTAAACGTTGATTTCCCACGTTCGTTTTGGGATTTCAGCCAATTTTCCACGTGTTTTTTTGAGGTTGTGGGGTGTTCATCATCGTTGACTTCGTCGTCGTTATCGTAGGATGTCATTTCTTCGAGAATTTCATATTTTTTCGCTAAGTACTTCTCTTCCAGCAGCCGTTGTTCTTCCAAGCGCTTCATCTGAAGAGAAATTCCAGTGAATGACGATGTTTTTGAAGCTATCGACAAAGCCTTTTGAGTGTTGAAGGTTATCTGTGTGGCACCTTGACAGCTTGCTGCAATATCTTTGGACGGTTGAGCTGAATCGTGAATGGGTCAAAAATGTTGAAGGGGTGGCGGAGCTCTTTGAATTAAGGGTGCAGCCCTTTGTGGTTGATCGTGAATCTCAGGTGAAACATCTAATGCTGTATTAGATTTGGCGACTAAATCGTCGGCACAGACTGATTGTGGCGGAGTACGACGCATTGCCTAGTATCTTTTTATTTTAAAGGCACAGGAAAAAGAATGAATCAAATGGTGTGTACTCACTTTGATTTCCAATTGTGTAGATACAGTTTATGCTCGTGCTCCGAAGTAACTCGGCTTTTCTGTGGTGTCTGAAGATAGTGCGTCTACGGCGTCTCTAACACAAATTCTGTGGCGATGTTTAAATAAAAGATAAACGAGATTTTAATTTGTTACTTCAAGTAAAAGTCCAAATTCCGAATTTCGAGCAAACTTTATTTTACATCACAAATCTTGTAGCGTTTGTCAGAATTTCCTACAGGGATAATACAAATCATATGTACAATGTGTGGTTTAAGTTAATTCAATTTATCGTACGTTTAGTATGGAACTTAAGGTTTTAAAAACTTCTGCACACTTCAGTATGTAAATTTAAAAAGAAAGGTTAGGTCTCGCAAGCCATCATGGTTAGCATAAAAAACTAATTTTGGGCTAATTCGCAATCGTTCAATAAAGGCGCCATCTACTTAATTATTGCAGTAGCGGTGATGTTGGCAGGTTCGTCTACAGCACCCCAAGATCTAAGATGCAAAAACACGAAAATTTGCTAGACTGGTTAAATTATCATCTATCAGCTTGCGTAAACCGATTCACAGTTGATTTGCAATCCACACAAATTCTATCTGATCCCGTCTTCTTCTTAATTGGTACAATTTGAGAAGCCCATTCATTGTACTTTATAGGTATAATAATATTCTTTTTAAGTAACCTCTTTAATTCATTCTTCAAATCATCATAATCATTGCCAAAGATACTAGGAAAGTGTTCAGCTAACTCTTTTACTATTTTTGCCATATTCACACTATTCACCATAAATAAATTTTTGCAATCAGCAAACACCTCATTTAACCAATTCCGCCCAAGTAACGGAATAAATTTTGACCTAGGACGAATAACCATCAATTCAAGTATAAAACATTCATTATCAAAATTTCCAATTTTAGAAACACAAACAGTAAAAGAACCTAAAACTGACACCGAATCGCCAGTACTATCATTTAACCCTTCACTGAGCTCCGAGTACTTGGTGTCGTGACATAAGGCCAAATCTCAAAATTTAATTTTTAATCCTTTTTGAAAATTGGTAAAATTCCAGTTGTTTTTCAATTACTAGGAAAAATACCGCCATTATAATCCTACAACTTCTCGATTTTAATTGTCTGGAAGCTTTGAACTTGCAGCGAAAAGTATTTTAAGACATTTGCTGTAGACAGTATTCGAGGCATCTTATTTCTCTTCCATGTTCTTCATGAACCGTAGTACCAATTTTAATACAGTATTTGGTTATAAAAAATTAAATAATGTTTCCGCTCGCAGACGTTGAGACCCGTGCTTCAGTGACTTTTATTTATTCGTCGAAATACGTCGTTGTTCATTTCCGGTAGATGGTTCCGATGGATGGGGTTTGAGTTTTGTATCAACATTTTTTTCTGGGCACGTTCAGTTAGCTGTAGTATCCAGAATGACCCTATCTACTAAGTGGTGCAAAATTCATCACCCTAACGGAAAATAATTTTTGCAAAAGGCGGCAAATGTCAATTCGACTTTGATATACATGTCAACAAGGCTTGAATCGCTAAACTCCTAAATAACGCGGAATAATTTTTTCGATTTTTTTGCGGAATAATTCGCCGGTGGTCTAGCTCGGTGTGGATCTCGGCGCAGATTTTCCGCTCATCTGACACCAACAAGGCAAACACTACGACATTCAGCCCCTCGCCTAGAAGAGCATGGGACAACACGAGATACTGCCAGTCTAGTCAGCCACGGAGCAGCCGTTCTGCTGAGAATTTCGCAGCTGTGGTTGAAAATTACGCAGAGGACTCCGGAGTATCGATCAGATGATGTGCCACTCAATTGGGCATCAATCGGCGGTCTTTACAGATAATTTTGGTCAAAGACTGTAAGATTTTCTCTTGCAAAGTGCGGACAGTGCATCAGCTATTGGCTTTTGACCGCCAAGAGCGTGTAAACTACGCTCAAGCCATCCTGAATCTCGACCACGACGGTGACAACTTTTCGTCGAAATCATCATGAGCGACGAGGCTATGTGAATAAGTAAAATTATCGCTTCTGGGACACCGAAAATCCCCGTATAACCCACGGAGAGCCATTACACCAACTCAAAGTTACTGCATTGTGTGCTGTTTATGCCGGCAATATCGCCTGATTTAAACGTTCCAGACTTCTTTTTATGGGGTGTTTTGAAGCCACCGGTCTATGTCAACAAGCTTCAGACTCTTGAAAGCCTCAAAGAGAATATCCGTCAAGAATGCGAGGACCTATCGCCGGAAGTACTCGCCAGAGTGATGGAAAATGCCGCAAATCGGGTCCGAATGGTCATTAGTCCTGGCGGCTGCCATTTAGTCAATATCAATTCCTCGACTCAATGGAAAAAAATCAAATACGTCAAGTAAACATAATACAAAAGCAGAAAGAACCAACTTTTTTCATTCATAAAAAAAGTTTGAGCCAAAGAACATCGGAAGACAACTTTTGCGCCACTTTGTATATTTCCAGTACTAAATGAATCAAGCAACCCTAAATCTGGCCTTTTTAGTCTCGTATTGACACGCATGATGCCAAGCATCTGGCAAATGGATTTTTGAGTACCAGTTAGAAAAGTCTACTGCGCATTTTCGCACGCGCCTTCATTGCGAATACAAAATCTGTTTGTTTTGGTTGAAATGAGTCGTCCAAATCGGCTTACGTCTGCCGCATTTTGAGAAGAAATGGATGTGGTGGCATCGAATTCAAATGCCGAATCTGTATACAGTGATTTCATAGATAAAGAAAATTTACATGAATCTACAGCAGCAGAAATTCCAGACGCCGAGGCGGAATTCTATTCGAGTGGGAGTGGGGAAAGTGCAGATGAATTGGGCGAGACAATGCTGTTGATCCAATTGTAATGTGCGAAACGAAAAATAGAAAAATCTAATACACTTCGGATGCAGCAGCTCGTCAAGAACGCGAAAGCACGGCAAATATCATTGGCACACCTGGTGATCTGTGCAGCTTAGCAATTGCAGCTGTCGACTTGCTTGCGTGTGTATTTGGTATTTAATTTTCAGGTTTGACGCCCATTTCGTTTAACAAGTGCATAGATCCAGGCAGTGCTTTCGATTTGTTTATCGACCCATTACAGGAAACGGTTTTTCGAATGACCAATTTGGAAGCAGTTCGTTGGCACAAGAGCCGATGGAAATCCATGCGTATTATAACACTTCGTGTATGCTCCGGGCTTTTGTTGTACGCTGGAGCGTTCCATTCGTATGGCGAACTTGCCGAAGAGCTTTGGAATGACGATACAGGCTGGTCCGAAATTCAAATGATTCACACAGTGCTTACGATTTGATGACAAAAGTGACCGTGTTCAACGTCATGCATATGGTGTTTGGGATCGTTGGGCTTGAAATTTAAAAGACATGTACTGTACGCCAGGTTCTTCTGTCAGTCCGTTTTCGGGCCCGGACACCATTCACTCAACACGTACCGAGCAAACCAGGTCGCTATAGCATACAGATTTTGGTTTGCTGTGACTCTGGGTTTAAAGTTTTAAGTTTTTTCAATTGTTCAATATATTACGCGAAATAATCTTCGATTAAAAATGGTTCGATATGTCCACTAAATCCTGAGCTTTAATGTGACTGGATCGTAATGTCTTCGATATCCCCAGGCGTATTCGCTATTCGCGTTGTTCGAATATATCCTCGTCGCCATTTATTGTATCTATGCCAAAGGGAAGAAAATAAAACACTTCTCTCTACTTCATTAGATGTTTATTTCATGACGGTTACTTACGGACTAACTTATTTACTACTCTCTCTCACTCTATGTGTTATTTCCATATATGAACATATGTATGTACACCACATGTCTAATTCTCTAATACATAATTCTCCTCCGAATGTCATAAATATAATTTTGCTTCTTGTTGACTTCGGATACAGTACTGGTAACACCTTTCAATAATTATGTTAATTCGGTTGGATTGCTACATTTTTGCAATTCGTTCGTTTCTTCTTTGTTTTGCTGTTGTTCAACGACACTCTAAACATTATTATTCAGAATAATATTCTGTGGTTCTTCGTTTGATTTATTCAAATTCCCAGCAAATACTTGTGTCCTTTTTCCGTTTGTTGAGGTCATTAGAAGTAAGGTTGTCCATACCGAAGGCTGTATAACGCATACAGCGTTTAATGTAGTCGTAGTTAGGCAGCTAACAGACGGCTAAGGTTCAACCTAGAGCGTCGACCTTACAAAAGATATTGCCATCATCCCAATACAAGAGCTGCTGCTAGTTCACAGGGAATTCTTCGATACCTAGCCAGATGCCGAAAAAATTGGAAACTACCCCATGTGCGAATTTACAGAAGCAGCTCAAAGTTTACGGCTTTGACGTTGTCGTTGGCTCTATTTATATATGATGAATGTTTTTTTTTTTACAAAAATTTGTCCACCAATGTGCCCATAGTAACGGTACCAGTATTCAATACCTAATATTTATGCAAAGCATAATGCGTTTTTGTATGACAGAGTTACTTCGCAAACATTAATGCAGTTAACAAATTATTGACTTCGCCTTTGATGAAAATATGCAAATAAATGGGAGAACTTTAATATAGAGAGTAAAAATATAACTATCGTGAGTAATGGTAATAATGACAGATAGCTGCCATTTCAGAAGCATCTATGTACATAGTTTTAGGTTTCAGTGATATAAAGGTACAGTTGTATACACATTACATAGAGTGCAACGATTGAGTACCCTTGTAGTTGCCGTGACGCAGCGGTTCTTAGGTCGGCCTTCTCAAAAAGATTGCGTTTAATTCGCTCACTAATAATAGTTCAGTGTGACATCGGGGTCACCAGCCATAACTTCTTGCAGTCTTCGAAACTTTTTGCATTCAACACACTTTTTTCTAAGATATGGTTTGATTTCTGTTGATAATTTGATTTTGGTGCATTACTATCTTAAATAGCACTACAGTCCGAGTTGGAGCATGGGCCTCAATTAATAAGCCTTTTTCCATTCCTAAGATATTAGAGTTCTCATTTCACTTTTACGCTGACCTAAGTCGAAGTCCTCCTTCAGAAACAATAAATAATTGCTAATCGTACGCATTGTAAGGACTTGGCGATAGGTAAAGTATCTGGGGTTGGTAGATTTATAAATAACGGGTGGTCTTTATGTTATTGGGCAATTTCTCGTATTTACGCACAAAAATAGTAATTTTATGAGTTACTTTCGATCGGGTACATTTCATGTTTTTTGTTACCTTAGGACGCGTCTGGCAAGAACTTGGTCGCGCGCAAAACGTCTGGCGTTCATATTTTTGTAATCTGGAAGAGTTGAATGTTTTGAGAGAAAAAAAATTGGTTATCTTAGTTATGGCAAAATGAAATATTTGCTTATTTCAACGGTGTCTGGCACTGCCCTCAACGCACCGTAAACGTCTTGGAACCATATATTCATAATAATAGAACTCCGTTCTACGTTTTATGTAAAATTGACATGGTTACCTTAATTACGCAAAATTGGGCATAATTCAAACGCTTTGATATCGTCTGGCGTGACCTTAGCCGCATCCTAAACGTCTGGCATAAATGAATCTAAAGCAAGCAAATTCTGCTCTATCGTTTTCAATAAAAATTAAATGGTTATCTCCCCTATTCCTTTTGGGCATAATTTCGCATACTATATTAAAGTATTGTTATTTTCCTCGTCCGCCAGTGAGGACTGCCAGACTGCCTTATTTGATATCACACTAATAAGTACCACCTATGAATGTACATATTTTTTGGTTATCCTTCACTGCCAAATCTATACTGCGGACTCATGGTCTATTAATAAAATATTTATTTAGAAGAAGATAGTAAAGCAGAAATTTTTAAAATGCTCTGTTAATTAAACGATAAAAAGGCTCCTGAATGGACAACATAACACCTGTTGATCTGAAAATAAATGCAGAGTATCTTGCTTCTGTTACCAAAACTATTATTAACCGAAATATAGAGCAGTGCTATTTTCCAAGTTCGAAGAAAATATCCATAATCCATCTAAAATAACACCTAAAATTACATGGACAAAGTAGTTGTAGATCGACTAAAAAATGTTATTGCAAGACAACAATTACTACACCCAAACCAGTATGGCTTTCAAAGGAATAAAAGAGTGGAAAAACTACTAAGGGAGTTTATTAGGACGATTCATACGGGATTAAACAAAAACCATTGCGTTCTCGTCCTCTTCATCGATTTCAGCAAAGCGGTTGTTACGCTAGCTTGCGAAAACTGGTTTAAGAGGAATAATGTCAAATAATGTGGCAGTGGCTCAAGTGGTAGTGGACTGGCTTTCAAATCGGAAGATTCGGTGTTCGAATCCCAGCCTCTCCCGAAAGACATATCATCCATTTTTTCAGTTAACGGAAATCAAATAAGACGGAGTAGTTGACTAGAAATAAACATCAGGAGCCAACTTCCACTAAGAATTTAGTCTCCCCATTAAATGTTGGATCCCACCCATGGAGCGAAATAACCACTGAGCCCAAACATCTTTCTTTCTCTCTCTATCCCATTTTCCAAAAAAACTTTACACATGCTGAGGCATTATAAGTGTATTCATACCCACTTGAGTATTAGGTTTTTTTTTTTTTTTTTAAAAAAGAAGCTATTTCGGAGATAGAACTATTACAGTCAAAGTGCTTGGACTATAAGCGAAGAAAAACCAAGTTTATATTGTGTAGCACAGGGCTCGAAACTAGGTCCAATTCTATTTATGTTATACACAAATGAACTTCTGCGTTTATTTAAAAAATGTACCGCCTATGCTTACGCCAATGATATTCTGGTTAAACACAAATATTTAAACTCTTCTGTAGATATACTTCAAGATGAATTCAACACAGTTTCGAAATGGTACCACGATAAAGGACTGATAATAAATGCGGGCAAAATAAAGTTGTCTGATATACCGATTTTGTGCGTGCCTTCTTGTTCACTACATTTATCCGATTTTGCCTTCATTCAGACCCAAAAACATTTTTGACATTTTTATTTCAGATTTTTAGAAAATTGTGCGTCTGGCATTGGTTTGTGAGTTTCACAAAACTTCCTTAGGTTTGTCATTAAAGAAGTCACACTAGTTCTGAACGAGACTCTTACGGAACAGCAAACATTTTCCACCCTCATTCTGTACAATCTAGTAAGTTTGGCAGAGATCCCATATCAAGAGATTGCTCTATTACTGAATAGATTCTGCCGTATGCGGCTTTGACAACGATAAGAGGGTGATGATTACCGATTTAGACTTCTGTAGGATCTGCAATAGGGTTAGTTTCTGATCAATTGAAGAGAGTTACTAATAGTGCGAAATGATATCGCTGACAATTGATTTCAGGCTTTCATATATGTTAATATGGTAGACAAGATCTTGTACGCGAATTGTTTTGATTTCATATCCTTTTGAGTGGATCAGATAAATGATGCTGAGGTTGTATTCATCAGGCATAGCTTCGCCTTCGGCCAAATTTTTGGAAGTGAGTTGGTAAGCATACTCTTTACCAAGTCATTTCACGGTGCCTTTAGTTATGCTTATTTTTATATATTGGAACCTTTCTTCACTTTGTGAAGAAGTGTAAGAAAACGTACTCACCACTCAAACTGAATGGCCCGTCAACTGTAATTCTTCTACTAGATTGCCTTTCACAATTCTACAGGTTTTTTTTCAGGTCTTGGCGACTTGAAACGTTCTTTTTTCACGTTTTGGTAAAATGTCCGAGCATTCATCTTATCTTATGCGCTTTCCGTTTTCTCCGGAGAAACCAATGTTCTTCTCTCTTCCTTTCCTCGTAAAGCGCTTGAGCCGTCTCGTTCTTCTATCCAGCACAGCTTTGGAAGGAAGTTGCTTAACAACATTTATTTCCCTGCAGTCTTTGCCTAAACGGAGTTTTGCGTTCGTGCTAGGATGAAATCAAGCAGTTCGGTTGCGGTATCTGACGACTTCTTGGTTTTGATGCCACTGACTTCAGCATTCAATTCAGGTTGCTAGTGCGTTGATAAGATGTTGAAGGATACACAATAGGCAGAGATTCTGGCGGAATGTTGTAATTGTGGCCATGTCATCTGAGATATCTCTTCAGGGTGGTCCAAATAAAAGTTTCTTTTTAAAAATATAATAAAATGAACAAAAAATAATGATTTTCCGAATATTATGGCTTTATTAGATCAAACACTCCTATTAGTTACCGAATACAACTTCATTCAAATGGTTATAGGGGCTCTTCTTCAGCTCTTGCTGAACAGGTTGTAGTAAACCACTTCTGTACATTCTTTTTAATATGATCATAGATAGACAGTTCATCGTGAAAAATTGCGATGTGACTTCTGCTGGAACATTTCACATTAAAAACGGACTGCAACAGGGTGCGGTAAATTCACCGATCCTATTCCACATTTACACAAGTGATCTGATAGATACACTTCACCATCCCATAACGTGCGTTGATGACTTAATCGCGTACAGAACAAGTCCAAAAATTGGGGTCTTTAATATACTTTTGCAACGTGACTTCTATAAAATAAAACTATATTGCGACGACTGGAAGTTGAAGATTAACCTTCGAAGTCGGAAACCGTTCTGTTTAGGACGCCTTTGTCTTGGGTCTCTAGAGACACCAGAAAGAATTTTCGACAGTTTTCTATCATTGGACAGCACGGACAGCCACTTGCTTGTCGAAATTTAGTCAGATACCTTGGAATCTGGCTAGATCAATATCTCTATTTTAGATGTTGCTCTGGTCATAGGCAAAGGTTCTTTTGCCCTTACCGAGAAACTATTTTATAGCAGCCAACTAGATGCGAGGGTGGAGTGAAAAGTAACCTCCTTGGGAAGGAAAAATTTCATTTTAAAATGTTTTTTTATTTTATTAAATATAGTCCCCGTTTAGTTTGATACACTTATTCCAGTGATTTTCCAATTTCTTGAAGGTCCGCAAAATACTCCTCCGTGGCGTCGATGATTACCTCGCGTGAGCTGAATTTTTTATTGATGAGCCATCTTTTGAGGTTTGGGAAGAGACAATAGTCCGAGGGAGCCAAATCGGCGAATACGGTGGATGCGACAGCAATTGGAGCCGTAAGTCATTGATTTTTGGTTGCGATGCTCTTGTCCGTCGGGGCATTGTCTTGCAAAAACAAAATTTTTTTTCGCTTCATGTGAGGCCGTTTTGCAGCGATTTCGGCCTTCAATCGCTCCATTAATGCACAGTAATACTCGCTGTTGATGGTTTTTCGTTTTTCGACAAAGAGTATGCCATGACAATACCAGAAAACCGACGCCATAACCTTTCCGACCCATCGAGCGTCCCTCGGCCGCTTCGGAGCACTCGTGCCGTCGTCAGTCCATTGCCGGGCACTCATTCTGTTCTCTGGTGTGTAATAGTGGATCCAAGTTTCATCAAAAGTTACCAATCGACGCCAAAAGTCCGCACGATTCCGCATCAGCAAGTCCACTCTTTCGAAGTGCTCTCGCGTTCGTGTTTTTGGTCAGGAGTGAGCATGCGCGGCACATAGCGGATAACTTTTTCATATGCAGAATATTGCCCAAAATATGGGGTGTGCGCTCAGTACTAATCTTTGTGGTATCTGCTAGCTCGCGCACCTTCACTTTCCGGTAAGCCAACACCATTTCATGTATTTTTTTGACATTGTCCTCTGTAACCGCATCGGAGGGCCTGCCGCTGCGGACTTGATCGGTAGTGGAGTTTCGGCCACCACGAAACTCTCGAAACCAATATTTGACGGTGTAATCGGACGGAGCATTAGCCCCATAATATTTATGCAACTTTTCGTTTGTTTCCTTCGCCGTTTTGCCTCTCAAAAAATAATGTTTTATGAGAGAACGAAAATCGTTTTTGTTCATACTCAACATGATGCCAAACACGTCAACAACAATCAGCTGTCAAAAAAAAACTGAAATTTGGCATGTCTGCCGAAATATGAACAGACTTTAAGGCACCATAACTTGTTTTGCAGTAGCAGCGCATTCTGGCGGTCAAGGAGGTCACATTTCCCCACCTGGTACATGGCCCTTATCCGGCTTATGCTTGTGGTTTAACGCGAGAGCAAGTTTATTGGAAAAGATTCGGGTGTTTAAGAGGGCTTGTCTTTCCTTATATAGAACACCAGAGTCGGAGTACATATAATTATATTCTGACGAGGTCTTGTATAATAGGGCGAACCTAAAAAGAGTGTCCAATTTTGTTACTAAGTTGACTCGTGGACACATTGCAAACGCAAAAGTCTGATTAGCGGGGTCACTAACGTCACTCGAACAGCTGCGGACAGGCGACTCAACTATGATAGAGAAGTCGCACACAGCAGTGCGGACAGTCTCCGGTTCAGCAGGTAGGTAGGGAGTCGCGACATGAGGGATGTTGCTCTGCAGCACCAACAATTTTGGTGGCTTGTGAAATGAGTGTAAGGTTCTTTCGTCAAATTCCTGTAGTATTTGGTAGCTTTATTATGAAGCAAAGTCGGTTTTTTAGACGTTGGCGGCTTACATAGCATAAGGCAGGTATGGAATAGTTTTAAAAAGAAAAAAAATATTAAAAAAAGATTATAAAAGAACTAAAGAGAAAGTTGGCAACTTTTGCTAAAAAATACACAATTAGTCAGCGTAAGTAGGTAAAATAGATTAAGATTTTTTCTTGTAGTAAGGTTTAGTTTTCAAATTTTATAATACAAAAAAGAAATCCATATACTAAGTTTCATCAATAATTAATTTCTTAGTTTTAGTTTTAAAAAAAAAGTAGTAACTGTACGGAACGTGGAAAGACATAGTTTAAGTAATATGTTTATGTTAATTAGAGAGACCGCATGGGGCCAGTAAGTTAGAACAAGATAATTTTTAAATTATTTCAGCTGCTTTTTAAGCGTTTTTTTGTTTAGCATGTAGGGAATGATATAAAATACAAATGGATTTAAAATGAATTGAAATAAACAACTTCATTCTGCTGGCAAATCATTTTTTCCAAGACCATGTTGACTGTTTCTGGCTCTATCTCACGAATGACTCGCACGATATTCGCTTTAAGGGCTTGAATCGTCTTTGGATTGTCTTCATAACATCGGCTTTTAACTGTACCCCACAAAAAAAATTTTGTCAGCGTCAAATTGCAGCTTTGAGGCGGCTAATTTATATCGCCAAGGCGGCTGAAAACTTGATTACCGAACCGAAAAGATCAATTGTTTTATGGGATGGGTGGCATGGCGCGGCGTCGTGTTGAAAGCAAAGATCATTCGAGTCCATGCCTTCAATTGTTGCGCACAGAAATTCAGTAGTCATGGCTATAGAGCCATGAAAAAAATTTTCCAAAATCCGCACCAAACTGTCACTCTTTGCGAATGCATTGACTTCCCGAAAATCAGGTGTGAGTTTTTCGATCCCCAGATGCGGCAATTTTGTTTGTTAACATAGCCGCGCAGATCAAAATGCGCCTCTTCAGAAAAAATTAAAAAATTATTTTCCGGCCAAATTCGACATCCAATTCGAGTGATAACGAAGCGGATGGTCATTTGCCTTCAATTGCTGAGTCAGTTGGACTTTGTAAGCTAATAATCTTTGTTTGGGCAACACAGCACTCACTTTTGAAATAGATTGTTCAAGAGGAACGCGAATCGTTTCGTTCTACGGAGGTATGATACTGACTGACAGTCAAGATTTCGGAAAGAATTGTCAGTGTCAAATTAACATATAATTCAAAAAGAATATTGTATTTGTACCACCTGTTATACGTAGATGGAGCTGGGCATCAAGGCATTGGTTCGAGTCCGCATTGGTACTCAGACTATTTGGACATCCTAAGTACTGTAAAAGTGTTCTTTAATATTCACGTTCATTAACTTTATTTATTGTTTTAAGGTGATGTGACAAAGGTACCATGTCGCTTTAAAAATGCTAAGATCGCGAAACCGAGAGCCAGATACAGCGACTTCCCGCTGCAAAGTCAATCAGTTTAAGTCCACTTGCATACGTAGTATCGGGAAGGCTATGCTTCCCATTGTGTTACCAAATGTGTCCCCATTTCCTTGTTTGGCATTAAAACCAATAAAATAAAATTTACCGTCATGCTAATTGCATTGCTCTTAAGTTTTGTCGGGTCAGGTCTTCTTAACTTAGTCTGCTGCTAACAATAAATTTGCACCACTGCAGACGCTACTCTTGTTAACTTCATCAGTCACTTTAATATGTTGCACACCTAGGTAGCGGTGATATCTGCTTTATAGCACTCTTTGGTCTATGATAGTTTCTCGACTGCACGCGGTTTGTTTACAGTCCAAAAATTCCATAGGCAAATACGAAAAAAGTTGTTCAACATACCAGACCGGTCAGTTTCAGTTTTTATGCATTTTTATTTATATTACTTAATTAACTCTTAAATGCTATACAAAAAAACGCTTAAAAATTAGCTTAATTATTTTAAAATTATCTTATTCTAACTTACTGGCCCCATGCGGGCACTCTAAGTTAAACCTAGCACTTAAACTATGTCTTTCGACGTGTCTTACAGTCTATATTTAATTTTATATTAACATTACAACTAAAACTAAGAAAATAAATTTTAAGCAAAAACTTAGTATATGGACAGTTTTTTTTAATACTAATATAAAAACTTAAAACTAAAAACTTACAGACTACCTAAAAATAAATCTTAATATACTTAACCTACTTACATCTAATACATTATATAATAATATATAGATATATAGATATACTCATATATATATATATATATAGATATACTCGTATGTATATATATACGAGTATATATGTTTTTTTTTTAAATTTTTTATTTTTATTAATTTTTTTATTTTTGTTTTTATCTATTTTTTTTTCTTAAATCTAACTTACTCCTACTTAAAACTATGTAAGCCGGCCATGGCTAAAAAAATTAGCCGACCCACTTTGCTTCACATGAAGCTAACAAGTATTGGAGGAATTCGCCGACGAGGCATCCCCTCCTTCCAAAAACCACCAAAATTGTTGGTGCTGCTGAGCAACATCCCTCATGTCGCTACTCAATACCACCCTACTGAACCGGAGATGCTCCGCACTGCCGTGTGCGACGTCTCTGTCGTAGTTGAGCCGCCTGTCCGCAGCTGTTCGAGCAATGTGGAAGATTAGCGGCACAGCCAATCTGTCCTGGATCAGACCTTTACTATCTTAGTAGAGGAACGCTTCTGGGGGAATAAAGCCGTCAAGGCGAGCTCTCTCGTGATACATATAATTGGGGTAGTAAGCCCCGGCGATCAGGTTGTTCGATAAGGTCATCGCTCTTGCAATGTGCCTTCGATTCAACTTAATGACGAAATTGTCCACTCTTATTAGGTTCGCCCTATTGTACAAGACCTCATTACGATAGAATTTTATTTACTCAGATTCTGGTATTCTGCATAAGCGAAGACAAGTCGTAAGACAAGCCCCCTTAAACACCTGAATCTTTTCCAATAAACTTGCTCTCACGTTGAACTACACAGGACATCCAAATACAAGCATGAACCGGATAAGGGCCATGTAGCAGATCACCTTCACCCTCGCATCGAGTTGGCTGTTATAAAACAGTCTCTTTGTAAGGGCAAAAGCATCTCTGGCTCTGGCCAGAGCAACATCTATATGTTTGTTAAACTAACTACATTTCGACAAGCAAGTGGCTGTCCATGTTGTCCGACGATAAAGAACTTTCGCCAATTCTTTCTGGTATCCCTAGAGGCCCCAGACAAAGGTGTCCTACACAGAATGGTTTCCGACTTTGAATCGTCGCAATATCTTTTAATTTTGTCGAAGTCACGTTGCAAAAGTTTATTGATGACCTCAATCTTTGGACCTGATCTGTACGCGATTAAGTCGTCTAAGTACGCTATGGCATGGTGAAGTGAACCTATCAGATCACTTGTGTAAATTTTGAATAGGATCGGCGAATTTACCGCACCTTGTTGCAGACCGTTTTTAATGTTAAATGTTCGAGCGGAATTCACATCGCCATTCTTCACGATGAACTGTCTACTGGAGAGCATATCAAAAAGAATATACAGCAGTGGTTTACTAATGCCCAACCTGTCAAGCTTGAAAAAGAGTCCCTCTAACCATACGGTATCGAAGGCCCTTTTTTTTGCCTTTGTTCCATTGGATATCAGAAACCAGTCTAGACGCAGCATGAATGATATCATGCCCCGCCTTGAAACCGAATTGATTATCCGGAACTATATGTTTGTCCTCAACCCACTTGGGACTCTATTGATCACCTCCTCGAAAACCCTTTCTGATGTTTGGAAGAAGACTGATCGAGCGGAGATTCGTCGGATTGGAAGTATCTTTATTCCTTTTGGGAATCGGATGTACCACCGCTGTTTTCCAAAACACTGGATAATGTGCATTATTCATTGCATTATAAAACAGGGTGGTATAAATGTCCACCGCTTCTAGTTGGAGATGTCGAAGCACAATGTTCGGTATTTCATCGGTTCCCACTGATCTCTTACTTCTAAGCGATTCGAACATCGTTTGGAGCTCTTCCTTCGAAATGAACGGTGGTAATACCCTTTCGTTGCTGATGATATTATTTGCCATATTCTCGTCACTGAACTGGGTGAAACCCGAGCTCTCGAATCGCCAATTCACAATTTCATTTCGAAGGCAGAAGTTGTGCACAAGAACTTGACTCTCCAGGTCGTGGTTCGGGCCAATGATGTCATTCGCCTTGTACACTTCCTGGAAAGTCGCTCCTATAGCCTCTACCTTTTCCTGCGGATCCTCGATCACAAAGAAATTGCCATCATCAACTGCCTCATTTGGATCTATACCTGCTGCTACAAGTATTTGTTCGTTGTCCGTCGTTCGGGCGATTTTGAGACATGGAAGGTCGTTTTGATTATTTCTCCGAAATATCTTATTTATTTACGGGAACATATTCGGGTTGCTGGTGTCTACAGCCCGAATTTTATTGTCCCAATGCAAACTTACAGAATTTCTGTAATTTTCCTTTATTAATATCTATAGGTTTTTAATCGACGACTTCAATGTCATGATCTCCGGGTTATGTCTGTCAGTAAACTGTCCGTACAAGGTTCTTAGTCTTGACAGCAGTCTACTTTTATGTCGGTGCAGTGCATCAATAGTCGCATTGCGGAATAAGTCTTCGTTCTCAGTGTGTCCATTAGTTTTCGATACCCGTCAGTCTCCTCGTTTGACAGATTTCTATTGGACGGTGGGTAGAGCGAATTCGACGAGAGTGCTCTAGTCAGTGTTCTGGAGAAGTGCGTCCAACGCACCGTACTATAGTTGTAGGAATGCCTTTGAACAAACTCTTCCAATTCCGCAGTTTCGTTGGGAACAGTTATTTCGGTGCTGAGACCGCAATGATCACTGTCATACACGAAAGTACGTAGACAGTTTATGGTATGTTGGTTAGTGCACGTCAGTTGTATTCGTGAGTCGAACAGCAGGAGATGCAAATAGGACCCGTGTCTGGGAAACGACGTACTATCCGTCGCTTTGAGGCCGAGTCGATACATCACACTACGCTGACCTCACCAATTGAGTAGTAGGTTCCCTCTAGTATTTGGTGTATTATTTCCCCAATTCCAGCCTCAGGAATCGAAAAAGTGCCTCGAACTCTGAGACGAATAAGGTGGATTGAGTAGCCTTAGATGCATAGACAGACACCATGTACAACCGCTTTCCACTACGGAGAGGGATATACACGATGCATGCTTCCAGCACCTGAAACCTACGCACCACACGACTGAATACTCTTTTGAAACGCAGTCCCTTTCTTACAAAGATCGCAAAACCTTTTCCTGGAATGGAATTGGGTCGGTTTCTTCGTAATATTTTAAATCTTCTGTGCCTCATTTTGTGTCTTTTGGTAAGCTTAGTTTCGCTAACCAAAAGCACATCAGGTGCATGGTTTCGAAGCAGTGAAACAGTGTTGCTCTTCGTTCGAACCTAATCAGTGAATTAGCATTCACTGCAAGACCTTCAGAGTTTGCTCCGCCATATAAGTGCCCGTTACGACTGAAGGTGCGTTAGGCCCGGCAGCAGCGAGTATATTTGATCTACCCGCGTAGCCTGTTCTTGTATTTGACGTTGAAGCTGAGCCATTTGCACATGAATAAAGAGCAAGATAGCCAGCATATCAGTTGCAGATACCGGTGCTCTAGGCGCAGGGGCCTGAGAAGCAATCTTCGCTTGTTGTGCCGCATTTCCCCTACCTCCCGCCATTTGGGCGTAGTTAACCTGGGGAGTAACTGCTGGTGTTTATATATGCACGGGTGGGCGTTTAACTTACACTTTCTTCTGCCGAGCCAGATTTACTCTTTTGATGTATTGGAATTTGGGAAAACAACGATAATTTGCAGTGTGTGCCGTGTTCCTACATAAGGCACAAGAGAGTTGGCCTTTTTCCGACGCTCCGTCCTTACCCAGAACGCATTCCTCTGACTTGTGGTTCTTTCCACACTTCACGCATCAAGGCTGCATTTCGCAGTTCGACGCGGCGTGCTCGAACCTTTGACAGCGAACACATTGTAAAATATTTTCGCTCCTCTTTAATTTCCCCCAGTGTACAACCTAGGACTTTGATACTCCTTAGACCATCCAGTTTGCTGTTTCCGGTAGTTTCCGCTTCTCCCTTTTAGCTCTAGTCGTGACAAACGGCTTAACCCCCACGAATTTGAGCTCTTCGCACTCCTTTTCTTTAAGCAGTGCAAGGAGCTGCTCCGGACCCGTAGACGGTTCTAACCCCCTCAGCAGCATAGTTTGCTGCTTCACCCCCTTCGGGGTGTAGGAGAAGAACTCCGTCGTCGAGTCCTTCAACAAATTTCTAACTTTATGGTAGCGCTCCACTGTGTTACAGTGGATCGCATGCCTATGTAATGATAATCTTTTTTATAAAAAAATTGTTGCCTATGGCCGACTTACATAGTTCTATAGTCTCCTTGGGTTTCATCTTATAAATGTTTATAGGTGGAACCCTTACTTTTGAAATCTTTTGTTATTGTTGTTGTTTTGTTGTTGTTGTTGTTGTGGTTGTTTTTGTTGTTGGTGTTGCTTTTGTTGTTGGTGTTGCTGCTGCTGTTGCTGTGGTTGCTTTTGTTGCTGTGATTTCAGTTGTTGTTGTTGCTGGCTCTTCTGCTGCTGCTGTTGTGGCTGCTGAGAGTCGAGAAGTTCTCCTAGCTATTCCTTCTCTCTTCTTGCTATTTGCTTAGTTTTAATAGCTAGCACTCTTTGCTGGAGCTCTTTAATGTTGGCGTGAATTCTTTTCACCTCCTCTTCTTCATCATCTAACTCAGAAGCCGCCAGAGATGCGAACATGTTGTTAACTTCTTCTCTACCATCAGGCACAAATGGGAGATGATCATTAACTGCCTTTTGTCTTGTTTGCTGCCGTGCTGCAGCCCTTGTTATTATAGCGCGAACCTCTTCCCTCGCTCCGTCAGGCAGCTTTTCTGTTGATGCTGAGAGGGAAGTGCGCTTCAATGAATTCGGAGCAGGCTTCATCTTCCTCCTCCTCTTCATCTTTGGCTGAACCACTGCCGCTAGTTGAATTGACCCACTGGACACATCGCCTGACTTTTCAGCTGGTTAAACATAATACTTAAACTATGTCTTTCGACGTTTCGAACAGTCATTATTATTTATATTTATATATTTATTGTAAACTAAAACTAAGAAAAATTTTTATTACACAAAGGAAAACCTAAGATATGTCGACCGAACACACTGCCACTGTGCTAATTGGAGGCTATGTAACAGTCTTCGAATGTCTGTCTTTTAGATTTTACTATGCAATCGCAAACCGAAAAACATTTAAACACCGCGGAGGTCTATGAACGACTGTCAACATACCAGACCAAACCAAACAGTGTGCCCTTTTGTGAATTTTTGTGGGTATAATTGAGTCTCCTCTGTCTCTTAAAGATTTACCTAACTCCAGAAACTGCTTGTTCACAACTCCATCGAGGTAAAAGTGAAGCCCGTTACTAAACACGTTAAAGGCCACTTGAACCTGCTCATGTGCCCAATCTGCGAACTCCCTTCGCAAACCCTGGTCTCTTCACTTTATGCATTCTTGCTCTAGCTGGATCTTATATCTAATTCAAGTATATGTATGTACAAAAAGGTTGAGATCTTTTGGCAAAATTTCCTAAATAGCGCGCTGAAAATGGCCAAACTGCTACTATCGACGTCAAATTGTTAATACCGGATGTGCCGCCGTACGGTCATAAGCATGTTGCGTTAACATATTTTTCTGTGTTCTTTTTACTTTGAATTGAATTGGATTGCATTTTATTTTCCAAAAAGCCTGAGGGCTTGCCTGCAGAAGATTGGTCATTTAAGTTGATTACAATATTTTGAGTTCAAAATATAATTCATCATTACTACGAAAAAAGCCAACAAAAAATTCATAAAGCAAGATATATTCGTACAAACGATAACAAGACAGTTTACAGATTTATGCGGGTGAAATAACAACCTACGAAGTAAAGCCGTATTTGGCATTATTTCTATTCTAAGGCGGAAACATGGCCAAATGAAGAAAAAATTGGCATTTGGCTTTATTTACATCAACAAAGTGAAATAATACCTTGAGGGCCTTGTTTAGTTGAAATTCGACCGCGGAGCGACATGAGCATCTAAACTACCCCGGAAAGCGGGACATAAGCCCAGATTTTCTTTTGCACAAGATGGAACATATATACTCATGTAAGTCCACAATGCATAAACAGTGGAGTACGTATGGGAGGACAAGTTGGCCCCCTGCAACCCCTCTTAGGGGGGTTAAGGTCACTGTTGGATTTGAAGTAAGCGCGAGGTTGGGTGTGTGCAAAGTTTCTTTATCCATGTTTCGGGATTTAAAGAAACTTTGCATATACGCAACCTCGCACCATGGAAACATGGATATAAAGAGTCTCCATGCTCACCATACATATTCCATGGTTTGTTATACTTACAAATTCTGTTCCAAAATTGAAGTTTGGGGTAAATTCATTCCATTCGTGCAAAACATATAACCCTCACAACACGAGTGGCTGAGAGAACCTAGGAATTTTATGGGCTGTTTGCAACAAATATGTATGCATGTATGTACATATCTATGTAAAATATCAAAAAAGTTCACTTTTATGCTTTTTGATTTCATTTCTTTATTATTTTAGATACTTAAAAAATAAAATACACACTTCTTACTTGCACCGCACATGTTTTCTTTTTACAAATTGATAACGATCTTTTCGCATGGTTAAGACAAATTTCGCAATTTGCTTATCTAGACTATAGTTATAACCGTCACACAAGTATTGCCATTTGCAAAAACACATTCAGCATTATTTCCCTTTACATTTGGTCTTATTCCCATGATGGTGTTTAGCATTATTTGCATGCTACTCGTAGTATGGAAATAAGGCCAATTTGGTGATATATCACTTTTGATATGGAAATAAAACCAAATTCAATTTTTGGCCTTATTTCGTAGGGCGTTATTACACGTCTCCGATTTACACATTGGAGTTTAGGTACATTTTCTTGACATACTTCATACTTCAAAAATGTAGGTTTCAGAAAGCTATTTAGACTTGTTGGGAGCCCGCTGAATATTACTGGAACAACTACAGCGTACTTTCTATGCCCATATTCGTTCCAGTATCTTGCCAGTAGTGGTTTGTTTTGTTCTCGTCTACGCGTATTTACTGCTTGTTGTGTTGGTAGCTTATATGCGTTTTCATCTTTGAAGGCCGACAATATCTCTATCTTATACAGTTGATCTATGGTAAGGAACTGCTTTTTGTCATAACCACTTTGTCGGTGTGACGTTTTTACCATGACATTATGCCCTGAATACGACGTCAACCGCTTCCTCGGCTGTTTTTGATGAAGCGTCTTGCCTTGGTCCAATTTTAGCTCTCAAGCTCTTGGGGCTCTATCTCATACATATATTTGCATGCAGCGAGCTTAATCGCTGGAGCTGAGGAGTGTTGCCCCACGGCTGTATGCAGTACATCAAGTGTGACTTCACCAAGCTAAAGTAGCATTGCTCTAAGACGTCTGCTTGACATGGGTAGCTAAGAAATGAAAAGTGCGACGGCAGATTTCGAGAGTTTTTTAGATAGTTTCATTTGAAATTGTAATTGACGACGACAATATGTAAAAACATTAACCAAGATCGTCGAACAGTCGTCACCAGCTCGAGGATTTTGATGACTATTTATCCTATGTAAGCAGTTATTGTTACGCATTTTTAATGTTACTTAGCGTTTTAATATATGCGGGGGACATATGTGCATTACTTTTGTTTTGTCTGCATTTATAACCAAGTTATTGTCATGACACCATGATGAGACAACACCTGCCTGCACAATTTTTTCAGCTACTTCAAAGACCTTGTGGTTAACGATTCTTGCCATATATGATGAATATTAAAGGCTCTAATTTCGATCCCTATGGAACGATTTATTTCGTTTTGTATTTTTTCTAAAGCCGAACTGATTTTTTACCAATATACTCGCATGGTATTTTTCTAAAAAAACCAATGACCCTTTTAGCTACGAGTACAACCTCGTCAAAGACCTTTTCTATTACGTTTTCCTTGCATATCGGTCGGATAACGGATATTTTTAGATTTTCAGCGACCACTCATTTTTAGAAGAAGACCGAACTCAGAAGCATTATTCTTTAAGTCTTTCGGTCGAATATCATCTTTACCCGCCGATTTATTGTCTTTTAGTGTTCTTCAATACTAACATCATTCAGAAATATTGATCGCTGAACAGTGCTAAATGAACCCGAGTAGAATAAATGTCCACATATTCGTAATGTCGAATGAAAACTATTTTGCAAACTGACTTGCCAGATGGTCAAACTGCTCTGTAACAAACTGTTTAGCCAAAATATCATCCAAATTCGTAGACTTTTTCCCAAGTTTTATATTAATACCCTCCTCTTGATATTCATATCATGGGCGGCCCTCTCAAAGCCATCTCCCGTTTAAAAACAAGTGGTTTTTGGTACAACACGCACTGGAGCTTTGATGATCTTGCGTGTCGGCTGTCTTACGACTCTGGTTTTATGGACATGCCGTCCGATGTAATGATTCCTGTTGAGGGAAAAAATTCGAAATCGACTTTCGCTGTGCCCGGGACTGATTTCAGCCAGAATCTGAGCCAGGAAAGGAATGTAGTCGGGTCTTCACGCATAGCTCCAAAATCAATATAGGATGTGGCGCCAGTGTTTTTCTGGAAGACGACAACGCTAGATTTCACTTCACGTTAGGAAAGTTCGCATCTGTCTTCCAAGCGGAAATTTACACAATCCTGATGGCAGCGAACTGTATTGCGGAGAACCGTTGGAGGGGGCGAAGCATTTGCATCTCTAGCGACGGCCATGCTTCGCTTTGAGTCTTGCTGAACCCTTTTACGACTTCCAAGCTAATTCAAGAATGCAAAATATGACTGAACGCAGCCGGAGGGATAAATCCAGTGAGCCTTGTCTGGGTCCCAGGTCACAATGGGATCGCGGGAAATTATCTGAATCGCTGATGAACTTGGCAGGCAAGGTTCGGAGCAGAGTTTTACAGGTATACGTGCGTCCTCGGTTAAGGCTTCCTGTTTAATCGCAGTAGTTTTTGCGACTTTTCGACTAAAAAAAAGAACAATGTCTTCCCGATTCTTCCGATGGTTGATATATCGAGAAGAAAAAACTACAACTTTTTCGTTATAAATTCAAATTGTATTCTTTCAACAACCGCCTAGATGGGTTCACAGTCCAACAACGAATCCTCGGCCGTCTTTTCTCCTGACCAGTCGTGCCTCTGTTTCACTTCCAGCGTATCTTTCGCCGGAATCCACAGGGACTTAATTCTAGATTTCAACAATGTTTCTTTTATTCACAATAAATATGTTTATTTTAAAAATTAATTATTCTAACAATTTTATATACAAACTTCAAGAGAAAATACTTCAATTAAAAAAAAAATTATAAATATGTTTGAAATAAAACAACAATTAACATTCTGCCCGCCTTGAAGTCTCAGCGGCTACAGAGACTTTAACTTTCTATCGGCAGTGGCGCTAGACGATGAATAGCTCTCCGCAGGATACCATTTTTTGTTTTTATGTTGACCACTCGAATTTTCCCATCCTGTGAGGCGATAACTTTGACGATTTTTCCCATCAACCACTGTTGAGCTGGTATATTGTCATCTGCGATCAAGACCAGAGTACCCAATTTGACATTCGCTTCCGACGCCTTCCACTTCATTCGTTTTTGAAGTTCTAGCAAATACTCTTTAGACCAACGAGCCCAGAAGTGTTGCTTAATCTGGGACAAACGTCGCCATCTTTTAAGATCGCTTACTTGCTCTGATGCTATGTATGGTTAAAACTATCGCATTTAGAGGGGCACCGATCAAAAAATGCCCTGGAGTCAGCACTTCTTCATCGCTTGGATCAATCGACATAGCGCAGAGGGGTCGCGAGTTTAGAATTGCTTCGATATCCGCCACGACCGTGGACAACTCTTCGAACGTCAAATAAGCTAGCCCAACTGTACGAAAGAGATGAGTTTTGGCAGACTTTACGGCTGCCTCCCACAGACCCCCAAAATGAGGTGCTCTAGGCGGGATGTGGTGAAAATGTATCTGCTCTGCTGCACACCATGTTGCAATCTCCTTTTGTGTCTGCTGCTTCAAAAATTGATGTCGGAATTCTGCCAGCTCATTTCGGGCTCCAACGAAGTTCGTCCCATTGTCGCAGAAGATATCACTACATAGTCCCCGTCGCGCGACAAACCTCTTGAGGGCTGCTATAAAACCTTGTGTGGACAGATCGGATATCACCTCCAGATGTACTGCCTTGACCGCAAAACACACGAACACCGCAACATACGCCTTGTAAGTTCGCTGTCCTCGACGTCTCAATGTTAAATGGAACGGGCCGCAAAAGTCTACACCTGTTTTGTGGAACGGCCTGGACAGCTGCACTCTATCAACTGGAAGGTTTCCCATTATTTGACTGGACAACTTCGGTCGATACTTGAAACAATGCAGACAGTTGTCTACCACCTTCTTCACCAATCTGCGCACATCAAGAACCCAGAAGCGCTGTCTGATGATTGCAACTAGTGCCTGCGGCCCAGCATGGTAATTTTTCCTGTGCAAATAAACAACAAGATTTTTGACAAATAGGTTAGATTTTGTGAGTAGGATAGGACATTTCACAAGGTAAGGAATGTTCGCATTCTGCAAACGCCCACCAACTCGGAGTAGTTTTACAGAATTTGTATCTAGGAAGGGATTAAGATTTTTGATACAACTCTTTGGGCTAATCGACTTCTCATTTTCCAACTGCTCAATTTCTTCTTTAAAGGCTTTCTGTTGGATATGCCAAAGTATCCTATTCAACGCATCATTCAGTATATTCGCTGAGAGTAAGGGGGTGCTGCTTGTGTCGAATACATTAACCTTACCTTTCTCTGATACATTTGATAATCGCTCTACAGTTTTCTTCCGGTTAGCTATCCATCGACTCACGTATCCAAAGACCCGTAATACCTTTTGAAAGTCGGTATATTTCAGGTAGTTTTCGCTGAATTCGAAGGATACTCTAGCGGCTAATAACACAGCCTCTCCCTTTCTTTGGCCAGGAATACTCGTACTGATTTTGGAACAATCCTTCTCCGGCCATTTCGTTTTCGGTAGATATAGAAATTCTGGTCCACAAAACCACCGACTTTCTAACAACTCGCTCGCAAATGCTCCTCTGGATATGATGTCAGCTGGATTCTGTTTAGAGCCAACATGTTTCCAAACTGCTGCCGGCAGCTCGCTTTGTATTTTAGATACTCGATTCGCTACAAAAACTTCCCATGTAGACGGATGTGCAGACAACCAACAAAGCACTATTTCTGAATCTGTCCACAGAAAAATTTCCTCAACAATGTGGACTAAGTTTGGCATAATGTTAACGAGAAGCGCCACCAACAGCTCCGCAGCGCACAATTCTAACCTAGGAATGCTTTCGGTTTTAATTGGAGCAACTCGAGACTTTGCACTCAATAATTGACAGTGCACTTGGTCCAATTCATCTACTGTTCGTATGTAGATACAACATCCGTAGGCGTGCAATGATGCATCCGCGAATCCATGGATTTGTACTGATCTGGGTTGTGGAGTTAGTACATATCGTGGAATCTTAATATCCTTTAGTTCTTTAAGCCGACTTCGAAACAATTCCCACTCGCTAAAGACTCTAGCTCGGACCGATTCATCCCAATTAACCTTTTTCACCCACAGATTCTGTACGATAATCTTACCCTTTACAATTACGGGGTTAATTAAACCTAACGGATCGAAAAGAGTGGACAGCTCTGCTAGAATGACACGCTTAGTAATATTCTTCGAAAATTGTATTGCTGGAACCATATACTGCAGCTGATCACTATGGGGGTTCCACTTGATTCCTAATGTCTTTATGATGTCAGAGTCATTGATTCGTAATGGAATCTCTCTCTGGTTTTCTGGTATGTGTCGTAGTTGTAGTTTCTCGTTTGTCCACCACTTCCGCAACTCGAATCCCGCTTCTTGAAGAATGGTACTGACTTCGGTGTATATGTTTAAGATTTCTTCTGCAGAATCTCCTCCACTTATGAGGTCATCCATATAAAAATCATCCCTCAATACCTTTGCCCCTAAGGGAAACTTCAATGTGTTGCTATCTGCTAGCATCTTTAAGCAGCGCGTTGCTTGGAAGGGCGCAGACGTTGTTCCATACGTAACCGTCTTCAACTGATATCCCTGTAGGTCATCCGTGGCTTTGTTCCTCCAAACTATGCACTGGTACTTCCTATCGCCTTCCTCAACTCGTATTTGCCGATACATCTTAGCAATATCTGCGGTTATGGCGTACTTGTATAATCGAAAGCGTAGAATGATTGAGAACAACGAATCTTGAATCACTGGACCCTTTAGAAACACCTCATTCAACGAAATATTTGATGATGTGGGACAACTACAATCAAACACTACTCTAAGTTTCGTCGACGACGATTCTGGCCTAAGTACACATTGATGTGGGCAAAAATACCTCATTTGGTCCAATTGATGTTGAGAAATTTTATCCATGTGACCTAACTTTTCATACTCTTCCATGAATTCGCAATATTTTGCTTTAACTTCTGGATTTTTATCCAACCTTTTTTCTAATGAAAAGAATCTTTTCTTTGCAATGCCGAGCGATTCTCCCAACACTTCTGGATTATCCTTAAATGGCAGCTTAACCACAAATCTACCGTTCTCCCCTCACTCTACTGTGTTTAAAAAATGTTGTTCACAGCGTTCTTCATCAGGGGTAAGGAAATTTTTCTTTGACTCTACTCTTTCTATTTTCCAAAAGTTTTCTACCAATTTATTTAAATTGGCATCCTCAGTTTGTCCGTGACCACTTACCAAACATACACTTGCGTTCGGTACCAACGAAAGGTCGTATCTTCCAGATACTACCCAACCAAACAAAGTTTTCTGCAAAGTGGGTCGGCCATCTAACTTAATCTGCCCAATAGACAACAACTCGAAAAAGCATTCAGCTCCGATCAGCATATCGATTTTAGAAGCTTTGTTGAAATTGGGATCGGCCAGAACTATGTTTTTTGGAATATCCCAACTATCGACAGCGAATGATCGAGTTGGCTGTAGATCGGTAATGTTCTTGATGACAAGTAATTCCAGATCTGTTTTGAAATCGGAAATCCTCGACTTGCAAGTCGCCTGCGTAACATATTTGATTTTTGATAGCTCATTCCCTATTCCACTTATTTGCATCTCCGTTTTGCTTTTTACAAGTTTTAACCGTTGAGCCATCTCTTCAGTTACGAAATTTAGCTGCGATGCAGAATCCAAGATAGCACGTACCGGATGATAACTTCACAAATAATCTCTAACCTCAACTACTGCCGTAGCTAATACCACCTGATTTCCTGTACTTTCCAGTAAGACGGATAAAGGCGATGTATTTTGTTCACCGTTTGCCCCAGAGGTAGATGCAACGTTCGGCTCCGTAATGGGAGCAAACCTATGTAGTAGGTGGTGGTGGGGTAGAGAACAAATACTGCATTTCGTTTGGGAGCAACGCCTCACCGAATGCCCTACTTCTAAGCAATTTATGCAGAGCATCAACCTTTTGGTTTCTTGAAATCGCCTAGAAACTGGTAAGCTTTGAAATTCTCTACAACTATCAGCTTTGTGACCATTTGATTTGCAATATGGACATTGAACCTGATGCACAACTAACACCGTAGATCTAATTTGTCGACTATGACTATGACCTTCATTACTTCCGCGACCACGTACACGACGATCGTTTCGAGCACTTGAAGTTGGTAATGCATTCTCCGAATGCAGTGCTTTGGCTTCCTTCGCTTCCATTATTCTACACCGGTGATCCAGAACCTTCGTGAATTCATCCCACGACGGCAGTTGATTGTAATCAACCACATCTTGCCATTTGGCTTGCGTTTCTGGATCCACTCTATCTAACGCAAGAGATATGAGTATGGCATTGGTAATGTCCTGATAACTACCTATCGACAACATAGCTGTGAGGTGTGTATTAAAACTATCTTCCAGATTTTTTAGAGAGAAAGCAGTGGCCTTGGAAACTTTCGGAACCTCTAGTAACAAGTTAATATGTTCTTGAAAGATTAAGCACTTGTTATCAAACCTCTTCTCTAATCTTTCTAATGCCTTACGATAGTTTGTCCCTCTAGGCTCAAATTCTTTCACAGCTCCTAACGCTGCCCCAGACAAACATCGCTTTAAATAATTAAATTTTTGCAAATTATCGAGTGCATCATTATTGTCGACCAGATTTTTGAATAACCCAATGAAATTAGGATACTCTGAGAACTTGCCCGAAAAATTTGGAAGCTTAATTTGTTCCAATCTTGAACAAGAAGCTGGCTGGTGATGAAGAAATGTTGCATCCAAACTTTCAGCGGCTGAGGAACTTCCCTTTACTTCTGCCTTCCGTTCGAGAATCTTAGCCTTTGTACAAACGTACATCTCTTCTATTTCCCCTCTAAAAGCATCATTTGCTATTTCCTCCTCCTTTATACCAAGTCTCTCTATAGATCTTTGGACAATTCCTGCTTGCTTAAAATATGATTCAAAAATCTCCAAGCGACAATCTAATTCTGTTGCGGATAACGATTCACCTTTGGCGGCAATAAAGTTTTTTATGCGCGTTAAACTTCCCTTTGTTGAGGCTCTCAAAGCTTTTAGCTCCGACAAATTTTTCTCCCCCTTTGCAGAGGATTCACTTACGAGAATATCTGATTCCTGCTCCATATTGAAGTTTGAATTGGCGATTTTTAACAAACTGCTAATGCTGCCTTTTGCAAGGAATGAAAGATCGAGAGACTACGTAAGCGAGAATTTATGAACAACGATCAATATATCAAATCCCTACGATTACAAACGACAATTTCTCCTAACCATCCAATACAACCACTCTATGCAAAATATGTAAAAGTACGCGCAGCCACTAAGCTCTCAGCAACACGCTACCCACAAGCCACACAGCAACAATCTCCAAAAATGCAACAACCTTAGCAACACAATTTGTTCAGCGACAATTTTCCCCAAATTGATAGTTTTAGTTTTTTAGTTTTAAATGCATTTTTTTATTTTCTAAATCATTAACTCTTACATACTAACAAAAAAATGCTTAAATGCTAGCTTAAAATTACTTAACAAACTTATACTAACTTACTGGCCCCACACAGGCACTCTAAGCTACTCTAAATTCTTATATCTATGTCTTTCGACTTTGTTTACATTTTATACTTATATATACTTATTTTCTATGCTTAAGGCTAAGAAAAGAATTTAACAAAAACTTAGCATATGGACTTAATTTTTTATAAAAACTTAATATCTAACTTAAAATAAACCTTCCCCAAATTGATCTTAAGACTTACTTGCACAAAGCTTTTCACCTTTCCTCTTGACTTGAGCAATACATTCCACACCAGCAAGCTAAGTAATTTGAATGCTCTTTTTTTTCGCTCGTCGATAGAATCCCGCTACGCATTCACAGTTTCCTCTCGTTGATGACGTAGATTTGCCTGTGACAAAAAAAGCTTTAATTTGGTTTTTTAATGGGCTTTTACCGATAATTGTAGATGATGCGATGTTCCACAGATTTCAATTTGTCTCATCTGACAGCTTTTTTCCGGCCAATTTAAATTGGTACACTTCAAAAAATTTATTGGTGAAAATTAGTTTCTATTTTTCACACTATCGCGAACAAGATTATCTTTAACCGTTTATGCAAGTGTGACAATATAATTTGATGCTATTATGTTGGAGCAAATTTAAATATACGGCGGCAATAAAGTTTTTTATGCGCACTAAATCTCCCGGGTTTCGGCACCAATGTTTAATCGCAGTAGTTTTTGCGACTTTTCGACTAAAAAAAAGAACAATGTCTTCCCGATTCTTCCGATGGTTGATATATCGAGAAGAAAAAACTACAACTTTTTCGTTATAAATTCAAATTTTATTCTTTCAACAACCGCCTAGATGGGTTCACAGTCCAACAACGAATCCTCGGCCGTCTTTTCTCCTGACCAGTCGTGCCTCTGTTTCACTTCCAGCGTATCTTTCGCCGGAATCCAAAGGGACTTAATTCTAAATTTCAACAATGTTTCTTTTATTCACAATAAATATGTTTATTTTAAAAATTAATTATTCTAACAATTTTATATACAAACTTCAAGAGAAAATACTTCATTAAAAAAAAAAATTATAAATATATTTGAAATAAAACAACAATTAACACTTCCATTGACAGTTGGGTCTCATATGAGCACAACTGCAGATGGCATAGCTCTCTGAAATGTAGGCAGAACAAACGAATACTTCCCGACGCCTCTAGGAGGTCAGTGGCCTTTCTGCAGTCCCTCAGCAGGAAAGACTGCAGGTTGATTACTGGCGCCATGACAGGGCACTACACTTTTGCAAAGCACTTAACTGCGCTGGGCATAAGTAACACAACATCCTGCCATGCTTGCTGTGAAAGTGATGATGAGCACTATCTCTGTGAATGCCCGGCTTACGCTCACATCAGGCTGCAGGTACTCGGCGCTGACGTGGTGGGTGCTGGTACTGTGGGCACCTTATCATTGAAGTGCTTACTAATCTTTCTTCGTAAGACTGAAAGATTTCACTAAAAGGAACTTACAAAAAATACAATGGACTAGTCCTTTGTCTGAGTGAAAAAAAAAAAAATATTAATAATCTTCCAGGTTTCCTTTGGATTATTCTTTGATTTAAAATATTTCTGTTTGAATTGATTCATTTTTGTTTTAAGTATTTTTTTGTTCAGTTAGTTTTGGAATGTTTTGTATTCTTTTTCATAATGTTGATTTTTCCGATTGTTTTTATATCTTCGATATAAGCGATTTCTTTTTAAATACGCATTCCTTATATCTGTGATGATCCAGTTATATCCATTCAACCTTCTTTTGTTTTTTTTTTTAGGACACTCTAAAACAGATTCTACAATTCTGTTGAAACTTTCTCTGCATTTATTGTAAAACTCATTGACCTTATTCAAGCCATTTAGATAGATAGATATTAGATAAATAGATATTAGATAGATAGATATTAGATAGATACTCGTAGATATTTTATTATTTTCAATTTTCAATTTATGTACAAGAAGTTTAATATTGTACAATTATTTTAAAGCATGACTTAAAGCCCTCTGCCCGATTTTGGCGAAGTTTAAATATTTAAAAAAACTCTTCAATTATCGCCCTTCTATATTTTGAAACTTTTTCACTATATTTGTGCAGTCTGATGCGGTCTGCGCCATTCAAAATGTGCTCATCTCCAATTCATCCAAAACTCGTTTTCCAAGAAACTGGAGTCTCCCTTTCCCGTAAATTACATAGAGAACAAACGATTGATAAATCTTTTCTATGTGGAATAAAATTTAAGTCCATAATTTCACTTCTGGCCATGAAAACTGTGGCTGTTTTCACAATGCGGTTAAAAAAAAATATTTTAGCCTCTATAACATTGTTGCTTCCCAACAAAATCGACCGCGCTGGGGAAGAATGGGATATTGTGTGTTTGCAGGAAGCTAATTAATCGCATAAAATAAAAATGAAAAACATAGCGAATAATTTGCTTTGACGCACACAACACAAATAACAAAAATTTACAAAAACCAACAAATTCAAAATAAACTTCACCGCACCACAAACGCCTTGCCACGGGATAAAAATGAGATCTGTCAAACTGTCAACATGCCGAGCTACGAAGGAAATATCGATTTCACTTTGACACATTTCAACGCCACTTAAAGAATATAGTCATAATCTCTGAAAATCCAGGATGGCCTAATTGCATGTGAATGAGATGCACTATGCAACACAATACACTCTAACACCCACTCCGAAAATATGGCGGCATTGTTGGTTATGGTGTTTAACAACACGTATTACACTAAGGTAAATAAGTCTGGGTGATGGGTGATTGGCCCTGTTTGGTGCATAATCCACCGGCACAGCGGAAGAAAAAATTGATATGTTGAACTACTTTTCAGTCAACAGTTGAGTAATAAAGATATGATCTTAAAACCAAAGGTTACGAGTTTTTTTTATTGTGTTTACTTTACTTGCTTCAATTCATCTATCTGAAAGAGTTTAAACCGCTTTTTCTTTCAGTTAATCCAACTGAAAAAGTAGTTACCTCTTTCGAATCGCCTATTCCACGGTAACTTGTAATCCTGCTTAGCTCAGTTAGGGACAAACATAATTTAACATATGTTTAATCAACCCCTCTCTGTCCAAAGACATGACTCTTAAAATGTAGTTGAAATGAAGCTTCAATGTTTCTACCAAAAAATGGTGGCAGACCGGTTTCAACTAATAGCATGTTATTTGGTGTACACTGTGGTAATTTGAACACTCGCTTTAAGAAAAACCGAAGTTGTTTTCCTACTGTATCGTAAGGCCCCACACAAGTGCTCAATAGAACATTATTGATTTAGGAACTGCCTGAAATATTTGATATTTGATTATCATTGATATAAGTTTATCTTCCAGGCAGTTTTTCTATGCTGCACTTATGGCTGCCTTAGCAGATGTAAGCTTTTCCTTAAAATGCACTAAATACCCAAATATTTATACGATTCCACTGTTTCTAAAAACCATTGTCTTAAATTAAGATGTGCTGACCTTTAACCTCCACTCATGGCAATATAAACTTTTCAGTGAGTCCGCGAGTAATATCAAATCATCTGCATATGGTACACTAAAATTTTTATGACAGTCAGACCGATCCTGACATCGCCACAAAGGTATTCCGAAATGGCTATAAACATTACAAATGCTTGAGGGCTAAAGTTGCATCCCTGTTTTGCACCTGTAATAGATTCGAAGAAATTGGAAAGGTAATTATAGTCCCAAATAGCTGACGAAGTTTTTTCGCACAACTTTTCAATTGGTTTTCAGAATTTTCTTGATAGAACAACATTATACAATTTATAGAAAAGTCCACTCCTGTCAACTGTATCGAAGGCCGCTTTGAGGTCGACGAAGAACGCATACAGTTTTTTTCCTAACTTTGGTGAAATTCTGCGCTATTGTAATAAGAATAAAGATTTGATTTATTGTATAGTAATTTTCACGAAACCCTGCCTGAAATTCACTAAGAAGATTATTTTCTGAGGTCTAATACTGAAAGCGGGCTGTCAAAACATCCACTAATTTTTCTAAAGTAGAGTTTAAAAATGATATGCCTCTTTACATTTCTGGTTGGTTGGCGTCCTCCTTTTTAAGGATTGGTGAGATCACACTCTGTTGGAAGCTGGTTGGTGAGATTGAAGATCAGTGAGTATTTCTAACAGATCATTGGTTGGCGTCCTCCTTTTTAAGGATTGGTGAGATCACACTCTGTTGGAAGCTGGTTGGTGAGATTGAAGATCAGTGAGTATTTCTAACAGATCATTATTCGCTTATTTGTAGAATTCAACTGGTATTCTGTCAATCACCAGAGGTTTGCGGTCCTTGCTCTTATCTAACCAGAGTCTTACTTCTTATTGTGTTATGGGTATATTCAAGAGATCACTCTTTGCATCCGGGACTAGATATTGAAAGCTAAGTTCAGAATACTTCTGAAATGTCGTTCTAGTTGCGCCGCGTTGATGTTTAAAACCCATTAGAGCATAGCGTTGCCATGTGGCAACGTGAATAGTCGGTTTATTTATCAGATCATATGTCAACAGCTGTTGGCCGCAGCTGTTCTTTGTTAATGACAGTTCATAATTACTCGTACATACATTAATCATTGATAAGAAACAACTTGTGGTGAGTGGTGCTTCAAGTTTGAATGTAATTGTGATTTCATTTGTTGGCTATCATATTATTTTTGCTTCGTGGATTTATTTTGCTTTCTTTACATAATATTATATCCATGTATGCCCTAGGTTTATTATAAGCATGTAAAGATAAATGTTTGATATGTGTGTTTGAAGTTACAAAGTTTTTTTTGCCTGCTGCTGTATGTCAACGCTAAGAACCTGAAGTTGCATCAGATTGCAGATTTACTAGAACAGGAAGACATTTATATTGAGCATACAGATGAGGATTCTGCTGATGAAGATTCTGGTGGATTGATAGAAAATTTGACAGGCAGACAACTTTTAGCGGGAGCAATAAATAGTTTCGCGTAGCATAAATGAAGAAGAAGTTGAAGATTACTGTCCATTAACAAGTAAGAGACGTAAGGTAACTAACAAGTGGAAGAAGTCTGATCTTCCTGATCTTCCTTCACCAGAGTTTTCTGCATCATTGTCACATGGTTATAAAGACATGACGTGTTTGAAAATGTTTAACTATTTTTTGATGAAAGCTTATGGAAATTTCTTATAGAACAGAGTACTGGATATGCACTGTTTTTGAACTGTCCAGACCCTCGCATTTCCTTGAGTGATCTTAAATGTTTTATTGCCATTTTGCTTTTATCAGGGTATAATTAGTTACCAAGTAAAAGATCCTACTGGGATATCGATGATGACATGCGAAATACATTGCTCTATAATGCTATGAGGCGCGACAGATTTATTCAGATTATGCGATTCATACATGCAGCTGATAATAATAACATTGATAAAAAAGACAAAATGACGAAATTGAGATCTCTAATGAATGGGCTTAAACAAAAGTTTCTTGATCACATTCCAATTGAACAAAATCTTATGCAAGTATGATTGAATACTTTGGAAAGCATGGGTGCAAACAATCCATTCGTAACAAACCAATCCGGTTTGGTTATATGTGTTGGTATTCAAATAATAGTAGTGGATATTTGGCAAATTTTGAAGTTGGGAAAGCAACGGTACTCATGCTTTCTATGATTTGTGATTTACCAGAAGCCATGAAAAAACAGAAATTTCAGTTTTGTTTGGACAACCTACAGTAGCGAGCAAAACTGGATGCTTAAAATGCATAAACGTATTTATTCTTTTCTGGAATTGTCATTATTGTCGATAAATATAAAAGTATGGTTTTTTTACATCCAGTGGGATGTTGCCGACACGATACTAACATATCACCAAAAAACTATTTTTGGTTTCCATAGAGTAAACATAAAAGTCCTGTCTGCTCCATTTATCCAGTCTTGCACGTTTTCCCATTTGTTGTTTAAATGTAAATGTGTGTAAATCATGTCATTTTTTATTTGGAAGCCAAAGTAGAAGGTAATTTTTCAAGAATTTTTTTTTTTCGAAGCTACTTAACTTAATAAAATTTGTAAACAGAAGAAAATGAGAATCATTTCAAAAGCAACTGAGGTTAGCGTTATATGTAGTTTTGTTGGAAAAGGGGTGCGGCTCGCGAAAAATAGCTGAGAAGATAGAGGTGTGTCATAGAACTGTCCTTGATATATATAAAAAAAAGAAACTGCATGGCTACTACCAGCAGTAGGGGCCGTTCCAGACAACTGCCCGACAGCGATGCCCGTTTAATGGAACGTTCCCTCTGACCAAAAAAAAAAAAACAAGACACCGAAGGAGGCAGCAAAGACTATTAATAAGGATGTAAGCGAATGGACCGCTAGAAGAGCCTAAAAAAAATTGGACTTGTATCCGCAATCAAACAAAAAAGCCGGCTTTATCCGAGAAAAATATCAAAGCATGGCTCAAATTCTGGGTGTGTGGGGGTGTTTCACGTGGTGGCACGTTGGTCCACTTATTAAAATTAACAGAATCAAGAAGAAGGAAGATTATCTACAAATCTTTCAGTCAAATTTGCCTGATTTCTTTGAAGAGTGTGCATATCCATCTGATGAGATCGTCTTCCAACATGATGGGGATCCAAAGCATACAGCGAAAGTAGTTGAAGAATGGCTCTCAAGACAAAATTTTACAGCATTACAATGGCCAGCACGAAGTCCAGATTTGAATCCTATAGAGAATCTGTGCGCCATTGTAAAATGACAGCATCTTCATTACGAAACCCCCCCAAACAATTTAAAGGAACTGTGAGCAAGGGTTCAAGTTGAATGGCAAAAAAATTCACACGAAACAATTGAAAATTTGGTGGAGTCTATGCCCAGACGTGTTCAAAGTATTATTAGCAACAAGGGACTTTGGACAAAATACTAAACATGGCAATTTGGACCAAGAATTAATAACATTAATAGTGCAAAACTGGATAAATGGAAACAGACTGAATATTATTTTTTTTGTATTTTTAAAAAGTGTAATTACGTTTATTTTCTTTTTTATAGTTAGTAATAGGCATAATCCCGTACTAAATGTATTTTTTTTTTATTAGAAATAGTTATTTTTTTCTTATTCAGTTTTGCTCGCCATGTATTTACTGGTATTCCAGTTCTGATCCACTTAAACATTTTGGGTTATCTAGGAACTGGCATACTTCGCCAGAACAGATAGCCAAAAGAATGTCCAATTACAAATGTTGAAACCATGAAAAAAAGAGAAAGAGGGTCATACGAATATCACCTTGATCAAAAATTTTCCGGAATTTATTCAGAAAATTAAAAATACAAGTTTGTTCATCTATGTAAATCTATATTGTTCCCTTCAAAGTAATCCCCATCGACTGCAAAACACTTATGCCAGCGCTTGATACAATCCTCGAAACATTTTTTGTATTCGATTTTCGGTATGTCCATCAGTGCTTCCTACGATTTTTCCATTACTTCTTGTCGGCTGCTGCAATGCGTTCCCCGTAGTGGCTTTTTAATTCGAGTGAACAGAAAGAAGTCACAGTGAGCGAAATCAGGTGAATTCGGTGGCTGTTGGACAGTATTTGTTGCATTTTTCGTCAAAAAATTACGAATAATGATGGCACTGTGCGATGATGCGTTATCATGGTGCAAAATCCACGAGTTTTCTGCCCACAATTCTGGTCTCTATCGGCGAATTGCTTCACGCAAACGTCTCATAACGCCCAAATAATACTCTTTGTTTACTGTCTGGCCTTCTTGCAAAAATTCATGATGCTGATGCACCACACCGTTGTAATTCATGAAAACCGTGAGCATTGCCTTCTTTTTCGAATGAAAACGACGTGGTTTTTTTGGTCTCGGCTCATTTGGTGAACGCCATTCACTTGGCTGATGTCTGGATTGCGTGTCGTACTCATAAACCCAGTAATGATCCTTTTGGTGAATGTGGGATCGGATTCGGCCTCGAAAATCATCTCTTTTGCGACGTCAACACGGTCTCTATTTTGCATGAAATTGGGGTCTTTTGGCACCAACTTTGCTGATACACAACGGAAACCCAAATCATTAACCAAAATGTCTTGGACAGATCCAGAAGCACTGTTCAAGTCCTCCGCTATCCCTCTTGCGGTTATTGACCAAAATTTCTTTTACGAGTACTTCGTCATTGTTTTCGTCGATTTTCGATGTCGATGGTCTTCCAATGCGTTCATCATCTTCGATTGACTCACGACCACTTTTGAACCGCTCGTGACACTGGTAAACGACTGTTTTCTTTAGAGAATAGCTGCCGAAACACTTTTAAAACATTTCCAACGTTCGCGCACTAAAATCCGTTTTTTACGCAAAATTTAATACAGGTTCGTTATTGCAAATTTAAATCCATTTGTAAAATTGTAAAAAATCGCCAACATATACAGTGATAGATGTACTTTTGGCTACGTTACTTTTGCAAATGTCAAGCTATGGCACTAAGATTTAGAGAGAATATCAACAACAGATTTACCAACTTAAAAAAAAACAGAACTCAAATCGGAACAATGGGAGCGCCACTGCGTATATCTGTCAAGATGATGTCATTGTTGCCCGATGGATGGATAACTCTGCTGTAACTGTTGCTTCTACAGATTACAAAGTAAATACAATCGGATTGGCCGATACATGGGAGGTGCAGACCTCGTGGATGCTCATGTTAACAATTATAGGATTGGGATTCGAGGCAAGAAATGGTGGTGGCCAATTTTTACATGGCTTGTAGATGTCGCCATAAATAACTCCTGGGTACTAATGTGTAAATCAGGAAAAGATATTTCTCAATTGAATTTTCGTCGTGAGTTGGTCCAAACATATTTGAAAAATGATGGTACCCCCTTCAAGTGGCAACTCTACTCTTTCTGCTTTTTAAATGGTTTGTGGGTCTGCTAAATAGTGTATCAGGGTCTTCACTTCTAGCTGGCGCCGCCGATTCCTTGTAAATTTCTTGTTGGCCAGCTGGTACACTGTTGTTTATAACTTGCTCTAACGTTTTTCCTTGGACCACAAGTCGATCGTCTCTGAGGAAAACCGCAATTTTTGGATTCCTCAACTTAACTGACTTCCTGACATTTTGACATTTTTTGTAGGATCGTTAATGGATGGTCTTGATGAATGGCTACACCCGCTTCTTTTAGAGACTTTGATGCACGAAGAATGTTTATTTCTGGTGTCTTTTCCTCCAGTCGAACCAAAAAAATTGCTACTATCTGGGTTGTTCTATGTAATTTTGCCATGGGTGCGATAAACGCTCTGTGTTCGAGCTCTTGGCTCAACAGCACAATCATTTTTTTATATGGAATATAAGGTTCCCCTCTGAACTTCGCATTTGGCTTGCCTCCATTCTTTCCTCCAAAACTCACATCTATCCTTCAATGCTATGACTTTTTCTGTCAGAATTTGATTACTGTTTTGTAGATGCTTTATTTCGCCGTGTAGCTTTTCCAAGTCAGAAAGTTTTACAATTTCTTTCAGATTTACTCGTATATCCATGAAATTCTGTTCCTGCATTATTGTGCGAATCACATCACTATCCATGACGTTGGTTATACTTTTTATTTTTCTTGGGTTCGATTTTGTTGGAGGGGTTTCTTGTGATTTCCTTTTATTTATGATCATCAGTTTATATATGTCTATAACACTTATGGTTTAGATTATTCTATTTAAACGATATCTTACTCAATGTTTAATGCATTTTTGTAAGACGAGAGTTTACACTTAGTTTACTTCACTTTTTATATTTTTCTGACATTTTGATCGCTTTCAATAATCTTTTTGTTACGGACAAACTTTTTCACATTTTGGATCACTAGCCAGGGTTGCAAGGTTCATTCAATTGTTGCAAGTGAAACTATTCAATTTGTCGTTACAGTTCTTTACTTCTGATTTAATTGCGTATTTTGGGCACATTTGCTTCTTTTTTTTCATTGGATGTAAAAGTAGCGTAGTATATACCATAATGGTCAGAAGAATTTAGTTCGGCTACTGCAAGAACAATACTCACTCATTTAGTGCGAATTAAACAGTGATCAATTACGATACTGTGATAGATCGACAGTAGTAGCTGATTTAATTGGTAAGCCCTCTTGATATCGAGAGATAGCGGCTTACATAAGGATTTGAAAGTCATTTACATCAATGTTGAAGCCACAAATTATTACCAATGTTGGTTTTTGTCAATATTGTGGCTTAATTCTATAATGGATTCATTCGAATTAAATCTACGAGTAGGTGATCTGTATAGATCAAATATTGTAGCCTCAGTATTTCTCCATTGTACGGTTACTGTAATACATTCGTAGCATGCATAATTCATTTTTGTTTCTGCGTAAACTATATCATTTTTATGAAAACCATTAAGCCACAACCTTCTCTATCATTTCTATTACAGGGTACTGGCTTATGAAAACCATTAGTTGTGTAGTATTTATTCTCAATCCTTTTATGTTAATTTCAGACAGCACAATTACATCAATATTTCTAACGAATTCACTAATCCATAAGTTGAAATTATTCCAATTCTTTCTAATAAGTCATATAGAAAAAAAAAAGAAGTATGAACATCCATTGATTTGTTGAATATAATCCTTCATATCTTCTTGGTACCCTAGATTTTTAAATTTAGTTTCTACGAATTTATCTTCTTCAAATAATTCTTCCATTAGTGTTTGTTGATTTTTTTCCCTGGCTGTATTTTAATAAAAATTACTCTTTAAAGAATTTTTTGAACATCGAGAGTTGGATTGATTTCTACCACAGCATCTCCCTCATTTTGTGTCACGAGAAATTTGTTGTTTGCTTTCGTTAAGCAGAGTCATTTTTTAAAGTGTGCGGTTAGTTCGCATTAAAGTAAATGTTTTGTTTTTTGTACATTGAATTTATTTCTCTGTTTATGTTAATGTTCTTTTGTTTTTTATCATTTCTTACATCGCAATTTTCGATTGCCTTCCTGGGAAGCAAACTGATTCTTCTTGTTTTTTTATCTTTTTTTACCATTGTTGCCGGAATAAAATATGAGCTTCTAAGACGACCCGACACGTCCCCAGATGGTATGGATAGGGAAGGCCGTAAAGCGTGTTAGAGGTTCTCACACCTACCCACACCAAGAGTCAAGATTCCCAAGTTAAGGTCTTTTTAAATACATGCAGAGGATTGAATGGTGCGGGAACTGAAAAAATGTACAGGGCGGAATTTTTTAGTTACCAGCGTCACATCTGCATGGGAAGTCTGCAGGTGCGGATTTCTCATTCTCGCCTTACTCATGGGACCGACATACATTAATAACAACAAAAAAACAAAGATGTTAACGGAGTTAGATGAGGAATCCCTACTCCGTTCGCTAATGTCTGAGATGGACGCAGAAGAGACGATTCCAATTTCTTCTCTAAAAAATGCTGCACATCCTCAATCCGAAACCTCGAACAGGGCAGATGTTCGGAAACTAGATTTACTAAGCATTGAGTTACTGGCAAGTGTCTATGCAGGTAAGCCGCAGAAGAAATACGAGTACTTCACTGTGGTTTAAAAGCATTGAAGAGGCGAAACGGATAGAGAGAGCCAGATATGCGCTAGTTCTCGCACAGAGGAAGAAAGACAAAAAACAGCAAAGTGAGCCCAACACCAGCAAACCTGCTATGCTACGGCTGAAACGAAGAAGAAGCATAGACCATAAAGACACATGTGCCAGGCACGCCTAAAAGAGATGCTAAGCGCCAAGAGTCTGCTCACAAATCCCACTCAGATGCGGTTAATAGCTCATAAAAGAAAGCATGCCCAAAAAGTCAGGCGGAATGGACAATACGTAGGAACGACCTAGCACATCAAGGTTATCCTATCATGTAAGGTTGCTATCATGCATTCCATTCACGCAGAACCAAGCCTTGCGGAGCAGAAAATAAAGTTAGTGAGGAAGCGCCTACTCGAAGAAATGAGCAAATCCGACAAAAACTGTTCCATCCTAAGATTTGGAGCCACCTTTGATAGAGACGGATGGCTGTCGATCATCTCTCAGGACACAGTAACTAAAAATAGACTCACGTGTGTGGTAGGCAAAACCAAACCATGGAAAAATATGAACTTGGGTAGCAAGGGCACGATTTTCATAAGTTATTCACCTGCACTGTCTTCGTTTCAGAAACAGATAACCTCACCAAGGACTTTTTTCTGAACCAGATCGCTAAACAAAAACCCGGCGTATCAACAAAAATTTTGAGGGTTCTCAAAATCACTAAGAAGACGAACCAAGACGCGAGAGAGGGGAGTAGATTTCTAACTGATAAGGCCCAAATGAACCACCATACAGTTGAACCCATCACATGTGGAACTAATAGCTCAGCGTTTATTACTCATTAACGCGAGATGCTCAAAAGCCGAAGGCGCTAGAAGACTTGCCCTCAAAGTCCAAGAACTCAGAAGCCAACCAG
This sequence comes from Volucella zonaria, assembly GCA_963966105.1. NCBI lineage: Eukaryota > Metazoa > Arthropoda > Insecta > Diptera > Syrphidae > Volucella > Volucella zonaria. Next base: position 56,737,750 of record OZ014533.1, on the reverse strand, counting down.
TTCACTGGAGAAGCTAAAACTGTTAGCAGTTCTGCCAACATATCCCTGCAATAGATTTTACTATGACATTAAGTTGCAGCCAAGTTAAATTACAGCATGCAAAATCCGTCTCTACGGTATGAGGTCATAGATTTAATAAGGTTCACCAAGATGTAGTCTGTATATTTAAAAAGGCCAGATAATATGCCTCTTAGGTGCATAACTCGACGGTTCCGTAAACGAAGGAAGACCTAGAGCTCGTACTACGTTAAATCAGAATATATCAGCTATCCCAATTCCAGAGCATACAAATAAAGACATGGCAGCGGCAATAGTTCAGCTACCCCCGAAGGCGGTAAGACAGACGCAGTTGAGCATATACCTACCTAATGTGTGATTTCTCCGACTTGTATTTGTGCCTTTGCAAGGAGTCATCAACTACTGTGGCAGAAGAAGACTCCAGCTGATTATAATTGGATGTGATGCGAACTGGGGCTGCTCAAATATTAACAAAAAAAAATGCGTATCTTCACAAAAATGATCTTAAAATTCTAAACGACAAAAATAGCCCTACCTTCATAAAGCGGAATAAGCAATAGATTGTTGACCTGACTCTATATAGTCCATTTATAGAAATAACTCTATTAGGAACTGGCATGTTTTAATTGAAAAATCGAAGTCGACATCGTATTAGGCTCCAAAATTTGGACACATACAGCCTTGAACTCATGAAATCCTAAACCAATTGCTATAAAAGCATAAGAGACATTGACAGCCTAGAACCTGGCTGCGAAAGTTTCAACGCTGCAATTAAATCTGCGTACCATTAGGCTTGCCAAAAGAAAAAAAAGTCAGGCAACCGCTTTACTCCATGGTGGAATCATAAACACACTAAATTAAGAACACAATTGAAATACATAGCTTTAAACGGGGCGAAACGCGATGAAAAATAGCTGAACACTTTGAAACATTCACTAAATATAAGCAAGAAATTAGAAGAGCTAAAAGAGGATCATTCAAAAAGTTCTGCCAGGATCATTCTGACATTCGAAGCAGCGCTCGTATCCACATAATTCTACCCAAACACCACACAAATAGACCAACCAGAACATGGAATCTTCCCAGCACTCCTCCGAAAAGGTATTACAAAAACAACACTTCATGTCATAAATATTTTCAAAACTAATTATGCTTGGACTGGTGCAAAAGGGTCGAACTCAAGATCAACCCCAAAAAAAGTTACCACCAGCAAGAGAAGAAAGTTGGACAAACTAGGGGTTACTTGGATCACAAACACACACACTTCTCAAAAAAAAAAAAAAAAACACAGAAAAAGCCAGGATCTCACTATAGACCAGCAAAGGTCTAGTGGGTAAAAACGACACCGTGGATGTACACCTCAATTGCTAGACCTACATATAGTCACTTATGCATCTCCAATATGGTGGTATACAACTAAACAAAAGTCTATACAGGCTGGACTAAATAAACTTCAAGGACATGGCTGCGTGTGTACTACGGGTGCAATGAGAACAGTGCCCACCGCTAATTAGAGGTTCCACTGAACCTCCCACGTCTCCACTTCCCCACTTACGGAAAGAAACTGCTGCAAACGTCTACATGCTTATAACAATGGATGAGAATAACTCCAAAATAGCTCATCCTGAGTTTTTACTGGAATTCAGGAGAAAGGAATAATTAGGTACTCTTATAGGAAACTGTTTGAAAATGTAGAACTTCAACAATAACTACAAGGTTATGTTCCCTGATCGACAGAACTGGAAGCAGAATTAACCCCCGTTCACAACAGATTCACTGGTGTGGTACACCGATGGATCCAAAACAGACGTAGCAGTTGGAGCGAGCACATATGGAGAAAGTACCAATACCTTTCTGTATTTCCAGGCGAGATACATATAATAGAGTTAACTTAAACATAACTGCCACTAACAAGAACATATGTTCTCTGACAGGAAAGCCACCCGACTTGCTATCAACGCCAGAAAAGGTTCGGCCTCAATATTCATTTTGCCATGATCAGAATACGGGTTTTCAATTAGCTCCATATAAAGCTATATAAGAGGGTTGTCTGAAAAGTTTCTGACCGAACAATTTTTTCTCAAAATTTTTTTTATTTGTCTACATAGTCTCCTTGCAATTCTACACACTTCTCCCAGCGATGCTCTCATCTCTCTAACCCGTCCAAATAGTACTTGTCGTTTTTCTCAGCAAAATAATTGTTCACGAAGATGATTGCCTCCCCATTTGACGAAAATCTCTATCTTCCGAGCGCAGTTTTTAGATGAGGGGACAAAGAGAAGTCGCTTGGGGCTAGATTTGGTGAATAAGGCGGATTGTCAAGCAGTTCAAACCGTAATTCATGGATTTTCGTCATGGCAACCACTGAGGTGTGAGACGGCGCGTTGTCTTGGTGAAACAGGAATTTCGTTCTCTGCAAATGTGGCCGTTTTCCCGCAATTTCTGCCTTCAGCTTGGCAAGTAATAATGCGTAATATGCTCCTGTAATGCGTTTTCCTTTTTGAAGATAATCGATTAAGATACTCGTAACTCCTTTACTACCCCAAAAAACAGTTTCGGGCGTATAATGGTGTATCCAAGTTTCATCTGCAGTAAGTAATCGGCGCCAAAACTCGGATTTATTGCACCTAAACTGCGCCAACAGAGCGTTGGAAATGTTCATTCGAACACGTTTTTAGTCTAACGTAAGCAAACGCGGAACAGAACACGCGGACAGCTTTCTCATGCCTAAATCTTGATTTAATATGTAGCAAACACGTTCTTTGGACATTTTCATAACCTCTACTATCTCTCTCACTTTAATTCGGCGGTCGTCTAACACCATTTGGTGAACTTTAGCAATGTTATCGTCAGCGGTTGCAGTTTTTGGACGTCCCGAACGTTCATCGTCTCCCAAGCTCTTACGTTTAAATTCACTGTTGTAAATGATGGTGCAGAGTCCCCTCATTTTTGGTTTGCGTAGGCGTATTGCCTTCCAAAAACAAGAATTTAATAACAACTCGATACTCAATTTTTTCCATTGTCACAAAAAACACTCTCATCGACTCACTCGAAAGACTGTCAACTAAAAACTGAGAGTCCAAAATGACTGAAACTTCGGTAAGTAACTGTCAAAGGATGCACAACTAGCATTCACTAGCTTTTCTTGACGAGTGCCGCTATGTTGCAGTCGGAAACTTTTCACACAACCCTCGTAATTAGTACTCCATTACTAGATGCAAACTTTTTACAGACCCCTTCCCCCAAAATAGCAAAACAAGTCACAGTAACCGGATTCCTTACGAATCACTGCAGAGCTAAAAAACAACTTATGAATAGGGAAATAGCAAAAGACTGCAGCATGTGCAACTTAGGCAACGAAATAGCAGATCACATCCTTTGCTCTATAATTGGCTAAGCAGAGCACGTCTACGTCTTCTAGGTAAGACATACCTTGAGGCAGATGATATTACTGCCAGCTCACTCATAGATATAGCCGAATTTATTAAAATTTCAGGCATCATAGGTGAGTTTTAACTTGAGGAACTCACAATTGGGCTAACCTAACCCCCTCCCTCAGTGCAAATCTAAATCTAACACGTTGTTGGCATTGTGTCAGGTAGAACTTATGTATTATAGTACGATTATCAAACTTAGTTGATGGATTTTAGGAAACAAAACGTCGCGTAAACTTCTACACATTTTGTGAGTTGAAGAAGTTTGGATGATGCGGAAGCCTTCTTTTGTCAAAGGTAATAACACGGTTTGAAATGTATTCCTACAAGAAGATCTATCAGTGAAAACAAAACACCCTCGGCATGAAGGAAAAGAATTTATTGTCAGATTATTAATTTCTTGGAAGAATGAACGCAGTTTCTGTCAAAAGAATTCATTAATCTCAATATATACTACGTAATTATGCCGCTTTCTTCTATGCTCAATTCAAATATTCGACCTGGGTATTGCATTTCTCAAATGCGTAGAAAAGCATAATCGTCAACATAATTAAGTATCATACTTAGGTTAATATCCCTATAGCCAAGTCCCTCATTGTTTATAAGTACGAATATGTCCCCAGCTTCCAGCTTTTATTGAGGCAATTCCCTATAACCTATAAAAGTTCACAAAATAGTGATTATGATGGAATTCTCACACCAACTGGATATATCATTCATTGGAACTGAAAGTACAATATTTTAATGGTCTAGCTTAAAACACAATTCATGGGCCAACTCACGACAGTGTGTGATACTAACAAGGTTTATAGGTATGTATGTATTAATAGAGTATGTACACTGGTACAGGCCAGCTCAATTACCAACACTCCGCACATTTCTCAATGTACTTTTGGTGTCAGTCAATATCTAATAGGGTGTCTGCTACGTAGGTGATTTATCAACTTTTTTTATTCGTGTCTACAACCCGTGGCTAAACAGTCAATAAAATCACTCAAACGACATTTTTATGAGACCATTTTCGGAAGGAAATGAGATTTTCTTTAATGGGCTCTCCACCAGCAACTACAACATTGCATGAAACCCAGAGCTGATCCATTAAGTCATATTCATAGCTTATAACTGTTTGGATTTATGATTAAATTGACAGCGCAAAGGTTGCAATAGAAATCATTATTTTCATTCGTTTGTAGCGATATGGCTTTACTAAAGTTGTTAATGCATGTGTCAAACATTGTAGCAATTTTCTATTTTAAAGTTTTTAAATAACATCAGATATATATTCGTATTCGAGAGTAATAAAATTTGTAGAAAATTCTGCAGAAGTTGCAACAATGGCATGTCGGTATTACTAGAAATAAATGCAATGCAAACTTTTTTGGTTGTTGTCATAAAAGATTTGATTTTTTGATGCATGGATATATGCAAATATGTTGTCTGTGATATAATAAAATATATTCGAACTTATAAGGAACTTTGAACAAATTTTCTTTGTAGATTTTGGGAAATATATTGCATGTGGTGCGGAAGAAACTGACCACTCAATCTCTGGGTGAAATCAGTAGCGCAACAACTTTTCTCCATATAGTGAGATGAATGGGTGTACTTTTAGTGAAGACAACACGCACACTCTAGTTTGACCTTTGTGACTTTGTTTCCTATATTCGTATGTATGCGTATATATTAAACATTCTTCTTTCTTATGCGGAACCAATTTTCCAAATAGAGAACGGATCTCTTTATACTAAACGAGCACTCGCCTTAAATTCGACTATCTTCGGTTTTCATTGTCTGATAGTTATATCGTTAAAAGGGAGGACACATTTTCTGGCGTGTCTTCCAGCAAGGCAGTAGGCAGTAAATTGGCAAATTTTGTGTTCGTTTCTATATTGATTGATAGGCATAACTTTCCAAAGTCATACCTTGTTTTCCATTCTATTCTGCGTTTCTGTATTCTGGAGAGCGACATAGCGACAGTGGACATTTATCAGGCATCATCCGCCACATTGCATGACAAATTTTGTTCGTACTTTTTAGAAATCTAAAAACTCGGTTATGTCATGAACTAATAGAAACTTAAAATTACTATTTTTACACTCATCAAGCCGTAGCGATTCATTTAGATTTAATATCGGTTTAATAGGGTTTTCAGAGCAGTTCTATAGCTCTGATTGCACTTTTATGCAAATAATTGACATTTGTTCGAATTTTCTTACATATTTCACAATGTATTGTACTTCTTTTGAACAGCGATTCTTCTTTTTTATATCACCTCGTAAGTGAGTTTGCTGATGATTTCGCATTTAAGTGACCCAATTATCTTTCTGTTGGCCTCTTTTTTGAACCTCGGCTGGAACTTGAGCCCCAATTACTTTTTTGATTGGATCCCCCAAAGACCTTCGTTGAATGTGGTAAGCCCAACTGATTTCTGTACTATAGGTTTCGCGGAAGCTCGTACTGTTACATCCGTTGATATTCGTAATACTTTCATGTCCATCACTGTCATTTTTCATTAATATTTTTCGTAGACCATCTAATACTGCGATGCGTATGCTAAAGCTGAATGAATTACATTTCGTAACATTTATAAAAAAACCATTGAGCATAAGCTGTATTTTTCTTTTACAAAATACTGTGGAGTTCCCGCCTCACTTAAGCCACCTCACAGTATTTCTGTGTGCGGCATCATCATCGCAATTTCCTTTGAGTTTAACCACGGAGTCTGTAAATGTTTCGCCCTTTGGCACAGACATTAGAAATTCAATTTTCGGATTCGGAAATTCAGATATTCGCTGTTAGTACGACTGATTCATAGCCGATTATTATCTTATGAATCGGTTGCATGGAGGGCTATCATTACGTTACATATAACAGTGCTATCATCAGTGAAAAAAAAAGAAGTCGTTTCGGACTCCTGAATATGCTGTTTCAGTAGAAGATCTTCGCACGATATTAAAAAGCAATGGACTTTGTACACTGTTTTGGTGTACTCTAATTTTAACTTAAGATTCTCCAGTTAATACCGCTGCGTTTTTAGCCCTCGTCTTAACGATCGCATCGCATCGTGAAACGAAAGGCAATTTTTCGAAAATTTTTCAAACGCTTTTTTCAAATCAAGATATTATGCAGATCTTTCGAGGTTACCCGAAGTTTTTCCATCATTACATGTAAACCCTGAATATGTTTTATTTTATTTATTTGTCAGATGCTATAATTTTTGTAAATGGTGGCAAATGTCAATTCATCTTGACATTTGTGAGAAACAGATACAAAATGCACGTCAACAAGACATGAATCGTTATGCTCTTAAAGAACGCGGAATAATTGTTACGATTTTTTTGTGGATTAATTCGACGGTGGTGTTGGCGCAGCGTGAATTTCACTACGAAGTTTAGCCGCTCGCCTAGATATAGTATGGGACAGAACGTACCTGGATTTTTAACGTAAACCACCTGTCATAAGACCTTGTGTTTACGAGATGCCCATACATCCATAGGGAGCAAGGATACGCCTTGCCATCGCTCGCCACAAAAATTTTGATACCAATTCGGAACTGTGTTGGAGGCAAAAGTTCCACCCTTGGTATGAGTCGAGGCCGACCTAAAACCTCTTGCGGTTCTTAGGGTCACAGCACCCAGTACTTTATTTGCAACTCTACAATGGGTAAACAGAAAAGAAAACCCGTACCCGCGATTTGGGTTTAAACCACAGCCACCATGACGCTCCCACAAGGGGGTCTACCTCTAACAAGTCAGGCCCGGACCGAAATCCGGGGGGCTCCTGACTCCCATGGTACCGTGATTTAATTCCTGGTATGGACTACCGGTGGTCAAGCCGCCAACAAGACCTATGACCGGCACCTTGTAACTGGTCAAATCGTAGCAACCATTCAGAGGCTGTAATCTGAAGATGCTTACGATAAGACCAGTATAGAATAATCTGACCCCGATTTTTATTAGACAACGTCATTAATGGGAGAAGCCTTGATAATTGGGCGGAGGCCCAAAGTATGGGACAACACGAGGTGGTGCCAGATCTGGACGGCCTCGGAGCAGCCGCTCTGCTGAGAATATCATAACCGTGGTTGAAGATGAAAACGCGGCCGGCTAAACACCTACTGTAAACGACGAGCGCTACAGAGCCATACCAACGACTTTCTCCTTCCTCAATTGGATAAATTGAGACTGGAGAACATGTGGTTGAAACAACACAACATGGATGACAGAGTAATAAAAAATTATTATTCAGCGATAAGAACAGAAAATGAAAAGAAAATTAAGCTTACAAAAAAAAAAAAACATATCAAACAAGATAATTTGTACATAATTAAATAGTTCAGCTATTGGGGCGCAAAAACAATCACTGCGATTAAACTCAAGAAGCCATTTTTTGTTTTATCTCAAAAATAAATTCCTTAAGATTCGTATATCTTGAGGGATACTGTTAAACAAACTGCGGGAGACGGTACTAAAAAATATTCTATAAAAAGTGGTACGAAATATATGGGGTATTATCGAAATAACTTGCGTTTCTACATACAAAGAAAACTTTCATAACTTTAAAGAAGTAAAGGTGTATCAGAGGCCAAATCTATAATAGTTTTTGCTTATTTTATGATAGCACATTTTTACAACACAGCTATCAGTTGAATTTTATTTCGATAGGCATCACCTGAATGAGTAATTCTATAATGAAGTTTTGAGTGAACTATGGTATACCATAATAAACCATTTCTAAAGTGTCTACAGAGCAATATTTCTGGAGTCAATAAAAATAACGAAACGTCGAGAGGAAATATTGTTTTAGATTTACCCTGCTCAAATTGTGAGCAATAGTGATGCCCAAATATTTACATATACTCATCCACAACTTAAAAATTAAAGCATTTCTTACTACACCTAACAGTGCTATCGAAGCATATCCCATAGTTTTTGTCATTACACTTACAAATAAACAAACTTTATCTTTAGCAATAATCTCCATGAAAAATTACATCTACGTATTGTATATTCGGAGATATCTGGATACTTAAGCTTGAAAAACATTATTTTCGTTTAATTGCTAATAAGTAGCTTGTATGTCGCAATTAATAAGTAGCCGTCGTGTGGGGATGTCATGTCTCATGTCTGCTATTAAATTCAGTGGGTTAACGGAGCGATATGCAATTCCCAGCTCATTGACAAATGCTTTGATCTTACCCATAAACGGCAGAGAGAATAAAGAGTTTGTATATATCAGGAATGAAATTGGACCGAGTACTGAGCTATACCGGATACTTATATTGATCGCTTTATAACTATTATATTTGTTACCACTATTAACTTTCTGTGATCTATCACTTAGATAAGATCAAAGCCAATCGAAAATAAATCCAAAAAGGCAAAATTATTTTTTCTCAGTTCCTTTATAAAGCGTGATTTTTTTGCTGTTTGGTTTTTCAGTGTTCTATTTTTGACAGCTCACGCGTGATTCGTGGCATGTGTCAAAGACAAACGTGTTCAATTATCATTGCTATTTTATCATGGAAAGACTTACATCAAAATTCGTGCTCTGTGAAACTTGTTTTTAGTGCAGTTTGACCATTTTACTGTCTTCATAATCGACCAACTGAGCAAGCAATTTAAGCTACAGTGACCAAACTTCCCACCGATTTCACGCCATTGGACTCGGCTATGGGGACGATTTTGTGCAAGAATCTTAGTCTAAAACCATACAAAATATTGCTCGTGCAAGAACTGAAGTCGAACGACCTGCCACAGTGTCGAATTTTCGGTGAGTGGGTTTTGGAAAAGCTGGCGGAAAATCATCTTTTTTATCGAAAAATTATCTTCAGCGACGAAACTCGTTTCTGGTTGAATTGGGGTATGTTAATAAACAAAACTGCCGTATTTGATCCGATGAGCAGTCTTAGGCAATTCAAAAAGAGTCAATGTAGCCGGAAAAATGCACTGTTTTGTGCGGTTCATGGCCCGGCGAAATTATTGGCAAGTAGTTTTTCAGAGATGACAACGTTACCGTCGATAGCGCCCGCTATTTTTCAATGATTTCGAACTTTTTTTGCTCAAAATGCACGAGCTGAATCTGGTAAATATGTAGTTCCAGCAAGATGGGGCTACATTCAACACACCATGCGAATCGTTGGACCAATTGAGAATAATTGAGTGAACAATTTATCTCTCGTTTTAGACCGGTGAATTGGCCGGCTAGATCGCCCGATTTGACGCCTTTAGACTACTGTCTATGGCGATACGTCAAATCACTCGTCTATGCCAATAAACCAGCGTCAATTGCAGATGTGAAAGACAACATTACAAGTGCTATCAGCGAGATACCAGCCAATATGCTCGAAAACGGGATTCAAGATTGGGCTCTCCGTATGGACCACTTAAAACGTAGTCTTGGTCAACATTTGCATGAAATTATTATTAAAAAGTAAATGGCAAATAATTATTAAAATTCATTTGTCAACCCTGATACAGATTTTATACACTTTTGCAATTTTCCTGTGTTTGGTTTTGACAATTAAAAACCACAACGCTTAAAAAATCACCCTTAATTTTGTAGAGCAATACCAAAACATAATCAGTAGGAAGCAAAACTTGAAAACCATATTGATTAGAACTACAAAAAAAAAATACGGATTTCTATGGAGGTAATATAAAATTCAAGACTTAGCGGCTTTCTCAAAAAGTTTGAGAAGGGTCTGTTGGAGATGGGTCTGTAATTTTGAAAATATTTTCTACTACCCTTTTTGAATAAAGTAATTACAAGTACATATTTTAATTCACCCGGGAACATACCAGATACAGTGTTTAAATTATAAATATGCGCAATGTTCAGAGTAATTTTTTTTAGCACAAGAGTGCGAGTTTTTAGTTAACTGTCCTTGAAACTTGTTATGGGTTCGAAAAAAGAATTTCCGGAATTTTAATCATCGGATAAGTAGTTGCATGTCGCAAACAAGTTAAGGATATTTGATGATGATGATTACTATTTAATGTGATAGGTCTATTAGAGTGATTAAAATTTCGTTTGCAATATCTTTTATGACCTCCCATCCTGCGAGAAATTGCCACATTGACTACCAAGGAGTTTAATAATATTGCGTTGTTATGTTATAACATAATCTCTTTTATATTTGCATAATATGCGACATTAGTTTCACCGATTGGTAGTTGCTGCAATTTCTCGACTCCCCTTAGGCTATTTTTTCTTTGGTAAAAGAAAGCACATTCTCACCTGGTCAGATATTCGACCGCCTCTCTTAATTTGACTGAAGAAAATAGCTAGCCTTTAAAGCCCTGCAATCAAAATCTTAGCTCATTTGCTCGTGGTTCGACACTGCACTTCTTCTAACGCTTATCACCTGCTTTCGGGTTACTACTTCCCATTTACACAATTCAATAAATAAGGGTTCCTTCTGTCAGGGATATAGTTATGATTTCATTCTTAACACTATGACACAGCATTTGTGTTTAAACATTTTCTTATCTAACGATATGGTCCGATATATAACTATATAATTTCAACCAATTTTTGCTTCTCCACTTAGTGCTGTGGTGAGTCTCCGTGTCAGTCGTTCGCAGATCTCCGCAGAGAATAGACGTGTTTCGGCTTTTGCTAACTAAAGTAAAGAAAAATAGTGATACAGTTTGCCTTTGGAAAATTATTTCCAAATTAGTTAATTGACTCGGTAGCCAAGAGGTTAGCGGCATCGTCGGTTAGTTTCTGGTTTCTGATATCCAATGGAACAAAGGCAAGAACCAGTGCACTGGTGCCTGCCTGATAGACTTGGAGAAGGCCTTCGATACCGTATGGTTAGAAGGACTCTTTTTCAAGCTGGACAGGTTGGGCATTAGTAAACCACTTCTGTATATTCTTTTTGATATGCTCTCCAGTAGACAGTTCATCGTGAAGAATGGCGATGTGACTTCTGCTGGAACATTTAACATTAAAAACAGGGTGCGGTAAATTCACCGATCCTATTCAACATTTACACAAGTGATCTGATAGGTTCACTTCACCATGCCATAGCGTACGCAGACGACTTAATCGCGTACAGATCAGGTCCAAAGATTTTGCAACGTGACTTCGATAAAATTAAACAATATTGCGATGACTGGAAGTTGAAAATCAACTTTCAGAAATCGGAAACCATTCTGTTTAGGACGCCTTTGTCTGGGGCCTCAAGGGATACCAGAAAGAATTGGCGAAAGTTCTCTATCGTCGGACAACATGGACAGCCACTTGCTTGTCGAAATTTAGTCAGATACCTTGGGATCTGGCTAGATCAATATCTGTATTTTAACAAACATATAGATGTTGCTCTGCCCAGAGCCAAAGGTGCTTTTGCCCTTACAAAGAGACTGTTTTATAACAGCCAACTCGATGCGGGGGTGAAGGTAATCTGTTACATGGCCCTTATCAGGCCCATGCTGGTATTTGGATGTCCCGTGTGGTTCAATGTGCAAGCAAGCTTAATGGAAAAGATTCCGGTGTTTGAGAGGGCTTGCCTTTGCTTGTACCGAACACCAGAGTCGGAGTACAAAATTTTTTATTCTAATGAGGTCCTTTACAATAGAGCGAACCTAATACGAGTGGACAACTTCGTAATTAAGCTGACTCGAAGGCACATTGCAAGAGCAATGGCCTCGACGAATAAACTGATATCTGGGGCTTACTACCCCAATTACCTTTACCACGAGAGTGCGCGCTCTGACAGCTTCGTTCCACCGGAAGCATTCCTCTACCTAGATCAGATAGGGTTGATCCAGGATGGAGCAGCGGTCCCGTTAATCTTCCATGTCGCTCCGAGAGTTGGGGACAAGCGACTCAACTACAACAGAGACGTCGCACACGGCAGTGTGGATCGTCTCAGGTTCAGCAGAGCGGTGGGGAATCGCGATAAGAGGGATGTCGTTCGGCAGCACCAGCAGTTCTGGTGGCTGAATGATGGAGAAGATGTTTCGTCGTCGTTTCCGTCAATGACAGACCAGCGTCACTAATGAGGCAAAACTGACCAATCTATTTGCTCTGCAAATAGCGATGGCCGGCTTACATAGGTTCAGGTTAGCATTTAAGAAATATATATATATATATTAGTATATATAAAGGTATATACTAGTATATGTATGGAATTGTGTATAATGTTTATATATGTGTATGTGTGCATTGTGTATGTAGGTTAGGTAGATTAAGGTTTATTTTAAGTTAGATTTTAAGTTTTTATAGAAAAAATAAAAAATGATGATCATATGCTAAGTTTTTTGTTAACAATTTTCTTTCTTAGCCTTAAGTATACAAAATATATTTTTCAGTAAAATGTAAATAAAGTCGAAATACATAGATATAAGAATTTAGAGTAGCTTAGAGCGCCCGTGTGGGGCCAGTAAATTAATATAAGATTGTTAAGTCATTTTTAGCTAGCATTTAAGCATTTTTTTGTTAGTATGTAAGAGTTAATGATTAATAAGTTAAAATGCATTTAAAACTAAACTAAACTGAGTTTCCGTGTCGATTGTGGGCACTACAGAAGGCCAGGTTTTCTTTCACGGTGTTCTTCCTCTAGGTTGGTATTAAGACCCTTCGAGCGGCAGCGTTTGTTTCCTCTCTCTAAGTTTTTTATTCATTTTAATTGCCGATGTTGCAGTACAAATTTGATTTTTGTAGTCCTTAGCCATTTCCAAATAATCTTGAACTTCTTCTGCTATGTAGAGTTTAGCAAATGAACATAAAGGTTTTTGTGGAAAATTCTCTCGAACATGTTTATTTTTCATGAATTGTTTTTCGGATTGGATTTAGTGCTTGGAAAACACATAATAAATTCGCTCTAAATATTATTAATTTCAAATTCATACTGGTCGATCATTTTCGCAATCAAGTTCGTTAATTGCAGTATCATTTTAGATAATTAAAATACCAATATGTGCTTTATAGATACTTTCATTTTATTAGTGTTTTTATCGTATTTCATTTTCGCCTATGCATAAGAAGATTCGAAATAATTTCTTCTTTGGAGAGAAATAACTCTTATCGAAAAGACATTAATATTGTAGTAGGAACATTTTCATATCGAGTTGTGCCAAGATGTATAAATAATCGATTTTCGTTTCGATATCTGCCACTATGGTATTGAAATAGAACTCATTGCCACATAATGTCTTATATATGTATATACTCGTATATATTGAAAGAAGTGATATAATGACATTTCTGTTTTCAACAGGTGGCCGGGATATATCGTTTAATTCGGAATCACTTTAGAATACTAACTATTATGGATATAATTTTCTGGTGCGAACTTTGCACTGCCCTCAGTGATATCACGTACGTGTTGCGAACCCTGGAAGAAATTTACATGATTGATTTAGAGATGGTTCGTCCCACCGAACAGCTCGTTAAAGCTTTAGTTTGAAAGTCAAAGTTTTCAAATCTGATTGCTTAAATTTCTTTGCAAGATCAGATTGAATTGTTTCCGTAATTGCTATTGTGGCCATAGAGCTCTTTAACGCCTTTGAGTTTCCTTCACTACTTACTTCGCACCATATACGAGTAAGAATCTAGCAGAATCTACTCCTTTCATTGAATTTAATTAATCTCCCCCATGGCAATGGTGTCCGAAATTATTCAAAGCTCGTTTATGAGTTGACTCTCGTGGTTCATTCAGATCTTTCTCCATCATCGAGTGTTCAGTTTCCGAAACGTATAGAAGATGACGTGCTACTTTGGGTCCTCACAACCGACCAATCGAGTTCGTTGTTCGTCTTGTTGTTAAATTTCGTTTCATATACCTTTTGCATGCCAGCCTACTATATGGAAAATTTTGCGAAACAATCTTGCTCTAAGATCCAGCTGGTGTAGAAACTAAAGCCACGAGATCATGGCTTGCGGCTAGAGTTCTCGGATTGGACTCTTGAGCAGATTGAGGTTGACAATAGTTTTTGAAGTACAATCCGGATTAGTTAAGAGGATCACTTTTGGCTCAATGGGTTTATGAACAAGCAAAATAGCGGGCCCTATAGACTTGTGAGACTTGGTGTGGTCTTCACGCTGATGACATCATTCCTATTTTTTTTCAAAAATGAGGCTGGAGCTAACATTACCGGACAACAATCAGTGATTACTCGCATTTCTTTGAAAATATTTATGACATTGACCGGATTCTTGTGTTGTTCTTACTTAATTTCATGTTTGCCCATTCCACATTACTTAAACATGCTTAAAAATGTTTGTACACTATCATAAAAATAATCCTGTAGGTTGTGACGGTCGGTGGGATTAGTAATAAATTTGCTCAGGAAAAAACTATCTCGAACTTCTTTCCCAAAAAGGCTTCTTATTCCTTTCTTGAAGATAGCTTTCGTAATTTCTCTAACAAAATAACTGAACCATAAATGAACCAATGATCCGTGTTGACAACAGAATAACTTCAATGCTTTTGTCTTTTAATTTTTGTTCTTTTGTACATATATTTTACCGATTGTAAACTAGGGAAATTTTCATAAACAGACGTTTGCAAATTTCGATATTTCCCTCGCCTACCTCGCTGGTGACTTCAGACCCAGAATCTCTGGCATAATATTGATGGAAGAACAAATTTGGCCCTACTTTTTTAAGCCGCGAATTGCGAGCAACAGTTCAAAATGCTGTGAAACGAGCAGAAGTGTGCATCAAGGAGATAATTTGACAGACATAATTTTTTCAACTTAATGTCATCAATTTTATACCTTCAAACAAAGTTTCGTGAAAACAGAGCTCAATTTGTATCTCTCGCAGCCCATTCTCCTAACCTTGGCTTCGAACGATCTCTCTTTGGCAGTTCCATCTAATTTGCTCTGCAGGAAGGTTTTTCACTATTGGTTTCTAAAGGCATTGACTTATTATTAGATTGCATTGTATTATACCCCAAACATTCACACCATTTTCATTTCCATCGCTGTCATTTTTTCTTTGGACAACATTGTCAACTGTGGCATCGTCGTCGAAATTTGCTTAGCGGTTAACGATAGAACTTAAGTATTTAGATTTTTAACACTTTGGCGCGGGACTACTTCTTAATATCTATTAGGAGATGGTATTAGCGCTTCGTAAAAACGGGAATAGAAATATTCGGTGTTAGTACGAATGATTCGTACGTAACACATTGTCTTCCAGCGTTCTTCTTCACTTATTGATAGTTGACTGAAGGGATGTCATATCGTTGCTTATAATACTGGTATCATTGTTGAAGACAAGAGAGGCTATTCCTGACTCGCTGATTTGTCGCTTCAATAGTAAATTCTGCACGATGTTAAAAAGCAATGGACTTTGCAGTCCAACTTTAACTTTGAATTCTCCGATTATTCCCACTGTATATTAAATTGGACTTTTACCATAATCGGACATACCATATCCCATATAGTTCTCTGAGATCGTAGCGCCATCACATAATTTCTGCAATTGACTTTTTTCAGATTTTTTTACTTATTGTGCCGCAGTCTTAAGAGTGTTAGCTTGTTTACCCGTGCTTCAAAGTTAAACTTCGTTTTCTATCTACATGTGCTTATTGGTTATGAGGTTACTTTTTAAATTCTTGATACAATGTCTCTACAGCTTTCAAAGGTGCTCTAGCTATCACTTCGTTTGCTTGTTTTTTAAAATGTCCACTGTACCCATTTCGATCTTTTGTTCTACTTATTTCCCTCTCCATTGCTTGTCTTTTGATACTCGTACTTTCTGCCGTTTTCGTCTAACAATTGGAGCACTACAATTTTTTATTTCGGAACACCGAGTAAATTTTTCTCTTTTGAAGTTGTTCCCCATACTTCTGTTCTTGGTTCTTTTTCTTGGGATTTTGGAGACATTCTTGCAAATATCGGTCTCAGAGCTAGCCTTTTACAGTTTTAAGTTAAGTCGTTGCTGATAAGGAAGTTTTTCACTCAAGATTACTTTAGAATCATTTACTATCCACTTCGCGTTAATCCTGCATTGATTGTAATCTAACTGGGTTTGGTGTTCACAACTGCAACATGTCCAGCTCTTCTTTATACTCGTATTTATCGTATTTTGTACGGTAAGACCATGTAATTGATATGAGTAAATGCCTTTTGAAATCATTTTCTCTGTGGACATCCGTTTAAATCTGTGATGAAAAGCATTTCCTCCCTTGATGTCTCATTTAGAAGCTCACCAAAATTGCGTCAAAATATTTTCTATTCTGATTGCTCACTCCTACTTATATGGAGTAGGCGCTTAGAATATTCCAAGTTTTGTTCTCAGTTATGAGTTTATCGCTAATTTTATTTTGTTAAACGCTTGTAACCTTCTATAGGATGACAACTTAGGTTTCATTTTTTTCCCTTCCGAAATATTGCATTTTCTGTGCATTCCTTTTCAAGTTCAAGTAATGAGTTTTGTTTTGACATTTCACCGCGAGGTTCCTCGACTGGATATTATATCGACTAAATATTGCCGTGATACGTTTTCTAGATTGAAACTTTTGCCCGTCATTTAATTATTTGGGGGTTCGAGTTTACAATTTATAGTTTATTTCTGAAAAGCATCGTATTGGTTTTGAAATCGTCGAGGTCGGGGATTACTCCTGCGCCATGCAGAAGAAGTGCCTGACGTTCCCTTCAATGATGAGGTTTAAATGCATGCATGTATGTATATCCTTTTTTTCTTTTGTCGCACCGACAGACTCTAGACGTGGGAATCCGATCACATAAATGTCTCTAAGCTGCAGGTTAATTGGGGGTGTTGAATTAGCTGTATATAACTTTTCCCCATTTAGTCGTCTTTTACGACAAACAGAGGAACGAAATGCGGCAAAACTCGATTATTATAGGACCTTGCCGACGGCTAACAGACAAAATCTTTTAGCTGTTTGTTATTTTTATTCCGGTAGGTTTTCGATCTTCGCCTCTCATCGCTAATCTAGAATAAAGGCGATCCTTTTTTTGAAAGAACTAAAGGGCATAATGTCGTTTGTTGGTGTAGTGTGTGGCACAAAGCTCTTTTTTTGTAAACAAAGAATATCCATTTTGAGTTGACGTCCTGTTACCTTCTTGGCAACTTCATGATTCCGGCTGTTATTAGCCAGATGACGTTAAGTCATCATGATTGGTGAAAGTTTTACCCTTCAAATAGTTTTGCAAATTTTGAAATAAATGATCATGTGGGTGATATACGGTAGTCATGTGGGTGATATACGGTAGTCATGTTGTAGCATGATTTCTCTCGCACAGTTATATGATAATCTGATTCAATTATGACTTTGGCTTGGTCATCTTCAACTTCAATTGGTCTACCAGAACGTTGGCCAACTTTAAATGAACAATTTCCAAAAAATAATTTTTTAAACCAGTTCTAACACGTGCATAAAAGCATCTTTCTTGCCTTTACGGAAATATAAAAGTTAAATGTGTAGAACATGTTCCTTTTTGTACTCCGTGTTAAAATGCACCACTATACTAACAGGTTTAAACAACATTAAGCTCAATTTACTTCTAAAGTACGTTTAAAGTGATTGCTATCAAATGTCGAAAAGAAAAAAATCATTACATTGACAATAGCGAGAATTAACAAAAGCAATCTACTTGTAAAAACCTAAATTACTTTCTTGCCAACCCAATACCTTGGATTTGCTGGAAGAATTGAGTTTGAAACTCCCAAATTACTAGTAAGATGCTTAGAAAATCCTGATCCTATCAGTGCCCCTCCAAGGCAACTAAGCTGAAAAGAAAAAATGGTTTCGGAGTATTTCAAATAAAAATACTCCGTCGCATTAGAGATTTCACAAAGGAGGATGCCAATTTGCAACCATAAATTCCATGCTCTATCCGAGGACGTGGATTGAGTGCATAAAAACTAATATACTGTAATAACCATTTATTGTACATAAACGTAATGATCTAGTTTTGCCTTGTCGCCTGTCAGACGTGGGATTCAACTTACGGTGTATAAAAAAAGTGTTTGTATTTTCGCATTAACTAATCTGAGTTGAACGAAGGAATTCAAGTGCAGGCTGAGGGAATAATTATGCTGTGAATGCAAAAAGCTCTCGGGAACAAATTTAAGATCCAGATACATTCACTGTCGATGCGGTGAAAAAGCACAAGTGAATGCAAATACTTTTACAAAAGATTGAATAAATAATGAACAAACAAAAGAAATTTAAGAACTGGAAACAACTCTCAAAGTTCAGCTTGAAAGATAGGCAGTGAATTCGAAGGAGTTGATGAAAAACTTTAATAAATTAAAAAAAAAATAAATGGACTGCGCGAAATCAGGCTCCGAGTGAGCTATTGACGAGTGAACAGGTGCACTCGTAAGTTCTCCCATTTATCGTGTATTGACCACAAAAAAAAACCAAAAACCGCGCCGCGTAAACCACCACAGAACACAAAACAAGACACACCACGCACGTGTGCAATCAAAAAATAATAATAAAAAAAAAACAATTAAAAAAATAAAACTAATTTGTGCAGTGCAGTGTAGGAGGAAGTAAAGATAACACAATGCGGGTGTCTCATCTCATCACCCGCTCCTGGCCCTAGTGCTGTTGCTTGCATCCAGTCACTACCATTGCTGTATTTGTCATACGCACTGGTAGTGACTGACTGTATGTAACACCTGATAGATAGATGCACACTCACACTAACTTAATTCAGTAAAGCAACACCAGAGTTCTCACTTCGTAGGCTTGCCTAATATCGTTGGTGCTTACTTCTGCTTTTGTAATGACTGGGGAATTTTGAGTGTAAATATCAAATATTCTGCGTATGTCCACATCAGCCAATACAGGCCAGCTATTCTGACACTTGAAACACAGGTAGATCCACGCCCATACCTCTCATATTACTCCGATCTGAAGCTTCCTAGCTGCGAACTAGTGCCACTATTATTTTCTCACCGCGGGCTCGCCATTTACATGCGTGGTGATGTAACTCTTCAAACTCCACCACAATGTAATCGCTGTTTCAATCCGGAATTCAGTTTCATGTGGTTAAAAATACATCACCGTAAGCAAAATTATCTACTATTGCTTTATTTTACAGAAGCCCCAAACTGAACAGCAATTCGACATTTAACGGGTTCGATGTGTTGTTTTACTCCGTACAAAGAATTGTATCTCTTTCATCCATTGCATCCCTATATCCCTATACTGAAATCGTTATTACGGGCGATTTTAATACACACATTTATGGGTGACTTTCCCATTGTGGACAGACAACACCCGAAGGACAGTGTGTCGCTGTGAAAAGCGACTTGACCTATCTTGTAAATGAACCTACAGGAATGCCACACGTTGATACTTAGTCATAACGCCAGCACCCTGGATATGTTTTTAATTTCTCACCCTGATAAGCATAAGATGTGCTATCCCCTCTAGGCTTATCTGACTACTGTCTCATATCAGCTAATTTCTCGTACACTGAGCACACAGTTAGAGAAAATATTGCTACATACACTTCGTATGGCAATACGAGAAAGCCAATTGGAGCGCACTTAACAGCATCTTTAGGGATTTTATCCGGTGGCTATGTTTTTTCGATAACGACGTAGATACCGATGCCGATATGATTACAGTCACTATTCTCTTTGGGAAGAGATACTCTACTCCTTATCGGATGAAGAGTGTCAAACCAAAAGAAAATGCGTGGTACGACACGAGCTGTAAACAGGCTGTCAGGGTTAGAGAAAAAACTATAAACGAGCCAGAAACGACTGCAACATATTTCTTAAGCGTATAGAATTCTATTCTTTAGGACCCTTCCCTAAAAAGGGCGAATTTTCCTCTCTCTCCTCCTACAGATCCATTGCACTTATGTCCTTTCTCACCAAGGTCATGGAAACGCGGATAAACCGTCAGCTCATGAAACATCTCGAAACACGAAAACTTCTCAATGACCGGCAGCACGATTTTTGTGGCAACAGGTCCACTGGTGATTTGATGGCATATCTCACCGAAAAGTGGAACCAAAGCATACATCAATCTGTCGAAAGCAAGATAGTTGCACTTGATATTTCTAATGCATTTGATTGAGTTTGGCATCAGGCTCTTTTGTCGAAATTGCGTGATTTTGGGATCGAAGGCTCTCTTCTTCAGTGGATTAGAAATTATCTTTCGGTACGGTCAATTCATGTTGTGTTGTGTGGTTTCAGGTCTGATATTTACAAAATGAATCCTAGTGTGCCCCAGGGTTCCATTCTGTCACCTACACTCTTTTTATTAGGTGCGCAACTAAGTTCTCGCTGTTTTTGCAACTTCATTGTGAGAGAATGGTTACAAATGAATCATTCAAGGTGTTGCCTATCGCTAGCTACATCTTTTTACCATCTTTCTTGCAGACATCCAATCAAGACATTTTTAGATGTCTCCATGTCTTCACATGAGCGGAACTGTTGATCAGCCAGACCATGTGCCACCGGACGCAACAAGTACTAATCGTACTGCGCAATATGTGGAGAATATTGCGGATAGCGTAAGACCTTCCATTTGAACGTTTCCAGGTAAGTTTTAACGGGTTTGGCAACGTGAGGCCGAGCGTTGTCATGCTGTAGAATCACTTTTTCGTGCCTCTACTCGCATTGTGGCCGTTTTTTGCATGCAATCGCTTGGAAATGGCTTTACGGATAGCCGCTAAATCGAAATCACCCTCTCTGAAGCGACGGAATCAATCACGGCAAGTTGTTTCATCTAGCGCAGAATCTCCATAAACTTTTTGGAGCTCTCGATGCACTTCAGCCGCCGTTTTCTTCGAATGAAAGAAGAAAATCAACACTTCCCGCAAATGACGATTATTTGGCACAAAATCAGACATTTTCACCCAACCAAAAGTATATGACGGCAAAACAAAATCACTAATGTGTCAAAACGGTTTGTTTACCATATGCCTAAGCTTGGTTCATGACATTTTGGATATGTCGAAATCGACCAGAACTTACTACTGGAGCCATCTATTGACGAGAACTTAGTTACGCACCTAATAATTTTCATCAACGATCTCTTGTCTGCTATTTCTTTGCTGAAGACAGTACTCTCTGCATTTGATATTCGTTCCCGGGCTCAAGTCCCTGTCCTTCGGATGCGGAACGGGAACGGCAGTGTATGTTGACCTAATTAATTCTCAATATTAACAGCATAACCAAGAGGAACACAATGCACAAAGCATTATCCATTAATGGCAGTTGCATCGTCGAAACCAAAAAATCTTTCCATTCTCGGTGTGCGTGCGAATGACAAACCATTTATTTGTGGTCGCCAAAAGTGCTGCAAAATGTGTAGGTTTCCTCAAGCGAGGTAAGAAATATTTTACCCCCTTTGATCTGTCCTCAATGTATAAGGCATTCATCCGCCAAAAAAATGGAGCACAATGCCCACATCTATTCAGGTGCGCCTAAAATATGTCTTCGGACCAATACTGCACAGTCAGTTGAAGTTGACATGTTTCAACACCGATGTAATATCTCTCGCTTCACTTTGTTCTATAGCTATTTTCACCACCAGTGCTTCATCGAGATTGCCTGTAGCAAACGTTTAACCCGCCTCGCTATGATGCTCATCAGCATAGCCACAAGCCCACTTTCGGACGTGAGCTGAAATATCATGACTCTTTTCTAAGCCGTACCACTTGCATATGGAATGTTCTGACGAACTCTCTATTTCCTTGTCATTGTAACTTGCAAATCTTTAAGACCATCGTACATCGGTAACTCTCTTTTCTTCTTCCCTAAATTTCCCGAGCTATGTGCAAACATTTTAAGGGTACTAATTACTCCTTAACCGCGCGCTAAATACATATATAGAAAAAAACTTTAAATATATTTTGCCAAAAACCCGAGAAGGGATGAAGTCGATGGTCAAGACATATGGTCAACATAAAAACAGCAGTTTGAGATCGATACATTAGAAAATGTACTTGAAAAATCAGAACAATTTTTTCGCACTCACACTGAAGTGACGCAAACAATCGAATTTATCGGTGAATGACTGGCAAAATTACTTCTTTTAACCTTGAAGGCTAAGCTAAATATTTTTGTCAATCAAATACTCGTACCATGCAGCGAAATGTAAAATTATTATAATTTTTTTCGCTAAAAAATAATTTTTCTTCATTTACCCAATTGAAAGAAAAGAGGACGATGTTGTTGGTTCTGTTCCTTTCACAAAGCATTTAATATTTCAGCTGAATATATTTTTTTGACGTGCGGTTAAATTGTACAATAAGTTGCTGCAGGTGACTTTTTAATTAATTCTTATTTATAATTGTAATCGAAGTACTTTAAGGAAGTAGTATAATGAATTACAATATAAGATCAAAGGAAGGGAAAACAGAAAAAAAATGAAAAAAACTGGGAAAATACGTGATAGCCAAAATTACGAAAATTGGTGATAAAGAAGAAGCAAATGAGTTAAACGATTCATGTATATGTGTCCCTTTGGCTGTCACGTACAGACGGTTTGGTATTTCGTTTGTTTTTCTGGAATCGCTTTAATTGAGTTTCAATTGGGATTAATGCTTTTCTCCTTTTGCCATGGAATGCTTCTGTATGCCAATCTCATTAAGTAATTATAGATGGGCAATAAAAAAAAAACCATGGAGCTATGTGATGAGCAATTATGACGAAAAGTGTTTCATTCCAGTTGAGTTTTTTTTTTTATGAGGGTAGCAATTTCTTTGTATTCCTACCCAGTCTATAATATAAATTTTTGGGTAAAAAAAAAACATCAAGATCGATGGACAGTGCATTATATCCATGCTGCTCTATTGCCAAGGCGTACCTTAAAAATCTCGAAATTATAATACAAAACGTAAGAAAAAAAAATTTCAACTTTTATTGTAATCATCTTTGAAATTCGATTCTCAATCTTATGAAAAGGTCTATGTCACTTTACAACTCATTAGGCAAACGCGCTAAATATTTTCCGATGAATATTTCTATTAAACCGACTTGGAGACTGCTCATCTGATTTCGATAAAGAAATGAAAACCAGATATGGGTAATTAGGGTCTTATATAGCCCCTAATGTTCGTAATAATTCATCGCAGTCTTTTCCGGAAGAAGGAGCGATAAGTTAGTGGTATTCTACATTTGAGTTCTGATGAAATATCCTTTTCAGTGAACCGCGAAAAATAAAACCTCGCAATATCTCTAAGTTATAGCTATCGATTGTGAGCCAATGTTAAATTTATTCATGCTGGGTATAATCTTTTATTTGTTGCCTTCTAAATGGAATTTGGGCGTTTATCACACTTCCGTGCATGCCAACAGCCCATTAGGCTCGAGCAGTTATGTCACGGGATATAGCTAAGTTTATTGACATTTAAAACACTGTACTATGTCCGTTAGTCCGTTTATTGGTTACATGTGAGGTCGTAACCAACAAATATTGTCCTTTACTATTTAGGAAGTGAGAGTTGGAAGATGTATAACTTTGTTGATAGGGTTGAGCTCGTATTAAGTAATATTTTTGGCGTTCCATATACTAATCCCCTCACTTGGATGTTATGCCCCAATTTTCATCCATTTCGCTGTTTTACTGTCAGCTATTACATCAAGTTGTAGACTATGTAACTATTTTCATTTCGGATGATATTCACGGCACGTGAGCGCCCTTTTTGATCTGGTGAAGTTTATTCATAACTGACGTTGGCATACATATTTCCATTTGAATTCTAAAAACTCCTATGATAAAATAATAGCGTCTATGATGTTTTCCATGTGCGTTGTCTGCTTTGTTTTTGTGCTGATGTTGGTCATGTTGGCTTACGGCAGTAGAAACAATAGCATGCAGGCCATATCCCAACCATGTTCATTCAGAGGTTAGGTTATATAGAAATGTTTACCCGTACACATGATTTACTCATTAAGTTCATGTCTGATGTAAACTAGTAAGTGCATCTCCAATCCTTGCTGCCAATCCGTCATAGTTATCTAACTAAGCTCATTGTCTCTATTCTCATATAACAGCCACTATTCATGGCAATTTCAATTGGCATCATTCTCATAAATACAGTCCGCGAAATTAATTTATACGCACTGGTTTTATTTTTGGTTTTGTTCGTAGAAAAGTTGTGCAGATAAACGGTTAATTTTTTTTTTGAAATAAAATAAAAGCATTATAACTCAGATAACATTATTTATTCAGGCAAAAACAGTTTCTAGCTATGACATTCATTTATACGTACAAGAAAAAAGTAACTGTATTTTGTTCTTAGAAATACTAATCAATATATTGTGTGCCCACCATTATGTTGAATGACAGATTTGAGACCCGGGTCAACTCCGGACAGATTTATTAAGGGCTATTGCAAGCATATTCTTAAAACTAACAATTTCACTTAAAAATAAAGATAACAACTAAAGGGTGGGAGCGGTTAAAGAAAGTTTGGACGTGAGGCATAGGTACAAACAAGAAGATTCTTGAATGAGAATTTGCTAAGGTGGTAGTCGTAGAGAGGCAGAATAACGTTAGCTTTACGAAGTATTCTAGACATTGGCTCCAGTGCCCTATTGCACCAACCACTTATCACTAATCACTAGGCCAATAATCAAACTAGTGTTTGTTTGCTAAGTGTAAGTGATATGTGATAAGTATGTTACATTTCATTCAATTATTATTTTTCAAATTATCACTTATCTGCTTAGTGATAATGAAATCTGTTTCTCAAAAACAAAAACCAACTTTGCACCATGTGTCGCTAAGAAAAAAATAGGCAATGTGAAAGCCAATTATGTAGTACAATAGCTTGTGAGCTTAGTTAAAATAAATCTGCATAAAGTGTCAAAAAAGAGCCAGCAACTTTGGAAATACTGAAAACAAAAAAGGTGCGAGTAAAATTGGTTTATCTTTCATTTATTTCGAAATATTGTTTGTCCTCAGCATACGTATTTTATTCAGCTCATTTCAAAATAATGCATCTACCAAAAAAGAAAAAGAAGAGACTTGTTATGAAGTGTTAAAAAATTCACAATCTTTGGGCTTAACTTCGACAAATCACGGGCGGGCGTCCACTTCGATCCAGCTGACCAAGCAAAAAAGCTCAACATAATTCACTTTTACAATAAAACGAAGCCTGGTGTCGACACTGTCGAACAGATGGTTGGCACTTATCGGTGTAAACGCAGGACCAACTGATTTTAACTAACGTTATTCTACTACATTCTTGACATTTCGGGTTTGAATGCCTTCTTGATATTCACTCAATTGTTCCCGGAATGGAACAATAGTAAGAAAAGTTTCCGCCGACGATTGTTGAATTTCGGCGAGGCCTTATGTGAAGACAATATCAAAGCTAGGGCACGACCACCACATGGTATACATACGGCAGAAGTTTTTCGTCGTGTGCTAGATCCAAGTTCGAAATCTAGCGGTCAACATATTATTTCATCAGCCAACCACAAAAAAACGGGCTAGATGTCGAACTCCGAACGCAAATGTTCACTGTGTTCGCTGTGACAAGTGCGTGAGACCAACTTATACGGAACATCGTTTTATTTTTTGCGAAAAATGCGAAGCACTCATCGCAAATGAAATTTCAGCATTATCCATTCTATTCGACCTGTCCTTTTTTTTCCTTCTTATTATATTTGTAGTTGAACTGTTATTTTATTTTATTTTTTTTTTCATAATAAAAATAACAAAAATTGAAATTTTCCGCAACAAACCAGCATATAGTGTTACGGCTTTTTTTTGACTCTACAATCGGCTCTATAAGACCTTGTGTCAAATTGACACCAAACATTAGATTAGATTGCAAAACTTAGTATAGACTAGTGTTAAGTAATTCAGAGTACTAAAAAATAAAAATTTAAAAACAAATAGTTTAATTTTAGTTCAGTTTTTTTATATTGTCTTATTGGAAGAAATTCAACAAATTCTGAATATTAGCAGGTAATGCGTGAACGTCATCCCCTTCATCTTCATCATTGTTGTCACCCTCTATAATGTTTCAGCAGTGTAATGTTGTCCGCTTTCTCTCGTCTTTATAGCGATGTTATGGAGAATACAGCAGGAAAAAGCAATCTTTGCAGCAAAACTTGGATTCAAACGCAAGTAATTCAAGCAAGGAAATTTTTCTTTAAGTATTCCTGAAATACAAAAGTTAGCTTGTTCAATTTTAATTGTTTTTAATTTACCGAAAATATTTTCTATAATTCTTCTGTTTTTTTTATGCGCGCGATTGAATCTTTGCTCCGTTGGATTATCAGGATTTCTCAGTAATGGTGGTATAAGCCAATCCTTCAACGGGTATGCACTATCTCTGAGAATAACTGCACTAGGAAATAGTCGAAGTCCAGAGTTTCGAAGTACTCTAGAATCATGAACACTCCCTGGCAGTAAAGGGTTGTTAGAAACTGCTGCAAGGGAGTTAAAGCACTGTTTCGCCTGCTGCCGTGCTCTAGGCACGTAGGTAGGTAAGAGTGACTGTTGGATATACCAACCCACTTAGACCTAATGGCCCATTGTGATGTCACGTGGATCAACGATCCTCTTACTGATGGAACCAGTTTGAGCTTCTGACGAAGCGAAGGAGACTATTTACGTCTATATTTTCCAGATCCTTTAGGTCGTTGCAGAAGAAGGCTCCTAAGTGAAGTTTTCTTCTCTGGGAGAGAGCTGGACATGTACAGAGTAGGTGGAGGATTGTCTCCTCCTCTTCCTCGTCCATGCAGCTTCAGCAGAAGAAGGCTTGGCCTTCTTGCATGCTTGCCTATGAGGCAGTGTCCAGTGATGACACCTATGATGGCGCTGAAATGTTCCTTATTTAGAAGGATCAGACACTTAGAGCGATACAAATCCAGTTTTGGCCAGATTTGTTTGGTCGCTAGACATGTTGGTCCAACAGTCCACCTAAGGTCTGTTCTTTTATTGGCATCCAGCTTTAATATTAGTTTGCACGCAGCGATTGGGGTACCTATGCTACCCCTTTCCGGTAGAATAGGTAGAGTGGTTCCAATTTTGGCGAGTTCATCGGCTCTACAGTTCCTTGGAACGTCTCTGTGGCCCGGCACCCAACAGAGGTGAAGGTTGAACTGCTCTGCCATCTCCATAAGAGACGATCAGCATTCACGGGCGGTTTTAGAATTTAGTGAGACTGAGTCCAGGGATTTGATAGCGGCCTGACTATCCGAAAAGATGCGGATATACTTTGCAGATGTGACGTTTTCCTTCAGCCAGGACAGAGCTGTTTTAATCGCCAAAATTTCCGGCAGGAACAAGCTGCGGTGATTTGGAAGACGGAAAGAGAGGCTTAGATTTAGCATGTCTGAGGAAACACCGCAACCAACACCGCTATTGGTTTTAGATCCATCTGTGTAGAGATGGATTGACTTGTCTTCCATGAAAGCATCTTCCTCCCAGAAGGATCTAGAGGGGAAGCTTACATAGAAGTTTTTGTCAAACCAAAGTTCAGGTGTGGTGTAATCGATGTTCTCTGTGTGGATTCCTAATGTAATAAGAATATTGGCGTGGCCAAATGGATTATTTGTCCACTGTTTAGCCGCTTTAAATATCGAGGGGTGTTAGATGAAGCAGAATGTCTAATGCCGCAGAGGGGGTAGACCGCAATGCACCGCTTATGCATAGACATGCTGTTCTCTGGACTCTGCTTAACTTAATGCAATTAACCGCACTTTCTAAGGCCGTCCAACACCCCATAAGTAAGTATCGGTCTTTTGACTGAGATGTACAGCCAGTGGGTTATCCGGGGTTGAAAGCCCCATTCATTCCCAATGGCTTTTTTGCAAGAGAATAAAGCTATTGTAGCTTTATTGACTCTTTCTTGAATGTTAGGTTTCCAGTAGCAATCACCCTGCTACCACCCGCTTCCAGGTATATCAGCAGTTCATTTACTACTAAGTTCCAGAGAAGGGGTAGAGGACACTGACTTGCGGCGTACACCGCCTTGCGGCGTACCTCTGCTGACACATCTTTTAGCAGAAGTCTCACCTAATTTGGAGTTGATTATCCTGCTTTTTAGCATAAGACTGATGAGTGCCCCAAGTGATTCGTCTACCTGCAGAGTTGACAGCGCAGTCGTGATTGCGGATGTGTGGACGTTGTTTAAGGCATCCTCTTTATATTATAGGGATCGTTCGATGTGGCTAGTCAGTGTATGCAGAGCCGTTTCCACCGACTTTCCTTTACAGTAGGCATGTTGACCCGTTGACAGAAGTCTAGGATCAATTTTTGCTCGTATATACGGATATATGGACATATGGATATCAATCAGTCGTTCTAGAGTTTTCAGAAGGAAAGATGATAGACTTATAGGTCTGAGGTCCTTTGGAACGACTTGAGAACATTTTCCGGCTTTGGGGATGAACACTACATTGACTTCTCTCCATGACAGTGGAATGTGGATGAGTTCTACACAGCTCCTCATAATATTTCCTAGCGCAGGCAGAATAATATCTGAGTATCTCTGTAGCTCGGCGGGTATTATACCGTCCGGATCAGCAGACTTGTATGGTTTGAAGGTATGCAGCG
Organism: Volucella zonaria; assembly: GCA_963966105.1. Lineage (NCBI taxonomy): Eukaryota > Metazoa > Arthropoda > Insecta > Diptera > Syrphidae > Volucella > Volucella zonaria. The sequence continues at coordinate 56,708,821 of OZ014533.1, read as the reverse complement.
CCCAGAGCAGTTTGTCTCTTGTGATCAGACCCTGGATTTTGGACCGGGTTGCAGTAGACCTGTTTGGGTTGCTACTGACCGTGAATTGAGAGCTACCTGGAAAGTGGGTGTCCAGTAGCAGGTTGAGTGATTCATCACTTGAGGTAGTCCAAGAGCCATCGGTTTTTTTCAAACACCTAGGCATCATAGGATTTGTAGAGAGGATTTTTCTTAGCCGTGATGCCTCAGAGGTTTCTGTGATTTTGTCACAGAAGGACCTCCAGGATTGTCGCTTTGCCTTCCTCAGTTCTTTTTTGTATAATTTGAGGGATTCTTTGTATGAGTCCCAGTCAGTCACTTTTCTTGTGCTCTTTGCTAAGTTGAAAAGTTTTTTGCAAGTGTTTCTGAGCAGTCCCAGTACTGATGTCCACCAATGTGGCTTTTTCTTGCCTCTAGGTTGAATAAGAGGGCAGGAAGCGGCCATAGCCTGATTGCGAGCCAGAGTGAGCATTTGAGTGATGCTGTCGGAGACAAGAGTTATATCTAATACTTCCTGTCGGTTTCTGGTTATAAAAGTGGGATCACTGCCAATATTGCAAACAAAGAGGTTAGTACTTATAATATAATCAAAAAGTGACTCACCTCTATTATTGATGTCGGTGCTGCCCCATACCGTGTGATGCGCGTTAGCGTCGCATCCGATGATGAGGTCAGTTTTTTGTCTTCCAGCCTCCAGTACCACCCTCTCTAGGTTATCACCAGGGAGAGGGCCCACATGATCGTGGCCAAGGTATGCCGATGCTAGCCAGTAGGAGCCTTTGGCAGTCTCTAGTCTGGCAACGGTTATGTCGGGGTCGCTGAGATTAGGGAGTAGAAATACATTAAGGCTACGTTTCACTAATATAAAAGTTCTCTCTTACCTTTGTTTCTTGTATAGAGCGGAACGTATGCGGGTGTCCTAAGTCCACGAACCATGGTTCCTGGATTAGGATGATGTCTTCTGCGTTTTTTGAAAGACGCAGAATGAGTGCGGCCGAAGCCTTTTTAGAGTGATGGAGATTAATCTGGAGAAACCGTATCATTGCTACAGTTTTCCGGAGTAGTCTCCACCACGGTGTTGTTGAGATCCTCCGATTCTGAAGATGTGCCCGAGAGCTCATCTTCTTCCTCTGATCGTATAGGACCTCGTTTTGTTTCGTCATCTGTTTCCATTTCCCACGGGGTGCCAGATAGGGAAATCGATGGCTTGCTTGTCACCTCGGATAGATTGGAGTCGTCGCTATCCATTTCTGGAAAAGATATCGACGCTCCAGGGTCTGAGGTTATATTTATTGGTGTCTCCGTTAAAGGAGGAGGAGGTTGCTTATCAGCATCCAGTTCATCCTTTTTGTAGACCCTTAGATGAATTGATTCGAATCCGAACCGAATCATGCCTTTTGTCTGCTCTAGAGGATTAAGGGATTCTTTGTTGATCACGGTCAACGCGCATCTACGAGTATAAGAACCCCTTAGTTCCTCCAGTTTCGCGACTTTCCAGTCATGAGTCGGAAGGGTCGGGTTACTGAGCCTGATGATCTCCAGGATGCTCTCTGGGGAGAAGGGTTCTGCTAGGATTCAGGTGCGAGTGCGAGGTCTGCCTAGGGATGTGCTCCTTAGATACGACCTCGAGTTTTGCATCTGGCCAGACCTCTCCAAAACCACCTATGGCTTTAGTGAAGAGATCGAGAGATCTCTCATTTGCAAATGCGATGAGCTTGACGTGGCCTTGATGCCAGCCAGCGTCGCTTGTGATAGGAGGTGGTCCGGGGTTTTCCCGCATAATGGCCAAGAAGTTGCTCGAAAGCTTCAGCTTGGCCAGCTGCCACCGTTCAGGTGTTATGGAACCGTCGGTATCATTCCTATCGATTACCGCGATTATTATAGCGTCCTTTAGGACTTCACTGAAAGACCTCAGAGATGTGTTGTTGGATGGCCCTGGGGTTTTGGTGTTGTGGGTTTTGGGCCTCTTGGAACCGGCACTAATTCTCTTCCAATTTGCAAAAGGACATACTCAATTTGTATACGCGACAAACGAAAGTTTTCGATTATGTTCAATGACTCCAAATTTAAGTCGAAATTGATACACAGATTTGTTACACGCTTTCCTCGCGATTTATTCGATTCTTCAGAATTTTTTTCAAATAACCTCTCGAAACGTAATATTTTGAATTACTTTTATTAATTATTTCTTTAACAAAAACATGACCGAAGGCTTTGAATATCAATTTGCAAAGAGAATTTTTTCTTAGCTTAACTCCGCTTAAATTATCAAAATGTTTTATGATAATTGATAAGCACAATGATTTAGTGCAACAGAAATTTGAATGAAGCGGCTAATTTGCTAAAGCTTCAATTGAACACTTATCACTCACTCATTTTCTGTGTGATGAAACCCTAATTTGCAAAGCTGAGCACTATTCACTTTTCAGTCCTCAAGTAAATTCGTCTCAAATTTATTTTTGGTGCAACAAAAATTAATCAAAATGCATGATAAGTTGCTTAGTGATAAGTGATAAGTGGCTGGTGCAATAAGACCTAGGTGTCCGTAATTCGTTCTGTGAAGATTGAAGTGACACAGACCGAAGGTTGCGTGGGTTGGTGTTAAAAGAAATAAGTTGAGGTAAAGAAGGACAATCGATCTTACCAACTAAAATTTGATGAATAAAGAGAATGGCTGCAACTTTTCGGCGTATAGAAAGGGGTTGTAAATTTATTAGTTTCAGCTAGTCAGTATAAGGAAGACCACGTAAAGCAAATCGTAAAAACCTGCGTTGAACAGCTTCTATCCGGAGGATGTGCGTTCTGTAGTAGGGTGTCCAAACTTGGCTTGCATATTGAAGAACAGGCCTAACAAAAGTAATGTATAGTAAAGGGATTTGGTAACATAAAGATTGGAAAACTCCTTTGACCAGTGCTTGATGAAGCCAATGGCAGAATTGGCTTTTTTTATATCATATTATCAATGTGAGAACGGAAATCGAATTCCTTATCACAGATAACACCTAAATCATGTAACTCATTCACTAAGGGAACAGGCATATTGAGGATTAGATAGCACCGAGTTGAAGTAGCAGGGCGCTTACGGGTATAAGTTACAGCCTGACACTTATTGACGTTTAGCTCAAGGAAATTCTTCTGACACCAAGTACAAAATCTGTCTAAATCTTCCTTCCGGCGGTGGTAGGCTGTCTGAGGAAGATGATATACATATATCTAAATATTTTCATATCACCTTCGTTAACAGATATGTATGAATTCTTAATGATGTAATCAATATCATTAATAGTCAGAATAAATAATAAGGGACCAAGGTGACTGCCTTGAGGGACACCAGGGGAGTCTTTAATTGGGTGTCAGAAAATATCGACCTAAATAGAAAATAGTAATGTCATTCATTTAAATAAGATTGAATCCATGTTATAAAGCTTATTTGGAAACCAAGAGCTTTTAGTTTAAGAAGGATTATATCTTGAGAAATCCTATTAAAGGCTTTGCTGAAATCGGATTCCAGTGCACATAAAGTGCTTGATACGAATTCCTTTAGGTTGGTGGTTGTAGATCTACCTATGAGGAATCCGTGTTGGTTTTTTGAAAAATTAAATTTACTATGGAAAAGCATAATGTCATAAATAATGCTCTCGAAAAGCTGAAGTATACAGGACAACTTAGCAATTGGTTGATAGTTGGAGTTGCGACCTTTTTTATGAAGAGGAATAATAGAAGACCTTTTTCAGTTTGAGGAAAATAATCCCTGGGTAAGAAAGCTGTAAGAGGTTGAGCTAGGTGCATTTCAAATTTCTTTAAAAATACAGAGAAGATCATCAGGTTCAGCAGAATAATCATCTTTGAGGTTTTATATTTTACTTTTAACTTGCTCTAAAGTTATAGACTCAGATTCCAGCTATTTAAGTAGGAAAAGCAAGACTGGTCTGGCTTTGGGTATGGATGGCGAACGCTTGCCTAAAAATAAATTGCGAAGAGATTTGCAATGATTTGGGGATCGCCGGAGGACTTATCAAGAAAATCCAGAGATGATGGATAGTTATCCGATTTACTTCTGATTTTGATGAAATGAAAGAATCGTTTGGGGTTGGAAATGAGTGTGTTGTGCGTTCGGTTTAAACAGTTGTCATTGAGAATTTTGCATCGAAATTTATTTGGGCAGACTGGTAGTAGAAAAAATCGGCGTCGGAACGCGATTTTAAGTAAGCATATTAGAGCCTATTTCTCGTGTTACAAAGAGGAGGGATTTTTTTTGGGTACAGATGGGGAGCGACATTTAAAAATGTCGGTATAAAAGGATGTGAGAGCATTATTAACGGTAAGGTTAGGATTGTTGTAGAGAAAGTTAAAATTGTCCATACCGATGAGGTTATTCAGTTTGGCGTAGTTAGCCCTATGAACATTAAGACTGCAAGAATACTCATAGGAAACGGGATTAAGACCGTTGTCGTACGACAACGTAAGAGAAAAGTGAGGATGGTAACTATATAAATTAGAGAGAAGATGTGTTCTTTCTAAACGACGCAGCTATCTGTATCAGTGGCAAAGACTAGGTCTAGTTGTCTGCCAATGTTATTCGCGATACCACTTAATTGATACAGACTAGGGTCAGCAAGGCAGTTGATGAAAAGATTTTCTTTATCAGAGGTGGAGTAAAGAAGAACTAGCCAGTTTGAGCCCGTATAGGCTTAGGTAGATTAAAAACACCTAAAAAAATAACAACGTCGTTGGGATCAGCAGCATTAAATATACAATCAATTGCATACACAGTTGCAAATAGGAATTCTAGCGAAAACGAATTTAAAGAATGTAGTGGACGATTTTTTTAAAGGGTCTAGATTCGAGACGAGAGTGTATAGCTAGAAGTACACAATAACCATATAAATGCTCCTCTATATCTAGAACATCGTAACGGTGTAAATCGAAGTCTTGGGAAAATAATTCATTATTCTCAATATTGAAGGTGATTGGTTTCTGTGTGGACAAAAATGTCGCAGGGCGAATTAAGATAAAATATATTGCAGAAATCTTAGTTGGTAATCCGTTTTGATAATACAGGGGCAGACATTTGGGACGCTTCGGCAAAGAATTGAGTGGTGGGTTAGGAGCGGTGGTAGTTTTTGAAAGTGTTCTCTGGAGGTGCTGTATGCGTTTGGAATTGTCATATCAAATCGCTCATGAAAACGTATAAAAGGTTGCCACATATCATTATGATTAGTGGGGAGACCTTCTAGCAGAATGGAAACCAATGTATTGGTTTTCGTTATACCGTCGGCACAGCCAGACTCTGTTTTATCATGTAGGTAGACGAGATAAAAACGAACATTATCATATAACCTGCGGTCTCGTAATCGAGAGAGAACATACCGGCCATCTTCCCTTGAATCGATAAGGTGCTTGGTTAACTTTGCCCTTGGAGGAAGTATGGGGTCTAGAAAAGAAGGTGGTGCAGTATTAGGATGGAAGTCTAGCCTAGAAGATGGAGAGGGTTTTAAAATATTAGAGGGAATAAACTTAGGGTATGCCGTTTTTGTTTGAGTGGAATGAGGATACGCTGTTAATGTTTTTAAATGATTGGGAAGTGGATCAAGATTGAAAATACACGTTTTGGAATTGAGTTGGAAGGGGGGGGGGGGGGAGCGTGTTGTGTATACGCGATTGGCAGTATGAAGCGAAGAAGGGGTTTGGATATCAGGAGCTTGTTTGTTTGGAGTTGGAGTTTTTTTAAGAGTTAGTCTTCTGTATAGGGTTAGAAATAGTGCCACTGCCTACCAGGTCCCACGAACGCTTTATTTCCTATTGTCCATTTTTATAAATTTCGTGTGTCATAATGCTTCATAGATTTTCTATGGGGCTTAGGTCAAGACTACATGCTGGCCAACGCATAAATGGGTTGTTCTGTTGTCGGAACCATTCTTGCGAATATCAAGATACATGAGCTGCCGCGTTGTCCTGTTTATAAGTAAAATCTTGATTACCTTCTAAATTTCCAGAATTTCGGTGTAAATTTTCGAATCCATTTTAGTTAGATCGAAACATAATTGGGCTTTTCAAAAAAAGGAAAATGCATATCATCGCGCTTCCTCCGTGAAAATTCCGGTTCATTCTTGGTGGATATTTCTGTCGTAAGTGATGCCAGCAATAGCTAAAACCATCCGGCCCACATAGGCTACATTTTTTTTCATCAGAAAAAATAACGGTGTACCATATTTCGTCCCAATTCATTTGATCTCTGGCAAATGTTACTCAACAGGTGAATAGGGCGATCTGGTACAATTTCGTGGCTTGCCCGTTCACCTGATTTAAATCCACTCGATTTTTTTTACTATGGAGCAGTAAAAGAAAAAGTCAATTGAAAATTTAAACGAGCTGCGACAAAAAATTGCAGAAGCCGTTGAAGACATCAACTCCAGAAATTATGCCCGTCTTATTACTAGATCATTTGTAAGAAGATGTAGAGCTTGCATTGCTGCTGAAGGCAAACACATTGAACATTTGTTGTAAGATACAAGATCGGTAGATGGCGATCCTGATAGTATACACCAAGAGTGTTCTGAGTGCTCTGTGACGGGAAAAAAATGAAATGAAATGACAAGGGTGGCATCTCTATCTGTCTCACTCTCACTAGTCGAAATGGCGTGTTTATCTGTCACAATCACAGCGTCACTGTCTGTCTCGCTCATACTTGGTACTCGTTTTAACTTTTTAAAAAGAATTAACTGTATGAATCGGGTTTCTTTCACAACATATTTTTTTTTGTCCTCAATTAAGCGTTAGTCTAGCAGGTGTCATAGCATTTTGGAATCCAGACTAAATACGCCATCTTTTGAAGTTACTTGTCGAAATGGCAAAGTACATTTTTTTGTCAGTACAGTCAGTTCAAATTCTATGATTAATGATTTTCATATAAATGGATGGACAAAAAAGCAATATTTTAGTTAAAACCGGTATAGTTATGTTCCAATTTTGAACCCGTAATTTGCAGAACAGTTACTCAGGGTTACGTGACAACAAAAAAATCGAAGAAAAGTAAAAATTTGTGGTCACAGTACTTGAAAGAACGTCACAGGCTGTCAGATTTCTCAATTTCTTTGAGTGCCAATAATTTTAAAAGTACATGACTTAAATTTTTTTTTATAATTTTGTGATAACCGGCACCACTTGACTTATCACCCGTTTCCGACTTGACGCTGATTTTTGGAACACCCTGTATATATGTATATATATTATACATATATATATTATCTACTGTTCGGAAGCTTTCAACATCCAGTGGTTGACTATTCACTTATCCGGTGGTTACTATATGCTCTTTGAATATTGAGATAAGGAAACGGAGCTCAATTACAGTAAACACACAATTGAGCTCCGTTTCCAGATACGATGTTGAGAAGAGTTTCTTTTCCAACTGCAATGTGAAATATGCCAAAGTCTTGAGTTTCCAACTTATAACTAAATGACTCCCGCCAATTTGCCTTAAGTCTCAATGCACCTATATAAGATATCCATATAACGGAATTTATTCAGAAAATTTTAAATACATTTAAATCTATACTGTTCCCTTCAAAGTGATCCCCATCGACTGCAACACACTTATGCCAGCGCTTGATCCAATCCTCGAAGCATTTTTTTTATTCGGTTTTCAGTATGTCCATCAGTGTTTCCTGCGATTTTTCCATTACTTCCTGCACGCGGCTGCTGAAACGCTTTCCCCGTAGTAGGTTTTTAACTCGATTGAACAGAAAAAAGTCACAAGTCACAGGGAGCCAAATCAGGTGAATTCGGTGGCTGTTGGATGGTATTTGTTGCATTTTTCGTCAAAAAATTATGAATAATGATGTCACTGCGCGACGGCGCGTTATCATGGTGTAAAATCCACGAGTTTTCTGCCCACAATTCTGGTCTCTTTCGACGAATTACTTCACGCAAACGTCTCATAACGCCCAAATAATACGTGTACTCTTTGTTTACTGTCTAGCTTTCTTGCAAAAATTCATGATGCACTACACCGTTGTAATCCATGAAAACCGTGAGCATTGCCTTCTTTTTTGACTAAAAACGACGTGGTTTTTTTGGTCTCGGCTCATTCACTTGCCTGATGTGTGGATCGGTGTCGTACTCATAAGCCCACTTCTCGTCTCCAGTAATGATCCTTTAGATGAATGTGGGATCGGATTTAGCCTCACAAATCACATCTTTTGCGATGTCAACACGGTCTATACACTTCCAGATTGTGCTTTGTGTCCGCCTACACTTGAGTACGTCGAATCTTCAATGGGACGAATCCAGTTTGGCATTCGTGCAGTAGCAAGAGGACTTATAAATCTCAATTTACAGAAATCCGCTGGTCCAGATGGTATATCTCCCCTTCTTCTGAAGAAGTGTTCTTCCTCGCTGGCAAAACCATTGCGTAAACTTTATTATCAATCCTACCCTTTAGGACTCTTTCCGATCAGATAGAAAACAGTATTTGTCCAGTTCGTCCCTAAAAAAACGAAAACTTCTTAATGACCGGCTGCACGGTTTTCGTAGCAAGAGGTCCACTGGTGATTTGTTGGCATGTCTCACCGAAAAGTGGAACCAAAGCGTACATCAATCTGGCAGAAGCAAGATAGTTGCACTTGATATTTCTAAGGCATCTGACAGAGTTTGGCATCAGGCTCTTTTGTCGGAAATGCGTGCTTTTTTGATAGATGACTCTCTTCTTCAATGGATTATAAATTACCTTTCAAGTTGTCTTGGATAGTTTCAAGTTTGATATTCACAAAATAAATGCTGGTGTGCCCCAAGACTCCGTTCTGTCTCCGACACTCTTATTAATTTTTATCCTTTGCTGACGACGGTACTCACTGCTTTTCATATTCGTATCAGGACCCACGTCCCAGCTCTTCGGCTGTAGAACGGGAACGGGGGCGTATGTTAAGCTCATTAAATTCCGATATTAATAGCATAACCAATTGGTGAACTAACAGTAGAGTGGAATTTAATGCTTCCAAAACACAATGTAGTCTGCAGTCGTTAAAGAGAAATTTAAACACTCATCCATCCAACTTATTCTTGAATGGCACTTGCACCGTCGAAACCAAGAAACTTTCCATTCTCGACAACTTACGTTGGAATGGCACATATGCAATGTCGCAAAAAATGCTGCAAAATGTCTAGGTTTCCTCAAGCAAAATTGTTCACCCCCTTTGACCTGGCTTCAATACGAGTATATAAGGCGTTTATCCGCCCAAAGCTTGGGTACAATGCCGACATCTAGTCAGGTGCCCCTAAGACCTATATGCACTTTCTAGATAGGATTCAAAATCGTGCGATAAAACTCATAGGTGATGCCAGTATTACACAGTTATTCGACATCCTCGAATACCGGCGTACTGTCTTCTGTCTCACCCTTTTACACCACCAGTGCTCCACAGAAATTGCCAGCAGCATTCCACCCCTTCTAACTTTTAACCGTAACACCCGTCTGAGGTTCACCCTCAAACCTATCTTCGGACGTACTCTGAAATATCGTGATTCTTATACAACTTGCAAACATGTAAAATGAACTCACATCGGTATCTCTCTTTTTTCCCTCCCTAACTTCATTTCGGGTACATAAATCCCTTGTGCGCGCGCTAATTAGAAAAAAAATATCTCTACTTTGGGTACCAACACATAGAGGTATTCTAGACAACTATACAGATAACTAGACAACAACTATAAATTTAATCATTTTGTCAAGCGTAATAACACATGGATTTAAATTTAGTGAGCAAACAAAAGCATTTAGACAATTTTCTACATCTTTAACATCTACCATAGCCGGTGTTTAAGAAAAACGATCGGGCTATACAGGTCGCCTTACCTACTGAAATATTTAAGACAGCAGCAAATGAATTGGAAGAGAGCATACTCGTACATCAACTATTTTCCAAGAAAGGGAAGTATAAGTAACCTGAAAGACACGTTAGCATCAAATGTCCGATCCACAAGAAACGAGACATTTTATACTGCGCCTAGTATAAAGGCCAGACCGAGTTTAATTGTTATTTTAATTCGTATACTGAGATCAATTTTTGTTGAACAAATGTCAGTAACCCATGTGACCATGTTATTATTTATACTTATCTGCGTACATGTTTATATTTATTTTATCATTCGTCGAATGCTGTGTGATAAGTCCTTAAATAAAGAATGATTTGAATGTAGCTTGCAATATAACTTTGGTTTGTTTGCTTTTGAAATTGTTTATCCTGCATCAGTGTGTGAGGATATAGCAGAGTTTAATTGTTCCGCTCTTTACATATAAATGGAAAAAATCAATCGAATCAGGCCAGCAACGGATGTTCAAAAACCAATGTGTTCTCGCATTTCGTATTTCACTCCAAATATACTGCTGTGGTAGGTGTCAATGTTCCTGTAAATCCATCAATCTACAGACGGCATCGTTGCCACAAATTGGATATTTCAGCCAGCTCTACCTTTTCGAAAATACTCGTAGAGTTGGGGTAACAGTCCACGTTATTCGAACATGATAGAAAATTATTTCCGTCAACAATCGTGTGTAGAACACATGTGGTTTCAGAAACAACATCATGTGAAATCTGTGCCGGATAAACAAATAAATGGAATTATTGCACACAAAATTGCACACATGGGGTGTTTCTGCATCATCTATAGGACTTTTAACCCGGTTGAATTTCGGACAAATAGGTTCATGAGAAAACGGATCAAAAAACCCGCAGGCATCACCATATTGATGCGAAATTGAGAGCGTTTATCCACACCCAGTCATTCAATGCCTGTCTAAATGTACAGTTTCGTGGGAGAGGAGTGGAGATGGATCTACAAAATTTTCTAGATAAATTTGATTTTGTAATCTGTTTGTTCTCTTTGCCAACTTCATGATACCATCAACAGAAAGATTTTTAGGACACTAACATTATTGCACCTGAAATGACAATTATAATAATTGATAGATCAAGCCCTAATCTCTTAACTCACTTTGGTTGCTATTGCAGTTTTTAAGTGCAGAGTGGTAAAAAATTTTATAAGTGACATAGGTGTCCTTACTTTCAGTTTCGTAATGGTGTAAACCTAAAAAATATTTTTTTTTTTATTTCTCGGAGATTGGTCTGTTAACTGAAGCTTTAGCCATTGCTTTATGCCAGTAGCATAAAATAAAGTATACACTACTATGAACACTTCACCAGTACTTGATTATGCGACGAATGCCGGCCTGTAATAACGGGCGTATACAAAATGACTGGAGCAGCTCACAAGCTGCGGCTTTCTCAAAATATTTTGAGACTCTACAGAAGAAATGATCTTCGGAAGTTTTACGAAGAGTTAAAAAAATTATGTGTATGTCGGGGATACAAAACCCAACAAAGGGTGACAACAAGGAACACCTACTAGTAACTTCGCAATCAATGCTAGGAATGAATTTGAATGTATGTGTCGGAAAATTTTTTGTTACCACTCTAATTGTAGGCTGTAGGCTTCAACTTATAAAATTTGCATATATAGGGATATCGTATGATCTAGCCGAATGTCTCCACGCTCCTTACAGTTACTCAAATTAGTTTGCACTATATACGTAGTGCCAAACCTAAGCAAATGCGTTTCCATAGCGTTCAAAATTTGCTCATGCCCATACACTTTGTATGGAAGCTACCGAAGCACACAAAGTACATAAGGCTGAAAACACACCGGAGTAGTCAAAACGTTTCTTCTTGCCTTATCGAAATTGGGCTTAAGTATTGTACATACACATATAAATTTTTTCCATTGAATTCATTTATAAAGGAAACAATAAAACCATAAAATATAATACCATATAATATATACTCCATTCTAAAAACTAAAAATGTTAGGCTATTTAGTTAAGGCCAACATGAAAAGCCATAGAACATTTATCATTGCAACATTGCAAATTATACATCTATCTACAGTTTGGATTCCACTAACTCAAGATCGGAGCCTCCTGTTAGAATGCTCCACAGAAATATTTGCAGTTCAAAGAAACGTATTTACTTTTGAGTGACGTCCGCCACCCATTGGCGCCGTATTTTGTATCGATTGCTGAAACTAGTTGACGTCGAAACTTCAGCGAATCCAATTTTGCCCCAAAACGTCTTGGCAGTGTCCATCCGTTTACCACCGTCTAATATCCGGAAGGAACTTCATATCTTACTCGTATTTTGGACTGTCTGTTGAATATCTCGGCACCATCAATAGGATGAACTTTCCAAGGAGTAAGAAGAAGTGCGAAAATTATTGTTATCAACAAAATATTGGTGGCCTCCTCTTTCCTCCCTGTTGAAATTTTTTTAACAAGCATTTCTATGTCCCTTAGCCTGTTTTTTATTAGAGTTCCAGTGCAGCCGCTTGTTGGTCAGGTCAGGAGTTGCAAAAAAGTTATCATAAACATATGAAAAAGTACGACCAGGGTATTCCTGCTTGATAATTGTGGCTGGGCTTGGTACGACGTATTTGACTAGATGAAGGGAGGAGTACCTAGTTTGATTTGGTCCTTGATATAACTCAAATTGTACGCAGTATACTAGACAGGTCGCTGGAACCCATGCTTTTTATCCAAATCGCTCTGCATGAATTGTCTGCAGCGGTTCTCTCCAAAATACGGGATTAATATCAGTCAGTCAATTGACACCCTTGAACACCGACGTAATATTTGTCTTATCGCAATTTCGACCGCGAGTTCTCCATTTAAATAGCCAGTAGCATTCCGGCCCTTCAAACCTTCAACTGTATGAGTGCCCATCAGTATACCCTCAAGTCCACATTCGGAAGTGCTATGAGATATCGTTATTCGTTCCTACGTCGTATAACTCGCTTATGGAATGCTCTGCCGAGCTCTATATTTCTTAGTCATTATAACTTGCAAACAGTTAAAACCAATGTACATCGGTACTTCTCTTTTCTTCCTCCCTAAGATTCTTACCCACATTTTAAGGGTATAATAACCACTTTAGCGCGCGCTAATAATAAAAGAAAAGGTCATTTTGAGTAAAACGCCTTTGGAGCTCTCTATGCTTTTCAGCTGCCGTTTTCTTCGAATGAAAGGAGAAAATCTACTGATGACGATTATTTTGCACAAAATCAGACATTTTCAGACAACCAAAAGTACGAGTATATGACGTCAAGACAAAATCACTAATGTGTCAAAACGGTTTGTTTACCATATGTCTAAGATTGGTATATGACGTTTTGGATATGTCAAAATCGACCAGCACTTATTGCTGGAGCCGTCTAGTGTTGCTCACCTAATAGCTCAAAATATCATCAGCTTAGGCAGTACTGCTTTTTTCCACTTTGTTAGGGGATTCATAGGGGTTTACCTTCCCCACACCAAATTTTACATTTCTGGAGAAAAACATTTTATCGCTCGTTGGGCAGTAATTCCGTACTCCGATGAAACGAAAAAGCGACAATAAATGGTTCGAAACTCCGATTTTTTTTTATATAATTTACGCGCGCCTAAGGGGTTATGATACCCTTTTACTGTTGCCATCTAATGTTGCACCTATTAGACGGGATCCAACAAGAATGAGGCGTTCGATGTTGCATCACTATTTCCATCAGCAGTGCTCCTATCTAACCAATAAAGTTATTCTACTTCAAGCTCTCCTTAACACCCATCTCGTTGTGAATGCTAAAACTCCGATGAAACGCAAAAGCGACAGGAAACGTGAGGGTGTAGAGCTCGTGGTGAGGCAGCTCGGTCAAGATGAGACATGGAAGAGGAACTTAAAGGTAACAGACTCGGTGTAGGCAACAAAAGAGAGGGGGTAGCTCGAGCGGTGGGGCACTAACTCGGTCGGAATAAGCCAGAAGCAGTAAAGGACTAGCCATGTGTGCGTGAATATGCACGACTTACGTGAATAGTAACAATATCAGCATCGTCATCCCCATTGTCAGTATAATCAAAGTACCTACCTAGACATTACTTGGTAACAATATCAAAAGCATCATCAATACGTAAAGAAAAACTTCAGCTTAGCAACAAAAATTGGCTTGGCTTTTGTTTTTCAAGGCCAAGAAGATAAGCACCATAGAACAGCCCTGCAACAAAATTGCTCCAATGACATCGGTTGACCTAGTTTAGGAATAGCGGTAGTAGCAATGCCAGCAAAACAACATGATTGTTAACTGTTACAAGTAACTATCAACTTTTCATTGTATAATGTTTGTATTATTCTAGGTATTATGCCAAGTTAGTTTTTAAGATAACAGGTTAGTCGTGTGAAAGGGCTTGAAGTACAAAGGCATTATTCAAATCTATAAGTTGTGTTTTATTTGTATAGTAAGTGCCGTACAACTACATAACTCGCGATCGGGATACCGACGCTTCATCACGTCTCCGTACTAACATATAGTAACATATAGTTATGGCGGGCTTCGTATGAATATGGCGAGCTCTCAAGAGAATTTAGATAAGAATTAGCTATGTTATAGAGTACCCTTAGCACATTTATTATTGATTTTGTTTATACAGTGTTCCTCAATAAAGAAAAACAACCTTTTTTTAAAATATTTGTAATCTACATAGAGTGTGAATTCTTATTCTAATTATTATATACCACCTTGATCAAAAATTTTCCGGAATTTATTCAGAAAATTAAAAATACAAGTTTGTTTATCTATGTAAATCTATATTGTCCGCTTCAAAGTAATCCCCATTGACTGCAACACACTTATGCCAGCGCTTGATCCAATCCTCGAAACATTTTTTATATTCGGTTTTCGGTATGTCCATCAGTGCTTCCTGCGATTTTTCCATTACTTCCTCTTGACTGCTGAAATGCGTTCCCCGTAGTGGTTTTTTAACTTGATTGAACAGAAAGAAGTCACAGGGAGCCAAATCTGGTGAATTTGGTGGCTGTTGGATGGTGTTTCTTGCATTTTTCGTCAAAAAATTGCGAATAATGATGGCACTGTGCGACGGTGCGTTATCATGGTGCAAAATCCACGAGTCTTCTGCGGACAATTCTGGTCTCTTTCGGCGAAATGCTTCACGCAAACGTCACATAATGCCCACATAATACTCTTCGTTTACTTTCTGACCTCCTGACAAAAATTCATGATGCATTACATCGTTGTAATCCATGAAAACCGTGAGCATTGCCTTCTTTTTTGACTGAAAACGACGTGTTTTTTTTGGTTTCGGCTCATTTAGTGAACGCCATTCACTTGCCTGATGTCTGGATTGCGTGTCGTACTCATCAGCCCGTCTCGTCTCCAGTAATGATCCTTTTGATGAATGTGGGATCAGATTCAGCCTCGCAAATCATCTCTTTCGCGACGTCAACACGGTCTCTTTTTGCATGAAATTGAGGTCTTTTGGCACCAACTTTGCTGCTACAAGACGGAAACCCAAATCATTAACCAAAATGCCTTGGACGGATCCATAGGCAATGTTCAAGTCCTCCGCTATCGCTCTGATGGTTAATTTGCGGTTATTGACCAACATTTCTTTTACGAGTACTTCATCAATGTTTTCGTGTTTTCGATGTCGATGTTCATCATCTTCGATTGACTCACGACCACTTTTGAACAGTTCGTGCCACTGTTAAACGATTGTTTTCTTTAGAGAATCGTTGCCGAAACACTTTTCCAACGTTTCCAACGTTCGCGTACCATTAAATCCGTTTTTTACGAAAAATTTAATATAAGTTCGTTGTTGCAAATTTAAATCCATTTTAAAATTGTAAAAAATCGCCAACACACACGGATTTAGATGTACTCTTGGCTACGTAACTTTTGCAAATGTCAAGCTATGGCACTAAGATTTAGAGAGAATATCAACAACAGATTTACCAACTTAAAAAAAAACCGAACTCAAATTGGAATAATTGGAGCGCCACCCGGTTTGTGGTGCAGGAACTTTTTGATCAAGGTGGTATTTATCGAGTTCCGTGAAGTTTTACTTCTATCGCCTAACTTTCTAGGCATACAATTTTTTCTTTTCATCTGTGGTATTGCGTATATACACAACCCATGCGATAAAACCTTTCTCTTTTTCTGAATACTCGTAGTTGGTATTGCCTTTAGGTACCAAGATGCATTATGGATTCTCCTCCGCAAGAAACTGCTTTGTTGACACCGTAATCCACTAACAGAAAATGTTGACTGATAGTTCAAGCTGCACTTTGCTCTGGCTGTAGTCATCGACTACTAAACGAACTGGTTGCTATTTTATTTTGCCTGCTTTTCCGCGTTATTTACGAGTAAAGTCCGCTTTATCATACCAAGGCATTTTATCCCTCCCAAAAACGCATTTGGACATATTTCAAGCAAAGTAAATATGCCCCAAAGAAGATATATTTAAACCGTATAGACTTCAATGCTCCTGTCGCTATTGTCTTTAAAAACAGCTCAGACGAAGAACGCAGCAGAGGAAAGTAGAATTCGGATTACGAGCACAGTTGAAAGGGAACAACCGCAACTAGTTTGCATATAGAAATTGCAAACAGCTCATACCATATATCATTTCATAAGATGTAAGGATAAGATTTTGTTGATACCATCCCATATTAGTCGTCACATGATATGTAATATACACTAACAAATTTCGAATGGGATTTGGCATAGTCTGTTGGGCAGTAAGCGTATTTACGTTCTTCGAAAAGAATGTATTCAATGAAGAAAGTATGAGGTATCCCATAACAAGATTTTCTTTGATGACTGATACTGCCCAGTGTAAAATATTCCCGCAAATTTCTGTCCTAACGTGCAAACAATTGGATAGTATCCTACTAGCCTACTCTGTTCTGGAGCTGCGGTGAAAGATATTTCCTTCTTCGAGCCTTACACTCCTAAAGAGTTGAATAATTGCTAGTCCTTCATAATTTCCCCATCAGCGTATACAATTATATACAAGACTATGAAAATATGAAATGTTAACTCAAAAATATGTTTATGTTACACAGAATTCCTTCAGTCATTTTAATGTTCTTAAGTACAACGATACTTTAAAAATTCTCAAAAAAAGCATTCCATGTGCACTGTACGGATGGCTAACATTCCAGTCCTAGGCAGATTTCATTTTAGCACAAACGTTTGCAGTTCTTGTTTTGCAAAGTGAAAAGTTAATTTTTTCTTAGAATCAGTTACACAAAGCACGATACTGCATCCTTGGTACATTTCAGTTAAACGACTTACAAAACGTAGGATCGGTCATTTCAGGTTTTGGCGTTGAATTACCTTTGTGCACAATCTTACTCCTGAATGCACGTTCGAATTTTGTGCACAATCGTATTGGAGACAATTAAGATTGCCTATGCTGTTTAAGCTCGTGATTTTGGGTCCAGAAAACTAAATTTTTCATCTTCTTTAATTTTTTTTTTAATCACGGGTACAGTGGCATTGAATTAATGTGGTAATTTGAGGCTGGACGTACATGCATAGATGTTATGCTCGTAATAAGATAGAAAATGATATGATTGTATTTGTATTTCTCATTCATCATCTTTAAGGTAAGTATTTTCTGAAAAGTTTGGTGTTCATTGTCTTATTACGAATCTCTTCATTCTGAAACTTTCGAAAAATCTGTGAAGCTATTATCAAGAATCTCTCCTTTGAAATTTCGGGTCAAAAAGTAAAGTAGTATTTATTTTAGGTGTTCTGCTTTTTGCATGAACAAGAGCTATTTCTTTTTGTGTTTTCCCTTCTTCAAGGATTTTTTTCGCGCCTTGGAAATTGTTAACTGGCTATAAAATTGTTTTTTATTAGATGTATTGAACTCCTGTGCGACTTGATTGCAAGCAGTAAATCCTTAATCTCCTTCATAAATTCAATTCAGCCTGATAAATATTAATTTCAAAATTGTCAAGAATTAGGGTTGAAACATTATTAACCGACATTTTGACATAGAAAAGTCGTTGGCATTCACGTTATCAGACCTCATTTCCAAGTGAATTTCAACCAAATAGCGGCTTTATGCATAGCTGAGATTTCGGCTATAGTCTGTGAGTGGACGGAAGAGTTTGTATGTGCAAAGGTCCTGAGAGAAGACCTCAGCGCCCAAGCTGTGGGTGTCATAGAAAGTTCATAGAGATGGATATTGTACTGAAGTACTGAAGAAAATTTCTTGTTGGATTTGATTAAATAGGTTGAAGTTAGTCGGTCTTTTCAGCGTAGGCTACCAAGTGGTTATGCCAAAGGTGAGAATTTTTTCCATGACCATATTGCCAATAGAAATTTCACTTCGCAGCCTTGCTTAGCATCGTCAGTGTTTTTGCTTGTTTGTGATTATGACTAGGGAATTCAGAATCAGAAACATAGCCATTATACGTGGGCTAAGAAGTAATCACTCTTCTGCGTACGTCCACGTCTGTAAGTGCATACTAGCAGTTTTGGCACTTAGTGAAACATTGGTTGATCCCCACCCACACCTCTCAGATCACTCTGCTCTGGCTACTAGTGCCATTATCCTTTTCTCACGGCATTTAGGTGCGTAGTGGTATAGCTCACCACACTCCACCACAATATGATTTGTATTCCAATCCAGATGTGGTTAAAATTCTTGGTCCTTCAAGACCAACCCGATAGAGGAAAACCGAAAAAAGTTCAAACGAGCAACGTTTTTCTTAAGCGTGTGAAATTTCAAAACGAACAAAAACTGAAGCAAAACATCCAACAATGTGCTGTTCATTCGTTAAAAAATATTAAAAATTGTCTGTCATCCTTAATCTTAACGGTCACTTATAATGGCATTCCAGCTATCAACTCTTTGGACAATGCCAACCTGCTTGGTATGATATTTCTAAGGCATTTGACAGAGTTCTGCATCAGGCTCTTTTGTTTAAAATGCGTGCATTTGGGATCGGCGACTCTCTTCTTCTATGGATTAGAAATTACCTTTCGAAACGCTTAATTCAAGTTGTCTTTAATTTCAAGTTCTTAATATTTATAAATGATCTCTTGTCTGAGACTTCTAATCCAATATATTACTGTGCTGATGACAGTACAGTGCTGCGAAATGTCTACGCTTTGTCAAACGATGCAAGAAATACTTTTCCTCTTCTGATCTGGTCTCAATATATATATCCATCCGCCAAAAATTGGAGCACAGTGCCCACAGCTAGTGAGAATTCAAAACCATGCGATAAAACTCGTAGGTGGTATTAATATCATTCAGACAATGGACACCCTCGAACACCGATGTTATGCCTCATGCCTCTCTCTGTTCTCGTGGTATTTCCACAAGTAGTTCTCCATAGAAATTGCCCGTAGCATTACGACCCTTTTAACTTTTAACCACTACAACCGTCTTCCTGTGAGCATGCTTCGGTACACCGTCAAGCCCACTTTCGGATGTAATCTAAAATATCGTGATACGTTCCTAAAACATACAACTCGCTTATGGGATGCCCTGCCAATCTCTCTATTTCCTAGTCGTTATAACTTGCAAACCTTTAAGACTAATGTTTATCGGTACATATTTTTTTCTTCTTCTTACAAAGTTTCTCTCGTCCGCTATGTGTGCAAACATTTTAAGGAATATACCATCTGATCCTGGTGGCTTGTAAGATTCGACGTTGCAAGTTGCCAATTTGAGCCTTTTAACACAAATTGCGGCCGGGCCGATCTCTATATAGGTAGATTTTCCGAAAGCAGACTTGAGGTGGGTTAATGATGATGATGATGGATGTGAATGACCTTAACCAGATACTAAAATTTTTTTTTCGAGTCATTCATCCATGTGTTTAGATTCGCCCGAAATTCCTCGTGTTTTGTATAGAAATCATAGGTCCACGTGGCATCACATAACTGGGTCGGTTTTTCCCAACTGCCGCTGTTACCTAACCGAACCTTACTTTGGTTGGAGGATTATTCAGTTTCGTCAAATTTTTCTCCCAGCTCTACTAGACGATGTTAATCAATTCTTAATGCGGTTAGTAGACAACGTAAGGGAATTCATCGGAGCATGATGTAATAATATCTACTGGATATTTCCAGTGCCATGTCTTCACCAGTTACGAAGGCCAAGAATATCAACACGATAGCGAACGACACTTACATTTTCCAGCTACTCGATATGCTTCTATATAGAAAATTATACAAAGTTTGGCTTAAAAAATAAATTATTTTAACCAGTTTGACTTTAGTGGTCCCCTAGCGCTAGGTAGTATGTAACTAACAATCGATGCTAATTATTAATACCCACAATTTGAGCCCAGTCGTCCAATTCCAAACTTGTACAAACTCTTAATATAGGTAACACCTACAAAATTTGTCTTATATTAACAAAATCTATTATTGTATATCTATAACGGTTCAAAAGTTAAAACTTACTTGGTTCTTCTCTGTGTTATATGATACAACATTTCTTTGTAGCTTTTGTTGGTGCAAAGTCATAGTAACTTAAAACGTCACATAAAAACTGAAGAAAAAATATTTTCCGGTTCCATTTCACTGATCCGGAAAAGATAGTTACTGATGCTTCGATTTTCCCTCTCTTTAAGCGAAAATAACAAAGAAATTTAAATTATTATTTTTTTAATTACGAGTACTTACTCATACGATACGAGTATCTCGCCAATCAGAGCACAAGAAATATTTTTCCAATATAATCTCTAAATTGATGTCACACGGTTTCTTTTCCGTGACTTTTTAATTGACTACCTACATGAAATCATGTAATATACATTTGCTATTTGCTTTCCACCTCAACACATTGAGAATATATCTTTTATCAGAATATATCTCATTATTTGCAACTTCAATCACAAAAAAAAAAAATCTTTTACATCTTTAGAACTCGACACATGGAAAATGTTCCAGATACGCCCCATCTGACCTGGCAAAATTTAATAACACTAAGTGTATAATACATCGTAGTATACCTGCAGCCACATACATTTACATAGGTTCAAATGAAAAAACGTAAATGACGTACTCAGGGAACAAGGAGGGGATGAGTTTTAAATTGATGAGATACACAATTTAAAAGGACATGTTCTAAACATGCGAAAAATTGCTCAATAATTTGGAGTAATTTTCTGCAATTTATTTCAGGCGGTCTGGTATATGAAACGCAACACAAGTTGCATAAGTTAGCAATTTATTTTCTTTGCCTATTAATGGGGTGGTATTTAAGCAATAGAATAAGAAGGAATCTCAAGGCAAATAAAAGCATGAGAGATTCATTTGCTAAATGCTTGCGGCGCCTTCAAATATTCTTTCTGATAACTTATGTTTTAATAATTTAAAAGATGTGTTTTGTTCAAGTTCAATGATCCAAAGATGTTTTTTGTTGGCAAGAACTCGTACACGTAAAACCTCTTGGGTGACTGTAAAAAGATGATTGATGAAACTTTGTATAAGACATATGTACAAGGATGATGAATCATAATAATGAGATTTTTTTCCTTAAGTAAGCGTTTTCAATGTCAATTCTGTTCTTTTCCTCTAGCTGAAATAGAATACATGGATTGAGTTAAATGAGCCGAGGCCAGGCGTATACTTCTGCACTGCATTGAATAATAGATAAAACTGATAATCTGCATTTGCTAAGCTAACTTTATTCTACATACGTTTTGCAAAATGTATTCAAATGTACAGGACTTAAGGTTATGTGACATTACCTATTCAATAGTTTGATGTAAAGACACTTATTTATAAAAAATGTTCTATAGTTTCATAAGTATATCAAGCGCCCATCTGTAAGCGAAACTACCTAGGACAACTTGGTGCAACTTTTCTTATGGAGGTTACTTCTATCTACTTTAGTACGCAGACACATTTTCATTGTTTTCACGTTCAAAGAACTACCAGACGTACACTTTTCTTTACTGCTTCTTTAGCGACAGGAATGAGATTGTACTCCATTGACAACGAGTTTAAATGGTCGGCACCCACTATATCGCTCCCAAATATTTGTCATCTGGTACGACAAAAGGAAATGTTCTGCCAAGTGATTGCTCTCATCTCTTTTCTAGTGAATACTCGTAGGACTCTAATTTGGAATACTGTCTGCGGCCAATGCTTGGTGGAGAGAATAAACAAGAGTTGCCTGCAATTCGGTATCCTGTTTCCACTGATATTTTTTCTTGATCGACTCATTTCTTAAGGTTCTTAATACTTCTAACGTCTACGCTCAGGCATAGGTTAGTATAGGTTAGGTTAAGGCTGTTGGAAAATAAAAACAACTTGCTTAGTCCTATTAGCCTATTGTGAGGATACATAGTTTTTCGGGGGTTCGGATCTAATTAAAACTTTATTTATTTGATTGAAACTCTTCAACAAAAATAAACAAAAATAAACTACGACCATAGTGATTGAACAGCACCATTTATTATGACGTTCACTTATGACTGACTGTGATCATATTACAAAATCAAACGTCTTTAAATGAGCTCTGCGTAATCAACAGTTAAGTGCATACACAATAGCGGCTCACAAAGTTAACACCGAAACATGCTTCCTCTACTTCTCGTAATTCACATTCAAATAATCAAAAAAAAGTTACAACTTCAGCAATAGATCAATATAATTGGCTTAATAATTTAAAAACTTATTTAAAGGAAGTATAATATATTGGCTTCAATTATATGTATATCGACATCTACAGAAATGGTTCCTATAAATTTTTTAATAAGTAAATCGATTTGGAGATCGGTAGGAACTGTGATTGACCGGATCATTCTTATCTGGTGGATGCACTGTGACAGATGTAGCAACATCTGCTTGTGCATAAGTATTATTTTTCGCGAAATGAGAGCTGTCGTCGGCAATTCTTTCTCCTGTATTTTTACGAACTTTTATGTCAAATGAATTCCTTCAATAAGTATTCGCCTTTTCGTTTTCTAAATGGTGTGATCTTGGGCTTTGAAGAATTTAGTTTCCTAAAGCGGTCACTTGGTTAAACAATGCCTGACGGCTTCGCTGGAGCTACAAACACATCGTTTTTAAGACATGGGTACATTGCCTATATCAGAAATATAATCCGATGATGAGTTTACTGCTTGGCCGTGGCTTCTCTGAAAACTAAAACGACGGGCCATGTTCCTCCGAAAATATGAAAATATCTAAGGGTTATCCTTGAAAGGGGGGGCGAACGTCGGTTTAATAGGTACAAAAAAGGGGAGAATCTCTCATAATTTCCTCTAGACTCAACTGGAAAATCATTTTCCTCACAACTGTATGTTGTATGATTTTGTTGAGAAGTCGAGAACAGGCTTGGAAAAATACTAAATCTTAACCCGCTTACTTTCAATAATATCCAAGCAGATAGGATGACAGCGGTCAATTCCCTGCTCAAAGTCATGTTTGACAATGAACGCTGCTGGGTTTTGTTTCCTCTTCCATTCTATGGACCATTATAGGCAATGAGCTATCAGATTGTAATTGCGCGATTTTCGAACTCCTGTTTAATGTTATTTAATTTGCACTAAATGCAAAAATTTAGTGGTTAATGTAATTTCCTTCATTAGACTGTTCATCTCTTAGGCAACTTCTTAATGCGGTCACTAAAAAAAACTGTTTGGCGTTGACGAAAAAAATACCCCAAGAACTGTTGTACCGCCATTTTCACCACCAGTGTTCCACAGAAATTGCCAATAGCATTCCACCCCTACTAACTTTTAACCGTAACACCCGTCTCGCTATACCCTCAAGCCCACTTTCGGACGTACTCTGAAATATCGTGATTCGTTCGTAAGCCGTACAACTCGCTTATGGAATGCCCTGCGGAGCTCTTTATTTCCTATTCACTATAACTTACAAACATTTAAAGCCAATGTACATCGGTATCTTTCTTTTTTCCCTCCCCAACTTCCCCTCGCCCACGCTATGTGCAAACATCTTAAAGGTATACAAAACCACTTGTGCGCACTCCAATTATAAAAAAAGAAAACAAAAAGAGGCTTTTGGACGTCATCTCGAGATCTAAAATTTTTTCTACAAACCTCGGAATAAATGAAGACTGAAGGTACTAAATCTGGAGAATAAGGTGGAGCACCATTTTTTACCAACCGAACTCATGTCATTGTGTACAGGTGATCCTAGAACATCCCTTCGATTAACTAGACCTAGCCGTTTCTGCTATAGTGCCGACTTTAATCCGCGCAGCTGTAACTTCTGTGGATTATTCCATCAGCATGCCACCATACAGACAGTAACAGCTTGAGCGGGTGAAGTCAATTTCTGAGACATTGTGCTGGTGCGTCTTCTGAACTAAGCCATTGGTGGTGACGTTTAAAATTATTGTAAAGAATGTGTTCTCCGCTAACGATCCAGTTCAAAAACAGCTCTTGATTGTGACGCGAGAGAAGCGCAAATGGAAGCTGCGATTCTTTGATGAAGATAATTTTGCGAAGGTGGTACCGATTTTCAAAACTTTATGATTTTTCCAATATTTTTGAGGTGTTAATGGATGTCAGATGGCTTGATCTTGAGGAAACTCAATACTATCGCAATATTGGGATTTCTTTCGACGGTGGACTTCTAGAGACTATCGTATAAGTATAATGAGGTTCATCCTTTAGGTCAAAATTGTCATTTCTAAGCTTAGCAAAGCAACGCAGATACTTAGATTCGTTGAGAATATCCACTCTTTCTCTAGTGGCTTCACTTACGAGTACATTCTGGTTTTTCCGGAACAAAAGCAATAAACCGTCCCAAATATGCTTTCCGATAAAAATACTTACCATACCACGAAATTGGCAGACTGGATGAATAATATATCCTAAATACCAATTTCAATAACGGCTTTAGCATTAAATTGTTTTTGTGGATTTTATTGTAATTGGAAAGTAACCCCCAGAAAAAACGCGCAACACATATATGCCATATGTATTACAACCTGATATTTGGAAGGGGGCATTGGTAGATATTCCTGTAAGAACTCATGCACTGTAACAATGTAAAGATGTTCTTCAACTTAACTTAGAGAAATAAAAGGAAATATTGAATTCCATTTACCGCTCCACTTACTCTCTTGGGAATCATACAAAACGGATATATGTAGTGGCAAGTAGAGAGTTGACGCAGTGAATAGCGCTTACATATAACTATTTATTACACATCGATTACAAACTCACACTTCTATTCATTAGCATTGCCAAAGGAGATATTATCGCTTTTACCACTGTATAAATAACAGGTGCACTGGACTGTTTAATTCAATTCATTAGCAACATTTGCTGAGGGTAATACAATCGGATACACACAGAAAGTCAGAAAAAAGTTAAAGCTTTCAATCCTTGTCCAGTAAAGATACTATAAATATTTCCAAATGAGTCCGATATGTCGGCAAATTTACCTCAGTTTGTTCATGAACTTAAAAAAAGAAATATGCGTAAATGTATAGTTTTATGTAAAACCGGAAGTAATAAAATCCTTCCTTCGCATAATTAACTAATTCGTTATCTAATCGTCAAAATTGTGTCCTGTTAGCTCTTTTGAAACTGCTTTTTTCTTGAAATGGTGGATTACTGTGTTCCATAAGAACTGAATGTCGCTATGCCTTGAGATTCTCATTTATTTTTCGACGGAGGTATCACATAAAGCAGTAAAAGTTTTGAGCGGTCCAAAGACTCGAGTATTGGTTCTACGTCCTTTGTGCTGCAGTATAGTGGAATAGGTCAACCGAACGCTGTCAAATCAAAGAATGCCACGTAGTAGCTACATTAACAGTGTAGTAGAACGGGCAGCAATCGGATTCTTATAAGATAAATGTAGTTGCAAAAAATAAATACACCAGAGCCACGATAATCCGAACACCCAAGATTTATACCCTATTCGGACTAGATAATCGTTCGAATTATAGAATGCAGACATTTTGAAGGTATTTTTCGAAACAAAACAAAGTTTTTCGTAATTTAAAATATATACTAATAATGTAAAAAATGTTATATACATATGTAAACATATTAGAGTGTAATGCAATTTATGTAGTTACGCTTTTTTAAAAAATTCCAGTATACATATGTATTTCTTTGACGAGTAATACAGTACTGTGCAAAACCTAAGCAACCATCTGGAGTCAGCATTTCATAGCAAATCTTATCAACTTTCTACTCCACCAAATAAAAAGAAATGGATATATAATGATGTGTATTTTGAAACTCACAACTTTTTATAAAAGTAATAATACTTCAGATTAAAAAAAAAACGCAAAAACCAACAAAGTAGCCAAATTGAGCTGTGCAAAACCTAAGCAACCTTTTTAATATTTCGTGTAATATCCTTTATTTTGGATAACAGAGGTGCAACGACGAGGCATAGAAGTAATTAACTTTGAAAGTGTATCCTAGGATACATTTTCCCACTCAACTTTCAAAGCATTGAATAGATGAGACCTGTTGGAAAAGTGTTTTCCAGCGACACGGCTTTTAAGGATACCAAACTGGTTTTCGATGGGATTCAAGTCGGCTGATTGGTCCGGCCATTCAGGGACTTGAATCCCACTATCCGCTAATCACTCCTTTACCAACTTCGATGTGTGTTTCGGATCGTTATCCTGTTGAAACACCTAACGAAGTGGCATTTCCCACTCCGCATGGGGTGGCATTACCGATTCTAGAATGGATTTATATTTGAATCGGTCAATGATTCCGTCTATTTCGTAGAATGGACCTACACCTCCTGCCGAAAAACAGGTCCACACCGTCACACTACCCCCACCATGCTTTACAGTGGGCGTGCAGAATCCAGGATTGAGTCGCTGTCCTTTACGATGTCTCACATAACATATCCCATCAGAATTAGTTAAATTAAATTTTGACTCGTCGCTGAAAAGAACTGTTTTTCATTTTTCAGGAGACCAGTGGTAGTATTTTCTTGTAAAATTTAGCCTAATATGAAAAAAGATTTTAGTTTGAATTATGTTTAAAGAATTTAATTGCACTACCTCCTCCTTAAACGTCTTTTTGTGAGCATCGATTTTTTGCGCGGCCTGTAACTTCGAAGACTATTTTCAATTGCAAGTACGTCTTCGCACCATGCTAGCATCAATGTTAAAATCAAATAATTTTACGACTTCATTCGAACTTATGAACGGTTGTTTTTTAATTATACTATAAATATTTCTATCAGTTCGACATGCTGTCTTACGCGGCCTACCACCGACATTTTGACTTTCAATGACTCCTGTTGCATTATGTTTTTTTATTAAACGTGAAATAATCGATTTATTAATATTATAACGTTTAGCTAATGGTGCCTGAGTATCTCCAGACTTAAATTCATCAATAATTTTTAGTTTAAGAGGAGAAAAGTAACTTTGTCGCGACATTATTAAAAAATATCAATTATGAGACTAACTTAAAAGAAAACTGATCAAAGACAATCACTCAAGATCAAAGACAAAGAGCTTACAACATTTCATGTATAACCGGACTGGAAAAGTACTGTTAGCTATTTTTTTTACAGTGGGTTGCAAAGTTGCTTAGGTTTTGCACAGCTCAATTTGGCTACTTTGTTGGTTTTTGCGTTTTTTTTTAATTTGAAGTATTATTACTTTTATAAAAAGTTGTAAGTTTCAAAATACACTCTATTACACATTATTATATATCCATTTCTCTTTATTTTGTGGAGTAGAAAGTTGAAAAGATTTGCTATGAGATGCTGACTCCAGATGGTTGCTTATGTTTTGCACAGTACTGTATTTAGCGACATAGAAAACGCTTTATCCCCTATTTTACGTAATAACATTTTTTTTGGAATCGAAATATCGACTTCATCCCATTCTAAGCAAATATTTAAGCAGACACCGCTTGAGTATGTGGAATCCTTGCAACGGGTTCCGATGACTTCAATGCATCTTCGCTTTCGAAAATCATCTACATCTTGGCTAGACATTTCCTCTGATTCGAATAACAACAAGCCACAGTGGCTTCCAAGACTTTTTAATCAAATTTGAAGACAATTGATGCCAACTTTGAGCCAATGAAAACACTGCATCTTTCATTGTGGTCTTTTTAAGCAGTTGATATACTGCGCATTCTGGATAAACTTCTTGTTGCCCAAAAATTTGCAATACTAGTTTTTTCTTGAATGTCACTTTAATGTTTTGAATCACATTTTGGTCCATGATAAGAGCTATGCAATTAGGTGGCACGTATAAAACAGTGAAATTTTCGTCGATTAATTGCAGATCTTCTTCAAGTGGATGCGCTGGTGCAGTATCAAGAAGTAAATGTGCTTTTAGTGTTAGGTTCTTTTTTTCAATAAAAATTTCATTACTTCGAGAATGAAATGTCCTTTTAGCCACTCTAAAAATATTGGCCTTGTAACCCAAACATTTTTTTGACCTGTGTAATGGACTGGTAACGTTTGGCTGTTGCAAATGCACGTGGCCATTGTGCTTTGCCAACAACCAGCAAAGGCAGTTTGTGCGTTCCGGTTCTGTTTGCGCATGGCATAAATGTGATCTTCTCCTTCGATACTTTGGAACCTGGGGCACTACTCTCTGACCCAGACGCCAGCGTTTTGTCTGGTATCATTTTCCAGTGTAAGCCTGATTCATCAACATTATAGATTTGATCGGCATTCAGATATTTTTCTCTACAAACGTCCATTCATTTTTCCTGGAATGGCTTCACGGCTGCTTCATTATTCGACAATTTCTCACTGGTTGGTTATAGTTGGCGTATACTATGTCTTTTTTTAAAATTGTTTAACCACCCTCTACTGGCAACAAACTTTCTTTTGTCAAGTCTTTCTTGAAAAAATTTGGTCTTTTCCATCAATACTTCACCTGACAAGGGGACGTTCTTCTTTCGCTGTGCTAAAAACCAAGTAAGGTTTTTTAAGGTTTTTCTGGTGCGTGGACCCTTTTCTGTGTTTATTACAAATGATTTTGTTTTTTCCTCCTTGCTTTTAATGTCAAAAATAGTGGTTTTTCCAAGGTTATACTGGATTGCAAGAACTGATAACGGGATACCTTGCTTAATCTTGCCCAAAATCTCGCACTTTTGTGATATTGTTAATGTGATATGTTTCATTTTCTTCGATGTTGACTTTATAATTTAAAAGCACACGAAATGGTGGAAGAAACACCACGCAACAGTGTTCAATAGAACAAAATTGCGCGACAAACCGACTGTAAAAAATGTGAGCCCCATTCAATAAATAAAACAGTATTTACTGACTTGACTTTGAAAGACAATTGGTAACTAATGACTTATGACTTAAGATCCTCCCTATTTATAGTCATCTCGTTGCAGCTCTCCACCCTGAAGATACGCAGTTACGCCTACGCAGTTAGCCTGTGGTCATCCCTTTGGCCTACTGCGCAACCAAAAATTTACGACCCACCCATGGTTGTTGACGACGACGATTGACAGCTAAAAGGTTGTAATGGTCCTGGATTGAGATGTCATCTTGCGTGATTTATGATCCAAATATTTGTATCTGCATATTATTGTGATTGTTGATGTGAAGTCAACATTTTCCGGTACATCTGTTTACTCTGCTCTTCAACTTAAAGTTACTGCAAAATAGATAGAAAGAAATACGTTGCAGCTCATGTGCACCGGGCCTAAGGGAACAATGACAATAAACGCAAGTTAAATCAATTACTGAGGCGTTCTGATTAGCGAGTGTTAGGATTATCGAGGCCCTGCTGTTATTTTATTTATGTTACACTTTTATAAAAAGAACTAAAAATCATAATTATCTGTTTATTGAAAAATCATTTCCAAGATACTATAATATTTTTTTTCTTTCCTTTTCAGGTATATATAAATCCACATACGAACTATATAACTACCTATACATATATCGGTAAATACTATTCATTTCATAATTACGCTTGAACAAATTCTTTAAGTGCTTGGTTGGGTACGCAGCGTTTGATTTAAAATACGTAACAATTATCTACTCAGTTGATCTGGTTAAGGCTCTTTTTAGCATCTGCTTTTAGCCGGCAATGGGCGTTTTCGGTACCTGCCACATCTTTTTCAGTTTGGAATGCTGGGGCTACGATCTACGATTTTGCTGTCGCCTCTCAGCAAAAAGCCTTTACTTAGAAATTCGGGACTTTTAATTTTCCTCCTAAAAATTCTTTCTTTATTTTTTATTTGGTAGCGTAACTTATCGTTATTGTTTTAAATATGTACTTTCCTTGTTTTTTTGCCAATTTTGTTGAGATCCTACCACAGCATTTTCCAATTCATACGAATAAATTTCCAAAACTTATTCAAATTGGCTGAAGCAAAGCAGACCTGCTATACGGTAAGTTGCGACTAACGTTTTTCAAGCAAGATTGAGACAGATATTGCCAGATATGTAGTCACTTAAGTCAGCAGCCTTACCTTATTCGCTGACGATTTTAAAAATTATTATAGATAATTAAATTATTGTGGATTAGAATTTTTTTTACAAATTCCTCCGCTTTTTCGACTTTCCTCGACAAATTTGACACATCGTAAAATTTTGAAATAAGCCTGGCGTTGACGCTAAATAGTATTCCCTTTCGAATAAGATACTCCTTTACATGGATAACCTATTACTACTCGTAAATGTTTGTTTACGTATTGGACTAACAAAGTAAACATTGGGTTCTACCACGTGAAATGTCCGTAAATTTTCATTCAATCAAAATAGGATCCGTTGACATCTATGACATTCTTCAAACGTGATACAAGGTCAAATATTTCTTTTTCGTAGAAGTGCTGACTCTTTGAGGCAATGAAATCTTCAAAGGCTTTTATGACTTCTGCTCGGTTCCGGAAAATGAATCCAGATTGCGGAAAAAAAGGTAATCCGTTGGGGAAATATGAGGCGATTGCGGTATATGCGGAAGAATTTCAAATCCCAGCTGCAACAGTTTTTGCATCGTTACTTGTGAGGTATTGGGTCTAGCATTGTCATACAAAAGGATCGGGCTGTGCCTATTGACCAACGCAGGTTGCTTTTCAGCCAATTTGACATGCAATATGTCGATTTCCTCACAATATTTGATAGCGTTTATCGTTCTCCTGGTTGAAGAAATGAAAAGTAGATTGGTCCCTTCGATAACCATCAAATCGTCGCCATAACCATAAAATTATCTGTTTTGGGTGGTGTTTTGGTGTGGATTTAGCAACAAGGCGCTCTATTTTGAATCATCTCACATTTGTCAGATCTAATTTCTTTCCTTCGGCCTTTTCTACGAACCTCAGCTAGACCCTGAGCCTTTTTGGACCTGATTTTCTGATTATCTTCGTTGAATATGCAAAACCAGCTGATTCATTAATGCTGAAGTTGTTCCACTACCGATGTCTTAATAAAGTGACCTTCGTGACTGCGGATATTTAGTCACGTTTGGTGATACCCCTCTGATAATTCTGGCATTTCAATATTGTATGCATATGCCAAAGTTAGACGAACAACTATCCTGTACAACAAACCATCAAGTTCTGCTGACATTTTTCTTACGCAAAATACTGCCACACTACCATAACTACATACATTTGTTATATGTGCTACTCTTATTCATATGAGTGGTTCTAGGTCAGTACGACTGATTCGTAACGTAATATCTTGTAGGGCTCTTATGATACAATTATCAAAGTCTTTCAGCCTGATCTATTGTTGCTTTTAATAGCCATATAATCCAACAGTGCTCTCTAGTTAGCGCGGTCTCTGGCTAACGACCTCCAGTTGTGTACTGCAAGTTGGTAATCCCCTTTCACTTGTGAGAGCCACCTAAGGAAAAGTCTTCCTCTACTGGGTTGTCCCTCTGGGATGAGATCAAAGACTGTTCGCGTTGGAGCGTGGGTGTTCGTTCGCTCTCTATGTCCTTATCATCTTGGCGACTTGTTTGCATTTTCTACCAGGTAAATGTCATTGTTGAAATCGAGAAGTTCGCAGTTTAATTTCCTGATTTAAACCCCTTCAATGCAAAAGAGACCAACAATTACTCGAAGAGTTTTGCGTTCAAAGCGACTAATTACAATATATCTTTTCCCACCTTCTAGAATGTATAAAGTTATATGAAAGCTATTTCATCACAAGGCTTTATTACCCATTTACTTTATTAGCCCAAAGAAAACACGATTGGCAAGAGTAACTCTCGCTTGATTTCTAATGGAGATAACATTATCAGACTGATTTACTGGCCCCAGGTATACATGGTTTTTGGTTATATCAAAGTTATAGCTGTGCATTGTAATATTCTAATTCATCGACCTTGTGTGTAATTTTGCAAAATTACTCTAATATGATGTTGAAAAATTTCATGAGAGCGCACCACCTTGCTAAATCCTTTTCTGACATCAGAGGTCTCGGATTGATTGTTTCCGACCTTTACGAGCGTTCGCCACCATCATTCTGTACATTCAGATAAGTTTGGTAGTTATGCCAAGCCTAGACAAGGTTCCGTGTGGCTCGTCTTTATAGACGCTGTCATATGTAGTGGTGTTGCGTACCGATTTGGACTTTTTTTTTCAGTATCTGGAATAGTGTAATTATTTGTTTGATTCTGGACTTCAGGCGCCTGAAACCTCACTGATAGGGGCCAAACATATCGATGAAAAATAACTTTAAGCGTTCACACAAGATGGCCGATAAGATCCGATATGCGATATTAACGAGTCCGCTGCCTCAATAATGGACGCCTCTAAGAGGGTCTCCCTTTCTAAAGATCGAGAACGGCGCGAAGCCTAGGTTCCTTTCTTCAAGAATATTTTTTGCTAAACAAGTCAGCTCCCACTGCCATAGCTCAGCAGGTAGGGCGTCCAGTCCAACAGACTTGTTGTTCTTAAGCTTAGATATTCCTATACTTAATTCATTTAGTCTGGTGGATGACTTTCACCATCTAATTTGAATCATTTGAACTGGGACCATAATTTTGTCTTACCCTTGCCGTTAAACAGAAGAGGTTTTTTAATATTATTAGTACCGACTGTAATTTTACTACTTTGTTTAATTGTCCATATCTACAGGCCTCTGTGCGAGTCTTTTTGCCTTAACACGGTCTTTTTACTCGGTGGTAAAAATTTAGAACATTGTTCTTACAGTGGCGTCTCTCCTTGTTTTCTCTTCCGCGTCCTTTTTCTCTAGGGTCCACTCTAGTTCTTCTATGCAATGCCGGCTCCTTACGCGTTCTTGTCTACATTCCTCGTGAAGCCGTGAGTGGTGTATTTGTGGTTGGGTGAAACGCTGGACATCAGTGGCGGTGTTTCTGATGGGTTCCCTGCAGCTAGTCTTCAGCACTTGAAATTGGTTGCTTAGATTCAAAAGATGTCAAAAGATTCAGGAATACGCTATCGGCAAAGACACTGGCGGTTCGTTACTATTGGAGCCGTCCAACTTTAAACTCTTCTGAGAATATATCTTCGTTGTATATCCATACACGTACTTCGGCAGGTAGTGGTCCGAGTATTTGTTCTCGCTCGAAACGTTTTGACATCCTTAATACTGTGTCTTGCTTCGATGGGAACTCGATCAATTGGGTTGGCGTTTGATGATCAGATGACCGCCATATTAAGGTATATGTCGCAGTTTTTAGTTTTTCTTCTGCCCTGCACATCCTAGCGTACTTCTTCATTGGTCGTTATATCTGCCTAATACCCGTCGATGGCCTTCGTTAGTTGTTCGGCTGCAGGAGGTCGGTTCCAGGTTCGAACATTCTATATGCAGGTTGTCCCTTTTTCATTTTACAGGGTTATCAAGAGTATACACATCCTTATTAGAAGCTTCTAGTTACTTCGCAACAGCGATCTTTAACGTAACTAGGCTGAGTAGCTAATCCCATTTATTGACTTCTTCGACGGAAGAGGCCGGATTACGCCGGAGTCAGTTAAGTAGCTGTTGATCCATGTAGGGTTCATCTGCCACCATCTCTGTTTCAGCACCATGAATAGTCCTGAAAATCATTTTTGACCTCATCTTTAATACGTTAAATTAGGTCATATAAGATATCTGCCTTACTGACTTTTGGAACCACTGTTGATTTTGTACTGACGTACGTTCTCCTTTTCTTTGACGTTTAACTAAATATCACATAACATTCATATTTACAAACTCGTATATCAGCTATACTTTTTGGAACTTTAATGCTGCGCAAACGCTGCATGCAGATTGATAGAAATATTAATTATTTTATTATATGGTGGATTTAATTCTATAAAATAATGCTTTCTTCCAATAAAGCAGCGCACATGGATTTTGCTTTTTCTGTTGGATCGCTGTCGCTCTCTGACGGGAAGTGTGGATTCGGTGCTTTTCAGCACAAATTTGTCCTTTTATTATTCCAGAAGCAAGTTACGATTTTCAACTGCACAACCTTTCACTGAATTCTCATTCCTGACAGCTCAGAATAAAGCTGTTGAAAGTCAGATTTCGAGACAAGTTTTTTTGCGATTTCCCTATTCTTTTCTTGCAGAATCTCCCTCAGCTTGTCAATGGTGATGCCAGTTACAGTTTCCAATATCATATCGTTGGAGTTTTTACTAGATCGCCGCTTCTCTCTATTAAAATGATCTGGTCATGTTTCTTGAAGTACCTTTTTGCTCATTTCGTGAAGTGAACTAACTTGTGGGATTTCGACTTCAGTTTGGCGCTTATAATGCTAGGACTTACTCAGATTTACATTTGGCTTGTGTAGCTTGGATTCTTAAATTGCACTTATAGACAAAATTGTTCAATTATTTCCACTTTTTCCTATTTTTCTTCCAATTGTTCCTCGGCACACTTCTATAAAACAACTTCACTATGACATAACAGTGTTTCCAACCTTTGTTCGACCTCTGTTCTAGCTGTCTTGGTTTGAGTTTTTCACCATACATCCAGAAACGTAAAATGTAAAAATATAAAGAAATAAAATTTGCAACGTCCAAAAGCTTCTTGCTATGAAAAAGTTTTTCATCCTTATTTCATTCGGAATTGACAAAAAACGTAGCTCCCTTTGACACTATAATCGATTCAGAGAGTAGAGAGGTTATGCATTGCCAAACATGTTGAACGAATGTTGAACCATCAATTTACTTTTTTTTACCTTAGCCTCAATAACCGTTTACCATATCGCACAAAGTAGTGGTTTATCATGTTTGCGTTTGCTCCGAGCTTTGCTTTATAAATGGCTTAATGAAAATTTTTCGTAGTAAAGTGTTTTTCAAATAGTTAACAAATGATATTACTTTGCTATCTTAGGTTACTGTATATAGAAAGTTTGATATATAGAGTGTCATATGGAATAAGAATATGGATTTTGGAAACTATTGCATATTCGGACCAAGATGGCAGCAACTCCTTTCCTAATTCTCTTTCTCTCGAGAGTTTTATGTAACCAAAGTTTTTCCCACTTCGTTCAAAAATAGTAAAATACTCGTACACATCTCCCTAGTTAGTTTTTATTTGCTGTAAGGAATTCCGCGAAGGTTTTGTTCATTTTCTAACACACATTTGAATTCTTCGTCATCATCGGGGAATACTAGTATGTGTTTGCCAAATGGTTTTAAAATGAATAAGGTGTTGCTCTCTACAGGATTTACTTTTATTCAAGCATACTTCCGTATTCATATCATGCTTATTTAGTCGCCAACATCAATGTTACTTTAACCCTTTCGTCACGGCTGGCACATTTAAGTTCCACAAAATGTAAAAGCACCCCTAATGACATAAATTCTAAATATGTAAGTACTTTTGGTTTGAAAATGAACCACGACATTTGTACAACGGTATTTAATTTAGTTCGCAGCCGATCGATAATTTCACGTGTCTAGAAATGCACGTTTTCATGCGTAGTTTGGCTGTAGATCGTGTATTTGCTAAAAACTCCAGCACAAAATTGTAGGAATTGGTTACAGATTATTTATAAGGAACATCTATGTTATATTTATTTTATGTTATCTGCAAATTTGTCTCATCGGTGCAGAAGCGCACCACCCGTCTTTTTTAGTGGTACAAATTTGCACCAACAGTCCTGTAGGTCTGTGGGTATGATTTTTATTACATAGTGAATTTCGTGTTTTATGCAGAAAATGGCTCTTCCCTTGAAACAAAGAACATGGCGAAATCAGCAAACGCTAGTATAAGCCATGACAGTGATGACGACTTTCTAGCAGCGACGAAGACTACGTGACCTATAATTTAGAGAAAAAATTATTTGAAGGATCTGAAGACAGCGGAGTCTAGTCCCGACGAAGATTCTAGTGAAGAAGGACCGAGTAACCATGTTTCAGGAAGTTCAGACTGACAATTAGGGAGATGATAGAGTCGTCATATAGTCACTAGTTGCAGAAATGTTCATCCCTAAATAAATGGTGAGTGATTCTTACTTTTGTAAGACAGGATTAGAGCTGCATGGCAACCTATCCAGAATGAATATTTTCCACAAGAAGCTACGGCGATCCGTTTATATTTATATTGCGCAATGTACAAATGAAAGGTTGGATATATATGAGAAGTCTTAGAAGAAAGTGGCAAAAATCAAAAGAACAAACGCTGGTGACAAAGAAGTAATTATCGGATGCATATTCATCATGTGTTATAATCGATTACCGCGCTTGAAAGAATATTTTTCTACTCATCCCTCTTTGGATAATTAGTCTATAAAGTCAGCAATATAACGGGATAAATTCATGCTGATAACTTCAAAAATGTATTTTTCACCCCCTGAAAAGCCTTCAATAAGTGCTAAGACTTATTATGTAGAAGACCTAGTTGAATGTCTAAAACAAAACATTTCAAAAGTGCAGAGAAGAGAGCAACTATCCAAGCATAGATGAATTTATAATTAAATTCAAAGGGCGCAGCATCATGAAGCAATATATTCCTATGTAACCAGTGAAACTTGACATCGAAATGTGGTTAAGGTGCGATGCTCTTTCGGGTTATACTTATGACTTTGCTATTTATAGTGAAAAAGAGACTGAACAACGTAAACGAGTTGTTCAAAAGCTAGCCATGTCAACAACTAAAAAGGACGTCACTTTATGTTTCGATCGCTTTTTTAGTTCAGTAAATTTGTGAAACTCTTTGGATTCTCTGCCGTTAGAACAGTGATGGCCAATGGAAAAAATATTCCAAAATTTGAAAAAAAACCACAACATGGTGAAGCTGAGCTCAAATACACCTCTGCTGGTATATTGTGCATAAAACGGTAAGATACAAAGGAAGTATTAGAGTTTATAATATTGTCATAAGCCAATATGTGCTACCGTGACAAAAAAAACTGAGCCCTGTGATAGATATGGGTCAAACACAAACATAAACACAAATAAAATTGTCAAATGGAAAAACAAATATTGACAAATTATCGCGGGATCGATAATGTAACTCGTCCGAATTTTACGGTGATGAACTCTAGACCTATACACATACGGGGTAGGTTAAGATCTTTACACATATCGGACAAACAGAGGCCAAACTATTGGGATCGACGACGAATTGATAATAACGGATCTTCTGCTACTTTTATGCTCACGGCGGCTCCATTTTTTTGTGTACGCACATGACGTTAACGCGTTTACGGGTTTTACATCCTGTAGAGCGTATGTAGTACGAAATTAATCCACAACACGACGAATAGCGAGCTCAGTTGGTATACTAAGAGGAGCAACAAAATCGGGTAATCCCCAAAATGTTTGAACAAATCTGCGAAATTTGAAATTTTTGACACAATGTAATAGTGCAAAATGTGTTCGCTCAGATATTATTATCAAAGAAATGTGATCAACTATTTGATTTGACGCGGTAATATGATATAAGTATATGAAATAAGTAACGAGCTTATAGGAATGAAAGCAACATGATGCAACATTCAAACCCAGATGTGTTCAAACATGGACAATCATATTTTACCTGCACGTTGTTGGTTAAGTGCCCTAGGAGATTATGAGATTCTTAACATTACAACTCACAAACTTTAATGTTATTCAGGAAAAGTCCGATATCAATGTAATAAAAGTGTCATTAAAATGGTTTAAGGTTATTTACGCAAAAGTAGACTATGAGTGCATTTCTGCTGGTGCAGTTAGAAATCAGAGACTTTTCAAAACAATTTTAATGCAGGTACTAATCGTCACTGAAATTAAAATCATCTGACGGTCCACAAGGGCAAGCCTCCAGAATATTCAGCTGTCCGAATCTTCTATGATGAATCGTTTCAGATTATTACATTGACTTGAATTGAAAGTCAATGTCAACACTTAATTGAAACTCAACGTTGGATGGGTACAATAATATTACAGACTACAAAGAATTAATATCACGGGAAGCCCGATAGCTACTCAAAAGGAAAAGAATTGGCATGAGAGACACGCTATCGACGATTTTTTTTTTAACTTAACTTCAGGCACAAGAGAATGTACTCTTACAATGCTGAAGCATGTGATAAGTTTTTTTTAGAAAATAGCCTAGAGAGAAAAGTAACCTGTAATCGGGGGACTAAACTATTAGTGTAATTGGTCCTGTTACAATATTATTGCATAAGACAGCAACGGGGAATTCTCCAAAATGAAAAGTGGAGGATAAGTGGGTAGACTCAAGTGGTAGTGTATTGGCTTCCAAATCGCTCGGTTCGGCGTTCAATTCCAACTGCGGCTGAAACCCATTCTCTTTTTCAAGTAACTAAAATCACTTCAGATTAATGGTTTCAAGTTAATTTATACTAATAATTTAGTCTCTCATTAAATGTTCAATGCCATAAATAGAACGAAATAACTACTGAGCTGGAACCTCTTCCTCACTCTCCTCCATCCAATTTTCCAAAAAACTTAATACGTGCTCCAGCATTTTAGGAGCAGTAACATACTCTCTGAAACAGCAATATTTAGATATCAACAAATCGTCATCATCATAATAAAATATTCAATAACATTCCCTTCATTCGAGTTCATCTCTATTTCACTTAAACTCAGTTTTTACTCAATTATTCATTTCTGTCATTACTCGTATTGTTATCATTTTGCTCTAATCACTTTATTTAAATTCTTTTGTTATACTAAACATTCATTCGCTGTTAAACTGCCAACGGGATCCGTAGGCCAAACAAAACATAACTTCTTGCTTGATCCTTTTGTTCTATTTACTCGTAGTAGATTAATAAAGTAATTTTATAACGTGAATTAAATTGTGAATAGTTTGCTTTTAATCGCATGACAGTGCACATAATCACCAGCTAAATATCAGACACTTACCATTATCACATCACAGCACCTGAAGACTTTGGATAAGTATAAAATCATTCATTCCAACAACCATACACATTTAACATACAGACTAAACAAATTTCAACCATAAAATATATTATACTTTCGTTCACAAACAAGCAATGTCCAATGCGTAGTTCTGCTGTTAGCTAAACCAATACCCATAGAAGAAGCCGACTCTCTGCGACCTGTATATGAACTGCTCTATTCTGAGCCCCATCCAGTCAAATCGCCCGCGATTATAATAAGACCCTTCCCAAAATCGTCAATTGTAACAAATTTTATCAGATCATTTCGCTGCTTTGGATACAGCGCTAGGTGGTATATGAAAGCTATATATGTTAATATTGTTTCGCTTTAGGCGGTTCTTACGCAATTGGTTTATTAAAGATCGAAATTAATATGTAACAGTTTGAAGCAATAAAAGCAGCGCTAATACTAATAACTTGAGCGTACCTCAAGGATCTGTCCTTGGGCCAATTTTGTTTCTCATATAATGGGTGTTTTTTTTAGAAGTTTAGTTTTTAAAGTGGCAACACTGTTTCTGCAGATTCTAATTTTGACAGACGAGAGTTGAATTATGGTTAGTACGTTTTGCCATTTTACGACGAATAGATTAACGCCAGAATAACACATGCCAATTCTGCAAACTTATTTTGCAAACCATGGTTCAGTTCGCCAAACTTATCGCGCGCTACGTAAATTTTACCGGCGAAATAATCGTCCATCTGAGCAAGTTATTCGGAACATGGTGAATCGTTTTCGCACCACTTTTGTGGATAATACCCATCCCCAAAGACGACAAACAGTGCGAACAGAAGAGTTATTGCCGTTGTAGAGCGCAGTGTTGAAGAGAATCCGAATGGTCCGATTCGCCATCGTGCACAGCAATTGAAGCTATGCGCATCCACTTTGTGGAAGATTTTACGGAAAGATCTTGGCTTAAAAGCTAATAAGATCCAGATTGTGCAAGAGTTTTAACCGCGTGGCCATTATACGCATCGTAGGTTCGGTGAATGGGCCGAAAACATGATTCCGCTTGATCCTTATTTCCAATGCAGAATTTTGTTCTCCGATGAGACCTATTTTTGGTTAAACGGAAATGTAAACCAGAAGCCTTTGTCGAGACGCCCTTATAATCAATAAAATTCACTGTTTGATGTGCTTTATGGGCTAGTGGAATCATCGGCCCATATTTCTTTAAGGACGATGCCGGCCAGAATGTTACCGTCAATGGGGAGCGCTATAGAAACATGATTTCTGATTCTTCGTCCCTCAGTTGAATGGCATTGACATGATAGAGCTTTGGTTTCAACAAGATGGCGCAACTTGCCACACGGTACCCGACATCATCAATTTATTGCGGGAAACATTTGCCGAATGCATAATTTCGCGTAATAGACCTGTGAACTGGCCTCCACGATCTTGTGATCTCAGACCTTTAAATTACGAGGGTTGTCTGAAAAGTTTCCGCAACATAATGATAGCGGCGCTCGTCAATAAAAGCTAGTGAATGCTAGTTGTGCATCTTTTGACAGTTACCTACCGAAGTTTCAGTCATTTTGGACTCGCAATTTTTAGTTGACAGTCGTTTGAGTGAGTCGATGTGAGTGTTTTTTGTGAAAATGGAAAAAATTGAGTATCGAGCTGTTATTAAATTCTTCTTTTTGAAAGGCAATACGCCTACACAAACCAAAAATGAGTTGGTTTCTGTATATTGGGACTCTGCACAATCATTTACCACAGTGAAATTTTTGGGCGGCTGAATTTAAACGTGGCCGTAAGAACTTGGGAGATGATGAACGTTCGGGACGTCCAAAAACTGCAACCACTTACGATAACATTGCTAAAGTTCACCAAATGGTACATTAGACCAAAAACCTGTTCAAATGAACATTTCCAACGCTCTGTTGGCACAGTTTAGGCGCAATAAATCCAAGTTTTGGCGCCGATTAA
This sequence comes from Volucella zonaria, assembly GCA_963966105.1. Taxonomy (NCBI): domain Eukaryota; kingdom Metazoa; phylum Arthropoda; class Insecta; order Diptera; family Syrphidae; genus Volucella; species Volucella zonaria. The sequence goes on along the minus strand of OZ014533.1, from coordinate 56,667,752 downwards.
TTACTGTAGATGAAACTTGGATACACCATTATGCGCCCCAAACAAAAATTCAGCCAAAACAGTGGACTGCAAAGGACGAGCCGGCTCCAAAAAAAGCAGAAACTGTTTTTTCGGCTGGGAAAACGATGGCGACTGTTTTTTGGGGTAGTAAAGGAGTTATCTTAATCGATTATCTTCAAAAAGGAAAACCCATTACAGGAGCATACTACGCATCATTACATGCCAAGCTGAAGGCAGAAAGTGCGGAAAAACGGCCACATTTGCAGAAAAAGAAAATCCTGTTTCACCAAAACAAAACCCCGTCTCACGCTGCCCCAAGCGACTTCTTTTTGTTCCCTCATCTAAAAACTGCGCTCGGAGGACAGAGATTTTCATCAAATGGGGAGGCAATCACCTTCGTGAACAATTATTTTGCAGAGAAAAACGCCAAGTACTATTTGGACGGGTTAGAGAGATGGGAGTATCGCTGGGAGAAGTGTGTAGAGCTAAAGGAGACTATGTAGAAAAATAAAAAAAATGTTGAGAAAAAATGTCTTGTATCATTGTTCGGAAACTTTTCAGACATTGGACTATTTGAAAGGCAACATACGACGTGTTATTCCTGATATACGGCCCAGTTGCTCGATAAAGTTGTCGAAAATTGAATTTCACGATTGCGGTTCATTCGAGCGCGCATATGCCTAATATTATCTATTAACTAAAGCTAATGTCATAGGCAATAACATTCATTTCCCTTATTGGGTGTAAGTACAGCTTTTGCGGATGACCTTGGGATTTGATACAGTTTAGTTCAGTGCACTGGACTTAATTTCCGCTATTGTTGGTTAATATTTTACAGTCTTACGGAGCCGGAGCCTCCCTAGACATAGTACCTATTTCACCTGCCCTACAGTCAGTGCAGCCTGCATTGGAACCAAACTCGTGATAGAAATAGCTGCTGTAGTGCAAACTGCTTCAAAACCGAATTCGTGGATATTTTAAAATAAATTTAAAAAAGAATTTATCGCTGCCGCCTTTATAAGTATTCCTCCTTAAAGAATATGACAATAGTTTACGATGTTTCGAATCAAAATTACAATATGGTATAAGCAGTTTGGGCGGGACCTATTACAGCAAATTGCAACCACATTGTAAAATTAAATTATATGCCATCAGAGGAGTTTATAACACTCATGTACACACTATGGGTCTTTTCAAGTTCATACAAATTCTTCCCTTGCGTCATTTGTTTTATTTTAAAGCCTTAAAAGTATTTTTTTATGAGCCGTGGGTATCTACAAAGTCCCATTTCCGACATCCGGCGCTTAAGTAGCTAAGCAATGTTGTCAATGTTCCTATTTTTCGCACTACATGCTACAGCAGCTCCTACTCAATTGTATCATGCAAACTTTTTAACGCTCTTCCTTTCGAAATTCGCTGAGTAAGAAATTCGTGTGTGTTTAAAAAGTAATAAAAATGTGGCTTCTTGACTTTAATCACCAGCAAACTAAAGTTTTGTTTAATTATGTAGCTTAAGAGCATTAAAATGGTTTATTGATTTGTTAATCTAATTTGTTTTGCTTGCCCTTTGAAATTATTTTTGTTGTAACCTTGTTATTTAATTTTATATACCCGCCTTGTACAAAAAATTGTTTAATGGTGACAGCGACCGTATTTTGCTTAAATAAAAATATTACTAGCTACTCTCTTTATATATGTACAATATATTTTATATTTGGGAATAAAAAAATGAAACTAAAAATGATGGTTATCGAATGGAAACATTTACGCAAACTCAAAATGCTGACTTAATGGTGGTTTGGTGAGCTAGTTATTTCCAGTTAGATTTCTGTAAAGTTCACAGAGAAGCGATACGTCAATATTGAATTCGCGAACTTCATTTATTTTAGAAGGCCGCTTCGCAATAATCTATATTTGGCTACAGGATATTTATGATATGTTTTTTTGGATATAGTTTCTAATGCGATTATATAATCTGGACATATTCTGCTGCCGGCTTTGTTTTCAGAATTGAAACTTTTGGCCTTGCAAGACAGGCAAATTTGTTTTGGTCTTGCAGTCCTTAAATTTGTTGCAAAATTTCAAAACTTGAAGTATCTAAAGCAGCGTTTCAGCACAAATTGTTCTCGTATTCGACAATAAATCCGACCCGCACTTTTTCGATTTTCAACAATGTGCTCGCGATTTCTTAACGAAGGTGCATGGAAGATGTTTGCGATTCACTATAAACTTTTTACACGCTTTTAATCATCGCGGACTTAAATTTTAACGGCGCGAATCTCCTACTTATTTATAATTCTTCAGTGTCTTCAAAATCTAGCTAGACTTCTTTCATTTTGGAACAAATCGTTCTCTCCTGGCGCCTCCTTAAGTTTTTCTTTGTGGGCCGATTCGTCGATATCTTTTTAGTGAGAACAAAAAATCTCAGTCTACAGCTTTTTGATTCGCCTTACATTAATTTTTTGAAGTATAAAATCCGCCTTTACTTCTCGACTAATGGCAGCAAGCGATCTCCGGTTTTCTTAATTATTATATAATCGCATGAGGTGGCTTTTTTCTTGACTACCTTCACCTATCCTAGCCGAACTTTACTTCTTAATTCGGTTTCGGCTTTGACTTTGTACTCTACCTGGTTGTTCATTAAGTTAAGTCGGTGGATTTGTTTCTAGTTGGTTTTCACGGGGAATTTATACGCTCCTTTTTTGAACCAATATGTTAAATTGGTTGCTCTCTGGTCTGATTTCCTGCCACGTCAGCATCCCTTTTTCTCTTTGCGGATCTACCAAACGTTGTGTTCTGGTTGATTGTCTGTATTTTTGAGCGTTGAGTAACGTGTTTGGTTTGGTCAGGATTTCATCCATTTGTGAACATACTATTTCACAGCACTACGGGTGAGAATCATTATATGTTCCCGGAGATCAGATATCTCATTTCCCAAATCGGACACTTCGGATTCTGCCTCGCAGAAAACTAGCTTTATGAGTGAAGCTATTTTCTTATTTTGTTCATACACGTTGTGCTTATCCCGGTAGGAATCAATAAGATTTCGCTCCCAGCCTTAGCATTTTTGTCATCTCATATTTTTCCCAGCCGTGAGCAGTGACATCTGGTTTTACCGCATCAGTACCTATAGATTTCGCCAATCGTAAATGCGAGCACACATATTCTCTTAGAGATGTCGTCATAGTAGTCGAACGGAGAAGCCGGAAGCTTTTCCTGAACGGATCTGAAACCACATGGATATCGTCGACTCTTTTCATTTAACATTACTGACTATAGCATCCCTTACCTTTGATATAGCCGCCTCTGTGGTGCGCTGGTAGTGTTTCTAATTTCCACCAACACTGAGAGTGTGCCAGCTGGGCCGCCCTATCTGCTTCCAAAGACGTGCCCGATAGGAAAACCAATAAAACTCCACACGAATGTAGATCACATCATGCAACTGTAGCCATATCTTTTAATAACTTGTGTGCAGTTTATGCTGTGATTCCCTAATTGTTGAATTGCACATTTTCATCATAAGTTTCGAAATTTTTTATTTTTCTTCCATATTTCGAACACGGTTTGTCATTTATCGATATCATTTCAGATTTATTGTTCTTATTGCGCCTTTTATTTTCATGTCGTACCGTTAGTTTTAAATACCATATGTTTATAAACAAATGAACCATGGCATGAGTCTTTTCGACTATTAAAACAATTTCCCAAAAAATGTTTTTGCTTTTTAGTGCAAACAAATTGATATTGTTGCAGTTTCTAGAAAGGTTTCGCTTTGTTTTGTACCCATGACTGCACATTTCACAAAGATTGCCCTACGAATGGAATTCGTATTTCTATGAGTACAAAGCATCTCAAGGATAACTATACCCCAATGAACACAAATATTGTCATTTGAACAACAGAAATAACCGTTCTTGAGCAATTTGTTGTGTATACGGCTACGGATACAAGTATGAAATGCGATTTGACATGTTATATTTGTTTCTACATGTACATACTACGTATACGTATGCATACATATGCCAGCAAGAAGAATTTTTATTTTTTGTTTTCATCTTCTGAGGATCGCAAAGGGTTTGTTTCAATGGATTGAGTTAGCAAATGCGAGGTTTTTTTGTTTAATCGTCAACAATTATCTGTTTACCATACGCTGAAATAAGAATAGTAATTTAACTTAATCAACAGCGAAGAGATTAATTCAACAGTTCAAGGAGACTGGATCAATCAATCAACAAGTCGTTCAACACAATACGTCGAAGCAGTTGGTGAGAGTTTTGCAAGGAGAGTCCAGGAAAATCAATTCGGCACCACGGTCTTTGCGAGGAGCTTTCTACATCGTATTCTCACGAAAGATTTGCATCTTCATGCTTACAAAAGGCAAATGACTCAAGAACTGAAGCCTACTGCCTACGCACAGCGAAGAGGGTTCGTTGAATTGATTATGCAACATCCACACACATCCACACACATCCACACACATCCGCAATACTATATCTTCAGCGACGGAGATCATTTTCATCTTGATAGCTTTGTTAATCGTCAATGTTGTCGCATTTGGGTTTCAGAAAATACACGAGGGATTTTTGGAGACATAAATGTATTCACAACGTGTCACTGTTTGCAGCGAATTTTGGGCTGAAGGTATCATCGTTGCTCGCTATCGTGATATGATAATCCAGTTTTTTTTTTGACTAAATTGCAAGACATGAATGTGGACGACATTTGGTTTCAACAAGACGGTGCGACTTTCCATGATCAGATCATGCAATGTTACGTCGTTGGACTCTGTTCTTTAGGAGTTTTTGAAGTCTTAGGTCTATGTCAACAAGCCCACGACCACCCACACCTTGAAAAATTGTCACGAAAAAATTCGACAAAAGAATGCTAATGTGCCAGCAAAGCCGTGGAGACCATTTACCCGATATGCAATTCCATACATACTTTTTACTTTATGAATCAATAAAAAATACACAATTTTTAATTAAAAATCTGTGCTTTCTATCAAAATCCCTTCTTGCGTGAGTTTTGGGGCGCCCTTTATAAACTTATACAATAAATTGGGGTACCACAGCCATTAATCCTCGGACCTACTCTTTTCTCCGTGAACGTGAACGACTTTCTAAATATTGTAAAGCCCTGCAAAGGGCATATGTATGCAGATGATGTGAAACTTATGCTCAGCTGTCTGTTGAATGAAATGAACACTTCAGTAAAGCTCTTGAATGTGATTTTAGCTTGTTTTTTTGACTGGTCAATAAAGCACGACCTTCATCTTAGCGTCGAAATCAAAAGTACTTGTCATTCATCGAAGAGTTTCTGATTTTTCATGTTTTCAGCATATTCATGTAAAATACCCATAGAGTAGAGTGGGATGCCTCGGATGAAAATCTTGGTATACTCCCATTGGCTAGCTATTAGTATTAGTCACTCAACATATTCACCCAACTACAATACCAAACGTTTGGTAAAAACGTTTCCATTTCATTTTCTCCTATACGGATGTGAGTATTTTTTGCAAACTTGTCCGAAATAGCGACAAAAATTTTAAAGTCGTCCTCAACAATATTCCAAAGATATAATTTAAACGCAAGGAACCGCTATCATGTGACTGTTTTTTTTAGGAAAATAATCGGCTGTTGCTTTGCAAGTTTTGAAATAACATACAAATCACCTGTCTCCTACATAACCTAATATAAAATCGGTAGCCAAATCATCCTATTATCTAGAAATACGAGTAGCACGCCCGTACATTCTAATAAATTTTGTTCAATAAATTTTCCAAACGCGGCTAACGAATTACAGAACAAACAAATATTTCTAATCGTACTCGTACATTATCCCCCGATGATCTTTTGTTTTTTTTTTTTGGGGGGAGGAGAAATGCCTTATGCACCATAAGGAGGTTTGTTGGCGTTGACAATCCCCGTGTGTCCGGCTCTCTCCGCATGCCCTCGGATCATACGAACTAAAACTCCTCCCAACCCTGTGGCTTCTGACACAACCCCCTGGGACCGCTCTTCGCATTACTTCAAGGGGCTGTGATCCTACACCCTTTCGGGTTTACGTGCTTTCCCGGTATTGTTCATCTTCTCTTTTCTTTCTTCTGAGAATATCTTCCACAAACTGGCAAATTCTTCCCCAGTTCAGGTCACTCGTCAGCATTTTATCCACTATGTGTTCTGGGTTGAAGGCACCAATGCTGTTTTCCAGTGCTGTGCGCTGGGCTTCTCAACTTCTGCAGGCAAAAAAATATGTGATGTGCGTCGTCTGCTGGGGCAGGCTAGGCTATCCGTTTCGCCGATCCTATGTAAAAGGCTTTGAAGTTTCCGTGTCCGGTGAGGAACTGGGTGACGAAGTGGTTGACCTCCCCGTGTTTCCAGTCTTTCCACTCAGCCACATTTCTTATCAGCCTCACTATCCATATCGTTTTCTGTTCTGCTTGGTCGATTGCCGCTTCCAATCCAATTTCCGCTTTGTTTTCATGGACGTACTTCCTTTGTGCCGCTAGGAGATCGATGGGAGTCACTCCTGCGACTACATGAACGGCTGATTCCAACACCGTTCGGTAAGAGCTAGCCACGCGTAGTGCTGCACGTCTTAGCACTGCCGCCATCTGCTTCCGGTCCTTTTCTTGTCGAAGCGCGTCTGCCCAGATCTCACTTCCATATCGGAGAATGGCATGCGTTGTCATTAATTAACATTAATAGCCTGCGCTTACTTGGCGTTGGACCACCTATGTTCGCCATTAATCTACTGAGTGATGTTGTAACTCTAGAAGCTCTTTTCGCCAGAAAGTTAGTTTTGTGTCAAGCATCAATCCCAAATACCTCACCGCGTCCTTGCCCTTAATGACTTCAGAGCCAATTTGGAAGTCCATTTGTGTTGGGATTTTCTTCTTCGTCAGAAGGACTATCTCAGTTTTTTCTGTTGCCAAACTGAGACCGTGCTCATTCATCCAGAAGGTTGTTCGTCGCATGACTTGGTTTAACTTTCTTTGCGCGTTTTCAGTGTTTCTTGTCGTTATCACTGCCGCGATGTCGTCTGCGTACCCAACGAGGAAGGTGTCTTCGGGTATCTCCATCCGCAGTATATCATCATAGGAGATGTTATAGAGGTCTGGTCCCAGGATTGAGTGCTGCTCCAGATGTTACTTCCTTCCTTCGTACGCCTTCTATGGTCTCGTAAATTAGCTCCCGATCCCTGAGTAAGTCCTTCATCATATGTAATATATAGGCTGGGATGTTGAATCTATTTTCTAGCGCATTTGGTATATCTGCAAAACGATCTTCTTAGAGCGGCAATTTTCTTGTTGGGCGGTTTGAACAGACTTCACCACTTCTTCAATAGCTTCGACGGTTGAGCGTCCTTTCCTGAACCCGTACTGCCTTCCTGCCAAGTCTCTCGCTCTTTTTACTGCATCTGTGAGTCGTGATTTGAGCAGCTTTTCCATCAGTTTTCGTGCAGTGTCCAGCATACAGGTTCTTTAGAATGGTTTTAGGCTTATGCTGATCCAACCGCCATACATTTTTACTATGGCGCCATCACCTTTACTTCCAAGGACACTGGTGAGAAATTAGGCAATTTACAAATGACAATCCCTTGAGATTGGAAGGATTGAGCTGATATATAACTATGTATCTGGGCAGAACGATTTCAACGCGCGGTTTTTAATTGTAACTTTTTACTCCTAGAAAAAGGATTTTAGCAGTACATAGAGTTTCAGATCAGCTGCAGTTCACCAGCTTTAATAGCAGTTGCGTGACTAACTCTGATATAAAGTTCATTATTCTGTAACTCTGATATTAATCGGAATGACACAAAAGTATTAATGCCATGCACGGCTTCGAAGTGCTGAACTACAGCAGTTCAATAGCCAATACGGCAGTTGGGTTGCGGGAGGTTTGCCTTTCGTAATTTTTAACCTATGCCCGTGCCTCCATACTCTGTTGTTGGATCTGGCCGAAAACTTCCCAAGACTGATCACATAACCCCATACTGATTGACGAAAGACTCGCTATTAGAATTCCTGACAGGATTTTTTTTGTTCTCTGGTTCGGAGGGGGAAGCATGTTGACTGCACACCGTGAAGGCGTAAATGTGAGATTCTGAGCCACTAAACCTAAGCTCCGCAAAGAAACATCACCCTGTCTCACCCCACGGAACCGCCGTAAGGCAAAACTTCGTGAGGTAGGGAAGTATGATAGCTTAATGCTCGAAATCAAGGTCTTCTTTGTTCTAGTACACGTTTTGTTGCATTCGTTTTGTGAATGTGTGTCTTTTGTCATCTTTGCATAATTTTGTAGAGCAGCGGAGTAAGTAGCCTTTGGCTAGAAATCATGGGCTCGTTGGTCGATTGTTAGTGAAGTTCCCGTATTTCTTCATGTTTCTGGCTTATTTGGCCGACGACCGACGGTTTCCTGGGTATCTATTCTATGTGGGTGTGTTACGAATGTTGGAGTGGATTTGAGTGTCAGTGTTGGTAAATGTATATGTGCGGGGAAAAGTCAGAGTAAGGTGTGCTGGAGTATGTCTGTATATGTGTATACATTAGGAGAAAGGGAAAGGAGAATTGTGGAGCCGCATGTGTTTGTGTCTATATTTGTGAGTGCTCATGTCGGTGTGAAATCCTTTATTTTCGCCAATCTCGCCGCGAGCCTGGTAAGAAGTTTCTTCTCCTCCTACTGGAGGCGGTGGGTAAGTGGTAGTGTATTAGCTTCCAAATCGGACGGTTCGGGGTTGAATACCAGCTGCGGCCGAAAGACATTCTTTTTGTCAGGCAACTAAATTCACGTAAGATGACTGGTTGCCTACAACACAACAACAAGGCCAATTAGACTAATAATTTAGTCTCCCAATTAAATGTTGGATGCCACCAACGGAGCGTAATAACCGCTGAGCCCAAAAATCTTTCTTTCTCTCTCTGTCCCATTTTCCCCAAAAACTTAACACGTCGTCAAGCATTTTAAGTGTGGTAATACCCACTTGCGTGCTAAGTTCTTTAACAAAAACCAAAAACTTTTCAGGCAATATTATTGTCTTCCCCATTTTGCCTTCTTTGGCACTTGAGTCTTCTCAGTTAGAATTTTTTCTCTGAAAGAGTCATTTCGCTAATAATGACGCTTGCATGTGAAAAGTTGCTACCTGGTCTTCTGAAGCGCACTTACCTTACTTAAATCTTGTCACCCCTCAAGGAGCATAGGGCGTCAACAACGCCAGCGCGCCATCTTCTTCGGATTTCTGCAATGTGTTTCAAGTCACTCCAGGTCTTTCCCGGGAGTCTAGATTCCTCTTCGAATGTTTTTTGCCATATTTGCATATGCCGCCTCGGTCTTCCGCCTGACTGAGTGAGTGGACTCAGTGCATACTTCGCAATAGATCAATTATTTTATGTGTAAGGAGACGAACATCGTCAGCGTAGTCCAGGTGTTTGAGCTAAGATGTCATATATGTCAATAGATCAATTATTTTATGTGTAAGGACACGAACATCGTCAGCGTAGTCCAGGTGTTTGAGCTAAGATGTCATAGTCCACCTCAATTCTTAGTTTCTTTCCTGCCCGAAGTATATCGCTTATGACTACCAAGGATAACAACGGTGATAGTATACAACCCTGACGTACTCAACTATGAACTTTAAAAATCATCGGACACCTTAACATTGTGCAAAACGTGGCACTTACAACCTCGTAAGTAGCCCAGATGCTCCTTATAAGCTATAAGCTTTCCCGAGATACATCTACTGCGCCAGGCTATCCAGATAGCATCTCTGTTAAAATTGTTGAAAGTCTCTTCCACGGCATTGAAAAGTTGATGTAGCGGAGCCCTCAATTCGACGCATTGCCCAATGATGATTCGCAAGGTATTGATGATCTAAGCAAGAGTATCCACTCCGAAATCCTGCCTCTTCGGCATCGAGTATTGAGTTTTGATGCTCTCTTATCCGCTCTAGAACTATCTTTATTATTCTTGCTCCGACTGTATGTATATTCTTTTTCAGTTCCCATATTCCATCAAATTACCCTTCTTTGAAGCTTAATGATCATCTCTCTTTTCAAGTCCTCCGAGATTCACTCCTTTCCCGCGCTTTAAAAATTAATGGTTAGAGTAGCTTTGCCGATGCGGTTGGCGCCTGTTGAAAAACCTCGACAGAGATACTTCTAATGTCTACCGTTTTTTTTTTTTTTTTAAAGAACTTAACGCTCAAGTGGGTATGAATACACTTATAATGCCTCAGCATGTGTTAAGTTTTTTGGAAAATAGGATATAGAGAGAAAGAAAGATTTTGGGCTCAGTGGTTATATTTCGCTCCATGGGTGGCATCCAACATTTAATGGGGAGACTAATTCTTAGTGGAAGTTGGCTTGATGTTGATTTCTCGTCAACTACTCGCCTTACTTGATTTTCGTTAACTGAAAAAATCTATGAAATGTATTTCGGGCGAGGCCGGGATTCGAACACCGAACCTTGGATTTGGAAGCGAGTCCACTACCACTTGAGCCACTGAGAGATCTGCTAGCGGCTACTATATCTGTGTTGCGATTCGGATTCGGGAATTTATTGCTGCGACATTCTCGTTTCAATTTGGGACTAAATTACCTAGAACTAATACGAAATTTTCCTTTCATCTGTTAAGCTGAGCCTCATCCGAAATCAGCAGACTGGCATATAAACTTTTCATTGGATGTTGTTTAGAACTTCGACCACCAGTAAGTTCTTTGTGATGATGTAGATGGTCCTGCTGTCATACCAGCTAGCTGCTTCTTCAGCCTTCGAGGCAGAGTGTTAATGTATGAACGGCTGTCACGTCTGACACCACGTTGTACGTCCTTCCGCGGTGTACGGTGTCGAACTCGGTTTTCTCTACTGCTGATGCCGCTGAAATCCGAGTCTTAAGTGAAATACGCTCATCGATCCGTCTCCATGTGTTGTGACTGCCCCAGATATAAAAAAACAGCATTTCAGTGGTCTTCCATCCTTTCACGCATTGAGCTGACGATTGTTTCTGTTATCCCTGAATTATTGGCGCACTTGGAGACCTGAGCCGTAGACAATGGAAAATTGCATGATCTGCATCCTCCTTCAAGTTTGAACGGGATGGGCAGTTTGGCGACGAGTGACCACCGAATTATGCAGATATTTCTGAACATACCATGGCCGGTTAGAAACTGTGTGATGTTGAAGTTTAGTCTTTCAGCTTTTCTTTTCACCCAAGGTTCTTTGTTGATGATAAGTTCGTGATAGTATCCCATCGATTTTGCCGCTATTGAACTGAGTTATCATTTTACTCTTTATGGATCTCGCGATTTGGGTGGACAAAAACATATTCTCGTGTGTAAGCGTCTCATTTCTTCGGACATTATATCAAGACCTGGAATGCCCGCCGCTTCCTCTGAAAAGGTTCGGAAGGTGCAAATTTTTCTTAATGCGATTAGTAAATAAATTCGCGATATACGAGTATGTGTATTGTGGATGTTGGTCCTTGTGCTCATTGGGGTGTGAGTTTGAATCTGTGTCTTCGAGGCCTTGTAATGGAAATGTGTGCGTTTTGCGGGTCTGCATGGTTTAGTGTTTGTATTTACGATTCCTGGCAGAGTAAATTGATCCGTAATTCAATCATCAACATAGAGAAACTGCCATTTTTTTTTCTTTTTTAAAGAAGTAAATTGGATAGAGAGAGAAAAAAAGATATTTGGGCTCAGCAATTATTCCGCTCCATGGGCGGCATCCAACATTTAATGGGGAGATTTAACTATTAGTGTGAAGTGACTTGTTCTTGTATTTTAGGCAAGCATTCATCTCAAGAGAAAAAGAATGTCTTTCGGGAACTGTGGGTACTGAATCCCGAACCGTCCAATTCGGTTGAGAATACACTACCACTTGAGCTACGGACATCCAAATAGAGTAAATTTCATTTCATAGTCCCAAATTTGTAAGCCACTCCGACCTATTTATTATACTTAATTTTCTAACTGTGTATTATCTATAGTATGGTCACTTTATCCACATCGGTAATGATTAGTTATATTATCAATAGATCCTTTATTTTATTGCTTGAATTCTTCTGAGTGGAATATCGAGTATGAATATTGTGAGCCTTAGTTGGGTAGCAAGGCACTTGAGGAAGCACAACAATGTGATAGTTGATTAATTCTTCAAGGACGACATCGGCGTTTCTCGGTTCCCTGTCAAAAGATGCATATATGTAGGTAAGGGCTATAGGTTGAGCTTAGGTTTCCAGATTGGCAAGCACGCAATGGAAGGACATTGGCTGATAAGCAGCAAAGTAGCATTCCACTCTCCAAAAAGACTTAGCTGCTGGACTGTGTGTGCCATTGCCAGTAATATCACAGGGTTTAGCGATGTAAGCATCCAAGCTGAGTGCTTGCATATACATCACAACGTCTGCATTAGAATTAACCAGCTATGTGCTTGTTGGTACTTTGGGTAAGTATTTCTTCATAGAAGTGTAGGACATTCGTAGTATTAAGCTAAAAAAAACGTCCTTAACTGCAAATACGTAGCAGCTTTTATCCGTAATCAATCCTACAATGAAACCTCTATGGTTTAAATGAGCATTGACTTCTAGGTTTATTATGATATATTGAGGTTCTTAAACACGAAAGAAAAGAACAGTTCTTAATAAAATACAAACTTCTTTTGTTGGAGGAAAGAATGGATGATCGTCGTACCTATAGCAATTAAAAATATTGAAGTTTTTGAATGCATTTTGTATGTAGTTGTAGTTGGGAAGAAATTGTTGAGGGATATGCAAATCTGCTTCCGATTTGTGTCAGGAATATTAAAATAAAATTAAATTTAGACAATATTGAAAATAAAAGAAAATTTGTTCCGACTTTTATAAGCTGAATAGTTAAAATTCTGCTGTGTCATACAAATGGTTTTTAGCCGAAGGAAATTATCTTAAGTGTTGGTTGGATCCTGGATACATTACACAAATTGAAGCAGTTACTCATACTTCTTGAAAATTCTATAAAGGAAAAAGTCAGCTACTGAAAATGACAAATAAAACATTTAACAATCAAACTTTCCAAGACTTTAAGCATTAGCACTTTATTCTGCCTACTCTCAAAACATCAAGCGCATAGAAAAGGTCCTTACTATCATTAAATAGATAAATGATGTGACATAATGTAGAAGAAATAAATAGGTCAAACCACTTATCTAAAATGTGCTATTATTTCAAGTTTAATACTTAGAAAATGTTAGAAATTTACGCCATGATTTATTGTTTATTATTTTGTTTATCAAATTTCCGAATTAAATTGAGGAAAGTGTGAAGTTAATGTACTTTTGGTTTTTCCAGAGTAGCAACGGAAAACAAAAGTGTTTCCAATAAATTTCGGTAAGGTGATGCCTGGAAATAAAAAAGGCAACCTTTGTGCAATATTCCCTGAAAGCAACTAAAAGTAAGTGTAGATAAGTGCGGATTTGAAGACTCGGGTCAGTTATTTTTATTTTCCTTTTGTATGCCTGGTAGACAAATAAATAAAAAAAACTTCTCATACAACCCCTGTACAATGACTAAATTGCTACTTTTGTCTAATTGCTCCCTTGAGATGGAGATTTTATATTCCTCTTACATTTGGCAAAAACGAAAAAGAAGGAATTATATTACAGCTGCGGTAAAGTTATACTGTAGGATGAGTGGTCGTTGGTTAGATGGTACATAGATAATGATGATTACACTAAAAACACCAAGGACAGCTAAGCCGTTGCTTTAATGGTAACAAATCGTTAAGGCATTTTTGCGAGAAGAGAAACTCACGATGATGTTTCCAACGAGACGTAAAATACGAACATACTATGTATATTTGTTTTGGTAAAAAGTTTACTTGAGTGAGTTTCGATTGATTTTTTTCGTCTTATTGATTTTAAAAAGGATAATCTTATTTATCTGTTGAGTATATACACTCATGTATGTACTCGTACATCAATGAATGCAAATTCGTTGAGATATGACATCATTACGTAACGACACGAGTTTAATAAATGAAAAACAATGATTACAAAATTTAGTAAAATACTCCAACAAAGGAATAGCACGCACATTTCAATCTTGGGAAAAATAGATGATACTATTGCCGAAAAAACAGAAAACATATAATATGAATAAAATAAAATGTAAACTCACCTTCTGACAAGCAGGAGATTATATTGTCTTTCCCTATTCTGATTTTTTTTAAATTTTAAAGAAAATTTGGCAAAATATACGTTTCATTCTTGTTTTTCCCGTCTGCATGCCACAACCAGCTTTTGCAAAAATGCCATCAATTTGAAGGCAATACATCAAGACCTTCTTTGGCCGAACGACGTGAAAAGATTTCGAAGATAGGTTAGTGGTAACGAGAAAACGGGTTAACTTTTCATGAAAGCACACATCCTGAGAAAAAATTATTTCATATACGTTCACTTTGTAGTATAAGACATAAACTATACCGCTCATATCCATAGTCTTGATTTACTAATTTTTTTTCAGTCGGAAAAGAGCACACAGACAGAAAGCAATCCATACTACTCCTTGTATGTTATTTTTACTGAAATTTTTCAGTCCTTCGAAGAAAGATGAGTAAGCGCTTTAATGATAGAATGCCTACAGCACCAGCACCCACCACGTCAACGCCGGGTATCTGCAGCCGTCTTCACCACATTCAAAGAAGTATAACTTACGCCACAGTTAAGTGATTAGCAAAAGCGTATTGCCTCGTCACGACGCCAGTAAGCAACCTGGAATTTTTCCTACTGGGGGACAGAAGAGTTGCCGCTGAACTCTTAGAGACGTCGAGAAACATTCGTTTGGCTACTTGGAAGCCATACAGTTGTTTTGAGATGCAACCCAGCTGGCAATGAAAACCCTAGCTGAGGACACAGACTGCCTTAACGCAGGTACGGCTCCTGGAGAACCATCCTTCTAGTATTGTCCAACCAGTAAATCGGCGATTTCATTTCCTTTAATCCCATTGTGACTTGGAACTGGAACAAGGCTTAGGGAATTCAGCCCTACAACTGGGTTCAGTGAAGTCTTGCATTCTCTAACTAGATTGAAAGTTGAGGAAGGGTTCAGTAAGGCTGTTATTATAGGTACAAATCCTTCAATACCTCCGCAGGATCTTCAGAAAATAGTTCCTCGCCGTCAACATTGCATATATCTTCGCTTGGAAGACAGACGCAAGTTTTCCTAATGAGGAGTGAAATCTATCGTTTTCATCCTCCACAGATACCAGGTCCGCATCCCAAATTGATTTTGGAGCCATCCGTGAAGATGGCTTTCTTCTGGCCCAGATTTTCGCCGAAAGCATTCCTAGGCATAGGTGTTCGTATTTTTTCTGCGACAGGAGTTCTGCCCCAGACCGCATGCACATAAGACCAGAGTCAGAAGACAGATGTCTCCTGTGTTTTGACCTGAACGCCTGTCGTGGAAATTTAAGTTCACCGGATGCCTATACATCCATGGGAGCCGGTCAGTGCTTATCCACAGTACTGTGTAATACCAAAGCGGAGCCTGCGGCACAAGCTTCACCCTTGGTAAGAGTGGAGGCTGACTTAAAACCTCTTGCTGATCTTACGGTGACGGCACCCAGTACTTATTGCAACTCTATATCAGGTCAAAACCAACTGGAAGATCCTTTCTGTGACTTTAGGTTTATACCATAGCTACCGTGATGCTCCCACAAGGGGGTCTACCTCTAACAAGTCAAGTCCGGACCGAAGTCCTCAAGGTCTTGTCTCCCACGGTACCGTGTTTTAAGTAAGTGAAGGTGTGAACTACCGGTGGTCAAATCGCAGCAAACTTCGGTGGCGTCAATCTGAAGATGTTTTCGATAAGACCACAATAACTCTACTTTCGCTTTTAATGGGCGAAGCCCTGATAATCGTGCGAGGGCCCCAGAGTCAAAAGACAGTCGTCGCGGAAACTCATCAAAGCTCCAGAGTGTATTGTACTAAAGACCACTGGAGGGTGATAGCGACATCTAACTATTAAAAGCAAGCATTAAGCAATGTGCCGACCAACTGCACCATAGCATTGGAGTCAGGACGCCTCCTTGCGGGCAATCCCCCCCCCACCCCCCTCCACTTTTTGGCCATAGTCAGCATCCGCAATCAGTGTCTTATCCACCAGTATTACTTTTATCCACAAAATGTTAGGCCAACTTACATATCTCGTCAAATGTTGCATTGTTGAAGGCACCTTCAATGTCAATGATTAAAATGCCCAGTGCGTATTCCTTCCTGTCGCGTGCGCCTCCAGTTCTCCCTGCCAGATTTAGAAGCTGACTTTCGGTGGATCTTCCGCGTTGGTAAAAGTCTTGAATCTTGCAAAAGATGCATTCGCAAAGCAGTTTACTGTACATGGAACTCGACCATTCTCCCCAAACAATTCAAAATGAAGAGAGTCAGACTTAAGTTCTGAAACTCTTGATAAGCTATTCTCATAGTCCGCCAGTGTTTCGCAATTTTTTTTTTGTTTTTTCATATTAAGTTCGCGTTCATTTTTAGTACCACTAAAATGTTTGCACACAGCGCAGCCGATTGTATATATACAGGGTAGCTATGAAGATCGTCTTCAGAGTTACCAGCAGCCGGTCTATACTAGTTAATCGCTACATGCCATCAGAATTGAAGCCATCAAAGGAAGGAAGAAACAACATAATTGATAACCTCGTCCATCACCAAAATCGACGAAAGATGCCAGCTCTGGTTTGTTGTGTTACTCAGCTCACTTGTAGCTTCGGTAGTACGAGCTGATTTTGATTAGATTACCTGGGAAAAGAATTTCAATGATGAGATGCTGAAAGACTCTGCAATGTGGTTATAATCAGATCTTCTGAGTGATTTCAGCCCAGCTGATTTTTCCCTTTTGAGGACTAGCCTGCTGGTTTCACCGACAGAGAGGCACTCCTCGAAAAACAAACTAGCTTCTTATTTCTTTTTTGCTTCGATCAGTGAAGACTTCAGTCTTCCTCTAAATTAGTCTTAAGTGACTTCTTTAGAAGTTTTCTGGTTTCTTCCATTTTTCGAAAAGTAGGTTTTCGCTGCAGATCTGCGTTTTGCTAATGGGGTTACTTACTGACCACTTACTTAATACTATCACTAAGTTCATACCATTTCCTCAGTCTTGGGTATTAGCTTAACACGTCACTTACTGGATCTGAAATCTCAAAGCAAACACAAGGTGGCTGATGAATTTTGCTACATTGAGAAACTCAATAAAATTTTTTTAAAAATTATAATTATAATTAATTTTTGGATTTTGATCAAGTTTATTTTACATTCGGTGACTTAATGTTCTGCATCTTATCAAAAAGATGTACATAACCGCCTCCTAAAGTGTTGCAGCGGGAATCGTCTTAATTATCATTCGGATGCATTGGTTTAAGTCATTTAAGTTCATAGATTTTATTTTATACATTTCCTGTTTGCAATAGAACTACAAGAATGTAACATTGCAGCCATGTTAGGCGATAATTCAATTTTTCACTGTAATCATGTAATAACAGGCCTAGCTAGTGCAACTTCTCATGCACCATCTTACTCAAACTATACGGTGTTGAAAGCTAATTTCGTTCAGCGTAGTTCTGGAAAGTCAACTCTCTCAGCATCATTAAGTAATAGTTTCCATAGACGTCACAGTGCAACCGCCACACGATGAATTTCGATTAAACTGACCATTACTCTGACACTCCGTATCATGGAGCATCACTAGGTTCCCGTCCCTATGTATTTGACAATTTCGTTTATTGACATTACTGTTAAAGTCAAAATGTGCCTTGTCAGACATTAAAATCCGGTTTAACATGTTTTCATCCTCTTTCACCATTTGGAGTATTTTCTGATAAAATTCCATCAAAACAAGTCTGTTGGATTCAGTTTACTTGTTATTGGTATTTAAACTTTTTATGGAAATAAGTTCAAATCTCAATGCAGATGACTGTCTGCTACTACCCATTTGAGAAAACTAGCTCCCGTAGCAATAGCTTCTTGCGCCCGAAAGTAAAATGCTGATGAAAGCATTATTCTTGCGACCGTTTTATGTTCGGTGAAAGTGTTTACCAGCTCGGAGAAATGCTACACACCTTGACTCCAACGCATGCAATCTACATTGTTGTTTCAGCATTTCAGTTAACTAAATTAATTTGCAAAGCAATTTGATAGCTCGTTTCATCAATCACCCTGTATTTTTCCGACTTAATATAGATAAAAGTAAATCGGATAGTTATTTATAGACTAATATCTTAACCCCATTATTTGTAATTCATGTAAGAGAGCCCGGATATATATAATTACTTACTTATCTTTCAAGAGCCTTGTTTGGCGGATATCTGATGTTGCTGATGTTGTTGTTGATAGTGTGATTTTAGTAGATTTATTTCTTTGGTCTCTGTTGGTTTTAGCTTCTGATTTCATTTTTGTTGGTACTGCAGTTTCGTTATGTGTTGTGATTCTTTTTCAGTTTATTCCTGTTTTTGATTTAGGTGTTAGGAGCCATTAATTCATTTCATTCATTCATTCTAAATGCATTTTTATTTCAATTAATTCATTAATAGATAAAAAATGCTTAATTAATTTAAAATTATGCGGGTACTCTAAGTTAAACGTAATGCTTAAATTATGTCTTTCGACGTTTCATAAACTATATACATATACATATATTATTATTCCTATACTCCTTACAATCAAAACTAACAAAACAGTTTTTAATAATAAAAACTTAGTAAACGGACTTTTTACTATATTATAAAACTTAAAACTAAAGCTGACAAACTACCTAAAAGTAAATCTTAACACACTTAGCCTACTACTTAAATTAAATTATTTATAATAAGTAATAAAATTATCTTTTTTTTGTATACATAGTTACAATTTTAGAGAAGTTCCCATCTCTTTTGTGTTTTTTTATACGTTTTTTTATTTTTTATATTTGTTTTGTAATTTTTAAATATTTTTTTTTCTTAAATCTAAACTAATCCTACCTAATGCTTTGCTACAAAATTAGGTTAACCAACTTTGCT
This sequence comes from Volucella zonaria, assembly GCA_963966105.1. NCBI lineage: Eukaryota > Metazoa > Arthropoda > Insecta > Diptera > Syrphidae > Volucella > Volucella zonaria. Next base: position 56,648,725 of record OZ014533.1, on the reverse strand, counting down.
CCCTAAGGAAGCTATCTTATGTTGGAGGAATTTGACGTAGAAGCTTCCTCTCTTTCAACAAGCCAACAAAATCGTTGGTGCCGCCGAAAAACATCCTTCATGTCGGGACTCCATAACGCCCAACTGAACTGGAGACTCCGCACTGCCATGTGTGACGTCTTTGCCGTAATTGAGTCGCCTGTCCGCAGCTATTCGTGTGACATGGAAAGTAGCGGCACCGCTGATTTGTACTGGATCAGCACTTTTTTTTATAAAAATAGTGGAACGCCTCTGGTGGAACGAAGCCGTTAAAACACACACCCTCGTGATATCGATGATTTAGGTAATAAGCTCCTGATATCAGATTGTTTGTCGAGATCATTGCTCTAGCAAATGTGCCCTTGAATCAACTTCATGACAAAACTATTCACTCTTATTAGGTTCGGCCTATTGTATAAAACTTCATTAGGATAGAATTTTATGTACTCCGACTCTGGTGTTCTGTACAATGCATAAATATAACGTTTGATGTTGTTGAAGACGATGTTGAGCTTACGTCTAATGAAAGCACTACTGTAACAGAAAATGCCACAGCCATAAGTCAAAATTGGAATCAGTAGAGCCCTAACTAGCATTAATCTTGTATGCAATGGAGTAAAAGACTGCGACACAGAGAGATTTCTTAAAGAACCAATGATTTTGCCTATAATAGTGGAGATGTGGTAATTTCAAGTTAGGGTGTTGGTGTATGTACATTTCGGAGAAATATGTTAGGATGATTACCAATTACAGACCAATCTAGAATTTTTCGAAGATTTTCAATAAGTTTATAGGGTGCATCGTCAATGAGGCCTATACACTAGGTACAGTTGTACATCATCTGCATACATATGCAGCGGGGAGTATTTGATTACGTAAATAACAAAGGACGCAGTATTGATCCTTGAGGTACGCCCGCTGAGGTTGTGATAAAGTCCGATATATCATTATTGACAGCAACAGCAAGGCATGTGTCAATGAGCTTAATAGCAGATGATGAGAAGCCGAAAAATGTCCTGAGTTTGGAGAGAAGCTTCATATGATCTACATCCACTGTATCAAAGGGCTTGGAAAAGTCGAGTAGTGTCAGTTATTAGGTCTTTATCCATCACCGCTCGAATATCATCTGTTACTTTTAATAAAGCGGACGTACAGCTATGATGAGGTCTGAAGCCGGATTAATTTGTATAAAAATAATTTATTGCGTTGGATAAAGACTGACATCTGCTGGTGTATTATCCTTTCTATAACTTTTCATAAGAAGGGAGGGATGGCAATGGGTCAAAATTCAGCCGCAAAGTTGTTGGACTTTTTCTTTTGCAGAACGGGAAAAATTTTCGCGATTTTCCACGCGCTGGGAAATGTAGAAGTCATTAAAATATTATTGAAAATATGGATTATGGCTGGAAGAATTTCATCGATTACATTTAATTTTAAGCACAGCCTTAACGACATCAGCTGGTTCAATGCAAGCAAATTCAAAGCCATTAAGCTTTATATGCAGTGGGTCGGTACTCGTGCTGGAAGTCGTTTGCACTTTCGCAAATTCTCTATTGATCTGATTGGGATCGATGTTATTTATTTCGGCATTCTTTTTACCACCAATAACAAGCTCACGTAAATTATGCTAAAGAGTTTTTTGATGGTAAGTTCTTGTCAAAGGGTTTATCGTAAAACACTCTTTTGGCTTGTTTAATCTTAGAGTTGACCAAATTCCTTAGTTGGCGGAAACTGTTATGAAATTTTGGGAGTTTAAATTTTGTCCACTTCTTATAGGCTGTATCACCTTTGTTATAACTTTGGTTCTGAGCGACACGTGGGCATTGTACATATAGTTGCAATAAGATATATTGAAGGATTTCAACCTGAGTATCGGTAGATATTTCACGATAATTAATGCTTTGAATATCATGCTCCAGAACATCAGTATTTAGATTCTAAAGTCTCGGTAAGTATATTGTGAAAGTAATTCACTACAAGGAAAGTTAAAAGTTGCAGAGATTAATTTTTCGAGAAGGCAGGAGCTTGAATCTGATTGTAGAAAAGACGGTGACAGTCTTTCAAGAGGAATAAAAGTGTACTGGCTTGAGTTAAATGCGTTGGGATGGTCAAGTTTATAATAACCAAGCCAAGAGTTTTCATAGACTTAGCAAATGTCTCAGAGCCCGCATAATTCAATACATTACAATTGAAATCACCACTTACTATAGTCTATAGTTTTCCAATAGTTTTGGGAATAATTTTGCAGTAAATTGAATATGGGACATAAATCAACGTAGCTGTATGGTCTATAAACGACACCAAGAAGACCTCCACACTCGCATCGAGTTGTTAAAATCTAGATATAGATCTAGCCATATACCAAGCCGTTGAGTTTTACTATCTGTTCCTTCCCCATCTTGCGATTTGTTTGGAATGAATAGCGAACATTTTTTGCTGGATCTGTTTAACGCCATTACGGCTCGCTTCTTCCACATAATGTTGTTTCCCAGACGCAGACCTTCATCCCTATCTGAAACATATAGATAATCGTCACAGCCTGTCTGATGCCGCGATTTTTCTGCCACCTCTTTCTTTACCTTGACCTTACTGCTTTTCTTCGAGTTCCATTCGTGACCACAATTGCAAGGTGAGCTGATTTGATCTTTTTAAATTTGAGAAACACAAAAAAACGTAGTCCCAAACTTTTGCTAAAACTCGTATCACTAGGCCATTTCGACTCTAACGAAGGAGAAAATGATTGCTCTAAAGCGCAATGTAGAAAACCCACTTTACTAAGATACATTAACGGCTGAAATATCATGATTTAAGCTGTAGAATTCACTTTCCTAGTCACTAAAACTGGCAAACATTCAAAACCAATTTACAGGGGTGTGTGCCAACATTTTAAAGGTACACTAAATGCCTTGAATGCGCGCCAATTTAAAAAAAAAAAAAACAAAACACACAATACAATTATTTTAATTTATCTTTTGTAAGTAGCACTATTTAATTTAAGAGATTATTCGAATTGACTGATTAAATGAATACATTGTATATGTATTGAACTATCAAAGTGCGAAGTATATTAGTTTCTTTCAGTCTTCCATATGTAGATTCACGCGTTTTTCAAATCACTCTGCCACAAAACGTGAATATTTATTAATGGCGGCAGGGATTATTATAATTGAGAAAAGCCTTTACAATTCATGTATCTCGGAAAGGGATTTTTCAAGCTTTTACAATGGCTCTATATAACCTAGAAGCTTTACCAAATTCGCTTAACGTAGATTTCGAGCAGTTCAAAGTGAACGAAGGTGCATTTCCTAATTACGAATACGTCCAAAGATTAGATTAGAGTTTATTGAAGCTAAATATTTCCAGGTTCCCTCCCATTTGACCCCACCATAAGAATCTGAGACAAGGTCCTTCGAGGAATTAACTTCTTCATTTATCAATCTATTCATCCATCGTCAAATTGAGTGTATCCTGTAATTTCAGGAAATTTACGTTAAATATTCATCTCCGGTCTCAATTTATTCGGAGACACGGATATCGAGAAGATACTACGTAAAGAGATGAATATTTCTCTGGTGGAAACAATTCAGAGTATTGGTAATGTATCTATCGAAAGATGAGTTATCCATAACATAACCAGCTACAGTTCAAACGGTGCGCTCAGAGGAATTGGTCAAATATAAATGCGCACAAAGGTTATTACTGCACAACTACAAAAAACAAATAAAATGATTTGTTACGACTCGGGAAAGAAAACCACATGGCGAATTGCAATGCAAGTTACCTGCCGGAGGAAAGACTATGAGTCTTCAATACTTATGATGAATACCTTGGAGAACATGCAACGGGTTGCTGAGTACACCAGTATTTGGTTGTTACCAAATTATATCAATATATTGCAAATTAAAGGCAAAGAATATAGGATATGGATAGGATACCAAATGTACCTAAACTTCACGATGTAAGTTCGATTAAGCTTTCCAAAGAGAAGGAAGTTTGCCGACTGAAGCTACAAATATTTGAGAAGTTTCCTCATGTTTTTAAACAAGAAATTGGAGGCAAACCAAATAGTAAATGTGTTTGAAAATCGCGTATCCGCGTTGAAAAACTTCGGTAGCCCCCGTTATCAAGGCCGAAAAATTTATTTGGTTATGTTATCGCAGAGGTAAGTGAACATAAATAAAGACAATGGCAAAGGAAATACTATTATCAGAGCCTGGAAAACAGACTACGAACAACGCCGAAAACTTCATGAGACCAGCACACAAAATTACAACAGCAACGTTTGCAATATCATAAAACAGGGAAATGGAACTACGTATATGTGAGAGCTCAACCGAGATAATGCTAAATTATATCTGTATACGTATCAGTATGGACATATTGCGATACACTAGCCCAGAAAAACAATGAAAATCGGGAAGCACCAACGCAGTTTTGAAGTTGGATACTCGGTTCAAAACCGCTTTTATCAGAAAGCTTACTAATGGAAATGTGTATTTGTATTACATTGAACTCAATAATGTAGGGATATTGCTCAAATAAAATCCAATTACGTTGGAAGTAATACTCTGTATCATGGGGAAACATCCCTTTATATAGAAAGACGAAGTGATATTGAGGTCAGGATGGAAGACCACGAAGTACTGAAGCAGCTATATCTGGGAAATATGCAAAATTGGAGAAATATGGATTTTTCTATGTAAGCTGTGGGTGCATAAATCCAAACTTTGTTACATGTAGTTATGTCAGCCGATTATTTTATTTGTTGAAAATTTCGCTGGCTCGAATGGACTTCCATTTTGTAGTAGCTAAAGCCTTATACGCTTTAATGGGCCTTAATTGTTAGTTTTTATATACTAGAACTAAGCATTGCAAAAAATGGCCCTGGTGGTAAACCCTTTGTGGTCTTTTACTCCGCTGTTGAAAATTGCGTTGTTTAAGCTTGTAGTTAATTATCTTTTAATGTCAGACCCACCACGATTTCTTACGGTATCATACACTTATTTAAAAGAAATCCAGTTTTCCGAAAGGCTATAGTTTTGCCTCTTAGAAGGCTACTAAGGTTAATATTGTGCTCGGGGATACCGATTTGAGTTTGATTTTAGACCCTGCATTCATCATATTACTATATAATGAATGCAGGAAGAAAGAATACTTTTTCTTCCCCTCCTTCTGCAACAAGCAACCGGTTCCATGTTTTATTTATTAAGTCTACGAATTAAACTTCAACAGATTTCGAAATATATATAAAATAAAATAAAAGTAAATAAAATAAAATAAAATAAAATGCATTGCAATATATCATAATTAATAACATTAACAAATTTTCTAAAATATTTCTTAGCAAAGACAAATCTAATTCTGAGCTGCATAAGTTAAGAATTCTACAACACAAAGAAATAAGCTCATGTTGACCGGCGAATGAACTATGAGTATCTTCCAAAAGTAGTGATCTAGGCTTTAGAACTCTTGAAGTAGTATATAAATTCAAACAACCAAGCAAATTCTCACTATCGATATTTGCACATAGGACGTCTCTTTTTAACATGATGTTATAAATTTTTCTTCTCCTTTCAAGTGACTGCATTCCAAGTAAAAGATATTTGGAACGATAAGAATGATGAACCTGAACGACATTAAGTACATATTGCAAAATAATTGATATACCACCTTGATCAAAAAGTTCCCGCACTACACCACTGTGTGGCGCTCCCGTTGTACCGATTTGAGTTCTGTTTCTTTTGTTAAGTCGGTAGATCCATTATTGATATTTCCTATAAATCTTAGCATCATAGCTTGACATTTGCAAAAGTTACGTTGCCAAGAGTACATCTATCTCTGTGTGTGTTGGCGGTTTTTTACAATTTTACAAATGGATTTAAATTTGCAACAACGAACTTGTATTAAATTTTGCGTAAAAAACGGATTTAATGGTGCGCGAACGTTGAAAATGTTGGAAAAGTATTTCGGCAACGATTCTCAAAAGAAAACGGTCGTTTACCAGTGACACGAGCGGTTCAAAAGTGGTCGCGAGTCAACCGAAGATGATGAACGCAGTGGTAGACCATCGTCATCGAAAACCAACGAAAACGTTGATGAAGTACTCGTAAAAGAAAAGTTGGTCAATAACCGCATATCAATTATCAGGGAGATAGCGGAGGACTTGAACATTGTCTATGGATCCGTCCAAAACATTTTGGTTAATGATTTGGGTTTCCGTCGTGTAGCAGCAAAGTTGGTGCCAAAAGACCTCAATTTCATGCAAAAAAGAGACCGTGTTGACGTCGCAAAAGAGATGATTTGCGAGGCTGAATCCGATCCCACGTTCATCAAAAGGATCATTACATGAGACGAGACGTGACTTTATGAGTACGACACGCAATCTAGACATCAGCCAAGTGAATGGCGTTCACCAAATGAGCCGAGACCAAAAAAACCACATCGTTTTCAGTCAAAAAAGAAGGCACTGCTCACGGTTTTCATGGGTTACAACGGTGTAGTGCATCAGCATCATGAATTTTTGCCAGAAGGCCAGACAGTAAACAAAGAGTATTATTTGGGCGTTATGAGACGTTTGCGTGAAGCAATTCGCCGATAGAGACCAGAATTTTGGGCAGAAAACTCGTGGATTTTGCACCATGATAACGCACCGTCGCACAGTGCCATCATTATTCGTAATTTTTTGACGAAAAATGCATCAAATACTATCCAACAGCCACCGAATTCACCTGATTTCGCTCACTGTGACTTGTTTCTGTTCACTCGAATTAAAAAGCCACTACGGGGAACGCGTTGCAGCAGCCGAGAGGAAATATTGGAAAAATCGTAGAAAGCACTGATGGTCAAACCGAAAACCGAATATAAAAAACGTTTCGAGGATTGGATAAAGCGCTGGCATAAGTGTGTTGCAGTCGATGGGGATTACTTTGAAGATTTAGAGGGTGGCCGTGGCTCAAGTGGTAGTGGACTGGCTTCCAAATCGGAAGGTTCGGTGCTCGAATCCCAGCCTCGCCCGAAAGACATATCTTCCATTTGTTCAGCTAACGAAAATCAAGTAAGACGAGAAGGTGACTAGAAATCAGCATCAAGCCACCTTCCACTAAGAATTTAGTCTCCGCATTAAATGTTGGATGCCACCCATGGAGCGAAATAACCACTGAGCCTAAACATCTTTATTTCTTTCTCTATCCCATTTTCCAAAAAAACTTTTTGGTGGTAAACTAATTCTTAAAAATTTTTTTTGGGCGTTTATGATGCGAGTTATATTCGAAATAGTGGAAGGACCGCAGACAACACAAGCATACTCAACAACAGGTCGGAACAAATTAATGCCTTAATAGTATAGGGATCTTTGAAATCTGGGGAGTTCCTTTCAATGTACCTTAATAGAGAGTTGACTTTGGCAAAAATGTTATTTATGTGGAATATGTTGCGGTACAATACCTTCTATTTATCATATACATATTGTAAATGGACAAAATGCAATTATTTGTTATCTTCGAATAAAAAGAATTCGGTGGCCTTATTAATGAGAAAACAAGCAATAGCTTCCTATCTATTGCATAATGCTTCTGCAGAGAACAACCTGATTATGATTACTTCGGGCATGTGAGTGATTGTTTTCAAACATCCGTAGTCAAACTTAATATCACATGTGCTTTGGTTATGGCTTAGATCAGCTACTTTAAGGATATATTGTTCCCTGATCTAGATATAATCAATTTAAAAAGATATTCGAACTATTTTATATTACCTCTCACTGCTCTATATAATTTTTTTCTATTTCTGTGCTCTTTTTCAAACTTTGGGAATTGTTTTTTCCTGATTCCGAATCACAAAAAAGTTGTTAGTGTGGTATAGAAAACTATCGGCTAAACTTCAATTCGCCATTAAGCTTTTAAAATGCATAGTTTACTATGTAGTGTTCTTCAATTCAAATTTATCTTCACTTCCAACCAATATGGATTTCTTAAAAGTATATCAACGCTCATTAACCTAACTGATTTCAGGTTTAAAACTGTGTTCGAAGGATAATTTCATCAGTAAAACTTTCGACAAAATTTTGCAAAATCATAATTTTCAAATTTAAATTTCGCGGTTTCCAGAAAAACCTCATTTCATAGTTCAAATCTAATTAAGAAACATTCAGTACAAAGTCCTTTTCAATCAATCATCTCCTATTCTTTCATTGCCATCTTAGATTCTCCCTGTATTAACTGATCTTAATTTTGTTTGCGTCCCCTCTATCGATTTACGCTAACGACATACTGTTTTGCAGGCGCATATCATCCCCAGCTGATTCTTATCCAATGATTACGATGACTTACACGAATTTTCGATATGTTTCCATACTAGCTTTCTTCAACTCAATGTCAGAAAATGTTAATGGATTGCACATTCACATTAAAGCCATTAACAACCCCCCGTGCTTATGTCATCAGGACAAGCCTGTCTTCACTCCGCAATCTAGGAGTTATCTGCGATAAGAAATTCAACTGTCGCTCCCACATGTACTATAGTATATAATACATCATTTCTAGGCCCAACTCAAGTCTTGATATCATCAAACAACCCAAATATCCTGACGCCGTATTCGATTAAACTACAATCGCATAAAGTCGTCGTGATGTTGCCGACGTTCTTTTTGTTCAACAACGTTTCGTAGGCCATATCAATTGTCCCACTCTAATCAGTTAATTTCCTTTAAAATCAAACATCGCAATTTCATTGCTTTTTATTTTCCTATTCTTTTAATTTAAACATTCATATGTTTCATTCAAAATAATCATGGAAATAGTGATATATTAGAGAACAGATACATAGTGACATTTTGTAATGGCAATAAATGTAAATAAATGTACTTTCAAGAGTTAAACGTATTTATTCTGTTAACTCATTGTGTGGCGGCAGAGTAATACAAAATTATTATTCAGCGATAAGAAAAGAAAAAGAAAAAAAATTAAGATTGTAAAAAAACCCATAATAAACAAGACAATTTGTACATAATTAAATAGTTCAGCTATTGAAGCGCAAAAAACTCTCGACATCACTGTAAATTCAAGAAGCCATATTTTTATTTTATCTAAAAAAATGTGTAAATTCTAGAGGGAGGCTGCTCAAAACTGCGGGAGACAGTACTAAAAATGTGTCTGTAAATAGTGGCATGGAAGATAGGGGTTCTAACGAAATAACTTTCGTTTCTATATAGGTTATGTATATTTAAATTTGGGCACTGTGAGCACTCGTAACCACCGCTTATAAAGAAAATTTTCATAAATCTAAAATAGTAAAGGTGTACCAGCAACAACATTTTCAAAGCTCTAAAAGGATTCATAAAATGGGCTAAACGATAAGCTTTGCCTATTTTTCGGATGGCGCATTTTTATAAGACAGTTATCGGCATTACCCCAACAAGCAAGTTTTGAGTGAAATATACGAGTACCATAATAAACGATTTTTAAACTGTCTATAGAACAATGTTTCTGGCGTCGGTAAAAATAACGAATCGACAACAGGAAATATTGTTTTTGATTTGATGTATACTTGGAGCGGCTCAAATTGTAATCAATAGTGATGCCTAACATTTATAATCATCCACAACTTCAGTCTTAAAGCATGTCTTACTAGTTACTACACTACAGATCTCCGAATCTTACAAATAGACAAACTGTATCTGTAGCAATCATCTCCATAAAAAATTACATCTACATACTATGTATATATCCGAAGATATCTGGATATTAAAGCTAAAAAAACATTATTTTCGTGTTTTTGCTAATAATTAGCTTGTATCTCGCAAATCACAGTCGTAGTGTGTGGATGTCTTGTCTTATGTCGGCCATTAAGTTCAGTGGGCTAGCGGAGCGATATGCAATTCCCAGATCATCCGCAAATGCAGTGATCTTACCCATAAAAGGCAGAGAGAATAAAGAGTTTATTTACATGTATAATGAACAAAATTGGAGAGAGTGGTGAACCTTGCGGGACACCTATATTGATTTGGAACTACTATATATGTTACCACTATTAACATTCTGTGATCTATCATTTAAATACGATTTAAGCCAATCGGATATAAATCCACGAAATCGTTTCTTATGGAATTTAGCTAAAAGAGAATTATGGTTAACCATAGCGAAAGATTTCGTTATGTCAACAAAAAGGAAAGAGTAAAACCATTTTTTTTCAAGAGCATCCTCAGTAGAAAGCTCAGCTCGAAAACCATATTGATTGGAACTAAAAAAAGTATTTCTATTGAGGTAACACAAAATTCGGGACTTAATGGCTTTCTCAAATGCTTTGGATATTGAAGGCAACAAACAGGTGGGTCTGTAATTTTTAAATCTTTTCTACTACTCATTTTATAACAAGGCGCAAAAGTCATCACCCTATCGGAAGATGCTATAATTTTTACAAATAGCTGCAAATGTCAATTCTACGATAACCTTTTTGAAATAAACAGTTTCAAAATGCAAGTCAATAAGACATGAATCGCTATACTCCTAAAGGACCCGGAATCCTGAATCTCGATAAATCGAGGAGACAACTTTTCATCGAAAATCATCATGAGCGACAAGGCCCATTTGCTTCTCTGTGGATATGTAAATTAGCAAAATTATCGCTTCGCGGGCACCGAAAATCCACGTATAGCCCATGAAGAGCCATTACACTTCCTCAAAGTTACTGCATGTTGTACTATTTACGCTGGAGGATTTATCGGGCCTTATTTTTTCGAAAACACCGCGGGCTAAACGACTACTGTGGTCGGCGAACGCTACAGAGCCTTGCGCAACGACTTTCTTCTTCCTCAATTGGATGAATTGGGGCTGGTGATCATGTGGTTCCAACAAGGTGGAGCAACGGCATATACTGAACGAGCCACAACCGAAATTCTGAGGCTGCATTTTTTGTTTTTTTTTTTTGAGAGAACTTAACACTCAAGAGGATATTACTACTCTTAAAATGTCGGAGCACGTATTAAGTTTTTCGGAAAATTGGATAGAGAGAGAGAGAAAGATTTTTGGGCTCAGTGGTTACTTCGCTCCATGGGTGGCATCCAACATTTGATGGGGAGACTAAATTACTAGTGTAAATTGGACTTGATGATATATTTAGGCAACCATTCATCTCACAAGATTTTAGTTGCCTGAAAAAAAGTTGGTATTGAACCCCGAACCGTCCGATTGAGAAGCCAACACACTACCACTTGAGCCACGGCCACCCACGGTCGCCTAATCTCTGGTTTGGCGATTTGCACTGGCCGGCAAAATCGCCTGATTTATCCGTTCCAGACTTCTTTTTGTAGGGTTTTTTGAAGCCATGGGTCTAGGTCAAAAAGGCTCAGACTCTTGAAGTCCTCAAAGAGAGTATCCGTCAAGGATGCGACTACCCATCGCCGGAAGTTCTGGCACGAGTGATGGAAAATGCCACAAATGGGGAGCGAATGGTCATCAATTCTGCGGGCAGCCACTTAGCCGACATCATTTTCTCGACTTAATGGAAAACAATTTAAAACATCAAGTAAACATAATCCGAAAGCAGAATTAACATTTTTCATTCATAGAAAAAAACTACAGTTAAACAACATCGGGTGACAACTTTTATGCCACCTTGTGCAAAGTCATCGCAATTGCACATTTTAGTTCATCCGGAAAAATATAAACAATGTTCAGTGCAATTTTCTTTAGTAGAAATTTAGAGAGTCTGTCTATTCTAAACCTTCTATGGGTTGAGAAAGGAGCTATTACCGGCATTTTAAACGCCTCGTAACACGTTTCGAGCAACAGTTACATGTTGCAGGTAAGCTGCCCATATTTCATAATGATGATTGCTCAGCTGGATCAAAATACTAACTAAACTCATTCACTACAGCTGTGAGATCTATAGTATCAATATTGCAACTATCTAATGTGATACAGCTATTAGAATGATTAAAATTTCGATTTACAATATCATTTATGGCCTACTATTCCTTCTTTATATTCCCTTTCGCCGACATTATCTTGTTTTCTTAATAAAGGTCCTGCGACAAACAAATGTCTGTCTCAACTTGCTTGCTAAGCCAATTTAAACGGTATTTTTGGTTTAGATTAAGAAGGTGCTTGTAGTATTTTCGTTGAATTTTGTGTTTTAATTTTATTTTCTTAAAAAGTGCAGAGCAAACCCAAGGTTTTAATCTTATATCAGAACGTTTTCTTATATACGTTATTGAAGCTAGATTTATTTTTTACAATTTTGAGAAAGGCTTCCTTCTTATAGATATGTTTACCTGAGCGTATAACACATCCCATTTTTCAAAAAGTAGCTTATTGATAAGCTTGTGAGAGTAGATTTTAGTAAGTTTGGGAGGAGGTATAAAGCCCTTGTGTTGGTTTCCAACAAACAGGACTAGTTATCGCTAAGCCATTCGCAACTAGTTTATTCCAAACAACAATCAAATTAAATTTCATAGCTACTTTGCCAACAATTAATAAACACAAAACAAAACGTCAACTGTCAAGGTGGCTATGTCAATGAGATCGACGAGCTGTCCCTCTCTCTCCTGAAGCGGAAGCATGGGGCATTAATAAGCACATCCCACAAACATGTATGTGCTATAGGTATACTACTTATGCATTTGGAACTATGTAACCATATTAGTATTACACATCAATGTATTCAGTGTCAAGTTAAAGGGCATAAATGTATTAGAGCAGTATGTATAAAGTAGACTAATGTAAGTGGTAAGGTCATTGACCATGGATTATGTATAAGAACAGCTGATAGGTTTCCTTTTAAAGACCAACAGACTGTTCTTCACTCTTGTATATCCCATCAGCCGAGATAGGCCAATAAATCGATTATAACGTTTGAAGATCGTACGTTTTTTATTTCTCCCTTCAAACCACAAATTATTCCTGACAGCACCTCAGTCAGGAACACCTTGTGTTTGTTTTCAATGCAAATACCATTCTTGTAGTGATCTGCTATATTAGGATCTATATTAGTACTAGATAAAGCATTCAAAAGAAGGGATACATGATACAGGCCTGTACCGGAAGATGGTCTAGTTGTCTAATTTATGCAAGAAGTTAGTCCGAGCTCTGCCATAAGGGCATCATACGAGTCAGTCATAGGGGTTAGGCTTAAGATATCTACATTAAAACCACCTATTACCACTAGATAGGTTGTCGCTAGCACATTACTCAAAAATTCAGAAATTTCTTGAAAAAAGAAATTGACTCACTAAAACTGAGGCCTATACAAACAAAGGAGAATAAATTCTTATTACACAAACTCTTAGAAATATGGTATGTATAATATCTGTACTAATGAGTGTAAAAATTGTAATAAGGAATTTTGTAATCATTTAAGTATTTCGTACATCACCATTTCAAAAACAAATCCTACATCAGGCAAATCACAAAGCCTTCTAGATTTGCAACTAATCCACATGTAGGTTGAAATTTTGTCGCAGCCTTCTAATATTCTGGTGTAAAAGAAAGAATAGATTTGAATTTCAAATCGATAAAGTATTATAACTGACTGTTCTTAAGATTTCAATCGCAACGTTACTATAAGCGGGATCAGTGGTTTCATATTACAGATGCTATATTGCAGCCAGATCAGCAAAGAATCTTGTGACAGTAACCACAACAATAATAGATAAATGCTTGACCACAACTACAAAACTTAAATTTCTTCTCAATTTTAATTTTTTTTTGCTGACGCTAATAGAGAAGTAATATATTTTGTAAAGCTATCATTAATATAAAAATTCTATTAGTGCTACAGAGATTAAAATATGACGAGTTCAGTCTCCTCTTTGAATTTCTCTTGGTCTTCATTACTTTTTGCTTTGCATCAAGAACACAAATTATGACGCGGTATAATTCAATGAATTGGATGTAGATTTTTTTAATTTGTTTAACATAACGTAATTCAATATCATCATTAGATAGAGAGATATTCGAGGCTTCATCATAAATATTGTGCTCACATTCTCTTGAATTGCTGTTGTTAACATTAACGTTAACACCCCAACAATTTCCACAATATTCTTCAACTGGTTCTGCTCTCTGCAGCTCAACTTGCTCTTCATACTAGCAACCTTTAAATACAACAACATGCTGTCCTGTTTTACCCTTTCTCTGCAAATTTCATCGTATACCAGCTATCCTGTAGTATACTGTCTTTACTCTTACCGCAGCAAGTATGGAATTAATGGGCCCGTGCCCCGAAGGGATCTCAGGAAGGCTCTGAACCATCCCATTCCTTCTGCTTTTTAATCTGTCTTCCATCTCTTCATTCCATTTCCATCCATTTCTTTCTTCCTCCTCTAAGTTTAGCTATGAGTAAACTTTGTTAATTCTAATTATTTAGTTGTTGCTAGCATATAAATCTGTCCAGGTTTGAGCCGGGTAAAACCAGATACTAAAGCAGACAGTCCTATAAGCCAAATCGCACGATTCCGGTAATCGAATAGTAATCGAGTTCTAAGTTACCTTCCATACAGTATTGCACGTAGTGCCACATGTCGCCTGGATCAATGTTGCCAATATTTAAAAATTATCCCATATCATTGTCATGTAACGTAATCTTAGAAAAAATTACGGTACGAAGACATCACCACCTAGATCACTTAAGTTTCGTCAGTCTTTTTGGAATTGCTTCAAACCAGAAACAGCTATTTTGTCCAATCCGCGAATTTCCGTCGTCAGACATGTCTTGAGACTACAGTTCCTGCACTACGAGTATCTGGATCTAAAACAATTTAAACGGTTGTAGTCTGAAACTTTTACACAAAATTTTTCGCATACTGGGCCGATAAAACGCAAACTGTTACGATCGACATCGAATGGATAATTTCGGATCTTCTACCACACTTTCATTCACAGTGGCAACAGTTTCCTCTGTACCCACATTATGTTGATGTATTATTGGCATCCCATCATGAAGAGTGTATCCGATATGAATTTTATTATTTGTAACAATATAGTCATGTACATACCATATAATGAAACCAACATAAAGGGTGTTTCAACAAGAGGTGTAGGATTTGTTTTGCGACTAAAGCGAACAACTGTTGAGATTCCTGCGATACCTTACTGTTTTATAAAGTAGATATACGGGGATTATGTATAAAATGCTACATCTTCCAAACGACCTTCTCAGTTTGTTTACAGATCCTTTTCTTTTTCTCGAAATTTTCAATCACTCTTTTACATAATTCCGGCTCTATCTCGGTGATGGAGACTTCAATGTTTTGCTTTGGAAATGTTTGCGAATGATTGGTGTAGACCTTGTTTTTAACATAGCCTCAAAAAAAGAAATCTTATGGTGCTAAGTCGCATAATCTTAGCGACATTTCGTGCGCAATAACTCTATTGTTTCACAATTTGTATGACACGTAGCATCATCCTGTTGAAAGTAGAAGCCATCCGTATCCATATCGTCGAGATCCGGCCACAGAAATTTATTTATCATGTCTCGGTAAGGCGTTCCAAGGGTGGCCCTACAACACCTTCGTCCATAAACCGCACCAAACAGTCACTAATTCTAAATGGCATCTTCTAAATTCCCCGTGAATTTTAGGTGGCCCAGATGTGGAAATTGGCGCTGCTTCTGGCCAGAAAGCTTCAGTTTTTGTATTCATTGAGCCTCCTATGCACTGAGAGCCAAAACTTTCGTCAAAATTCGGTGCAGTGTGGCTGAGGATAAGTCAAGCTCCTGTTAGAACAGTGACGAATAGAACTGTTTTGGGTAGTTTTAGACACTTTCCCTTACTGCGCCGATATTTTCCATTAAACGTCTGTAGCGAACACGTTTCGGCATCTTTACATCTTGTACACAGCCCGTATTTTGGAATCTATTTATTATATTACGCACACACGTCTCGAAAGGCACGTGATTACGTGTAAAACTAGCATGATTTTTCCGGATGGTACCCTCGATTGAACGTGAATTTTCCTAATAAAATTGAACGATTTGCATTCTTTCTTCCACTGTGTAGCCTTCCATGGTAAATTTCCCAAATTTATAGCTAACATCTGACACGGTATTCGAACCCGGCGTCCATTAGCCGTAAAATACTTATTAGGGCTTTCAAATCCTATACCTCCTCTGGAAACACGCTTTAGTATGTTGTTTGTATACCAGTTATAATCATAATATAATCATAATTTCCTATCGAACAGTTTTACCTTGTTTCCAGTTTAGTTGCATAGAATCATAATATCATCATAACATCACAAGCCAGCGGACGTTTAATCCATGTTTAATCACGGACTATTTAAGTGATTGGTATTCATTAAGTAATAGTACCGCATGCTATATTAACTCCAGGAAAAGTCTGCACAATTTTATTTGTATACATTGCTTCAATATGGAATATCGAATAAAAGGTGAATCTGGAAGCCACATTTCTGGGAGAAAATGTTACTACGCCACCTGCTAATTAACTCCTTCAGAGAAAATATGTATATATATCAATTATCTACCTAATATAATAATTATTCGAGGGAATTGTAAATCTATATCATATTAAACGAATAGATACTAGGTTTTGCCTTTTGATGACGCTAACTATGCTTTGTGGTAAATCATTTGATCTCTGGACTTTTCCATTTCGTTAACACTAGATCTTCCTTATTGCTCTTCAATTTCCAATTTCTTAACGCTCCAAGAAAGCGTTCATCAAAGTAAAGAATAAAATTTACGAATTGCATTCAGACTTCATGCTAACTTGCGCAAAGCTACAAAAATACTATTGAGATACACTTTCAACGTCACTCTATTGTTAAACACGTTTAATATAAAATTCTAAAACTTCCAAGAAGTTGACGAGCTCAATTGCACGCAAATAATACGGTTTTGCATAAAGTGCAAATATATTTCAACCGTAAATGAACAAGAATTATGAATAAATGCCATATTTTGATCCAGACTATACCGATAGGGAAAAGTTAAGTTTTAAACTCGTATAATCGCGCATCCAGGAAGAAAACAAAAATTTATGGCATCTCGAAAATTAATGTAAATAAATTCAACCCTCCATGTTATGCTCGTATGGCATAAGAGAAAAGTGATCCCGGGGCAAATGGATAGGTTGCATTTATACGAGTCCATCGAAGACTACACAAATTTATGTGAATAAATTGAATAAAAAAAAAAACGGCTGATGTTATGCCTAATTACGAGTAGTTAAAGTCCAATTAATGCTTCTTATGAGCAATTTACAAATGTATTGTAGAAAGAATATATTATAGGAAATAGAAAAATTTAGAAACACTTCAATTGATGAGATGCTTTTCACTGGCCATTATCTGCCTACACGATGTGTTGGAAATCTGCATCAGCTCTATCTATCGGACGGATAATTTGTTAATAAACTTTGGTATACGGACAACTGAACGTGTGGTCTGCACGAACAGTTGGTCCTCAGAATACCGGACTCCGGGAATAAAGTTCTAGTTTCCTTTATCAAACCAGATGAAAGTAGGCGATAATCGGCGTAGAACTGATCCTATGCCCAGGATGTCAACTGATATATTTAGGCCCATTACAACTTTCACAAGGGTAAAATAAGTATTTCATGAATAATAGTTCACTTCTTCACTCCTTGAAAGAAAGATTGTTGAGTTGGGAATTTAAAAAAGAATACTGTGAAAAGTGACACATATAAATGGTCAGATGCGGATGGAATCTGGATGCCTTTTAAGCTTTGAAATACAAGGCATTCAGTACAAATGTAGTGACAGCGAAAATGCGTTTCCAAAACAATAGTTATTGATTCACATTTGTGAAAATGATCCACAACTGGTATTCACCTCCAAGTTTGTTATTATATTTAAGAAAAGTGAAACGACATGGCAATATATACGCAAGTAGTACAGCTTAATAAATCGTTTATATACGGTGAAGCTTCATTACTAATGGCACTAGTAAGTATTCTGTGAGTTTCAGATCTAAATGATCTGAGAGATTTGGCAGGAGATCTACCTGCGTTCTGTGAAGTGCCAAAACAGCCAACTAGTTTTTAGGGGCGTGGAGGCACGCAGAAAAGTGATAACTATTATTTACTCCGTGCATATTGTTATGAGCATAACTGCAGATGTCGTGACTCTCCAGGTTGCCGGTAGACCAAATGTATTCTTCCCGATGTCTATATGAGGCTAGTGACTTTCCTGTTGCCACTCAGCAGGAAAGATTGCAAACTGCTTGCTGGCGTCGTGATGGGGCACTACATTTTTTCTAAACACTTACGCGTGCTGTCCATAATTGATATAACATCCTGCGATGCTGGCTGCGAAAGTGATGATGATTTCGCGAAGCACTACCTGATATCAGCGTACGGCTTACGCTCATATCAGGTTGCATGCACTCGCCGTTGACGTGGTGGGTGCTGATACTGTAGGCACTTATCACTGAAGCGCTTATTCATGTTTCTTAGAAAGACTAATAAATTCCATTAAAAGGAACTTACAAGGAGTACAATGTTCTAGTTCTTTGCCTGGGTGCTCTGTTCCGGCAGACAAAAAAAAACGGTAACTGGTTCTTCGGCATCTTTTCGGAAAAAGTACGGCTGCTCAGGCATGAGAAGCACACTAAACAGCCAATTCGTTCGTTTACGATCCAACTGATGCTGTTGGAAGACCTCCGGTTCTTCGCTTGACCAAATGACCAAATGAAATGAGCTACAGTGGCTTTCGAGAGATGCCCTGCTCTTGAAAACAACGTTGAATAAATTGATTGCGGTCTTAACTTATTAACACGCATTCAGCCGCAATATTCCTTTTATTTCTGGCTTTTCGTTGTCGGTTCGAAAATACTAAATTGTTCGCTTATTAGGATTTTTTCCTTTTGTTACATTATGGGATCGAGCTCTATTTCCTATTTCTATTATCACAGCACTTCGAGTGCAGGTGTTTTTGCTTGAAAGGTACGATACGGGCAGAATTCGAAATTTTAAAACTTATTGAAAGCTGATTATAAAGACGTGTCCAAATAACCAAACTTTATTTCGTTTTTAAAATAGCTTGTAGTCAGTTACCTAAATGATTTATCACATAAACCTTTTTCCAAAAAAAATTTCGTGAATTGGCTTAAAAAGTTTTTCTTCTATCTAAGTTATTCTACTCCGAGAAGATTTATTAAACTCATCTTGTTTAATCAATTTTGGCAATATTTTCGATACTACCTATGTATTTTTTTCTAGACTTGTACAAAGGTTTTTTTGAGAGATTTGCTAGGTTGTAGTACCTTAAGTAATTTTTTTAGGTGCTGGACTCGCAATCTTGCTATCCATGTTCTCGTGTATCCTTAAACTTTTCTCTTTTGTGCTGTCTTGTTGTTTCATCCCATTTTCATTTGCTGCCAAACAACTTCTGCAGTTTTCGGGTAAGCCTAACCTCAGTTGCGTCACTTTCGTCGTAGCTTCTTTGGTGCTGTGCAGCCGCTCAGCTTGTGCATATCCGTACACTTGACACATCTTGACAGCTTTTCACAATAAGTTTTCGTGTGACAATAGTATTTATAGTTTTGGCACTCTTACGTTTCCGATCGTTATAACGCAGTGCCATATCGATTTTTTTTCATATACTATACCCTTGGGCTATTTTTAGGTTTTTTCTTTCTTGATAACTATATTATCTATGCAAGCTGGCCCTTTCATGTCACACATTGATTGCTTTTCGTCCTTTTTCCTATGTGAACCTATTCAACCACTTTGCCGCACATCCCATATTCCTCCTCATCAAACAAAAGGAAAATAAATTTGGTCGAATTTACCATGAGCAAAATTGAATTTTGAATTTTATTCTTTGTTTACCCAATTTTTATTGGCTGCCGTCTATTTTTTCGTTTTCAGCTTTCACACTTTTACAGGTAATAGTATTTCCTATACCGAGGGCAATCAGTGAACAGATAGTGGTTAACGTTTTCTCCGCCATTCTCTTTTGGCGTTGTGTGCGTCTGCCCTCACCAGCCATCAGCCATGTGATTGCTTTTTGTTTTTACTCGTGTTTGTTTTTTTTGTAATTTAAATGATTCTCAGCGGCTCGGGGAATTTATTCATTAATTACTTAGATCGAAGACACGTGAAAATTTGCAAAACGCTTTCCTAGGACTGAATGAGAACGAGGAGGTCGAGATATATGAGTATGGCACACAGTGCCAGTCGAGCAGGCGTCACGGCTTTTAGGAAAAAGGTGGTGAGTGTTTAAATATATTGCCAGTCACTGGTCACTATGGCGCGTAGGACCTAGGACCAACGTCTAGCATTTTAAACCACGAATCAGATGTATTTTTATTACCAATACTGGCAAAATATATATAGGTATGTATGAGGAATTCTGAAAAGAATTTGTTTGAAATTAAAACACCTGGCTAAAATCCTTGTTTGAGATGTGAACTTTTATAAGAAGCAATGTATCTCGTCAAGCAATAACCGCAAATACAGGGTGCGCCATCTTATATGTTGATATACAAACATTGGATAACTTTGACATTTATCAACCGATTGATTTTTGAAACATGGATTCAGTACAATTTTAACCATGAATCGCTCCACACCGAAATAATGCGCCGAAATAGTGACGCTGAACACTGAAAATAGTCGTTCAGTTGCCTGAACTCAAGGTGCATATCGTCCTAAATATCGTGGACAACAAGCACTATTCGTCATTTGGTGTCAAATTTTGTTGAGCACGGGACAGTGGGAGATCGTCGACATACCATTCATCAAAGCCCAAGACGCTCCAATGAATTGGTTGAAGCGGTAAGAGAGAGTGTTGCCACGAGCCCACATGTGTCGAATCTTTACCGCGCGCATTTTTAAGGATGATTCGCATATGTTTCCATATAAAGTGAAATTGACTCAAAGAATATTGCCGATGTCCGAAGCGTCCACCTCGCTTGGAATTCGGCCAAACAGACGCTCGAATGGCTAATGCTGAACCTGATTTTTGGAAGCAAATTTTGATGACCGACGAGGCCCATTTTTCACTCTCTGGCGCCGTTAAAAAGCAAAATTGCCGCATTTGGGGAACGAAGAATACACGCGAGATTCATGAAACACCATTGCATGAGTAAAAAGTAACTGTTTGGGCCGGCGTTTGCGCTAAAACCATCATTGGGCCATTTTTCTTCAGAGAAGGCGAAACGGTCGATGGGAATCGATATCGGTGGATGTTGGCTCATTATGTCTGCCCACAAATGTCAGGAAAAGTCTAGACGGTTACAGGGTTCAACAAGAAGGTGGGCCAAGCCAGATCTCCAGATTTGACCCCTCCGGACTTCTTTTTGTGGGGTTATTTGAAAAGCAAAGTGTACGACAGCAAGCCTCAGACGGTTGACGAGCTCAAGGCAAACATACTTCCTACTCGAGTTGCTCGAAAAAGTGATGGAAAACGCAGAAGAAAGGGCACATTTAAACCAGCTGCGCCAAAAAATTGCAGAAGCCGCTGAAGGTATCTGTCTTATATATGCCTGTCTTATTACCAGATCATTTGTAAGAATATGTAGAGCTTGCATCGCCCTTGAAGGCAATCAGTTTGAACATTTGTTGTAAGATACAAGATCGGAATTTGGCGTTTAGTTGCGTCACAAACAACAGTTGTGTAAAGCGATCTTGAGAGTTTACACCAAGAGAACGTAGTGTTCTGTGTGCTCTAGTATGGGAAAAAAATGAAATGAAATGACAAGGGTGCCATCTCTATCTGTTTCACTGTCTCGCTCACACTTGGTACTCATTTTAATAATTAACTATAAGTCGGTTTCTTTCACAAAATATTTTTTTTGTCCTCAATTAAGCATAAGCCAGCAAGTGCCATACCATTTTGGAATCCAGACATATACGACATCTTCTAAAGTTACTTTCCAAAATGGCATTTATTTGTCAGTACGGTCAGTTCAAGTTGGGTGATTAATGATTTTCAGATATATGGATGGACAAAAAAGCAATATTTTTGTTAAAACCGATGTAGTTATTTGGACCGTAATTTACAGAAGAGTTACTCAGAGTTACGTGACAAAAAAAACATTGAAGGAAAGTAAAGATTTGCGGTCACAGTACTTGAAAGATCGTCACAGGGTGTTAGATTTCTCGATTTTTTTTTGAGTGCCAATAATTTTAAAAGTACATGACTTAGATTTTTTTTTATAATTTTGTGACAACCGAAACCACCTATCACCCGTTGATCTTTGGAACACCCTGTATACTCTTAATTAGATTGCTGTACAGATCGGACAGATACTTATCAACAAACTTCTCCAGTTTGGTCAACCGTCTCCGTTTGGTTCGCTTCCAATTGAGCGTGCCTGTAGTACATCCTCATACGAAGCCAGTCAACGAAATCCGTCTTCCCTAATTTTCAGAATTGGTATGATGAAATTTTTATATTAAGATTCTACTTACCGAATCATTACAAAGCCTTTTATTCAGTTATCCTTTTAGTCTGTAGAAATAGCTTTTAGCAAGTGTAAGGACTGAAACGAATAAAATTTGGAAACTTCAAAGTAAAAAAAAAAAAATTTCATAATTCATGTAAATTGGTTTTATTTGCTTTAAAACTTTGTTTTTATTAAATTCATTCACAATTACAAAAAATAAAAAAAATTATTTGGGTTCTTTCCTCAACTTCTTTCGAATGTCTTTCATAAGGTTGGTGACAGTTACATCCGTGATCTTTTTGACGCTCTTTTCCATTTAGCACTAAAATCTTTTACGTCCTTTGCACACTGCTCACTTTTCCTCAATTTAGCTTTGACCAAAGCCCAATACCTTTCAATGGGACGGCACTGTGGAACATTGGGTGGATTCATGTCTTTTGGCACAAAGTCGACATTTTTAGTAACAAGAAAGGTCAAACTCGCATGAGCATAGTGAGCTGAAGCTAAATCTGGCCAAAATAATGTTGAACCCTCGTGTTTGTTTAAGAAAGGAATCAACCGTTTTTTTAGGCACTCGTTAATGTACACTTCTCCGTTAATTGTTCCCGTTGTAATAAACGATGAGCTTCTGTGTCCACATTGGCAAATGGCCTGCCAAACGAGATATTTCGACCCGAATTTTTCCATCTCATTCGATGTTGTAGATTGCGGAAGAATCTCAGCTTCAAACGAGTTGTAAAACTGCGCATCTGGAAGAGTAGTAAAGTCGGCTTCGACATAAGTTTCGTCACCCAAAACCAAGCACGCTTTCTTGTTGCCGATCAACTCGTATAGCTTTCGTGCTCGTGTTCTTACGACTTTTTTTTGCTTTTCAGTAACTTTTGGTATTTTTTTGTTTTTCTGGTGTTTTTAGACCGTTACGTTTTTTAGATCTTTGTACCATTGTTTGGCTGGTATTACATTTCCGAGCAACATCTCTGGAAGACATAGTCCGTTTTTTTACGATGGTACCCACTATTTTCTTGTCCAAATTTGTATCATGTGCTCCACTTTTCTATTTTCGCTTAACTGTCAACGACTTCAAATATCGTTTAATAACAGAATCCACTGTACTGCGTGCTATGTTTAAATTTTTTGCGATGAAATGGTTTGGACGCGAAGTATTTTCGAGCCATTTGTCGATGATCTTTTTACAGCGTTCCTCTTGACTCATATTTACGCAATGGAAGTATAGCCCGTATTAAAATTTACAGATTTTATTCGTTTCAATCCTTAACACCTCGTTCTATTTATAAGAAAAAGCAGTGGCAGACTTAATAGCGGAGACAAGTTTAGCACAATCCTCAACCAAACTTACTTACTGACGTTCCGTCCGATTCATTGCTGTAACCAGTATATGTCCCTTCTTATTGACAGCATATATACGACTTTAACCTCATTCGGAACCAAACTCAATTTTGGGAGTACTGTTTCAAAAGTTGGAAAGCTACCATTGACATCTCGCTGTGTTCTGCCAAATGCAATATATTAATACCTGTGTTATCAACATATGCAAGTAGTGGCGTAGATTGCAGAATTGGTGACTTTTCCTAACTTGTTTCAATAAGGCAAGCGCTTTTATAGTCGTACTGAACAATCTATCACGTTTAACAGAGATACCAAAACTACTCGCAAACATGATTCTGTATTGCTTGTCTCTTTAGACACTGCCTTATCCGACCTTCTGGTCTTAGAATGAAAGAAGGAATGATGGGCAGTAAAACCAATCGGATTGTTGACGAATTTTTGTGTATTGGACAAATGGCTTCGAGGTTTCGTTCACCAAGCACAATTTTCTGCGTCAGAATCTTGGGAGTCAGCTAATATATAGGTATGCTCCCCAACAATTTACCTCTCGCTGATATCGTTCGAGAGATATTCGGTTCGGGCTAGAAGTCTGATTGTGCTTACGTTTAAATATTTCCCTGCTTTCTTGATTTTTGTTAAGTGCACGAAAATCTTAACCAATGTTTAATAGTTCTTTCAGCTTGACCAAGGAATTTAGGTCGTGCTAACAACCTGTACCTGGTTTTATGATACCTCCAAAACATACCCTGCTACTAGCTTGCCTGCTCTTTGTTTTGAGTTTTGGGCACTACTACGGATTTTGAAATCTTCGACAGCTTTTCCTTATGTGACATTTGGGTCCCTGATCATTTGACTTTGCTATATTGATTCCAGCTCGATATTTTATATCCTGTTCGACGATCATTCGCAGGGTGGTGATGTGGTCAAAACTGGAGGACCTCAATAGAAAACCAGCATGATGGGCGGCAAGTATTCCATCAAAGTTATGCTTCATTTGTTCGAGGGTTAATTTGCCATAATTACTGATAGCACACCCATTTTTACCAGTTTTTGCAGCTAATAAAAATTTCCCTGCAATCATTATTTTGGCAAGCTTATGCTTCTTTTATCCGCTGAAAAAGGAAAAAACCAGCCAAGACACTCACTGGTTGCTCTACGTTTTTTTTAACTCTTGGTGTTGCTCAAATTTTTCCGTTCTTCAATTAGTTTCTCTGTTTCCTCAGAAAATTACTTTTTTTTTCATCTACTCCAGAAAGGAAAACGTTTGTATTTCGCTCCAATATTCTGAAATAGTTTGCAAACCTTTGCTTGTGGCTGCTCTCATCCCTTGTGATAGGTATTGCAAATTGTCGCACTCATAATTTGACAGTAATGTTAAAAGTCCATTCCCATGTCTCATCTACGTCTACTTCATTGTGCTCCTCTGAAAAGTGGTCAGGATTGGAAAAATCTACAAGACTTTTATTATTTGTGTTGCAGCACACCGCATTTGAACATACAAACAATACATACATACATAGCACACCGCATTTGAACATACAAACAATACATACATACATATATATACATCCAAGTAATTTGTCTTGCCTTACATAACGAAGCGGCACTCGTCATCACGCCACTTGCTCTCAAAAGTTTATACATATTTGTTTTTGTACTCGCGACGGATTTTAAGTTTTTTATGAATAGATTTGGCTATTATTCATTTATCAACTGTTCTTTGCCTATGACATTAAACGTGGTGTGATGACATATGCAGTTTCCCTTAGGAAAACAAGACGAGATCAGTTCAGTTCTTATTCGACCATCGTGGATGAAGCTCGCATTATTTCAATCGATGTAATTTATGTAATTTATTTGAATTTAAAATAAATTTAATTGAAGTACTTAAAGAGTGTAAAGTTACTTATGTTTTTTTTTAACCATTCTTTGAAAAAGATCAAAGATTCACCAATTTGTATGTATGCCGTGTCTCCATAACATGTCAGAGTCCTTGGTTGCCGATGTATAAGTAGTTGGGTATTTAAAACCCCTAAAACAATGAATCTTTCCCCATCTGGTAATGCGTGGTTTTTCTGCATGCAGAAGTTGCAGATTTGTTGTCGCGTAGCACAGTATGATTCTGTCGATTCTAATTCTACTCGAGAATCTAGCTGTTATGATATTAAAAGAAGCTGTTAAAAGAGTAAATTAATTTGGAGCTTTCTATGCAGGACCAAAGCCATGTTGGTGGGAATGCATTTTCCAACGTATCACTTTAACGCACAATATGTCTTACTTACGCGGGTTAAACTTACATTCCTGTTGGAATTATCCACTACGTTGTTTAAGAAGAGTTTTGATATTCCAGAAACCTTTCTTTACCCGAGTATGATAGTATGAGTACATAAGGTAGCCATCAGTCTTGAATTATTTGAAGCTTCAAACAGTTAGTATTTTTTATTTAATTATTTATTTATTTATCTATTTATTTATTTAATTCATATCATCTCTGTACATATTTAAGCCATAGCAACTTCTTGCGTTAAACATCTATTTAAAGAAAAAGTAAACAAAAGAGGGCCTAGAACAGATCCCTGGGGCACACCGGAAGACTCAACAATTTGTTGTCACCGTGATACACAGCTAAGTTCCGATTCTTTCTTAATTTATACAGAAATATATTTGATGGTTCCATAGTTTTTAAGTATCAAGAAAAACTACAAGTGACATCATATCCTCGTCAATGGTAGAACGTATATCATCAGTAATTTTGAAGAAGGCCATTGTGCAGTTGTACTTAGATCTAAAGCCAGATTGGTGCTTCGTTATAGTATTTTTTTCTGTGAGGAAGATCTTCACTTGTTGGTTAACAATTTTCTTAAACACTTTGCTTAGAAAACGGAAAATACCAATTGGCCTATAATCGTAATTATGTAGCGATCATAATTTCGGAACAGGGAGCATTTTTGCTTGCTTCCATCCTTTCGTGATCATAACGGCCATTATATTAGTACAAAAAAATGTGTTGTATGTTTAGAAAGAACAGACAATAAAATTTATAGGAATTTTGGGTAGATGCTATCCAAACCTATAGTGTTAGTTTTAATAGAGAGAATGGTTTCACATACGGTTGTCTCATAGGCACAAGAGAAACGATAGAAAGTAGATTGTTCCGCTGTGAATCCGACAAAAAAGAAGAACTCGATTCGATTGTAGTTACTCGAAAGCATGCGAAGTAGGTCCTCTTATATAATGTACCCACCGCCTCTTAATTTGAACTCTAATATCCTATAAAACAGAAACTAATTCAAACTATATTCAGCTATAATTGGAATATTCTGGCCACTATATTAAAGGAATAAAGTAAAAGCAACATATTGTAGAAATCCAGAAATCACCATCTGGGAAGATAAGGTGTGTAACGAACTACGACGGTAGTTTGTAGTTTTCTGGAGAAAAAGTTCATGAATGCGATAACTTTTTAAACATTTTCAAAAATCACCCTCAAATGATACGCTAATTCAGATGTGATGTACGTACTGTGATTTACAAAAGGAAATCGTATCTGTATGATTCATATACATATTTATATATAATTTTGTGTATAGTCTTGAGACTTTCTACTTCAAATATTGTTTTCATTTACCTGAAAAAAAATACAAAAATAGTTTCAGAACAAAAAAGAACGTGTGTTAAAAGAACAACGTTGACAATGAGAAATTTATTTATTCTTCTGCTTCAGCAGCTTTTTACTTCTTTCCAACCATACAAACAAGAGAAAAGTATATGTAGATGACAAGTTCGAGCTATTACTTTAAACTCAAAGGACAAACTATTTTTGGGACACAGGACATGACGAACTAGCATCTAGGGATGAATGAAATATTTTTTTTTCGTTTTTGCTCCTTTATTTGAATAAAACAGGCATAGACTATAAAAGCGAACAATTATCCAGTCCTTGAGAATATCTGGTATGACAAAAGAAAACAAAATGACTGCTAACTTTAGAACTAGTATTTGTAGTATTTTTTTAAGCTATTTGAAGTCAATCGCTTGTTGGGTTTGAGTTCAACCTGGTTTTGATCCAACAGGCTGGTTCCTCTAGCCTGTCCATAAGCTAGATAAAGTTAAGTCGCTAGGTTGATGGGGCACAGAAGAAGATATATTCTAGCTCACTTAACTTCTTGTGGACTCATTATGATACCTATTTAGGGGTTGGTCTTAACTTTTCGTTTCAATTTTATCAAAATTCAACTGATCCAGGAGCTGAAGGTAAACGACTACAGACAACGACGTGTGTTCACTGAATGGGGTCTTGAGCAGTTGGAAACTGATCATTGAAAAATCATTTTCAGCGATGAGGCCTATTTCTGGATGAATGGGCAAGTCAACAAACAAAATTGTCGAATTTGGGACGATACCAATCCACTTGAGATCCAAGAGCGTCCAATGGATCCCGAAAAAGTCACTGTTTGGTGTGGATTTTTGGCTGGTGGCGTCATCGGTCTATATTCCTTTGAGAACGACGTTAGCCCCATCACCCTCAACGGCGAGCGCTTTAGGTCGATGATCGCCATCTTCCTTTGGCCTGAATTGGATGATATGGACAAAAACGACATGTGGTTTCAACAGGACGCTTAATGAAAGAGCCTTCCTAAATAACACAGTTTATTGTAAGTACAGGAAAAAAAGTAACGATAGGAAAAAAAATTTAAATAAAACATAAACGGTATGAGATATAAAATTGATTTTGGCTCAGTTTTGAAGTTACGTTCATGTCATTATGTATGGAATAGCACATCATTCAAATGGCCGCCTTGGCTTCGCTGGCAGTGTTTCAGTGCTTCCACTTCCCACAACAAACTCAGCTCCAATTGGAGTTTTAAAACTAAAATTTTTCCTAATTTTAAGCCTCCCACCCATACTCCAATTCCCCTTCTTCCACCCCAAAACAAGCCCCAACGTCAACGTGTCTCTTTCGACTTAATCCCTACAACTCAAACTCAGACCACTCAACCCCTAACACACACGCCTTTCCCTAATTTCGATTTCAGAACTGGAGCTAAGTATCCTAATTTCATCAGTTCTCACATTTAAACCCTATTTCAGAAACCCCATCCCTTGCGACACCAAACTCATTAACCACTCCCTCTTCTATTGGCCCACTTTGGCCACCCACTGTTAAATTAACGCAGCAAACTAGCCATACCAACGAATGTCGCTATGCGCTCTCTAGATGTATGAGAATATACGTCTATACCTCGCTTATCTGCACGATAAATCCGACTAGGTGTGCTACGAGGGTAAAATAAAAACAAGCTTCACGGTTTCTATCCAGCAGGAAGGCTGAGACTGACGTTACCAGTCTCAGGAAACTTTATATAAAGTATCACGAGATTTTGAATACGCCCCACCAAAAAGTTGCACCACAATAAATTTTGTCGACCCTAAAAAGTCTTGCAAAAACCTGCCTCTCACCATCTATTACGCTCTGACCGAAACTAATCTTATCTCGTTGCAACTTCATCTTCTGCTAAACTCGACTTTGGGTCGGTTAAAATAACACTTACTCATAGATGCTTGTATGTTATGTATTGTTACATATTTCCGGTGCAACCTATCGAATCCAATAACTTGCTATTGCTGCAATTGACAATTTGGTCGACTTATCAGACTCGCTTGATGATATCATTATCTTCGCCGATTTTAATCTGTCTCAGCTGAAGTGGACTTCATCTGAAGACCTATCTTTTTTCACCCATCAATTGATCCCCTTCAAATTGTCTGCTCTCGGCTTTGAGCCTCTCTTATTAAAAGGGATTTGTTCTTACCTGGTAAACTGATATTATAGTGTTCGATTTAGATGCGCCCTTTCTGTTCTATTCCTGACCTCATCTGGAGTTCCACAAGGCAGTCATCTTGACCCCCTTCTCTTCATTCTTACTATCAACGATGTCGAGACTGTCATTACGCTGACTCCCTTTACGCTGACGACACAAATTTTTTTAAAACTATTACCTCTCCCCATGACTCTGCCCTTCTTCAAGAAGACTTTGATCGGTTTTCAATCTGGTGCCTCAAAAACTGCCTAGAACTTAATATAGCCAAATGTCAATCTATAACTCAAATCTCTCCCTTTTTGAATTCCACCTGGGCACTCCTCGTCTCAAACAAGATCTCCTCCATCACTTCCTTGGTCCCTAGCTCTTAAGTCTTTCTGTTAGTTGTTAAGTTAGATTAAGCTCGTATTAAACCAATAAATGGGGGCCACAGCCCCCACCAAAATTAAATTAAAGCAAGCCGTCGGTCCAGTTTTTGAGGACTCGGTCCAATATATGCGGTCTTATTCCAGCTGGCGTGTCGAATGTTGGCCTCGAGCTCGCCCAAAGTGGTTTGCTTGTTAGTGTAGACTAAGGACCTGACGTAGCCCCAGAGAAAATAATCGAGTGGTATCAAGTCGCATGATTGCGGCAGCCAATTGATGAACGCTCTCCGTGAGATGACCCAGTCAGATATATAGATGATATCGAGATCTGACCACAGAAGGTCAGTTAACATTGCTCTATACCTGCGACCATTGCCGGTAACGGTGTCTCTCTCCTCATTTCGAAAGAAATAAGGTCCGATGATGCCACCATGCCATAAACCGCACCAAACAGTCAATCTTGTGGATTTTGTTCGCTCCAGGAATGCCAATTTTGCTTGCTGACATAGCTGCTGAGTCAAAAATTACGTCACCACAATTTAATACGGATGTAGACCTAAATCCAAACGTAAGCTGAGTTGACTCTCTGGCGATGCCCAATTCAGCTGATCGGCTCCAAAACGACATTTCTGGGTCTTCTTCAATAGTGTCCGCTTCTTCATTTCGCACCAATGTCTGTCTGGTTGGTGGCTTAAGATCTAAGAGAGTGTACTTACGCTCAAACTTTTTTACGGTGCGACGAATTGTCATGATCACGGCCGACCTCGCGACGAAATTCACGTTCCGTATTTACACCTGAGCCGGAATTTCGATAATATTTTTTAATAATTTCCGCACGTACGGTAAGCGTAAAACGATGCAGGTACAATGGCATTGCATCACTGGAATAGTGTAACAGCTGGATATGATTGGTAATTTTGACTGCTGTTGAAGTTTAACAATTGGAAAAACTTTCATTGCTATCTGGTCACCCGTCCTTATATTGACTTCAAATACTGATTCTTTATTAAATAACTACAATAGTTTGTGGCTACATTAGTAGCGATTGTAAATTGGAAAGCAATCTCCTTCGGATATGATGAATGACATCTTAGTATAACCTGGCTTTATAGGCATTTGTTACACTTTCAACATTTTTGAAAACATTGCTTTCAATATCACCATCAGTTATGCCATATTTAGCTAACTGATTCTATAAACTAGAATACCGAGATGTTTTATGTGTCAAAATTCCTCACACTCCTTCTCTCATTCAACATATCATATGTCACGGATTTAAATTTGTTATATAATCTGATTTTCGTTGAAATCTAATTAAAGGATTGTAATAAAACTTTGTTCTTGAATTCATTAAATTGTTTTTTTTTTGTTTTTTAAACAGAAGCTTGTATAGTTATTTCAAAATGGTTATGCTCCCAGAGATTGTCATGTCTATTGTGATATAAATAACCTTACTTTATGCGAAAAGGGAATATCAAAGATAGACAAAATTCGGACGGTTGTATAATTGAATATTATTGGATCAAACATTGGGGGAAATCGACCAAGAAAACTCCGTGATTCATATAGAAATATCAGGGACATCAGGTTTGAGTACGGCCGAATCAATAGTATGTCACATTCAGCGCTTCAATGGGCACAACTACCAGTTAAGTCGAAGACAAATGGAACTTTGGATGGCAGGGAATAAACTCAAACAGTTTATGGTATATTAAGAACAACAGCAAGACCAAATTCCAACTCACAATCCTGGGATGAGAAAGATGCTGAAGTACAAGCATTCATAATGATAGGCATAGGGCTATAGCAATTAAAACATCTCGCAGACTGCAGTACAATCGCGCAGATGTGGTCAAGGCTGGAAACTGTTCATTCATTCCATTTTTCAAAAGTGTATTAATCGGAAATTGGAGGAGAAAGAAAGTATGACTGATTATGTAGCCAGAGTTACTTCTTTTACCTAACGGCTGATGGAAGTGGGTCTTGAGGAGAAAGAATTGGTAATTGCAAAGATTCTCAGTAGTCTGTCAAGCAAATCTGATTATGTGAGAACTCCATGGTATGCAGTGTCACGCGGTAATCAAAACATTGAATGTTTGATTGACCACTTAGTCAAGAAGAAATTACTTATTAACCTTCGATCGAGTAATGGAGACCATGATATAACTGCAATAATAGAGCAGCCTACGTAGCAGCAAAAACATATGGAAGCCTTACAACAGAGTTTCAAGCCATGACGATAAACAACAACGGCAAGATAAATCTAATTATTATAGGGCGGGCCTCAATTTTCGATGGTAAATCTCAGTTATTTTTTCTTCAATCAGCATACAAACCAAGGAACGATAAAGAACGTGTGGTGCATGGATTCATGTATTTCCGACCATATGTCAGTCCAGAGGGAGTGGTTCATGAGACTTATCCCACTTGCTGGAGGTGGCAGGCGGCAGAAAATTGCGAGTTGAAGGAAATTGTGACGTAGATGAGCCTGCAATTTACCCTAAAGGAACAAAAATTACTTACACAATTAAAGATATTCTATTTGCGTTGTGAAGAAAAATGTTTCCTTAAACCTATTTGCCAACGACCTCGCCACCCTGAAAGCATCGGTTCCCACTGAAATAATACACCAGTGGACTGGTGGGGTCAGCAGAGTGTAATGTATTGACTAGGCCTAAAGGCGACGGATTGTCCATCGTTTCCTAGACACGGGTCCTATTCGGATTTCCTATTGTTCGCCAAACGAATAGAACTGATAGACACTAATCAACATTCCACAAATTGTCTACGCACTTTCTTTGTATGACAATGATCATTGCGATCTCAGCACCGAAGTAACCATTCCGAACGAAACCGAGGAATTGGATGAGTTTGTTCAAAGGCGTTTCTATAACTATAGTAGGGTACATTAGACATGCTTATCCAGAACACTGATGAGAGCACTCTCCTCAAATTCGCTCTACCCACCGTTCAAGAGAAATCTGTCCAACGAGTAGATTGACAATTATCTAAAACTAACAGATGAGGCAATTAAACGAACAATGGAAAAGACGATATTAGGGTATCAACACACTGACAACGATGACTTATTCCGTAACGCAACTATTGACGCACTACACCGACATAAAAGTAGTCTGACATTGAAGTCGTCCATTAAAAACTTCCAAACATTAATAGAAGAAAATTACAGAAATTAATTAAGTTTGTATTGGAACAATAAAATTCGTGCAGTAAACATCAGCAACCCGAATATGTTCCCGCTAATAAATAAACATTTCGAAGAAATAATCAAAAAGGCTTTCCCTATATGACAACCTTCTTGTGATCGAGGAACCCCAGGAGAAAGTAGAGGCTTTAGGACCGACTTTTTAGGAAGTGCACAAGGTGAATGAAATCATTGGCCCGAATCACGGCCTGGAAAATCGAGTCCTTGAGCACAATTTCAACCTTCGAAATAAAATAATGAACAGGCGATTCGAGATCTCGGGTTTAATCCAGTTCAGTGACGAGAATATGGCAAATAATGTCATCACCGATGAGAGGGAACACGTTCATTTCGAAGGAAGAGTTCCAAATCATTTTCGACACAACTAGAAGCAAGAAATCAGTGAGAGCCGATGGAAATCAACATTGTGCTTCGGCATATACTACTAGAAGCAGTGGACATTTATACCACTCTCTTTAACAACGCGATGAATATTGTCCATTGGCGGATTGGAAAACTGCGGTGGTACACCCGCTTCTAATCCGGCGAATCTCAGGTCGATCAGTCTTCTTCCAAACATTAACAAGGTTTTTGAAAAAGTGATCTATAGGGTCCAGACTAGGCAAGTTGAGGACAACGCGAGGCACGATGCCATGCACGCCGCATCTAAATTGGTTTCTGATATCCAATGGAATAAGACCAAGGACCAGTGCATTGGTGTCTGCCTCATTGACTTGGAAAAAGCCTTCGATATGAGTACCGTATGATTAGAAGGGCTCTTCCTCAAGATGAACATGCTGAGCATTAGCAAACCACTTCTGTGTATAATTTTGAGCCACGATATCGAACTATGGGATAGATAAGTTATGTTAAATTTGACACCTACATGACAATACCTACGCTGCGTAGAACCGATTATGTAGCTGGACTTGTAGAAACTGAGATATTAATCTAAGTCATTTTCATGAAAAAGTGCGCGTGAAAAGAGAAACATGTCTAGATAGCTCCTACTTCACCTTTTTTTTCTGTTTCAAATTTTGGCAGCACCAAATTGGTCAAACTAAGCAAAGATCGCTTAAAAATGAACGCTTTAATTGCTACAATTCTAATTCGAACATTCTAAAAAAACTTTTTAGAATTAACCCCTTTTTCACGCGGAGTCATCTAACGTATCCTGCTTGTTCGCATACTCGTTGACAGGGGACTCAATGTAGCCTCAAAAACAAGGTACTAAACCGCATGAGTGGGGTGGCTAGTTCAAAGGGCTATTTCCGGTTATAAAACAAGCATGGAACTTCTTGAAACTACATATTGTACAAGCATTCCAATTCCAATTTATTCCAACGAAAAATTAAAAATGGAGCAATAGCCATCTCTTTTGATTGATACTGACTCGTCGGCATCGTTTCGGAAAAGTACGGCTCAATGACGTCTCTGGCATGAAAACCACACAAAACCGTCAATAAGTTGGTAGATCTCTTGTTGACATTCCCTCTAAATCTTAGCGTCATAGCTTGACATTTGCAAAAGTTACATAGCCAAGAGTACATCTATGTACAATATATCTCTATGTATTGGCGATTTTTTACAATTTTAAAATGGATTTAAATTTGCAACAACGAACTTGTATTAAATTTTGTGTAAAAAACACACTTAATGGTGCGCGAACGTTGGAAATATTGGAAAAGTGTTTTGGCAACGATTCCCTAAAGAAAACGGTCGTTTACCAGTGGTACGAACGGTTCAAAAGTGGTCGTGGGTCAATCGAAGATAATGAACACAGTGGCAGACCATCGATATCGAAAACTGACTAAAACCTTGATGAAGCAAAAGAAATGTTGGTCAATAACCGCAAATTAACCATCAAAGGGTTAGCGGAGGACTTGAACATTGCCCATGGATCCGTCCAAGACATTTTGGTTAATGATTTGGGTTTCCGTCGTGTAGCAGCAAAGCTGGTGCCAAAAGACCTCAATTTCATGCAAAAAAGAGACACGCAAAAGAGATGATTTGCGAGGCTGAAACCGATCCCACTTTCATCAAAAGGATCATTACTGGGTTTATGAATACTACACGCAATCCAGACATCAGGCAAGTGAATGGCGTTCAGCAAATGAGCCGAGACCAAAAAACAACGTCGTTTTCAGTCAAAAAAGAAGGCAATGCTCACCGTTTGGATTACAACGCTGTAGTGCATCATGGATTTTTGCCAGACAGTAAACAAATAGTATTATTTGTGCGTTGTGAGACGTTTGCCGAAAGAGACCAGAATTGTGGGCAGAAAACTCGTGGATTTTGCACCATGATCACGGACCGTCGCACAGTGCCATCATTATTCGTAATTTTTTGACGAAAAATGCAACAAATACCATCCAACAGCCACCGAATTCACCTGATTTGGCTCCCTGCGACTTCTTTCTGTTCAATCGAGTTAAAAAAGCACTACGGGGAACGCGTTTCAGCCTAGAGGAAGTAATGGAAAAATCGCAGAAGATGGACATAGACAAAAACCGAATATAAAAAATGTTTCCAGGATTGGATCAAGCACTGGCATAAGTGTGTTGCAGTCAATGGGGATTACTTTGAAGGGGACAATATAAAATAAACATGTATTTGAAATTTTCTGAATAAATTCCGGTGACATATCGTCACCTGAGTGCAAAAACTTGGTAACTCGACTGTTTATACTTTCGAGAAATCGGCAAAAACAATTTGACCTGTAATTTATTAGACTTTTTTCACAAGTTATTTCCGTCAAAAGCACACGATAGATGGTAAGGAAAATGAATAATCCAGTCATTGAAACCCCTTCTTATCGAATCCAGGCAACCATAATCTCGGTTATCTCACGAATTAAAAAAAAAGTAGAGGTATCTAGTTCTTGCATTCAGGCGACGATATGTAAATACACAAATAATTATTGTGCACTTTCTGAAGAACTCCTTCTACTTGCATTAACATTTGAATGAAGGTTTGTGTTTATTTGCATACGTACTCGTATATACGAGTATACTAGGCTATGTATTGGTGTGGTGTAGGATCTGAAAGGCCCATTATTTTACAGCTGATGCACGTAGGATTGGCTTATGGTAACAGATGTCATCTATAAATTGGGGAAATTTACCATGAAACTCTACGCAGTGAAAGAAAAGATCCAAATCTCTGAATTTTACTACGGAAATTCATGTTCAATCGCAGCAACAATGCAAAAAATTCGTGCCAATTTTGTGCGTAATCCTGTGCTTTCCGAGAAGTGTGTGCGCAAAATAATCAAAAAATTCCCAGAGGTAGGGCTCAGCACCTGATGTGAAGACGCTGAAACGTGTTCGCTCCAGAAATTCAATCGAAAATATCATCGCAGTAAGGGACAGTGTCGAAAACTACCCAAACACCTTCAAACACATTCGTCACCGTTCTTAGGAGCTTCTTCTCCACCTCCACTGCGCCGAATTTTGACGAAAAATTGGCTCTCCGTGAGTACAAAGTCCAATTAATGCTAGAATTGAAGCGGCTGACCACCAGCAGCGCCGTTGGTTCTCGGATTGGATGCTGGAAAATATGCATGCTGAGACTGATTTTTGCAAGAATACTCGTATCTTATTTTCGGATGAGGCTCATTTCAATATTGGCGGTTATGTTAATAAGCGAAATTGCCGCATCTGGGGCATCGAAAATCCACGAGTGATGCAGGAGATTCCAATACATCCAGAACGTGTAACTAATTGATGCGGTTTATGTACCGGAGGTGCCATAGGGCCGTACCTTTTCGAAAAAGGTGCCGAAAAAGCCATTTCAGTCAACGGAGGGCGCTCCCTACTGAGAGACAATTTTTTGTGGCTGGAGCTCAATGATATGTATACAAACAACCTCTGCTTTCAACAGGATGATACTACGTGCAATACAAGTCGCTAAACAATCGAGTTATTGCGCACGAAGTTTCGGAGCTACCCACTGGCCGCCAATATCGTGCGACTTAACACCGTTAGACTTATTTTTATTATTTCGTATGTTAAAAGCAAGGTCTACAGCAACCATTAGCAAACAATTCCAACTCTCAAAGCAAACATTGAAGTTGCCATCGCCGAGATAGAGCCCAAATTATGTGAAACAGTGATTTAAAATTATGAGAAAAGGATCAGGGTCTGCCAGCAGAGCTGGGACGGTCATTTGGAAGATATTTTTTTCCATAAATAATCCTCATGTGTCTACTTTATAAGGCAATAAAGATTTCAGAGATATCTCAACAATTGTTTGTTTTATTCAAAAAAACAAATCCCACACCTGTTGTTGTAACATCCTTTAGTTACAACATTTTGTCTCAACCCAATAATAATTCAAGTGCAGGAAACGGAAAAGGTACATGGTGTCTATAATTTATGCAAATATACAAATCCAATATTATGTTTCACCTGCCAAACCCATGTTCCATTTTAAAATTACGTTAACTTGAGAAAAAAAAGGAGAAATAAAGTAATTGAGATTTCCCTCTGTGTATAGAGATGGATAAAGTTTATGTCCTGAAGCCTTATGTTGAAGACAAAAGGCAAACACAGGAAATATTTCTCCTAAGGACAGATCTACATATATAGTATGTAACCAAAAAATCAATAATTCAATAACGATTACTTTGTCTTTTATTTTACATGGATTGTAGTTGTGACAAGACGGCAATTTTTACCACAAGGCCAGAGTTCTAGAATAACTGTGTCAGTACTCCACAATTTTTGCCAATTGCCAACTTCTACTTTAATTATTCAGGAGGCTGAGCATCAAAGTAATGGGCGTTAAGTGAACAGTGAAAGTGAAGTAGTACATAAGTACGAGGACATATTGCTATGGGTTTCCATGTTACACTCATTGGTTACGTTTTCATGTAAAAAAGTTGAAAACTAATGCAAACGGGTAGTTCTTGGTAACTTGGCAACATACATTTTTTAAGCTTTGAAGATCCAGACGTAGTTTCATGAAGTATAGATGGGAGTCCACACTTTGTTGTAGTTTTGGACATTTTTCCAGCTTTGTGTTAATAGGAAATTGGCATGTTTCATTTATCATTTCCTTTGAAGCATTAGGTAGGGTTGACTTAATACAGGAAAGTTTCCTTATGAACGGCAGAATGGTTTTTAAGGCAACAGGTATATTAATTATCTCTTGGCATACACATATGCCATTAGAAAGAGGAAAGTCATTGTAAATATACTATTGTGATGAAACAAGATAATTGCACTGGATATTCCATTTGGATTCTGTTGAAATGTGTATGGATGTCTTCTGTCAAGGATACGAATACGTTCATAAGGAGGCAGTGTATCCCTTTTTCAATAGACCAGGAATTCAATTTTGAAGTAAAATGGTAGAGTCGAATTCATTCGTGCGATTGCTAGTCAGAAGTTAACAAAAAGAAAATGAAACCAACCACTACGGCTGCCACGAAGGACTATATTGCTGTAATGTGCAAAAAAAAAGGCTCCGAATTTTTGTAGTTTTGAGGCAAGGGATTCAACTTGTAGGGTTTTTTTTTCTTGTATTTCAGAAGTAAGCATGATTGCTAAATATTAGACTTTATAAGGGTAAATGACTTTTTCTGCTTAAATTGCAAACGACGAGTAGAAATTTTTGTGTCTGTTGATCACATCATGTTTGCCGCATACGAGTGTATTAATGTGAAATATTTAGTTGGGTGATTTCCAGATGGAGTGCTTCCAGTATGCAGTTCAATTTTCCCATATTAGTAAACAGAAAAATAAGGAATCGCTTCGTGGTTACAAATATGGGTATGCCTTGACTTTAATTTTTTGGAAATGCCCTTACATCCTCTTTGCTTAAAATAGTGGTATGTTACATACTCGTACACTGCGGTCCATTTAAATAAAGGAAAAACTGTCATAAAGACAAGATAACTAAATGCAACAAGAAGAGAAACAGATAGATCTGGAATTTCACTAAAGCAAACAATTGCATCGGTGGGCTCAACAGTTACAATGACTGGTACCATATATGGGCTGAGGGTCAGTAATGCTTTTCAAGACTAGTCAGGATGTTTAAAAAGATGGTAGTGGATGAAGCCAAAGTTATTTAACTGCACCTCTCATGCTTCCGGAATGGGCTCCTGACTCTGTAATATTCCGGGCCCTCTCCTCAAAGTTATAATGAAAGGGTTCTCCAGTTTGGGGGTGGTGCGAGTGTCGTAAAATGGTGTCTGTTGTC
Source organism: Volucella zonaria (assembly GCA_963966105.1). NCBI lineage: Eukaryota > Metazoa > Arthropoda > Insecta > Diptera > Syrphidae > Volucella > Volucella zonaria. Next base: position 56,609,393 of record OZ014533.1, on the reverse strand, counting down.
AGCCAACCAAAAGCCTCGGTTAAGGACAGATTTAATATTGTTGAGCCTGCAAAATGAAAAAACGCCTGCAGCTGAAACACTAGCTGAGATTCCCGACTGCTATAGAGCAGATATCATCGCCATTTAGAAAATCTGGGAGGATGAGCAGTGCTGAAAAGGATGAAAAACTATGACATAGACTATGGCAATAGCTACAGAAAAACAAACAGCGTTTATATGGGTGTTGATTCAACCGTCAGCCGAGTAGTTCATGTTCACTATCAATTTGCAGACAAGGTACCATCAAGAAATGCTGCAAGTTTCAGGTGGATTTCACCAAACCCCTGATTCGATGAAAAATGCTGGGAAGCACACGTAGAGAAACGCCTCTGAAATGGCACTGCATTGAACAACGAGAGCGGCCCAGCAAAATAACAAGGAATAATACTGACATCTCCTGAAAAGCAAGAAAAGCCAGCATTAGAAGAAATAGAGACAGATTCCTTGATATCGCATTACGAGAAAGATCTTACCTGCCATCTTGTGTTAACGTTTGAAGCCATTAATCAACAATGTTGGCCGTAGCTCAAGTGGCTTCCAAATTGGACGGTTCGGTGTTCAGTACCAACCGTGACCGAAAGACTTTTTTTCAGGCAACTAAAATCTCGTGAGATGAATAGTTGCCTAACATCAAGTCAATTTCCGCTAATAATTTAATCTCCCCTTTAAATGTTGGATGCCATGGAGCGAAATAGTCACTGAGCCCAAACACCTTTCTGTCCCATTTTCCGAAAAACTTAACACATGCTTTGACATCATAAGTATAGTCATACCCACTTAAGTGTTAAGTTGATTAACACAAAACAAAAAATCCTGAAAAATACTCAAATATAGCGATTTCAAGGCAGCATACAAGTATAATACATCTACAGACACGAGTTATGCAAAGCCACATTTAACCCTGGTATCCCTGCCAAACTCGTTATACACATATATAGTGCAGAATGGCGATTGATGATATCAAAAAAATACTTAGGCAAGGTGATGCACTGTCAAGTAACTTTTTCAATATTATTCTTGAGAAAATTGTGCTATGGTCGCGTATCGATATCAGAGGAACAATTTTTCAAAAGTCTGCACATTAAACTCAGCGAGCTGCTACTGGTTCCTTCGCATGTATTGGGACAGACGCCGCAAAAATGTGTTTTTCATGAATAAGGAAAGAAAAATGATATACTGTCAGTAAGAGGGAACGCAAAACATCGACGGATCGAATAGAATATCTCATTAGACAGCTATAACTTGGAGGTAGTCTGGGACTTTGTATACCTTTGCACTGCTATTGAATTTTGTAATGAAATCAAGCGGAGGGCGATTAACCAATTTGGAGTCAAGGATTAAAAGAACTTTTTAATCTTATGAAAAGCCGATTCCATTATTTGCAGTCATTTCGTTACAATTTCCAGAATTAAATTCAATTGCTCCAAACTAGGTGTCCTAGTCCTAGTCCTCCTATCATACAGTCCAGTAGGTCCAGGCTATGTGCTCTTTTGAATATTGTAATCGAAGCAGCATATGTGTAGCATTCAGCTGAGCGTTTTTCTCATTTGTTTTAACTGCTTGAGGTTCTCAGTACTAAGAAAAACTTGTCAAAAAGTAGTTTTTCTAAATGCCCTCGGCCTCAAATTTGATTTTTGATATTTGATAGAAGCGCAACGGATGATTTTGCGATTACCAGCTTGTGAAAACACTGTAGAAGTTGTTCTTTTCAAATCCAGCTTTCCTAAAATAATTGTCAGCAGAGAATGCGCTTTGATTAATTTTATTTTTACGCGATATCGCTGTTGAAATACTGTTCCGAGTAATAAACGCTTTTTTGAAAATAGTTAAACTTCTTACTTTGTCCGTTTTCGGTAGCAAGGGCATGAATCTTGTCTACTCCGAATTGCACTCTCCAATAATGTAACCCTGACTTTAAGTTAAATACAATGTATGCTAGGATGTGGTATCTTCGTGGTAAATCTTTTCTCTAATTCGCATAAAAGCAAACTCTGAAACCTAAGACCTTTACAATTTCTTAGGACAAGCCCAGGAGTCTACTCGTAATATGAAGTGTCTCTGCAACATTTTTGATAAACTCTAGGAAACATTTTTAATGGACCAATGGTGCATAAATACACCTAATACTATGAGTACAATGTGGCATTTATTATCCGCTACTTGTAGGATTGGCTAGGTTTTCGACCTTGAAATTCATTCCACTTAGCTAATGCTGCTACCTTTGATAAAATAACTTTTTCTCTTGTCACTTTCTTTGAACTCCGACACGAACTCGAACTTCAACTCAATATTTTCCAATAAACGCTTTTGTAAAGTGTCTTTTTTTTTTAAAGCTGTGGAATTTTTTTTTAATAATTATGACAGAAATTAAGTTTGGGTCAAAAATCCTTATTCATGGTGACATTCATAGCATATTTGAAGACGACATGTGGCCAGTTTGACTTACGAAGAGCCGAAGGGCCGACAGAATGCCTAATTTTACGAAAATCTTTCGAGGATTTATCGTTTTCAAATAAAAAACGGCACCACAAGAAGTAGTCGAGAGATGTCAAAATGTCAAATCGCATGATTTTAGTGAACAAGGGCGCGATATAATATTAAAACGAGTTCTCAGAAAGCCAACAGCTTCATGGGTGGTATTGCTCGTAGTTCCGTCCTGCTGGAGTGGGTTAATTTCGACCCCATTTTCTAAGGAAAGGATCTGATGATGCCGCCAGCTTGAAGATCTGCACTTTTTTGGGTATGATTGAGTCCGTGAATCTCTTCGGGATTTGTCTCACTTCGGATCAATTCCGGATCTACCGCCATAACCTTGACGCATTATTGGCCTTGCCTCATGATCAAGCACCCTTTCTTAATAGATGCCGCGAGTTGGGTTCCCGTTTGTGCGAGTGTTTCATTATCGTTATCTCCTTATTATTGACTATTGCTTAATAAAGGGCTTTTGAGACGACACATATATTAGGCTATGGCAAATAAAAGGGAACTCGTTCCAAATTTAATAATGTGCTCCTTTATAGGAAAATCTGGCACGGCATCAAGATACAGCGACACGATGGAAGGTGACACTAAAAAAGAATAAATTAAGTGGTTAACGGAAAAGTGACACGAAAGGAACTGTAATAAGAAGCGAGCGAAGAGTATATATCCAGCAGAAGGATATAATGTAATTTCAGCAAACAAACGAAAACAGAACCCACGCAGCTTCGAGATAGTTAATACCGTATGAAAGAAGAAATGCTACCATCCATCCTATTTACAAGATAGACGATTCACTGTATCGTTAAAAGTACCCAAAACACATCCCTGTTAAGTATTGCATCTAAAACACTTTAGCAATAAACTATTGATACAATATGAAGCCCGAGATACATAGAAAGTGGTTTTTAGTGGTGCTGCTTGCCCAGCATCGAAAAGGCTGGAAGGCAAATGTATCTCAGGTAGACTTTTCTTATAAGGATATAAAACCAATAAGTAAACTTGAAACCTTGGTTTGATATTTTACTGGTCCTTGAGTATGTTTTGCTTATTGATCGCCTTTTTAGTTTATTCCACATATTATCCTCGCAATCATCTGGACTAAGTTTTATTGCTTCTCACCAATATTTATCGACTCTATCTTGCTTAAGTCAGTGCCCATACAATCCGCCTATACGGGCCAATGTTTGTGAAATTAGAAAAACTTCTCGTGTTGACGTTGAGGGTACGTTGCTTGACCTTAGGTGTTTTCCGACATATGTAGAATAGGTTAGACGTATTCCGTCGAACCTGAACAGATAAACGAAGCTCTTATACCGTAGATTTAAGTGTTTTGCGCCTCTGTACGCTATCATCGCGATCTTAACATCGATTTTGCAATATGGTAAGTATATGGTTCGGTTCATACTTCTAACATGATGTATGAAAACCTGTGCGTCGGAAGCTAGTGCAGTCAAGGGAATTATTGTTTTTTTGTTGATAAGGCATCATTCGTGCCATCATCTGCACCATTATCCCTGTAGGATTTTCCTTTGGATATCTTTATTTGTAGAGCGCCTTTACTTGTTGGTCATCGCCGTCTTTCAACCCTCTGCTAAAATGTTATATTCTTATCTTCGAATTCAATTTTAACTTGTTATCTCCTACAAAATGTTGCAGCACTTCTAATGTCATACTAACAATCTTTGACCGGCCTTTAGTGTTCTTTTTGCGAAACCGAATTTGCTACAATTTTTATGTAATCATGGTTGTAAGAATTTTCTCAATACATTTATTCGGATTAGTGGCATTATTCACTTTATCCTTCGAAGTATGGCTGCAATTAATTGCATTACAATCTATCTATCGACAGTTTGATGTTTAAATTGGCAATTGGCTTTACGAGATCCAAAATTTACTGGAATGCAATCTTGGTGACAACATTGGAAATGGGATGTTTGTCAATCACTGTCTTGTTTTTGGACCAAAATACATCCAGAAAGAGATTTATTTTCTGGAAAAGAAACGTACAAATGAAGTGGTAAAACATAACTTTTTCCCAAAATATTAATGCAGCTTCAATATTAAGGCAGTACAAATGTACATTAGCGTCAACTCGAGATCTCTACCTGCAGCAAAAAGTATTTGGAGACGGGGTATTTAATATTCTACTTTTTTATTTTTTATTTTTTTTTTAATCAGTTTTCAAAACATAAAAAGTAAAACAAGTCCCATCACTCCATCTTTCTCGCTGGGTGAGGTGAGGTGAGGGTGAGCCTAAGCCTAATATTCTGTACAAAGCTCGCACATGAATGTGGCCTCATCATCTTCATCGCTTAGACCGGGACAGCCGAAATGACTCCATTTGGTACAAACAGAACACGAAGCTTAATTTAATGTCAAGATTGCACAATTGACAGTAGATGTTCTTAGAGTTGCAATTGTGATGCTTGTTGATCTAGTGGATGTAGTTAGCGCTAAACTCTCAGTTTGGGGAGTATTTGATATCAATGAAGGAGAAAAGTCACTTTTATGGAAGACTGATGAATCGTATTGCCAAATCCCACATTTCTTAAAACCCTTTACAGCTGTTGCCATCGAAGATGCCAGTAAAAAGGTATTTCTAAACATTGCAACAACTGCCGGATTTATGTGAACTATCTCTCCTGGATTGGGCAATCAAAGTGGCAGCTCACTTGTTACCAGAATATTTTTGGCAGCTAAAACAGGGTATCCATATGCCATCTTGCCCCCATGCGTCCAATAGTATAAAAAATAATAAATGAAAATAATGCACATTACAGATACCAAGAAGTTTTTACTTATTGGCGTGGTAACCGACACCAGTGAAAAACTTTGAGTCGAATCTGACCTACAACATCGCAACAGATACTTTCGAACTAAATTGAAAAATCACTATGAAATTGACCAAAATCAGTTTTATTTTTTTAATTAAAAGAAAACACAATCTTCCTTAAAAGTTTGTTGAACTTGTATTTAGTGTTAATTAACGGGTAAACGGTCATATACAAGGAAAGTAGCATTATAATTCAAGTAATACACAATAATAAAAATATGGTGCAATTGGCGCCAAATTCAAATCTGTTAAATACCATAAAAAGTGTTATTCTTGGCGAACGTGCGTCAACTAACTAAGCTTTCTTAACGTTTTATTCGGAAAAACAAACTTCACGCAATCGATACTACAATTTATTTTTTCCTGTTTTACGTTACAAAAATTTGTAATACGATGTTTAAGTTATCATAATGAGTTATGCTATCCTTTTGCTTTACTACAGCAACAATCTACCATCAATGCGAAGGGATTTTCTAATATCATTGAGACCGACCAACCAGTTCATTGACACTCGACTTTAAAAAAGCTGTAAGCTCCACCAATATCGAATGATACAATTTAGTAGCATTGTAAATACTTCTTGAAAGACTAATTGGCAACTTTCCAAAAGCATAATTGCCCTCTATCTCTTGCCACTAGACTGGAAAATTCCATTAAGCTTCATCTATTTGTGAAAATATACCACGAAAAATATTAGCGAATATACGACGCCAGACTTTGGTCGCACGTGTACTAGAGACAACGGGGATTATTTATACTCTATTGTTGTTTTCATCTTGTTAAAGTTTCTTCTGGTTGTTGACTTTAAGGCAGAAGCATTGTGTTTTTATTGATTTTATACGCACGAGTAATGAGGGAAATTATTCGGCTTTTACTAAACTGTTTACAAGCATGATGTCCTCTGATAAAATCGATGTCAATACAATATCGGCAGCAGACTAAATTGCATCTCTTGATGAAAACAAAATGAGAAATATCGATTTTGATGACATAGACCAACCCTGATATCTGCAAAGCCCAGTTTAAGTATTTTACTGACATGAAAATTTTTCATGGATTGGCTAGAATTTGTAGATACATTCGTATACTAAAGTAATGACATACAAATTCAGCCGGAAAATAATATTTATGCAAAATTTGGTATTTCATGAAACATTTGCCATTCCCTTCTTTTTTGAGCGAGCCTCAAGGCCTCCAAATTTGTTGAAGAAACAAAATACTATCACCATAAATCCGTCTCCCCAACGTTCTTAAAATGAAGATAATAATGATTTTTATAATTTAAACCAACCCATTGTCTCCACTGAGTCGCTGACCATGTATTGACAATGTCCTTACTCATTATGTTTCTTTTTTCGTACTAAATATCTGTCAGACAACATATATTGCGATCAATAGTATCTTGCCTTAATTTAGCTTGAGAAATACAAGTTATTCTGCTGGATTCGTTACCACAAAATATGGTTTGTATGCAAACATGTTCAAGAGAAATAGCTTAGGGACAAACCTGCCAAACCAACATAGATAAGGTATTTACTCGGCGGGAAATCCCTAAATTGACAGCTCTGCTCATATAAAAACCTAATCGTTCATAATACACTTTGAAATACACTTTTACGAAACTCCACCACAATGCCATTTGCGTTGTGCAAAATTATAAACCCAAACCCAAATTTTAATTTTTTTTTGTAATGAGTAAATAATAAAAATTTATAAATGGTTTTGTTCCAAAGTATTGTCATACGACACCAGTTCAGGGATTACTATTACGGTTTTATTCGGAAATATTAGCTAAAAAGTAAAAACAAACATTTCATAGTATTCACTAGAAATTTTTGTCAACGCCTCGATTAAAAAAGATTTTATGTTTGTCGTGAAAAATGACTGCAAACTGTCCGATGAACATTTGTCAGCATACAGGTGTCCGAAATTGAAAAAAAAAAGTTCATCAATTTATGCGAATCTTCAGTCAAAAGGGGTCGCAGCCTATGAAAGGAGAAAAAATTTCAAAAAGAACAAAGAATGGTTGGAAAATTATGTTCATACTGACACTGAAAAACATAAGTAACGTCCGATTTACCAAGTACATCAAAATCGTGAAGGGGAGTGCTCGACGTTCACCAAAAAACAAAAACTAATAAATGCTACCGAAAACATAACCACTGAATGTCATCCTAATGCCTTAGCAATAAAGTATAATAAGGATCACGAAAAGGCGAAAGCTGATGTAACCAAGGCAGTCTCTGTTGCAAGTCCACTGCGAGTCAACAGAATAAAAGAAAGCATTTCTACTCCACAAAAGTGATCATGCATTGGCTTTGTTTATGGATTTGGGCACGAGTATGTCAAAAGGAAAATATACGATTTTGATAAGTTTTCTGAGAAAATAAAACGTAGATCATTCATCCATTCTACAGAGCTAGGTATAACAATTGCTAACAAAGAGACAGTTCCAGGAAATTACAAAATGACAGAAATATTAGCTAGAGTCAAACTTCAAGTCATGATGATGCATACTGCAAGGCGGCTTTTAGAAAGCAAACGTAAGGGGGAATTAAGTGGACTTCGAAGAATTCTTACTTTGCAAAGTAAGTGGGGCTGTGATGGATAATCTGGGAAAGATGACTACAGGAAAATAAATACACTAAAAGGTGAAGCAGATACAAATATGTTTATGATCTCAGCTGTTCCATTGAAGCTTAGTAGTTCAAATGAATTTAGAGGAACGTCGTCCATCATCAAGTCATTTTTGTTGATCCATAATTTTCCAATATGCGAAGGAAACTGGAGAACTAATAAAAAGTTGAGCAAACGATTTGGAAAGGCAAAATGCTAATCTTCAACCTACTGAATATAAAGATAATGACAAAATACGGATGGTTGTCAAATAGGAATTCTTTTTAACTATGATTGGCAGAAAAGTTCTGAATGCAATCACAGAAGATGCAACGCGGTCATGTTCTATATGCAAAGAACATTAAAAATCTTCAACAATCCAGATGTATCAAATGGTGATGAACGCAATCACGAATATGAAATCTTTCCACTACATGCAAGAATCAGGTGCTTGGAAATTATTTTGAAACTCGCATATACACTTCGAAAAGAGGGAGAGGATATTGATGAATTTATTGGAACCAAGGAGGCAGAAAAAAAGAAGAAAACCAGAGATCCAAAAGCATTTTCGCGATGAGATTGAGCTGGATGTGGATAGAGCAAAACATCATAGAAATATTTCCAGGAGATTTTTTCAAGAATCAGAGGCAACAGCTTGTATAACAGTGGTCAATAAAGGGTAACAATAAGGCTTGAAGTAATACTTAATGAAGTTTGGGAGCATACAAAGAAAACAACAGAAATATCCCGAAAAACTACTCACACTGATTTTTCTTAAAATGTTGGCCCATTGTCAAAATATAATCGGATAACAATCGTTAACACTTGGAGAATTGTCAGAACAAGTTCAGGAATCCAAACATAAAGACTGCAAAATTATGTATATCAAAATATGTGCAAGGTTTCAAGGATGCTGCAGAATGAAGACCTTTTAAACATGCTTGCAGCTTTGTCGCACCCACCCTCAATATGCAATACTCTCTAGAAATGATAAGTTTATTAGACAGTACAAGAGATGTTGACGAATGTTTGGAAGAAATCTGAAATTTTTTTTATTTAAATTTTTGGTACCATACGGACCTGTTCACTGTAGAATATAAAAAATATACGAGTATCTGTTAAACTTTATATACTTTATAAAATCAAACAATGACATCGAAGTACATGTATGCTACATCGAAACAAAAGGTAAGTGAATCCGTGATAAAGTCCATAATGTACTGCACTGTTGAAATGTTTTCAATTTAAAGAATCAAGTGAGTGTATGAAGGAAAATCTTTCAAAAAATACACCAGGTTTGCTGTGAGATATATGAAACTACCAGATTTTGTTGAAAGGCAAAGTTATACTTCTGTAACCACCACAGCATAGCTATTCATTCGTATCGTACTCCATTTTTCTCACAATGGTAACAGCGTGGATATGATATCTATACGTATCATCCCGGGCAAGATATAGTAGCAAGTGATTTATATAAATTGACTCTAAGTGTCAGTGAAAAAGATTGATTTTTGATCTGAAAGATATGAAAGAGCCTTTGCGGTTAAAGTTCTGGGGCATCTATGGTACGACTTAAAATACAAAAAGGAATTTATGGAATAAGGAAAAAGACGATTTATCAGATGTTTTATAGAGGCTTCAGGCCAAACCAGACGAGATTTTGAGAAAATAAAGAGTAGCCAGAATTGATAGATGGAGAGTTGCAATGATGATTATATTCGGAATGGATTAGACAAAATTATTATTTTCATTGCATTTAAAAACGAGGAACAGGATGAAAAAAGTCATACTGAAATCAAGTCAATGGAATTTCTACATATGTAGAATACAACTTTCTCTTATTGTAATGGGGTATACAATTTTTTTAAAAAGCTTTGTTTATGGGAACCAATTTTGACACCTTTTGCATCTGAAATCGTAAATACAAACGGTATATGAAAGGAAAAAAACGGCTACATATAACATAATGCCAATGGAAAACAATTTTTGAACTCCGGGAATCCTTATCGCAGCATCATAGGAGACACTTTGTCTGGACATAGGACCTCCCATAAAATCAATTGACGAAATAAATGAAAAGCCACCGCGTTATTAGATGTCTGATAAAAGCACGGAGGAGTAAAAGGAGGCACCAGTAAACTAAACTATTATTTTACCCGCAACATCAATAGCATACAAAACCCCTCAGTGCATCAATAATTCTAAGAAATGATTTTGATGAAAACCCCACTCAAAAACAACAGTGAAATTTGACAAAATTTCCTCTAAGTAACTCAAGCTAATGTCAATAACATCTACTAAGTTTCTTGCAAACACTGATAGACCAACTGGCCTTATCTGAATCTTTTGCCAAACTACTTTTATAGAACGATAGGAAAAAAAAATTAAATAAAACAACAACGGTGTGAGATAAAAAATCGATTTTGGCTTTATTTTAAAGCTACGTTCATGTGTGGAATAGCACATCATTCAAATGGGCGCCTCGGCTTCGCTGACAGTGCTTCAAGCAGTCGGCCCAATTTTTGATGACCCGATCCAATATGTGCGGTGTTATTCCAGCAATAGCGTATCGAATGTTGGGCTAGAGTTCGTTCAAAGTGGTTGCCTTGTTAGCGTAGACCACAAAAAATAATCGAGTGGAGTCAAGTCGCACGACCGCGGCGGCCAATTGATGAACGCTGGCCGTGAGATGACCCAGTCGCCAAATTTCTCCTTCACAACTTCGACCGTTGCTTCACTTGTATGGCATGCATCGCCATCTTGTTGGAATCACAGTTCGGATGTATCGATGGTGTTGAGCTCTGACCACAGAAAGTCGCTTAACATTGCTCTATACCTGAGACCATTGACAGTAACCGTGTCTCTTTTTAAATTTATTAACCAGTATGCTGGTTGAATGTTATATATATAGTTTGCGAATACGAACAGCGACATTTAAAACTAAAACTTTCAACAGAATGCAGATACATTGACCATGACATTAAAAAAAGAACAATCAAAGATTTAACAAGAACAGCACCTTCTGTGTGATGGAATTTTTTTATTATTTTTAACCCCTTTCATGCGGTACTTCCGAAAACCTTTTCTTATCTCTGTTATTAAAGCACGAAGAACTACTGTCCCAATTTCATGCAGTCTACCTTATTTCGGATCTTCAAAGATTAATCTATCAATCAGAAAAGAAACACGTACAAGTCAACTTGACGTACTTCTTCCATCTTAATGGAAAGTTATTTCGTTGGCTGATGATGTAATATAATGATTATATAGAATGTAATTACGCCACAGGCAACCCGTTTTCCCATACTCTTGATTTTTGTATTACTCCTTTTTTAATCTTATCCAAGTTTTAATCTTAAAAGGAAAGAAAGGCAAACCGACTTGGCTTTCCCTTTCGTTTTTCAAAAACAGTTTCAAAACAATTAAAAACAACTAAAACATCGCCTTGGAGGATCGAAAAAGGTTTTTTTTTTACAAGATAGCCTCATTGTGTTGAAAAAATCTTACCAACTTTACTTCCTAACTTTCGAAACCACTTGTGATAATATTAAACTTAGCTTAAAGGAAAAACTCTGTAAGGGAATAGTAAAACAAAAAGTATGCTAATGTATTTAAGAAAAAGGAAAAACTTCTCAGTTTGCAGCAACAATAAGAGAACGAAAACAAAACAATCTCTTTAATTAGATAAATTAATTTGGGAAATTCCAATTAAGACCAGTAACAGAACTTTTGCTTTAACCCATACACAAAAATTGGCCCAAGAAAACAAAACACTTCTTTTGGATTAGCAACTGCTTGCATCAGTTTTGTCGATTACAAAAGATGGCGATAGTGCCTTCAATATAAATAAAATCCTATGGCTTAAGAACGCCGGATTAGCTTTTCACCGGCGGAAAAACTGCTACTGATAAAACATTTGCGTTGTTGCTTTTAATTAATTTATCTCCACACCTAGTGAGGTGTGTATGTATATGAACTAGGACATGCGAGTATATACTCGTAGTTTTGCGTACCACAATGTGTATCTAGGTATCCAATAAGTTCCATGTTATATTTCAGAGAAAGTTTTATCAAATTAGGGAGTTGAAAACATAATTAGTTTTTGGTTTTTCTTTTTAACGAATAAATGGTGCTAGAGTCGATTGTGGGCTTTAATAAAATATTTATTTTACTAACTACATTCATAGCAAGTTACCAGCAGTTTTACACCTATTCGGCGTTAGTCCTTTATGTAGTCATGGTGGGTCATACGCTCTTCTTAATGTCACGATAGTTCGGCCTTGGTGAATCAATTGAGGGACACCCCAGTCTAGAGCGTTTGCGATCATTCTTGTAACTTACCAGTTAAGGCGCTGTATGGTTGAAAGTTAGTTCCTTCAATGGTTACCTGCAAACTTAACCAAACCATTAAAGACCAAACAACTTTGGGATTCTGTTTGATAAGTGTTATATCTGACTAAAAATACAAGTTTAAAAAAAAATTATATCATGGTTAACATTTTTATAAGGGTGTACTCAAGCGAGTACACTCGCCAGATATGTGCACTTCTAAACGTTGTTATGATAATTTTACAAACATTCTTTTTCAATGCAGAGTGTAGTTTGGCATTTCTCACAAATCCATCTAACTCTGCTGTGACACAATTTGCAACGTAACTGATTTCTATTTTTTTTTAGAAATGTCCACCTTCACTGCTCACCACAGAAATCAGTGAATTTGGTTTGATCGGTATTTTGGTTGATGATGGTGAGCGTAAATAAGTCCGTGCTACTGTCCTTACAAATGAAAAAAGATTGCAGTTTTTATCGGTTCGTAAATAATGCAGCCGCCAAGCATTAACCATCATTGAATTTATAATATGTTTAAAAACTAACCACCACCATTTTTTTCCCTTTATTTTTATCCGGTAATTGTTCACAAATTGATCATAAAGATCGACACGACCCATGACCAAAGGTTTGGGCTGAGGAATCAATATTTTTCTTTTGCTGTTTCTTAACTTTTCCTAACGGCTCCAAAGTATGGTAGTTTGTTGCGACTGTAACAACTGCATTGTCTTTCCATCGGACAAACAAGATGTTGTTGTTCTTATCAAATTTCTGACATATATACTCGTACCTACATTCTGCTTTCATAACCGTCGTAAAAGGATTTGAATGGACATTTTTTTGTTATATTGTCCCGAACAGTACATGTTGCACGAAATCCATTCCTTCTCAATTTCGACAATACGTCATGGCTTGTGAAATAATTATCAAAAAATACGTTGTGGCGTATTCATTACTTCAAGTAAATCGAGTACTACACGAGATCCAAGTGGTAAATATTTGCTCGTTTGACTTACGTTCTTGGCACCATAATATACATCAAAATTGTAGCAATAACTATCGTCACTGCAGAGAATATATTCCTTATTTTTTTTTTCTTTTTGTTTATAATTTGCGCGCGCTCAAGGGATATAAATATCCTTAAAATGTTTGCACACAGCGCGGATGAAGGAAAATCAGGGAGGATAGAAAGAGAGGTGCCGATGAACGTTGGTTTTAAATGTTTGAAGGTTATAATGACTAGTAAATAAGGAGCTAGGTAGGGTATTCCATAAGCGGGTTTTACGGCTTAAGAACGAATCACGATATTTTAGAGTACGTCCGAAAGTGGACTTGAGGGTATACTGATGGGCATTCATAGCGAGACGGGTGTTACGGTTAAAGGTTTGAAGGGGCGAAATGCTACTGACGATTTCACTGGTGGTGGAAATAGCGATAAAACAGAGTGAGACACGAGACATTACGTCGGTTATCGAGGGTGTCCATTGTTTGAGTGATATCAGTATCAGAGTTTTATCGCACGGTTTTGAATCCTATATACAATAGAATGTGCAGAGATGTTTTGGGCGCACCTGACCAGATGTGGGCGGATAAATGCCTTATATGTTGAGGCCAGATCAGAGGGAGTGAAATATTTCTTACATCGCTTGAAGAAACCTAGATATTTCGCAGCATTTTTGACGACACCGAATATGTAGTCATTCCAACGTAAGTTTTCATTGACACACATACCGAGAATGGGAAGTTTATCGATTTAGACGATGCAACGGCTGGGTGTTCAAATTTCGCTTTAACGATAGCAGATAGCATTGTATTTTGGAAGCATTAAATTCTACTCTGTTAGTGTTTGCCCAATTAGTTATGCTGTTAATATCAGAATTTAGTGAGCTTAACACACGCTGCCGTTCCCGTTCTACAGCGGAAAAGCAAGGACGTTAGTCCGGGATCGAATATGAAAAGCAGAAAGCACTGTTGTCAGCAAAGGAATATATTGGAATAGAAGTAGCAGACAAGGGATCGTTGATGAAAATTAAAAAGAGTGTCGGAGACAGCACCTAGCCCTGTGGCACACCAGCATTTATTTTGTGAATATCAGACTTGGAACCATCGAAGACAACTTGGATTGAACGTTCCGAAAGGTAATTTCTAATCCATTGAAGAAGAGAGTCATTGATCCCAAAAGCACACATTTTCGACAAAAGAGCCTGATGCCAAACTCTTGCTTTCTCCAGATTAATGTACGCTTTGGTTCCACTTTTCGGTGAGACATGCCATCAAATCACCAGTGGACCTGTTGCTACGAAAACTATATTGCCGGTCATTGAGAAATTTTCGTGTTTCGAGATATTTCATGAGCTCACGATTTATCAGCGTTTCCATGACCTTGGAAAGAAGGGACGTAAGTGCAATGGGTCTGTAGGAGGATAGAGAAGAAGATTCGCCTTTTTTAGGGACTGGCTGGACAATGCTGTTTTTCATCTTCTCGGAAAGAGTTCTAAAGGGTAAGATTGATGAAAAAGCATACGCAGTGGTTTTTCCAGCGAGGAAGAACACCTCTTCAGAAGGAGGGGAGATATACCATCTGGACCAGCGGATTTATGTATATTAAGGTCATTAAGAACCTTTGCTACTACACGAGTGCGAAAGTGGATTTGTCCCATTGAAGATTCGACGCACTCAAGTGTAGGCGGGGACAAAGCACAATCTGGGAGTGTTGCGCTGGCCGAAAAATGTGCAGCAAGCAGATTAGCCTTATCCAAAGATCTGACCGCTGGAATGCTATTGTAAATGAGCGTTGGGATGGTGGAAGATTCAGAATTTATATATTTTTGACGAACAACCAAAAATTGTTCCTATCTTTGTAGTATTTTTTGCCTCAGCATTTAATGGTGTTGGAGAATTTTACACACTTGAGGAAGACGTTTCCGTCATTTCTGGCTCGTTTAAACTTTTTTCGGTTTTCCTCTGTCGGGTTGGTCATGTAGGGCCGAAAAAACATTTCTCTAACCCTGACAGCATCTGTACAGCTCGAGTCGTACAATGCATTTTGTTTTGGTTTGATACTCTTCATCCGATGAGGGATAAAGTTTCTCACTCCAAAGAGAATGATGTAGGTGATCATATCAACAGCGGCATCCATTGTTATCGAGGAAACGTAGCGACCAGTTAAAATTCCTAAAGAAGTTATTAAGTCCGCTCCAATTGGCTTTCTCGTATTGCCATACGGTTCTTTTAGGAATCTTTTCTCTAAGAGTGTGGTGGGTGTACGAGAAATCAGCTGATATGACACAATGGTCCGACGAGCCTAGAGGGGATAGCACATTGACCTTGTATATTTCAGGGTTAGGGGTTAAAAACAAGTCCAGGGTGTTAGCGGTATGACTATCAACGTCTGGTATCCGTGTGGGCTCAATTACAAGCGGGGTTAAGTTATTTTCCGCAATAAAGATCTAAACACACCGTCCTTCGGGTGTTGTCGAAGCCACCCAGAATTACGTATATTGAAATCGCCCGTAGTAACGATTTCAGCATGAGGATACAGGGATACAATTCTTTGAATGGAGCCAGACAGCGCATCGAATTCGTTAAAAGTCGAATTGCTGTCCAATTTGGGGCTTCTGTAAATAAAGCAGTAGATAATTTGCTTGCGGAGATGTAATGTTAACCACATGAAACTGAATTCCGGATTGGAACAGGGACTACATTGTCGTGGAATTTAGTGAGCTACATCACTACGCACGTAAATGGCGAGACCGCGGTGAGAGAAGAATAATGGCACTAGTTCGTAGTCAGGTAGCTTTAGATCAGAGTGATCGGAGAGGTGTGGGCGGGGATCTACCTGCGTTTCACTAAGTGCCAAAACATCTGATCTATACCATATTTACAGACGGGAACGTGCGCAGAAAAGTGATTACTTTTTAGCCCGCGTATATTCGCAATATCCACTCTAAATTCCCGAGTCATTATAAAGAAAGACAAACACAAACACTGACGTTACTAAGCACAGATGTGAAGTACAAATTCAGAGTTGGTTTACCGAATCAAATTGTTGTAGGTGTTATGCCCTTACAACAATTGGAAACAGCACACTAACAAAATTCATACCCACAGCCAGCTACCCATCGGTCATTACATATGGTACACTCAGCGCTGTATGACAATGTAATACAGCAACGGCAAAAGTAAGACCATTAAAGTTGGGATGCCTTCACTGTGAATTTTGATTGGGGCTTCACTGCACTCGCGCGTTGTTGTTGTTTTTTTTTTTTTTGTTGCTCTTTTTTTTTCTCCATGCGAGGAGCGAATTTCGCAACACGGTGCACTTGTGCGTATGCACTTGTCGATGGTCAGCTCTGTACTTAAAAGAAATTAGAGTCTGTCTAGTAATTTATACTTATGTACGATTCTCCTGTTGCAAGGAGCCTCAAGGTGGAAAACGAACCGGTTTTCTGCGTATGAATTATTTTGCAGAATATTGGCCAAAGTATTTTATCATGGTTTCGTCTTTTGGCAGGTTTTTTTATGAAAAAAAAACCATTTTTGATAATTACGACAAATCATTTTCATTTTATCGGTTTTGTCAATCGTTGAATTTGGCAAATAAATGAATAAGGCGTTTGATTTCCTCGAATCGATTGGGGGACATGGGGTTTGTTACTAACGGAATTCTTGTGTCTTCATCGAGACATCAGTACCAAAATTCTTGGGGTAAAGAATGGTATCCGAAAAATAGCAAAATTCAAAAAAAAACTTTCTGAGATCATCTTTTGTGAATATGAATAAGTTTTGGTCGAGAGCATATTTCTTGCTCCACAATCGAATTCATAACATCATCGGCAAAAAAAAATTGTTCAAAAATTTGAGCTTCGTCATTCAAAACCAACTGTTTATTTATTTGTTTTAAATTTTCAACGTATTCGAATGTTTTTGTCATATCCGTGGAATAAAAAACGATCAAGAGACTCAATTCTTCTCTTAGACGAACAATTGAAATGTTGTCATTATTTTCAAGCCCTTCGCTTACCTCAACTTCTACTGCTGCTGGGATATCAAAAGGAATGCTTGAATTGAGCAAGTCATCCTTGCATAAATCCTCTTCATGCATTTGAACATCAACATCCGGTGGAATCATTACTATTTTCCGATCATTTCCATCATTTGGGATATCATCAACAGCTATGAACAGATTAGGATAGCTCTTTCCATAAAAATTCTTGCAAGTTTTGGTTTGAGAAGCCATTTTTCTGTAAATCCAGTCATAAAACAAAATTAGCACAGTTTTGGCCAGTTTACTCGAATGAGTACACCACTTTTGTTTTCAACTTACCACGACCACGAGAATATTTTAATGTGAAACCTATTTAGAATCTTGTTTTTACATAAACAATTTAAAACCCAGAATTCTTTATTCTTTATTTGGACAAAAGTCTAAACTTTTATCAACCTTTTTCTTGTAGACACAAAACAGCGTAAAACAAAAACACACCGATCACAAAATTTAACGCAAATACTTGAAAATAGATAGCAAATTCAAGGAAATGAATCCAAATGACTAAACACATAATTATGTTTGCTTTCAAACTGAAAGAAATAAAATTCGAAGCCTACTTTTTGAAAAATACCCATTTCAAAATTTCAAAAATACTGTACTCAACTGAGTTCAGTGACAGTTAATGGGTTTCGAAAATATTTCAATTCATCACAGAGACTATATCGACGATTGGATTCTTTAAAGTGTATGGTGAAGGCAGTTGGTGGACTTTCTACAATTCATCTTGGAAATCATTATTAGGTAAAGTATTGGTCTTTGATAAAAACATGTTGTTCACGTGAAATTTACGCTTAAACTGCTTTGTAGATCAACTGTCATTCGCCTTACAAAACTATTGGATGTCGTCAATACCTTTTGGACGATAAAGTTTTTTTTTTTCTCTCTTTTTTTCAGATAAAGAATTAGTCCATTGAACTCACTGTACGAGTATGTTCCTTTTATTGGAAATTTGTTAAACTTTCATAGAAAGATGAAAGACGTTTCGACAAAATTTTTCATTTTTCAAGTCACCCTAGAAAGCGTCTTTCGGAAATTTAGTTAGCTGCAAATGCGTTATCGTGCTTTCAAATGAGATCCAAACAAATCATCCTAGTTACTCTTTTAGGAAGTTGCGTTTTAGTATCTCTAACAGGTCCCATCAACTCATTCTCCCTCTTTCCTCTTGCCCTATGACTGAGCGGCAGTTATCTATTAATTCCATCCCCCTATGGAACCTTCTTCCACTGCAAGTTCTGTTTCATTAATCGCTTTTCCAAAGACATTTTTCTTTTGGCCTTAATAATATTTAAATGGAATTGTGTGCATGTTATTAAATAAACATTAATTTGCAGCTTTATTGATCTTATTAGCATCACTGGTTATTAGATTACTCTCATACTTTAGAGTGAATTGCTTTCAATTAAATAAATGAAATGAATAAAAATAAGATATGACCTTTCTGGGGTGAAAAAATAAACAAGATATTGTGCATGCCTCACCTACGAGTACGTGTAAAATAAGGCAAGAGAATATTTTTAAAATTAATTAAAAATCATTAAATACTAATTGTTATGTTCATTATTTACAAAAATATACTGCACTGGCAACCAGTATCCTCCGAATGCCTACGTTCGTGGTGAAGTTGCAAGACTATGCGATTCATTGCAATTTGTTGCAAATATTTCTCATACCAACTTTCCTTGTCATCTTTTTCAGAATTTCTCCGAGAAGTATTTATGGCCGTTTCGTTGTTCTTTTTTGCCAATGAGTTTTTATTTACAATATTTTAAAATGGGATGAGCAAAAGAGAACGGAGGTATGATAATAATTTATTATACGTACATACGAAACGAAAGTAAAATAAATGCACATCATCAAATGCAAATGCACCGGTGTACGGATATACAGTAGTGTACAGAGCATGTACGAGCATGCTAAAAGAATACGCCGATACTTGGAAATTGTTTGCTTTCTTTTAACCGACTGTAGCAACATAAATTTTGACATGTAAAAATATTTTACTGCATATACGTTACATAATGGTGCTAAAAACCAATTTTACAAAAATCCTGCAAATACCTGCATAGCAGCTAGGAGAAAGACGCAAAACTTAAAAAAGATGGGTCTATTCGTATGTTATTGGGGTTATTTTCTTGAAGTTCGAAGTAAGCAATAGTTTTGCTCAGAGTGTACGCGGAAATGTCACTGCCAAAGAGATTTAAATATTTAAGAAGTCAAGAGAGTTACTTAGCTTGATCTTAACTCCATAATTAGCCCATGTAACACAACTATGCGCCCCCGAAAACTCCGTTGATTCGGTGTGACCTGCAACATTTTGTGACGAGAACCGGCAGAAGTAATGCGGTTTAAAACCACCCGCCCAATCTTGCTAATCCTCTTACATTTTAAATGTATTTCATAATCGATAAATGGACACAAAATGAAAGGCCAATACATTTTCCGTCCATTTGCCCAAATAACATTTTAGAAACTTCTTTTGGTCAGATGAAATTCCAATATTCCTTAAGCCATAAATTGGCATTGAAATGATCTATCAATCTGCAAATGTTTGAGAAATTGAAGCAATTATTTAGGAAGCCAGACAATTTGCACTCTGAAATCAGACCCTGTAACAAATTTCTAAACCCAGAATTTGTTTTATGTAGATCGCTGGACGTAATTCACTTATTTATTCAACAGTAAATTGAAACGGAATCTGACAGGTCAGCCCGGCCTGCTGTAACAGCTTCTTTTGTGCTCTGTAAATGAATCTGTAGTTTTTGTATGCCGTTAGTTACACCATCTATCCATCTTATCCTTGCCCTGCGTCTTTTTCTCGTGCTTTCAGGGTTGCCGTTGAATGATCCTTTTTTCCTTCCTTTATTACTGAATGCCCAAGCCATCTTATCCTTTGCGCATTGTCAAACCGCACTATATTATATTCGCCTTCTAACGGGTGACCAGATAGCAATGATAGTTCTTCCACTTGTCATATTTCAGCAGCTGTCAAACTAATTAATGACTTCCAGCTATCAAAATGTTCAGTAAGGTTTGGCATTTTATCATCCACCGTTTACTCTTGCCGAACGTGAGGAAATTATTAAGAAATATTATCGAAATCCCGGGTCCCGGCAATGTGAATTTCGTCATGAAGTCGGTCGTCATTATGGTTACAGTATGCAGGCAATTGCAGCTGAATTGGACATCGCCAGAGAGTCAACCCGGCTTATTTTGCGTTTGAATTTGGGCCTAAATCCGTAAGAGATTGTGCTGACTCCAGATTTGAAGCCGGACCACCATAGGCGACGCCGTGAGTTCGCTAATTGGGCGCTGGAAATATTGGCCGGAAATAATCATCTCGGACGAGGCATGTTTTTGGCTTAACGGCTATGTCAACAAGCAAAATTGCCATTATTGGAGCGAACACAATCCACAAGTGCCAAGCATCAATGCATCCATAAAGGTTGATTGTTTGGTGCGGTTTACGGCATGGCGGCACCATCGAACTTTATTTCTTTGGAAATGAGGAAGGTGACACCGTTACCGTCAATGGTCTCAGGTATAGAGCGATGTTGACCAACTTTCTCGAAGATGTGAAGGAGAAATTTGGCGACTGGGTCACCTCACGTCGAGCATTCATCAATTGGCCGCCGCAATCATGCGATTTGGCACCACTCGATTATTTTCTCTGGGGCTATGTTAAGTCCTTAGTCTACGCTAAAAGCTAACCACTTTGGACGAGTTCGTAACCAACATTCGATACGCTGTTGCCGGAATAACGACGCACATATTGGACCGAGTCATCGAAAATTTGCTCGGCCACTTGAAGCAGTGTCAGCGAAGCCGAGGCGCCATTTGAATGATGTTATATTCCACACATAATGGCTTCAAAATATAGCCTTAAAAAAATAACGCAAAAGAATCAATTTTATAGGTCACACCGTTGTTGTTTTATTCAAATTTTTTTCCTATCGTTCTTATCTAGTCACTCTATGGTATTGCGTTGATTTTTTCGTTCGTACGTCGGATATATGTACAATATAATCCATCTTCTAGTCTTGCACCGAATATCCTTCTGATAATTTTTCTTTTGAAGATTGGATGTATTATTATTTTCTAGAGTGAGGTTATCAGGTTTTTAGACAGGAGTTTTGACTAGAAGTTTTTTTGTCCGCAAAATAAATTTTGTCGGGATCCCAGTCCTAAATTTGATCATCTTCCTGGTAAGTTGCTGACGACGGCAGCTGTCATATTCATTAACTTTGTTTGTCTTTTTTTAAGATTTGTGTCAGTATAAAGTTTCGGACGATCTCGACTAGTAAATGCCTATAAGGGTCTGGAAGAATTTCAGATACTTGCATAATAAACTGGACAAGACTTTGAAAGATACATTTAACAGGATTCTGCCACTGTATTTGCAAACATCTTCCATCCGTTGTAATTTTTTTTATAATAGAAGACGGAACTGCATCTGCATTGGCTGGGTTCTCTTCTCATCCTATCACCCTCCCAAAATGTCTATAGAGTGACACTTGTATCACATATTATACATCAAGTATCACTGCCAGTGACCAGATTTTTGTCGCTGTTCTGTGGAGTATGCGTCATGCGTTTCTTTTCTTCACCCCGTTTCTTATAATGCTGTCGATATGCTGCGTGGGACCTTTGCATGAATTATTTCTTCACCTGTCTTTTGACTCAACTTCTTCTTTGTACATTTTGGAGTTAGACGCAATCATCATAATACCAAAGCACTTGTTTGGTATTGAGCGGTTGTTCAATTTGGTCTCGGTTGTTGCTGAACAAACTAAGTGCTTGGTTTGTGGAAGTTTAATGTAGTCGTACATTGGAAGGTTTCAGAGGTAGGAACTCTCTCTAATATCTGACTATTACGGATACGCATAAGCGACCAACTTCGAATCTTTTTTCGGGCAGAGTCGCAGTTCATTATCGTTGAATAGTTGAGGTTAGAATTTATTAACGAAATAGTAACCAGGGTTGACATTTGCATTTCAACTCCAAGCACTTTATCATTTTGGCTGGCGGGTCCTGTTTGAACATAGATCTTGTTTCGTGGTGATGCTGTTTATCACAGTATTTTGAGTAGCCGCAAAATGTCCTTTTGTTTTTACCAAATTTAGCGAGTATGAATTTGATATCATGACATTTGTAAGCTCCATATGGTGAACTGGAATTCCTCCCTGATAGGGTCTTAACCGTTAATGGAGCTTTGTATCAAAATTGATGCATTTCGTTTTTATTCATATCATAATTTTCCTTAGAAAAAAGTTAGATGCCCAATTCTTTGTGACTTTGTTTAAATTATTATTTTTATTATTATTATTATCAAGGGAACGATACAAATTAATTTGTTGGGTCCGGGATTTAACGCCGGGGTACTATTCCCATGTGGCGCGTTTTGTCAACAGCACGCGGAGCACTGAGTTCCCATGTGGTCACCCACCCACGCCCTTACCGCAATGTTATTGGCGTTATTTTTAAACATATTTTGAAAAAATATGGCGAGTAGGCATTAAAAAATTCGAAAACTACATAATTCTGGCTTTGGACTTTTATCATTTTTGATACATACTACGAGTATATAGCATTTCAAATGGTTTTGGGCTGCGGTGCCGTTCGTTCGTGAGGCTTTTTTTTATATTTGTGAAAGTGTTTACGAATTTTTGTGCTTTATTTATTGAAGTGATTTTTTATCAAAATATTATGGAAAAAAATTGTGTGCTTTTGAAGAAATGTCGCGCCCACGGTTTCTGATTTTGGAAGAACTAGTGAATGAGTTATATGAAAGCGAAGGTAATGAAAGCAATGAGGATGAAAACGTGTTCGATCCTAAAGCTGAAGGTGAAAGCAGTCTATCTGAAAGCGAGTTATCTGAACCGAAAGACAATATTTTACATGCAGACCCATTATATTTTCCAAAAGATGGCACCGCCTTGCGCAGCGAACCTTACACTTTTGGCCGGTTGGGGTAGAAAAAATATTATCGATTTTCACCCAGGTGTGGTAATAGTGGTTTATGGTAGCATCTTAGAGTTCAAGTTTTTTGTTTTTAGGTGTAATAATATACTCACCCAGCTGGGTAAATAACATTCGGGAATCATTCTTACTTCTTTTTCCACCACCAAGCATTTGCATGGCTCCAACCATATCGAAAGGGACGAGGAATTATTGCATGCCTAATTGGCATAATATGGCCGGCGTTTATAAGTAAGTACTTATAACGACAAAGTTTTTAGAAAATAAATTATTTGTATTATGTGTTCATCAATGAATATTGTGGGCGGCCATTTTTTCGGTCAATCATGTCAGAAAGAGCATTTTCATATAATCACAAATGATGTGCTCACCCGACAAAGAAATGGCGATAAATTCGCACGAATTAGAAACCTTTGGAAAAAATGGTCTGAGAGACATTCCACTTTTTATAATCCTCATGATTCTGTCACTGTCGATGAACAATTGCTGGGATTCCATGGTCGTTGCACGTTTAGCCAATATATTCCACCGAAGCCGGAGAGATATGGCTTGAAATTTTGGCTACTTGTCGATTCACGTACGTGCTATATATGGAAAATACTGCCATACTTAGGAAAAGGCGTGACAGGAATTCCTGAAAAGAATCAAGGAGAACGAGTCGTCCTTGATTTAGTAGATGGATTAAAGGGTCATAATGTTACCATGGACAACTTTTTTTCTTCCCACAGTCTTGGCCAAAAGTTGCTACAAAAACCTTTGACAATGGTTGGAACAATGCGCAAAAATATAAGATCTATTCGTCTAAAACTTTTGAATTGCAAGAAAGTTCCACGATATGAATCAACTTTTGCCTTTACGCCGGACACTACTCTCGTTTCAAACATCAGTCACAAGAACAAATGTGCAATAGTCATGAGCACAATGCATCACAAACGCGATGTTTCAAATGATTCGAAAAATTGGTGTTGATACGGTTGACAAAATGCTGAGCTGCTACAGTTGCAAACGTAAAAATAATCGTTGGAATATGGCAGTATTTTCCAACATGATCGATATTTCCGCATTGAATGCATACATTCTATTCAACGAAATCGAGACCAAATGGAAACCTACTCAAAAGCATACAAAGCGTAAATGTTTCGTGACTCTACTTTCAAAACTTGTCAACTACAAATGTTCCCTGTACTAATGACAGTGAAGCTGGCTCATCAAAAAAACGAAAAGTGGACAGCTCTCGGAAAATGAACCGCGCCAGATGTCAAAAATGCTACTATTCTGGAGGAAACAAAAATAAGTGGACACCGTCATTTTGTTTCTTGTGCAAAAAGCCATGTTGTAACGACAACCATGCCAAAGCTATTTGTGTAGATAGCATAAATAAGACTTAAAAATATACACATTAAAAGAATATTAACGTAAAATGCTTAAACAAACCTAAACATGTTAACACTTTTAAGAAAATATGTTTAATAAATACAATTATCCTATGTACTGTAGTATGTATCAAATATGATACAAATCCAGAATAGTGATAGACACTAGGGTCTTACATAGAGTCTTTTTAGTCTTACGCAATTGCTTGTTTATAGACCAAACAAATTGGGATTGACAAGTGTAAACATTCTCTTGATTTGATCAGAGTTACTAATTTGTTGTGGTGTTCTATTGGACTCATCGATACTATGCGTCTTTTCATTTTAACATCATATTCTTTGCCTTAATTCACAATTTATGGGGTTTTCTCATATTTTGAGAACCAGGTCCAATTATTTTTTGGTCACCACCCGATTTGGTGGACGGCTTTCCAATGAAAAAACGCTGCGGCGTTAACAAAATAACATAACTGCGATAAAAATCTAACAAATTCTTTCTATCCTCCAATAAAGGACAACGTTTAGTGGATTCACAGCCGCTCAATTATCATTAAAGAGTTTGGCACATCTTCATGGTAGCAACTACATCCGGGGAAAAATCCATAGTATGATATCATTTTCTGAAAGCTGCTTGACGGGCATCAGGAGGAAAAAGTATAATGGTGCACATAAATTTGATGAATGATAAAGTCAATCTGGAGAATACAGCCTCAAGAAATCCAATAAAAAAACTAAACCAATCAGTTATGTTATCCCCTGAGTCATATAAAGCGGCAATTGAAGGAATTTAATTTGATATTAAACAAAAAATACACAAAAAACGTGTATCTCACGTTTGGACCAAAATGTTACTTGAAAGTTGTTAGGCAGTTTACCTTCTCAAAGTTTTAAAGTAAATTGTTACTTTCATTTAATTGCGCCGACGAACGGTTGGCCGATAATCAAAGTTGACATTGAAGTTCTTTGAATTAAAAGTATATATGTACTCCTATTTCGCCGCATACTTAGTCACTCGCTCAAGTTAGATGTATGGCACAGGATGAACAGCCACGGACTACGTACATATATGTGCTACAACGCAATACAAGGTGACGCAAAAGTCGTCACACAGTGTACCTTGGCTGTAATTTTTTTTATGAATTAAAAATTTTGATTCTCCTTTTGGATTATGCTTACCTGATGTCTTGAATTTTTTCCCATTAAGACGAAAATAATGATATCGGCTAAGTGAGCACCGATTTCTGACATTTTCCATCACTCTTGGGAGAATTTCCGATGAC
Source organism: Volucella zonaria (assembly GCA_963966105.1). NCBI lineage: Eukaryota > Metazoa > Arthropoda > Insecta > Diptera > Syrphidae > Volucella > Volucella zonaria. The sequence goes on along the minus strand of OZ014533.1, from coordinate 56,583,416 downwards.
AGGTCTTCGCATATTTGACGGATATTCGCTTTGAGGTCTTCGGGAGTCTGAGGCTTGTTGACATAGATTCGTGGCTTTAAACAACCTCACAAAAAGAAGTCTGGAACGGTTAAATCAGGCGATCTTGCCGACCAGTGCAAATCGTCAAAACGCCCTAAGAATTTCGGTTGTGGCTCGTGCAGTATGCGCCGTTGCATCCTGTTGGAACCATATGTTTTCCAGTCCCAATTCATCCAATTGACGAAGCAGAAAGTCTGTAGCGCTCGCCGTTCATAATAGTCGCTTAGTCCGCAGCGTTTTCGAAAAAGTAAGGAGCGATGACGCCTCCAGCGTAAAGAGCACAACATTCAATAAGTTTTAATATACCCCTACATAAAGAAAAGACGATATTTCCAACTATCGACCAATTGCTAAGCTGTCATGTATACCTCAGCTTTTCAAAAGCATTATATATGACATAATGTTTTCCATTGAAAATCCATTGTTTCGTAAAACCAGCACGGACCGCCAACCTAACAGGACTCGATTCAAGCACTTTATGCGCATTAGAATCTGGAAATGAAGTTGACGTGATTGGCACCGATTTTAGCAATGCCTTTCTTATCATATGTATAATTCTAAAAGTAAAAGCTCTTAGTTTCCAAATAAGTTTTATAACTTGGGTTCAATACTATTTAAATGAACGACATTACTACAATATGTTCTGTTTAGCTCGATATTTTGAGACCCAACTGAAACCTCCTCTGGTGTCCCTCAAGGTAGCCATCTTGGTCCCTTATTACTTATTCTGACTATTAATGACGTTGATAGCATCACACTAAACATATGTAGATAATCTTCAGTAAAGCAACTTTTTAATATGCATGTACCGCTGAAAACAAAATTTTCTGGTATTTAAAGAAAATCTTGGTTTACGGCTGACATACTTATTTCTATTAAACAAAGGGATCAAGCGTACATGCGATGGAAGCGCTTTCGCGTTCCTGAATTGCTCTCTACCTTTCGAGCCTTACGAAAAAATGTGTGTAAAAAAGTAAAAGAAGCAAAATGTAGACTGTATTCAAAACGCTTAAACAAAAACATACCATCAAAAACCTTATGGAAAAATATTCGAGAGCTTGGTGTTGGTCGACAAAGAGAACATTGTTCCCTGGATGTATGCCCCAACTATTTAAATGAACATTTCTCCAAAGTTCAAAGCAGGAGCAATCAAAATACTTCACTTGTAGATGAAACTTTTCAGGATGTTGAGCCTGAAAATGATGATTCTCAAACTTTTAGTTTATCGCTGAATGGGATTTTTCCGGTTGTTGACCCCGTACAAAGCACTGGTGAAGTAAATGAAACCTACAGGGTTGTTAACCCCGGTAGTGGACATTTCTTCCAATTTCAAAGGGTGGATGATACGGATGTGTTAAGTGCTGTACTTAAAATAAAATCATCAGCTACTGGCTTTGATGAAATACATCCACACTTCATCAAAATGATCCTACCTCACATTCTTCCTGTGCTAACACATGTTTTTAATACTGTAATAACAACGTCTTCTTTTCCATCTCTTTGGAAGGTGGCTAAAGTTATACCAGTCTTAAAAAAACCAGCCACTCGATTATCTCAAGAAGAGTTTAGACCAATCTCAATTTTGTCATTTCTGTCAAAGATTCTGGAAAAAATTTTACACAGTCAAATTGCAACCTTTTTAAAGACATTCAAACACTTAACTGAGAATCAATCCGGTTTTAGACCAAACCACAGTTGTGTATCAGCTACTCTTAAGATTTCAGACGATATTAGAAATGCTATGGATAATGACTTGGTTTCATTTTTAGTTCTCTTAGACTTTTCGAAGGCATTCGACAAAATTAATCATAAAATACTTATTAAAAAACTCATACAACAGTTTCGGTTTTCACACACAGCTGCAAAACTGATTTTGTCATACATTAGTGGAAGAAGCCAAGCTGTTGTTATTGGTAATAAAACGTCCCATCCTCTAAATCTTTTCTGTGGGGTTCCTCAGGGATCCATACTCGGTCCACTTTTATTTACGATTTTTATTAATGATCTTCCACTCCAATCTGAATACTCTTCAATCGATTTGTATGCTGACGATGCTCAAGTTCGTATAAGCTGCAAGTTAGGCATGATTGAAGATGGTGTTGTGAAATTGAACTCTGATTTAAAAAGAATACTTCGCTGGTCCAATACAAACAGTCTTCACCTCAATCCACAAAAGTCCAAATGCTTAATTATTTATAAAAATAAACTTGATAACAGCTACATTCCTGCAGTATATCTCGGAAACGAACAAATTGAATATGTCGATAAAGCTATGAACTTAGGCATTCTATTTAATTCTACCCTTACCTGGGATGACCGTATTCAAACTGTTGTTGGAAAAATATATGGATCCTTACGGAGTCTTTCACTTTCGAAGCAATTTACTCCTCAACACGTTCGACTTAGGTTGGCAAAAACTCTGATCCCTCCTATGATAACATATGGGTGCCAATTGTTTACTAGTCACAACTCAGAAACGAAAAGAAATCTAACTGTGGCGTTCAATAATATAACTCGATATGTATACAATCTCCGACGATATGACCATATTTCAAACTACGCAAGTAACATACTAGGCTCTAATCTTTACACGTATTTCAAATATTTTTCCCTTAAAACATTGAACGAAATCATCTTAAACAAAGAACCTTCCTATCTAATTCAAAAAATACAGTTTAGTAACTCATTTCGTTCTTTTATGATACTGCAACCAAGGTTCACTTGCAGAAACTCGGAGCGTCAGTTTTTCGTTTATGCCATAAAGCAGTGGAATAGCTTACCCTCTTTCATTAGAAGGCGTCGTCATGTTTTGTCATTACGAATATGAATTTAGTTTGTCATTTTAAATCAATAATAACTGAATGTATAAATAATAATTAAAATTGATTTGAATTTATGTCTAACTATACTTTTTATAACTTTTACTATTAATTATAGGCTTTTAAGCCCAATGTAAAAGATTCTTTGGAAATATATAAACAAAATAAATAAATAAATAAATAAATAAATAAATCTTCCTCTGACATTTATGAAAACTATAAATTTACAACCCCTTTCCGTACGCCGAAATGTTGCCTGTATCGTCTTTATTCATCAGATCTTAGTTGGTAATATCGACTGTCCTACCACCTACCCACGCAATCTTAGGTCTGTGCCACTCTTCCGGCTCAATATTCACAGAACGAATTACGGACACTTGGAGCCAATGTCTAGAATGCTTCGTGAAGTTAATGATATTCTGCCTCTCTTCGACTACCATCTCAGCAAACTCTCTCTTAAGAACATTCTTATTTCCACCTATGCCTCACGTCCTAACTTTTTTTTAACCGCTCCCACCGTTCAGTTTTTATCTTTAGTTTTAAGTGAAATTGTTAGGTTTAAGAATATGCTTGCAATAAGTCTTAATAAATCTGTCCGGTGTTGACCCCGGCCTCAAATCATACTCAAAGTATTGTGCACACCTTTGGAACATACGCGGTAGAAAAATCAAAAAGAGAATAACGACAAAAAGGACGTCGAAGAAAGCTTATTTCTCCAAAACAACGTATCAACTTATTTAAGTACAGCTCAACCTTTTTCGAAATTTATTTATACTCAAACCCATAACCGGTCGGGTTCCTTTTTATTTTCATCTTGAAAATGGTCGATAATTGATTGTCTTTTTTTAATTTTGTACAGGAAATCACCCAATTTAGAGTGGATTATACTGCATGGAAAAAGATTTGTAAATAACCCTACCAATGGAGACTTTACTTTTAGATACATACCCATACTAAATCTCCTTTAATTTAAAAAGACAAAAAAAAAAAACATTACCTAAATAAATGGTAGCTACGGGTAAGTCCAGTCTCAAGAGGAATGTTTCACAGAAAGCAATTAATTACACGGAGGAAGAAAAAAAACATTTTTTTTCGGCTGTCGTAGTTTTCGCAGTGGATACAGATTCAATAAGGTTATTAAGTACTATGAGTATATTTGTTTTATTTGAATTGACTCTAGTTCCCATGATAAACCGCCCTATAACAAATATTGATCTTTTACTTATCTACCCTTGTTAAAATTTTTTATTGTTCTTAAACCGTGACAAATGTTTGATGTTGATTGAGTATTGTAATTATGGCACTTTTTTTATCATTTTAAATTGGTAAAAATAACGGTTCGTTTATTAAATTGTACTATTGAGTCTTATTATTGCAAAAAAAGGATGAATTCTTCACGGTAGTCTTGTATTTATAATCCCGACCATTTCTGTTATATACTCGTATGTAATAAATTTTGTCAGAAATATCAAGAAACATAAATGATTTTATAAAAGAAGCCTACTAAGCATATTTTGGGGAAAAAAACTGGGCCAACAGAACAAATATTGAGTGCTACATAAAGTTTTTAAAATTTGCATGGAGTCACTTCGTTATTGGAGCTTGGGTGGACAGAAAGAGCTTCCATGTGAACTGGCGATGATATGTAATGAGCCTAAAAACTACTTCGATGATTGCCACTTTTGTACCGCGAAAATAAGAGGAATGAACCCATACAAAAAGCGCTCCTGGTCATATCCAAATATAAAATCGGCTAAGCCACCGATGCTGGTGGTCAAAATGGTTGTGAAAGCGATTCTCACTTTACCCTCACACCATCAACTCCAACTCCTCACCTCCACGTGGTGACTGCTGGGTGCCTAGTTCCTCGACTGGATATGGGGTGAACAACCCATGTAGAAGGCCGTTGGTGGCACTTTCCTCTGATTCCGGGCGGCAGCGGACGAATTCTAAGGATGGAATCAACGGTGGCGTCCACAGTTGTAGCTAGGTCGAACCAGTGTTATCTCTATATGAGCTGCTTCAACGTATTTGAATACCAGGTCTATGGGGATCTCCAACACTATGTCATGGTGTTGGTAAAGAGTTGGTGCCGGATGAGCCCATAATAAGGGCTAATGGCAGCCTTCACATCCCCGAAGCGGGTTACTGGCTCCGGAATTTGGTCCAGCCCCTTTTGTCCTAGGGGTCCCAAAGAGGACCTGGCCCTCCCGGTTGGCGGTTGTGTGTGGGGTTAACTCCCTATAAAAAAGTAATTGTTATGAAATGACCACTAACCTCGGATAAGGAAGAATTCACTATTGACGACCCTGCAGAAAGACAAAAAACATTGAAGGAGGACATCTTTGGTAGCACAATCGGAAGACATAGCCTACACGACACCACGTCTGAAAACAGATTTAGGGTTATCGATTTCGCTGCTGGACGTAACGTTCCTATAGCAATCACAAGGTTTCCTCACCTCAATATACACAAGGGAACATGGTGGACATCAGATCAGCAAAATGTCAACCAGATTGATCATATCACATGGACCACTACCTAGTTGCAGCCAGGGTACATCTACGGATATTTGAGATGCCACAGCAACGGGAAAATACTATGAGTAGATTTAACATTGAATCGCAACAAAGTGCCAGAAACTATGCCGTTCGCGTATCCCTCAACTTCTCGAGAGGTTCTTTGGAGCCAGCATCAAATGCAAATGCTGAAGACCAGTGGCTTAGATGCCGAGAAGCCATCAGAAATGCCGCAACTGACGTGCTGGGTTTCACCCGCCCACCACCACGAAACCCCTGGTTTGATGAAGAGCGCCGGCAAGCACATGCAGTAAAACAATATGCCAACAAAGCGGCGCTGCACAAAAGGACTAGAGCGGCTCGTGAGCTCTACGAGTAAATGAGGAAGAAAGAACATCGGCTTCACAAGAGGAAAAAGAAAGAGCATGGGAAGCGCTCGATCGAGGAAATAGAGAGGTGCCACTCCAGGAATAATGTTCGGAAGTTTTACCAAATGGTAAAAAGTACGCGTCAGGGTGGCCGTGGTGTAGTGGTACTAGCAATCGCTTCTCACTCGGAAGGTCAAGGTTCGAATCCTAGCCACAGCAAGTTTTCATTTGTGCAATTGGAATTCAGTCAGAAAAATCTGCGTGTGAAGGCATAACACTGACATGACATGTAGATTTAGCTGTGGTAGGGTTTTCAAGCACAAAACAACCGTTAAAATTCACAACCTCACATTTCGAGGGAAGAAAAATCTATCCGTCCTATTCCGACACCCACCCCTGTAGAGTCAATATCGAAACCAAACACACCTGAGTTTCAAACCACTACATCACAACAATGCTTTCCTTTCTCCTCCTTCTATTTTTCCGCCCGCGCCCTGGCAACAGTAAAAGGGTATTTACGCCTAAGGGGGGTTAGGCGTAAATTTAAAAAAAAAAAAAAAAAAGATCCGAACGGCAACCTGAAGAGATGTACAAGGAACAGTCGCTTCCGAACTCTCAGTGAGGAAAGTTGATTTACTAGTGGTGTTAGCAAGTACAAGTGTTTTAACAAATTATCTAAGTGAAAGATTCAGAAACAATCGTTTGGCTCAGTGAAGCGCCTACCAAATCCAGGAGTGGGGAACCCAGGTTCGAATCCACCCGGAGTACAAGTTTTCGTTATTTTTTTTTTCTTTTCATTTCGTTAAACGAAAAAACTAATTGTGAAACGGGTCCCGAAAGACAACAAAGCAATGGATTCCGGTCAGCCGGAGATCCCGCAAAACCAATCGTTGCCCAAAAGAGTGACGAGAACAAATGAAAACCAGCAGCATTCGACAACAACAACAAACAGTACAACAACCACAACAGAAACATCATCCGAGGCTTCAAAGATGGAAAAAAGACGAAGGAAAGTTATGCCAAAATCCAATCCATCGGCAAAAAGACCGATGAAAGATGGAAAGATGACAGTGAACATAGCCGTATCAGCAGCAGAAACAGAAGACGATAATGGTCTTAGCTACTCCTATGAATCAGAAGGGGGAGAAGGCCGATATATCGGAGAAGGAAATTCCTTCAAAGAACTATCGGCAGACGAGCATGGTGTCGCATCGGAAGACGAGGGTGACGAGGAGGCTAGAGAGCTTGATAAGCTGATTAAAGAGCTGATAGAAAAAAGGGAAAAGTTGCGAAAGAAAAGGCAGCAAGAGCAACAGAAACAACAAGAATTGCCTCAGCAGCAAAAACAACAACTAAAACAGAAACAGCAGCACCAACAACAGAAACCTTCGCAATACAACATACAACAAAAACAAACAGAACAGAAAGAGAAACAGCAAGACCAACAACAGCAACAACAACAACAACGGCCACGACAACAGAAACAACAACAACAACAACAACGGCAGCAACAGCAAAAACAACAACAACAACAACAGCAGCAGAAGCAACAGCAAAAGAAGAGAGAAAAAATACCACCAATTAACGTAAGTGATTTAGAAATAAGTGATAGTATAAGGTTATGTAGATTAGTAAGTAAAGACTTTTACGTCAAAAGATTGAATGCAAGTAAGCACATTATAATATGTAGTAGCATGGAGGAACACAAAAAAGTACGCACCGCCCTAGGTAAGGCAGAAACCGAATACTTCACATACACTCCCAAAAGTGAAAAATTACAGACGGTGCTGTTGAAAGGCATCGATCCTTCAATAAATACAGAAGAGCTCGAAACAGAGCTTAAGCGGTTTGAGAGCGACGACCTTAAGTTCGTGGGGGTCAAGCCGTTTACCACGGCTGCGGCAAGGGGTGGTAACCGAAATTACCATTCTTTTTAGTGCAGCTAACGCCCAACAGTAAAATTGATAGTTTACGAAGTATCAAGTTTCTTTACTATCATGCTGTTAGTTGGGAAAAATTAAAAAGGGTAGATCGCGTACTACAATGTATGCGCTGCCAGAGATTCGGGCACGCCGCAGCTAACTGTAACATGCAGTTCAGATGCGTGAAGTGCGATAAGGACCACAAAAATGGAGAGTGTCCACTCGGTAATGATAAGGTAGAAGATAGGAGTCAACTCTTCTGCGTACTCTGCAGGAACTCGGGGCATCCCGCCAATTATAGAGGTTGTCCTAGGTTCCAGGAACTGAAAAAGAAAGTTCAGGCTAGAAAACAGTTAATAATAGAAGAAAAACGTCTAAAGAGTCGCGCATTCTCTAATTTTGTAGCGCCCAATGTGTCCTTTGCCCAAATGGCAGCTGGATCGAGTGGTGCAACAAGGACATTAACAAATACGTCGAAAGCTGCCGAAAAGGCACCGGAGACGGATCTGGATTTGAAAGCAATCCTTCTATCACTGCATGGAAAGATCGATCACTTCCAGAAACAACTTAATGAACAAGCAGCTCGAATAGACGTTATCTATTCGACACTGTTTGATAAGACTGGCGCGCCGATATAATGTCTGATACGCTGAATGAGGTTAATCTGAAGATCCTTGCAGTGAATGTAAATTCCCTGATCAGAATCGAGAGAAGGATCAATCTTTCTAACTTGTTGGTAAGCGAATGCCCAGATGTTATTTTGGTAAGCGAAACGAAGCTTAACCAGAATCACAAAATTGGCTACAGGGGTTACAATATTTATAGAAGGGATCGGCCCAACTCCATAAGAGGGGGTGGGGTTGGTATACTTTTACGTAAAGGATTGCGCCACAAAATCATATATAGCAGGGTCGTGCGTGGGTTCCAGGTGTTAGAAGCATGCATCGTATGCATTCGTCTTCGTAGTGAAAGACGGTTGTATGTGGTGTCGCTTTACGCACCTGATGCACTTCATCCCACTCAATTTGTAATAGAACTCGAAAAACTTTTTCGCTGTCTGCAGCTACAGTCGGAAGAAAATTTTTACTTTTTGGCCGGAGATCTTAACGCTAGACATGCTGCATGGGGAAATAATCTAGCAAACACCAGGGGTAACCAGTTATTTAACTGGTGGGGTTCACATAGGATAGAATACAAACTCGAGTTGTACGCGACAGATATCCCATCTTTCCCATCTGCCGGTTCCTTTCTGGACCTTGCACTAATAGACAATAGGATAGAGCTAACGAACATAGAACGACCCACTAGGAACTGTTTGCGAGCGTTTGAGTACGATAGCGACCACTACGGACTCGCCGCCACAGTACGAATCCGGGACGAGCAAATACTGCTGGAACAATACGATCATGTGTTCTCATATGATTACCGTAGAGTTCGGTGGTCGCGCTTCGGCAAAACTTTAAAGCGCAATTTGCGTTCGAGCGGGATCGATCCTCCGAATAACAGAAATCTGACAAACGACGAGATTGACCGACATTTAACAGAAATGGACATTGTAATTAAACAAACTATGGAGCAAACTATCCCTCGGCTACAACACTCCGAAGACAATCAGACTAACAAATACCGAAATCCCACAATCGACGCACTATACGCATACAAAAGTAGATTGCTCTCGAGACTGAAACAGCTATACAGACGGTTTACTGACAGGAACGATACTGAAATAAGAACACTAAAGTCAATGATAAAAAACCTGAAACAATTAATAAAAGAAAATTTCAGTAAATCCATAAGTCTGTATTGGGGCAATAAAATCCGGGCTATAAAATCCAGTAGTCCGAATATGTTTCCGCAGATAAATAAATTATTCAGGCGGAAAGATCACAATGACATCCAATGTGTTCGAATCACACAGACGACAGAAAACAGACAGTTATTACTGACCGCGGGTATAAGGCCAGAAAGTGTTGACTCAGGAGACGGCATCTTTGTGGTCGAAGACCCACAGGAGAAAGTCGAGTTGCTGGGCGCTTATTTCGAAACCTTGCATACTGTGAACAATCCAGTTTACCGTAACCACGATATTGAAAACAGAACTTACGCAAATCACTTCTATCTGCGCAGGGAAATCCATAATTGGCGATCTGAGAACCACGGTTTTACCCGGTTCAATGAAGAAAACGCGGCAAACGTCATCGTTGCCGATGGACATGCTGCCAGCCATTTGTTCGTGCGAAAAGATGAGCTCCTGTGCATTTTTGATTCATTGAAGAACAAAAAGTCGGCGGGAGTAGATGGTATCCCTAACGTCATATTGAGACACCTACCCCTGGAAGCAGTGGATATTTTCACTACGCTATTTAACAACGCGCTGAATAATTCACATTATCCGGCGCACTGGAAAATAGCAGTGGTACACCCTATCCCAAAGAGGGATAAAATTAGGACCAACCCTGTTAATCTTCGGTCAATTAGTCTACTTCCGAACATTAGCAAAGTATTCGAAAAGGTAGTCAACAGAGCTCTGTTGAAATGGGTGGGGGATAACAATATAATCCCGGACAATCAGTTTGGTTTTAGGGCGAGGCACGACACCATTCATGCGGCGTCAAAACTGATCTCCGACATACAGTGGAACAAATGCAAGAACCAATGTACGGGTGCTTGTCTAGTTGACTTGGAGAAGGCCTTTGACACCGTATGGTTAGAGGGGCTTTTCTACAAGCTAACCAGAATGGGCATGAGGAAACCGTTGCTATATATGATTTACGACATGCTTATGGGAAAGAAGTTCGTTGTTAAATGTAACAACGTCATTTCGAGCAAGATATTTGACATTAAAAACGGCTTACAACAGGGGTCGGTTATTTCTCCGATACTGTTCAATATTTACACAAGTGATCTAATAGGTACCCTCAATCACGCTATAGCGTATGCAGATGATTTAGTGGCGTACAGATCAGGACCAAAAATCGAAACCATTAACACCCTTTTGCAACGTGACTTCGATCATATTAAGGAGTATTGCGATGATTGGAAATTGAAAATTAATTTCCAAAAGTCAGAAACAATTTTATTTAGAACTCCATTGAGAAGGGCCTCTTGGGATACCAGAAATAACTGGCGAAATTTGGCCATCATTGGACAGCATGGACTACCACTAGCGGTGAGAAGCGCAGTTAGGTACCTTGGTATCTGGCTTGATAAGTATCTATATTTTGATAAACATATAGATGCTTGTCTGGCTGGGGCCAAGAAGGCTTTAGCTTTGACAAGAAAACTGTTTCAAAACAGTCAACTTGATTCCAGGGTGAAAGTCATATGCTACGTGGCTCTAATTAGGCCAATCATCGCTTACGGTTGTCCGGTGTGGTTTAATGTAGCGCCGTCTTACATGGAAATGATTCGTGTGTTTGAGAGACAGTGTCTTAGAACCTGTCTTCGATTGTACCGAACACCAGAGTCTGAGTACATTAAGTATTATCCCAACAAAGTCCTTTACAAGGGAGCTGGACTAAATAGGATTGACAATTTTCTAATTAAGGTGATTCGAAGGCACATCGCAAGAGCAATGACGAGCGATAATAGCCTGATCTTTGGGGCATATTACCCCAATATAATGTACCACGAGAGTACACTTCAATCTGGCTATATCCCGCCTGAAGCATTTCTCCATATAGACGCTAAAGGCTTAGTGCAAAGTAGGGATGGTATTCCGGTATTATACCACCGCCACCGCGGTGCGAGGGAAAAGCGGCTCAACTACGACGGGTACGTCGCCAGTGCTCAGGAGCTCTTCCGTTTTAACCCTGCAATCGCGGACAGGGATAGGATCGATGCCGAAAAGCAGTACACCGAATACTGGTGGCTTAAAGAAGGGGAGAGAGGCGATACGCTCTCCTAGGTCGGTGTGTTACATGTGTAGCTTCTCCTAGGTATAAGTAGATTAGGGTTAACTAGGGGGTTTTCGTGCAGAGGCTTGTTATCACGTAGCTGTACCTCCGAGAGTTGACCGACGCTACACGGTCTCGATCAGGTTTCGGAGGAGCATGTGCACCGTGATGACGACTGCCAGGCGTCCGAAAACGCAATCGAGATGGTGACCACTCGGAGCAAAAGAAAACGAGAGCTCGCCATCTGGATTATAGTTAAGTTAAATTAAGAAGCATAGGTAGGTTAAGTAGATAGGTAGCTTAAGTTTTATATAAAATTTAAAAAAAAGATAAAACATCTAAGTTTTTTTGGCAATAATTTTCTTAGAGAATCATATATGTAAATAAGTTTGTTATATAAGCTAAGTTCTAGGATAGATTTAAGGTCGAAAGACATTAATTGTAGTAATATCGCTAAGTTTAGAGCGCTCGGTAAGAGCCAGTAAGCTAAATTCAGAAACGGTCGCTGTCAAATTAGATTTAATCATTTTTGTCTAGTATGTAAGTTAGCATAAAGAAAAAAATAATAAAAATGAATTTAAAAGTAAAAAGTAAGATGTACAAGGAAACCTTGTAGTAGTGTCACAGTCGGTGCTGAGGATATGGAAAAACCATTTCTGCAGACTGCTCAATGGTAAAAACGACGCGAATTCCGGTATAAGGTAGAGCGAACCATTCAACATTGACGATGCAAGTCAAGAATTTCGTCCGCCTAACCAAAATGAAGTGAGGATAGCAATAACTAATTGGATACGTGACAATCGAAAGATATAACTTTAAGGTAGTAAGGGACTTTGTCTTCCTCGGCTCTGCTATCACATTTGAAAACGACATCTCTTCATAAATCAAACGAAGAATAACCTTTGTGAATAGTTGTTACTTTGGGCTGAGAAGGCAAATATGTCCTAGTGTGCTAAGGCAATCTCCCGAACAACCAAGGAAACTCTATATAAGACCTTTCTAGTCCCAGTCCTGCTATATGGTTCCGAAGCATGGAGCCTCTCTAAAGCCGATGAAGATATCCTTAGTCATTTTGAGAGAAAAATTCTTCGTAAGGTATTTGGTCCCGTATGCATTGACGGGTTCTTCTGGAGGAAATGATTCAACGATGAAATTTACGAGCTGTACGGCGACATCGACCTGGCCAAAGAGCTGTGCATTGGGCGTTGGAGATGGCTGGACATGTAGAGCAAACGAAGACCAACGCTCCAGCCCGCACAATCTTCAACTCTAATCCGGAGGGACAACGCAGTAGAGGAAGGCCTCGCCTTAGCTGGCGCGCGCAAGTGGAACGGGATCTCAACCAACTTGGAGTGCGCAACTAAAGGCAGTTAGCCAAAGGCCGCGCTAATTAGAGAGGCTTATTTGTTGAGGCACAGTCCACGGCGGACTGTTGCGCCGCCTAAGCTGGTTAGTAAGTCGCCGACGCTGCATAGTGAAAACTTGTTTGTACCGATATTTTCTGACTTATCAAATGTGGACAGCGATGATACAAAAATGTTAGATACACAGAGCAAAAGCGCTAGGGAAAGTGAATTTGAAGAACAGAGACCTACACTTCAGCGTTTAACTTAAGGTGAAATAAACGACTTAATTTGGGATTTAAATTCATAGAAAAAATCAACCGAGATCTTGCATCAAGACTTAAGGAAGAACATTGGTTTTCCTTTTATTTAATGGAATTTATTTCTTCATTCTTTCAAGCTAGCCCATAAGTGCGTTCTATGCTAAACCGAATACCTAAAACTGCGCCTTTCGACATAACATATTTGATTTAATATTTTGTTGTTCATTATTTTATGTACGAGTAAACTTTGGACCAAGAAAATATAAATTATTCTAATAAATACTTAGTAAAAGGATATTTTAGTTATGAAATCAAAACACTATCTGCAGCCTGACGTGCCAATAACATTGTATTCGCGAGCGAGATATTCTTCCATATTTTACTGAGAACAATGATACCGTATATTATGCCAGACTACCTTTGGACCTTACTAAGGGTTCTGATAAAAAATACAGCAGAAAGTCATACACAAGACGTTTTTCCTAACTTATTTATTTACGAGTATCTATTCTAATCAATATTGTAAGATGTATAATTTAAAACATGTGTCTAGTTTAAAATAAAGTTTTTGAATATTTTCATAATTTTTATTTAATTTTTAACACATTTTCAATAGATTGTCTATATAAAAAAAGTTGGCTCATATCAGCAATCCTTTTATTATTTTCGTAGTTAGTAGAATATAATTATCCAGGGTCGACTCCGAAACCTCACGCCTGAGAATTATTGTTCCCCTGTGTCATCAATTCCACAAAGCAGGTGTACGGTATGCGAGAATTAATATTCGATATATAAAAAAAAAAACAATAAATTAAGAGGACCACAGCTACTGCATCAACAAAAAGTTGATGTTGAGTTTCATTGAGAATAAAAGCATCAAATTCTGCCGACAAACATTTTTGAATGTACATATATGATCTAAAGAATATTTTATTATTATAACTTTATTGAAATATAGAGAAATTACATTTTCAATAATAAAAAATTAAGCCCTACCTATGAAAAGTACTAAATTAAAAAACCGCAATGAGTCCTTTGAAATGTTAAATAGACTCAATAAATTGAAATTGGATTTTAAGAGGGGGTAGATTGGATTTTAAGAAGTTAAAAAATTCATGCAATAACTACTCTGTGCATCATGAATTTGTATATTCATATATCTGTCGAGCCCACTTAATAATTGATTGTCCCTGGATTTCAGATTAACCGCAAATTAAGCAGCATTGCAAATGTAAAACAAGAACATTTTACCATTGCACTCAAGAAATTAATGAGAGATTTTTGTCAAAATGAATATTAAATCTGGACCATGATAACTAACAATTCTGTCCACCCGACGTAGGTACATATACTATTAATATCTGATTCCAGGAAAGCTTCTAGGGCTCTCGGCCCATCTGATGAGATGTCAAATGCAATATGAAAAAATAAAATATCAAGTAGATATGGTCAAAACAAATATATCCATGAATGGAAACTAAGTATGGTTCCTCCAATTCTCAACAAATTAGACTCTGTGCCAATCATCTTTTTTGGTTAGAGTTATAGGTTACACTAACATCCCCTAGGAGATCCTAGTAGTGTCGTGTGTCAGTGTCTAAAGGCTCTTGTCAATAACGTCACTGATGCGTATCATTGTAGCTTTAGACCAGCAAGGTTTACCAAAGATAAAATTGCCCCACTGCAGCAGATCTTGAAGAAGGGTGGCGAATTTTTGATTTGCAAGATAAGACAGCATTTATATACAAGAGGTTTGAACAGCAATGTCTAATTTTAGTATCCATGACAAACTTTTCCAATTGTGCAAAGTCTCGATGGAGAATGTACTCTGGTTTTTCAAGCTCGACAAGGCCTTTACTGATATCGAAAAAGAATTTCATGCCCGGCACAGCATTGTCTCGCGATTTCTTTAACACCTTTGACACTGGTCTTGAAAAAATATTACAAAACCAATGCCAGAAGAATAACTTCTTAAAGGTCGGTTCAGATGTTCAGATATCGGTCGTAGTTTCTTAAATGATTGTAGGTAGGAAGGGTGGCTGTTGAATAAAAACCAACCCACTTAGGCCAAATGGCCCATTGTGATGCCACGTGGATCTATGATCCTCTTACTGATGGAACCAGTTTGAGCTTCTGACGAAGCGAAGGAGACTGTTAACGTCTGTATTTTTCAGATCGTTTAGGTCGTTGTAGAAGAAGGCTCCTAAGTGAAGTTTTCTTCTCGGGGAGAGAGCTGGACATGTACAGAGTAGGTGGAGGGTTGTCTCCTCCTCGTCCTCGTCCATGCAGCTTCTGCAGAAATCATTTGTAAAGGCGCCAAGCCTTCTTGCGTGCTTTCCTATAAGGCAGTGTCCAGTGATGACACCTATGATAGCGCTGAGATGTTCCTTATTTAGAAGGATCAGACACTTAGAGCGATACAGATCCAGTTTTGGCCAGATTTGTTTGGTCGCTAGATATGTTGGTCCAACAGTCCACCTAAGGTCTGTTCTTTTATTGGCATCCAGCTTTAATATTAGTTTGCACGCAGCGATTGGGATACCTATGCTACCCCTTTCCGGTAGAATAGGTAAAGTGGTTCCAACTTTGGCGAGTTCATCGGCTCTACAATTCCCTGGAACGTCTCTGTGGCCCGGCACCCAACAGAGGTGAAGGTTGAACAGCTGTGCCATCTCCATAAGAGATGATCGGCAGTCAAGGGCGGTTTTAGAATTCAGTGAGACTGAGTCCAGGGATTTGATAGCGGCCTGACTATCCGAAAAGATGCGGATATCCTTTGCAGATATCACGTTTTTCTTCAGCCAGGACAGCGCTTTTTTAATCGCCAAAATTTCTGGCAGGAACACGCTGCAATGATTTGGAAGGCGGAAAGAGAGGCTTAGATTTAGCGTGTCTGAGATAACACCGCCACAAACCCCGCTATTGGTTTTTGATCCATCTGTATAGAAATGGATCGACTTGTCCTCCATGAAAGCATCTACCTCCCAGAAGGATCTAGAGGGGAAGCTTACATGGAAGTTTTTGTCAAACCAAAGTTCAGGTATGGTGTAATCGACGTTCTCTGTGGGGATTCCTAATGTATTAAGAATATTGGCGTGGCCAAATGGATTATTAGTCCACTGTTTAGTCGCTTTAAGGCGTATAGCTGCAATCGCAGCTATTTGCCTGCTGAAAATGTCTAGGGGTATTAGATGAAGCAGAATGTCTAATGCCGCAGAGGGGGTGGACCGTAATGCTCCACTTATGCATAGGCATGCTGTTCTTTGGACTCTGCTTAGCTTAATGCAGTTAACCGCACTTTCTAAGGCCGTCCACCAGACTATCACCCCGTATGTAAGTATCGGTCTTATGACGGAGATGTACAGCCAGTGGGTAATCCGAGGTTGAAAGCCCCATTTATTTCCAATGGCTTTTTGCAAGAGAATAAAGCTATTGTAGCTTTATTGACTCTTTCTTGAATGTTAGGTTTCCAGTTTAGTTTTCTGTCAAAAATGAGACCCAGATATTTTGCTGTATCGGAAAACACTAGACTGGTACCGTTTATTAAAGGAGGGTCTATAGTTGGAATTTTATATTTCCTGGAGAAGAGGACAAGATCAGTTTTATGGGGGTTTATTCCCAATCCACAGCGATCTGCCCAACGGGTTAATCTATTGAGATTTAGTTGGAGGAGTTCTTTAATGGTATTAAGATGTTTACCTGAGGCGGCAATAGCAACATCGTCTGCATAGGCAATCACCCTGCTACCTCCCGCTTCCAGATATATCAGCAGTTCATTTACTACTAAGTTCCAGAGAAGGGGAGAGAGGACACCGCCTTGCGGCGTACCCCTGCTGACACATCTTTTGGCAGAAGTCTCACCCAGTTTGGAGTTGATTATCCTGCTTTTTAGCATAAGACTGATCAGTTCCCCAAGTGAGTTGTCTACCTGCAGAGTTGACAGCGCAGTCGTGATTGCGGATGTGTTGACGTTGTTGAAGGCACCCTCTATATCCAGGAAAGCAACCATTGTGTAGTCTTTATATTGTAGGGATCGTTCGATGTGGCTAGTCAGTGAATGCAGAGCCGTTTCCACCGACTTTCCTTTACAGTAGGCATGTTGAGCCGTTGACAGAAGTCTAGGGTCAATTTTAGCTCGTATATGGATATCAATCAATCGTTCTAGAGTTTTCAGAAGGAAAGATGATAGACTTATAGGTCTGAGGTCCTTTGGGACGACATGAGAACATTTTCCGGCTTTGGGAATGAAAACTACATTGACTTCTCTCCATGGCAGTGGAATGTGGATGAGTTCTACACAGCTCCTCATGATATTTCCTAGCGCAGGCAAAATAATATCTGAGGATCTCTGTAGGTCGGCGGGTATTATACCGTCTGGACCAGCAGACTTGTATGGTTTGAAGCTATGCAGCGCCCAGAGCAGTTTGTCTCTTGTGATCAGACCCTGGATTTTGGACCGGGTTGCAGTAGACCTGTTTGGGTTGCTACTGACCGTGAATTGAGAGCTACCTGGAAAGGTGTCCAGTAGCAGGTTGAGTGATTCATAACTTGAGGTAGTCCAAGAGCCATCGGTTTTTTCAGACAGCTGGGCATCATAGGATTTGTGGAGAGGATTTTTTTTAGCCGTGATGTCTCGGAGGTTTCCGTGATTTTGTCGCAGAAGGACCTCCAGGATTGTCGCTTTTCCTTCCTCAGTTCTTTTTTGTATAATTTGAGGGATTTTTTGTATGAGTCCCAGTCAGTCACTTTCCTTGTGTTCTTTGCCAAGTTGAAAAGTTTTCTACAAGTGTTTCTGAGCAGTCCCTATGCTGATGTCCACCAATGTGTCTTTTTCTTGCCTCTAGGTTGAATAAGAGGGCAGGAAGCGGCCATAGCCTGATTGAGAGCCAGAGTGAAATCCCTGACCTTCATGTCAAGCTCATTGGTGTCACGCGGGGGACTTGATAGTTCAGAGGATAGCGTTTCTAACAGTATTCCTCTGTATTTTGGCCAATCAGTTTTCCGGAAGTTCCGAAATGATGGTTGACTAGGAGGAGCATCATTCAGGCTGAATTGGATGTATCTGTGGTCTGAAAAAGAGTGTTCAGACGATACCATCCAGTTCACTAGCATTTGAGTGATGCTGTCGGAGACAAGAGTTATATCTAATACTTCCTGTCGGTTTCTGGTTATAAAAGTGGGCTCATTGCCAATATTGCAAATGAAGAGGTTAGTACTTATAATATAATCAAAAAGTGACTCACCTCTGTTATTGATGTCGGTGCTGCCCCATACCGTGTGATGCGCGTTAGCGTCGCATCCGATGATGAGGTCAGTTTTTTGTCTTCCAGCCTCCAGTACCACCCTTTCTAGGTTATCACCAGGGAGAGGGCCCACATGATCGTGGCCAAGGTATGCCGATGCTAACCAGTAGGAGCCTTTGGCAGTCTCTAGTCTGGCAACGGTTATGTCGGGGTCGCTGAGATTAGGGAGTAGAAATACATTAAGGCTACGTTTCACTAATATACAAGTTCTGATCTTACCTTTGTTTCTTGTATAGAGCGGAACGTATGCGGGTGTCCTAAGTCCACGAACCATGCCTTCTACAATCCATGGTTCCTGGATTAGGATGATGTCTTCTGCGTTTTTTGAAAGACGCAGAATGAGTGCGGCCGAAGCCTTTTTAGAGTGATGGAGTGTAATATTCTCAGAGTGTGTGGTTGGAGATGACACACTTTTATGCAGCAGCGGGGCACGCTTGCGGTTGCACGGCGTTCGTTCGTCGGAGGGGTGGGATCTTGCTGCTCTTATCTGGAACTTACTAAATTATCGTGCCGTAAAATAATGAAACAAAGCTAAAAGAAATGTAAAACAGAGCCTTGCTTATTGGCTTAGTACAGAAGGGACATACGAACATGAACCAAAAATAATTTATTGTAGTGTTTTAGGTATTTTAACACATAAAGGAGCCCTCCCACAGCAACTGACTTCGTCATTTGCACCATGACTATTCCTTTCCTAAATTTGTTTTGGAACAGTCCCTATCTATTATTCTCTAACACTATTCTAGGTGACTATTTCAACGATCGCGAACTAGTTTAACACATCATGATATTATAATATGGAACATCACAAATTAAGAATTAGTAAGTCGAAGGATATATTGGCCAGATTGCTATCTGGTGATGCTTTTTATTTGGATTCATTACACCAACGTATAAGTAAACATATAAATTTTATCGAATTATTTAATTATTTAAAAGGCAAAACCGATGGTCTGTGATTTAGCTAAGAACGTGTTAATGTGATTGTATATGTATATATATATTTATGTGCGTATCTCATAGTATATATGTGTAATATTATCATATATTTTAAGGAGGTTAAGTATATTAATGTTCAATATACAAATCGTAAAAGAAATATGTATTAAATAGTATTAAATATTTAGGTAATTATTATTTCAAGTATGTACTTAGTATGGTAAAAAAAAAAATATACTCGTATATAAGTTTTAAGAATAGTTGAAAAAAAAGTTATGTGTATAAGCCAGTGAAAAGTAAGTCAATAGTTATGTACTCACGTTTATACTCGTATCCAGGTCGATGAGTTTTGTGCACAAATTTCAGGATCATATGGATGTTGCGTATCTCTTTTTTTAATGAACAATATAAATTTATCACTTTTCCTTGGCTGTTAACAATTATACATATATTTTGTAGTCGTCATTCTCATCACTACTACGAAATTAATTCAATCTTTTTTTTGTTTGACGATGAAAATGAAATGTGCGAAAGAATATGCAATTACAAATTAACACCTTTATACGCGATGAAGAATTTAACGGCAGATATTATGGTTAGGGGATGTATTTCTTTAATTCCGATCAGTTAGATTTTGTGATAACGTTAGATCCGTGTATGACTTGCGAAACAAACACTCTGATATGCAAAAAAAGTGAAATTTTCGAGTTTCGAGTGGCTTTTTATTTTTGTTGTTCCAGGGTTTACTTGCTGGCTTTTACATCCATACACATACGTACATATGTATGTATGCTCAAGATGCTCAACAAATTTTGGGGCAATCACATGGACATTTGGAGGTTAGCTTGAAACCAGTGGGTTAGTTTTCCGCACAGTAGTCCTTATGACCCATCCAGAAATGAAATGGACTCTATTGGGACCATGAAAATTCTGTCCAAAAGTCAACGTGTCTGCGAAATTGGTTAAGTACACATATGTTCACCAAGTAACCCAAAATTCTTACCTCCTCGTATATCTTCTTTTGTTTTTTTTTTTCCAAGGGCACGTGTGATGTGCAGAAAAGCTGTGAACTCCACTGGCACTTATGGCTTAAATCCAATACTGTGCCCTCGCAAAAGAGTAACAAAATTGCAGAGAGGCTAGGCTAGAATTTTCTAAATTATTATAATGTAATACCGCAACTAACCGCAAGCTGAAACGTGGTTTAACTACGCTAATAACCAAAAACCATTTGATTTACGCAGCAGATGTCCAATCGATGAAAGGCAGGTTAAAAGAAAAAAGGAAGAGGGAGATATTGCACTGCCTTAAATACTCTGCGATGTGCTAAGGGAAATTAGCCAAAACACCAATTGTTATAATAGTCGCGTTCACGCTAATAAGCTGATTTAAGCCTTAGATGTTTGAGCGAACTGTTATACGTTGGAGAAATCTAATTTGAAGCTGAATTTTAAATTGAAAGCAGGATTCGAATAAAAATAATTTGTGCAGGGATCACGCTACAGGAGATTAATCTGGAGAAACCGTATCATTGCTACAGTTTTCCGGAGTAGTCTCCACTACGGTGTTGTTGAGATCCTCCGATTCTGAAGATGTGCCCGAGAGCTCATCTTCTTCCTCTGATCGTATAGGACCTCGTTTTGTTTCGTCATCTGTTTCCATTTCCCACGGGGTGTCAGATAGGGAAATCGATATCTTGCTTATCACCTCAGATAGATTGGAGTCGTCGCTATCCATTTCTGGAAAAGATATCGACGCTCCAGGGTCTGAGGTTATATTTATTGGTGTCTCCGTTAAAGGAGGAGGAGGTTGCTTATCAGCATCCAGTTCATCCTTTTTGTAGACCCTTAAATGGATTGACTCGAATCCGAACCGAATCATGCCCTTTGTCTGCGCTAGAGGATTAAGGGATTCTTTGTTGATCACGATCAGCGCGCATTTGTAAGAACCCCTTAGTTCCTCCAGTTTCGTGACTTTCCAGTCATGAGTCGGAAGGGAAGGGTTACTGAGCCTAATGATCTCCAGAATGCTTTCTGGGGAGAAGGGTTCTGCTGGGATCCAGGTGCGAGTTCGAGGTCTACTAGGGATGTCCTCCTTAGATACGACCTCGAGTTTTGCATCTGGCCAGATCTTTCCTAAACCACTTATGGCTTTTGTGAAGAAATCGAGAGATCTCTGATCTGCACATGTCATGAGCTTGACGTGGCCTTGATGCCAGCCAGCGTCGCTTGTGATAGGAAGTGGTCCGGGGTTTTCCCGCATAATAGCCAAGAAGTTGCTCGAAAGCTTCAGATTGGCCAGCTGCCACCGTTCATTTGTTATGGAACCGTCGGTATCGCTCCTATCGATTACCGCGATTAATATGGCGTCCTTTAGGACTTCACTGAAAGACCTCAGAGATGTGTTGTTGGATGGCCCAGGAGTTTTTATGTTGTGGGTTTTAGGCCTCTTGGAAACCGGCACGATTTCCTCCAACGATCTCTGGCGCTTGGAGGAGTCTTTAAGTGTTTTGGGAGCAGTGGAAACAGTGGGCAATCCGTCTTTTAGGATGCTGTTAGCCCATTCAATCTTGCTCTTTGCACTTCTCTCAACCTCCGGAATGGATCCGAAGGTTTTGATTATGCGTGAGGCATTTCGGCGTCTTACATAGAGCGCCTTAGATGGAGCTTGCCGACGCGGCTGAGCTCCAGATTCCTCCTTGGGAGGAGGAGTTTTGGTAGCAGCGACAAGTCCGTGGCCTGCCACAAATTTGCTGCTTCTAGGGGTGGAGGAATTTATAGGACTACGGCTTGCCACAGTCCTACCACATCCTGAAGGTTTCTTTTTAGGCTCGTTGCGATTGCCTTTAGAGGATGGTGCACCATGGCCTGCCACAGATTTACCTCCACACGACAATGCAGGAGCCTTGCCGGTAGTCGGTGCAGTCACCGTTCTACCGCCCGGTATTAGGGGAGTACCGGCCTCGGGGTTTGTTTTGTTTTGTTTGTTTTGTATGTCCATAGTGTGGTCCCATGAGTAGCGGAGAAAGGGTTGTCCATCCGTACAGAGATCCGCCATATACGGATAAGGCTAGCTAATCCGGAGGTCGCCAGGTATCCGGATACTCCGTTTGCGACTGAGCTATTTTTGAAGAAGCTAGGCCCTCAGCCTGGTTGATCTTCGGCACGGGTCGTATGACACCTTGATCCAGCCCAGTGGAAAAGGAATGGTTGGATGGTTGGACGGGAAGGGGAGGGCTGGGGAGGAGCATCCTTTGGTTTCAGGACTCGTCTGGAGAATTTCTCGAGATTCATTGACCCTACTCAGCCTCTACAACTTGGCAAGTTCGATGCTCGTGGTAGAAGTAAATGATTGTAACCTCACGCCTTAACTGGGTGGATTTATGCGAATCAATCAATTCACGATATTTAATGTCATTTTTTTTTTCTTGTTTTGAAAGTAACGGGTAATTTTTACTCAAGTGATGAGGATAAGAGAGTTCAAAACATTATAGTATATCTTCACAGTCAATATTCGACCAACCTGAAGGGTTGGTCACAGGCATATCTATCCACCCATTCACATGTAGGATTTATAAAAAGTAAAAACAATAATTTTTCTGATCGAGAAAATTAAACTTTCAAAGAAAGTTGTTTGTATTATTTATCAGCACTCATGCACGTTATCAACAAAATAATAAAAGAAGGAAGGATTTGAGTGCACATAACCAGTTTTCAAGTACAAAGAAGAGATCAATTTTCTCTAAGTACATGTAAAATACAGATAGAGTCACGTTCATACACTCGGATCACTCGGATTTGAAACAACCTTGCTACGAATTAGTGCCAGTATTATTTCTCTACCACAATGAAATAAATTTTATAATCCGAAATTTTGCATTCAATACTGGTTTAATTACAGAAGCACAAAATTGGACAGCAATTTTACTTTTAACAGGATCTAATCCAAAGCCTGATTTCATTTAAACAATTGTAAACCTGTATCCTCAATAAACTCATTTAAGATTACCTTCAAAATTCTGTTAAGACAGCACCTGGGTGCAATAGAGATGTTGGTGAGTCGTTCATTGATCTCCGCAGAATATAGACGTGTTTCGGCTTTCGGTTGTGTAGTGATACCAACAGAAAAGAATTAGACAAAATTCATATAGGGCTCCAATTAGCCCAGAGGTAGTGTGCCCGGTTACCAAGTTGAAGGTTGCGGGTTCGACTCCGGGTCGAATAGACTTTTTTTTTTTTTTTTGTTTTTTGTTCAGTTAAAAAAAAACAAACAAAATAAATTGATAGTGAGTGTTAAGAATCATCACGCGATGGATTGTGAGGAGCGGTCCGTTATGCCAGTAACGGACAAATCAGGCGAGGCGTCAAGCGGTTCAAGCCAAACAGAACCGAAGACGAAGAGAAGGAGGGCGCTAAGACCAACTTCCACATTAGCACAACGTCCCTCCCTACCAACTTCCACCGTAAAGCTGCTTGGTGGAGTGAGGGAAGGGGCGCACTCATCAACTGCAGCAAATAATTGTCCCGAGAAAGTTACTGACAGTAACCCATTTTTCTCTGATCTACACCTGAGAGAGAACAGATTCGCTTCCTTGGTGCCAACCGAATCGGAAGATGAAGAAGAAGAAATGGCGTCTATAAGTAGCAGCATAAAAATGCTGCAACAAAGGGTACTGGCCATAAAAGAAAAACAAATGGTAAGAAGGAAGAGGGAAGAGCAACAGCAATCCCAGCAGCAACAGCAGACGCAGCTAGGTCAAAATCAGAGCCAACAACACCAAGCAAACACGATAGCACAGGTGCTACACAAACAACAACAACAACTTAAAAACCACCAACAAAAACAACAAGAGCAACCACAACAACGGCAACAGCAACAGCAAAAGCAGCAGCAGAAACAACAACAGCAGCAGCAAAAACAACAGCAGCAGCAACAACAACAGCAGCAGAAACAGCAACTTTCAAAACAAAGGGTTCCACCTATAAATACATTTAAGATGGAACTAAAGGAAACAATAGAACTATGTAAGTCGGCCATAGGCAATAATTTTTATATTAAAAGACTTAGCTTAGATAGGCACGCGATCCACTGTAATACAGTGGAGCGCTACCATAAAATTAAAACTTTATTGAAGGATTCGACGACAGAGTTCTTCTCCTACACCCCGAAGGGGGAGAAGCTGCAGACAATGCTGCTGAGGGGGTTAGAACCGTCGACTGATCCGGAGGAGCTCCTTGCACTGCTGAAA
This sequence comes from Volucella zonaria, assembly GCA_963966105.1. Taxonomy (NCBI): domain Eukaryota; kingdom Metazoa; phylum Arthropoda; class Insecta; order Diptera; family Syrphidae; genus Volucella; species Volucella zonaria. The sequence goes on along the minus strand of OZ014533.1, from coordinate 56,558,736 downwards.
GAGAAGGAGTGCGAAGGGCTCAAATTCGTGGGGGTCAAGCCATTTGTCACGGCTAGAGCCAAAAGGGAGAAGCGGAAACTGCCGTTCTTCCTGGTCCAGCTAAGTCCCAACAGCAAACTGGATGGTCTAAGGAGTATAAAAGTCCTAGACTACCAGGTTGTTCACTGGGAAAAATTAAAGAGGAGTGAAAACATTTTACAATGTGTTCGCTGCCAAAGGTTCGGGCACGCCGCGTCGAACTGCGAAATGCAGCCTCGATGCGTGAAGTGTGGAAAGAACCACAAGTCAGAGGAATGTGCTCTAGGTAAGGACGGAGCGTCTGAAAAAAGCCAACTCTCTTGTGCTTTATGTAGGAACACGGGACACACCGCAAATTATCGGGGTTGTCCCAAATTCCAATACATCAAAAGAGTAAATCTGGCTCGGCAGCAGAAAGTGGAAGTTAAACGTCCACTCGTGCAGGCACAAACACCAGCCGTTACTCCCCAAGTTACCTACGCCCAAATGGCGGCAGGTGGGGGAACTACGGTACAACAAGCAAAGGTAGCTTCTCAGGCCCCAGCGCCTAGAGCACCTGAACCTGTACCTGACATGCTGGCTATCTTGCTCTCTATTCAGGGGCAGATGGCTCAGCTTCAGCGTCAAATACAGGAACAGGCTAAGCGGGTAGATCAAATATACGCGCTGCTGCCGGGCCTAACGCACCTCCAGTCGTAATGGGTACGAGCAAACCCTGAAGGTCCTTGCAGTGAATGTTAATTCACTGATTAGGTTCGAACGAAGAGCCGCACTGTTTAAGTTGCTTAAAGACCAAGCCCCTGATGTGCTTTTGGTTAGCGAAACTAAGCTTACCAAAAGACACAAAATGAGGCACAGAAGATATGAAATATTACGAAGAAACCGACCCAATTCTATTCAAGGAGGTGGTGTTGCGATCTTTGTAAAAAAGGGACTGCGTTTCAAAAGAGTATACAGTCGTGTAGTACGTAGGTTTCAGGTGCTGGAAGCATGCATCATGTATTTCCCTCTCCGTAGTGGAAAGCGGTTATACATGGTGTCTGTTTATGCATCTAAGGCTACTCAATCCACTTTATTCATCTCAGAGCTCGATACACTGTTTCGATTCCTGAGGCTGGAATTGGAGGAGAATTACTTTATTATCGGCGGATATTTCAACGCCAAACATAGTGATTGGGGAAATAATACACCAAATACTAGAGGGAACCTACTATTCAATTGGTGGGGTCAGCACAGTGTGATGTATCGACTCGACCTCAAAGCCACGGATAGTCCGTCGTTTCCGAGACACGGGTCCTATCTGGATCTCCTGCTGTTCGATTCACGAATACAACTGACATGCACTAACCAACAAACTACAAACTGTCTACGCACTTTCGTGTATGACAGTGACCATTGCGGTCTCAGCACCGAAATAACTGTTCCCAACGAAATTGCGGAATTGGATGAGTTTGTGCAAAGGCATTCCTACAATTATAGTAGGGTGCGTTGGACACACTTCACCAGAACACTGACTAGAGCACTCTCCTCGAATTCGCTCTACCCACCGTCCAACAGAAATCTGTCAAACGAGGAGATTGACAGGTATCTAAAACTAATGGACGAGACAATTAAACGAACTATGGACAAAACGATACCTCGGTATCAACACACTGACGAAGAAGACTTATTCCGCAACGCAACTATTGACGCACTGCACCGACAAAAAAGTAGGCTGCTGTCAAGACTAAAAACCTTGTACAGACAGTTTACTGACAGACATAACCCGGAGATCATGACATTGAAGTCGTCGATTAAAAACCTCCAGATATTAATAAAAGAAAATTACAGAAATTCTGTAAGTTTGTATTGGAACAACAAAATTCGGGCTGTAAACACCAGCAACCCGAATATGTTCCCGAAAATAAATAAAATATTTCGGAGAAATAATCAAAACGACCTTCCATGTCTCAAAATCGCTCGAACGACGAACAACGAACAAATACTTGTAGCAGCAGGCATTGATCCAGATGAGGCCGTTGATGATGACAACTTCTTTTTGGTCGAGGATCCGCAGGAGAAGGTAGAGGCTATAGGAGCGACTTTCCAGGAAGTGTACAAGGCGAATGACATCATTGGCCCAAACCACGACCTGGAGAGTCGAGTCCTTGTGCACAATTCCTGCCTTCGAAATGAAATTGCGCATTGGCGATTCGAGAGCTCGGGTTTCACCCAGTTCAGTGACGAGAATATGGCAAATAATGTCATCACCAACGAAAGGGTATTAACACCGTTCATTTCGAAGGAAGAGCTCCAAACGATCTTCGAATCACTTAGAAGCAAGAAATCAGTGGGAACCGATGAAATACCGAACATTGTGCTTCGACATCTCCCACTAGTAGCGGTGGACATTTATACCACCCTGTTTAATAATGCAATGAATAATGCACATTATCCAGCGCATTGGAAAACTGCGGTGGTACATCCCATCCCCAAAAGGGATAAAGATACTTCCAATCCGGCGAATCTCCGCTCGATCAGTCTTCTTCCAAACATCAGTAAGGTTTTCGAGAAGGTAATCAATAGAGTCCTGACCAAGTGGGTTGAGGACAAACATATAGTTCCGGATAATCAATTCGGTTTCAAGGCGGGGCATGATATCATTCATGCTGCGTCTAAACTGGTTTCCGATATCCAATGGAACAAAGGCAAGAAACAGTGCACTGGTGCCTGCCTGATTGACTTGGAAAAAGCCTTCGATACCGTATGGTTAGAGGGACTCTTTTTCAAGCTGGACAGGTTGGGCATTAGTAAACCACTGCTGTATATTCTTTTTGATATGCTCTCCAGTAGACAGTTCATCGTGAAGAATGGCGATGTGACTTCCGCTGGAATATTTAACATTAAAAACGGTCTGCAACAAGGTGCGGTAAATTCGCCGATCCTATTCAACATTTACACAAGTGATCTGATAGGTTCGCTTCACCATGCCATAGCGTACGCAGACGACTTAATTGCGTACAGATCAGGTCCAAAGATTGAGGTCATTAATACACTTTTGCAATGTGACTTCGACAAAATTAAACAATATTGCGATGACTGGAAGTTGAAAATCAACTTTCAGAAGTCGGAAACCATTCTGTTTAGGACGCCTTTGTCTGGGGCCTCTAGGGATACCAGAAAGAATTGGCGAAAGTTCTCTATCGTCGGACAACATGGACAGCCACTTGCTTGTCGAAATGTAGTCAGATACCTTGGGATCTGGCTAGATCAATATCTATATTTTAACAAACATATAGATGTTGCTCTGGCCAGAGCCAGAGGTGCTTTTGCCCTTACAAGGAGACTGTTTTACAACAGCCAACTCGATGCGAGGGTGAAGGTGATCTGCTACATGGCCCTTATCCGGCCTATGCTTGTGTTTGGATGTCCCGTGTGGTTCAACGTGAGAGCAAGTTTATTGGAAAAGATTCGGGTGTTTGAGAGGGCTTGCCTTAGGGCTTGTCTTCGGTTATACAGAACACCAGAGTCTGAGTACATAAAATTCTATCGCAATGAGGTCTTGTACAATAGGGCGAACCTAATAAGAGTGGACAATTTTGTTATTAAGTTGACTCGAAGGCACATTGCAAGAGCAATGACCTCATCGAACAACCTGATCTCCGGGGCTTACTACCCTAATTATATGTATCACGAGAGAGTTCGCTTAGACGGCTATGTTCCTCCAGAAGCGTTTCTCTACCTTGATAGCAAAGGTCTGATCCAGGACAGATTGGCGGTGCCGCTAATCTTCCACGTTGCTCGAACAGCTGCGGACAGGCGACTCAACTACGACAGAGACGTCGCACACGGCAGTGCGGAGCGTCTCCGGTTCAGTAGAGCGGTAGGGAGTCGCGACATGAGGGATGTTGCTCGGCAGCACCAACAATTTTGGTGGCTTTTAGAAGGAGGGGATGCTTCGTCATCGAATTCCTCCAATTCTTAGTAGCTTCATGTGAAGCAAAGTGGGTCGCCTAGTTTTTTTTTTAGCCATGGCCGGCTTACATAATTTTAAGTAGGAGTAAGTTAGATTTAAGAAAAAAAAATATATAAAAACCAAAAAAAAAAAAAATTAATAAAAATAAAAAATTAAAAAAAAAAGAACATACATCTATATATATATGCATATATTTATATATTAAGTATATATATATTATGTATATATATATATATGTATGTACTAGATGTAAGTAGTTTAAGTAGATTAAGACTTATTTTTAGGTAGTTTTTAGGATTTTAGTTTTAAGTTTTATAATAAAATATAAAAAAAAGTCATGTTACTAAGTTTTTTGTTTTTTGAAAAAATGTTTTCTTAGTTTTAATTATAAGGAATAGAAATAGTATAGTATAGTAGTAAGGTACGTCGAAAGACATAATTTAAGTGTTAGGTTTAACTTAGAGTGCCCGCATGGGGTCAGTAAGCTAGAATAAGATAATTTTAAGTTAATTAAGCTAATTTTTAAGCATTTTTTGTCTAGCAAGTAAGAGTAAATTAAGTAATACAATAAAAATGCATATAAACTGAAACTGACCCAGATGTTGGCAGTAACACCATTGATTTGATGTTAACTTCTCATCCTAATAAGTTGAGCGGCTATTGGTCAATTTCTCGTACAAAAACCATACGGTTAAGATAGAAATTCCTGTAAAAATCGTGTCGCAATACGAGATCAGCGGACTTCAAAGTTTTTTTTAGATATAAGCGCAAACACTGTTATTTTTGAGAAGAGAGCAACACTTAACGGATAAATAATAACAAACCAAAAGCCTAAAGTCTTGGCGAGACAGAAGCTGTCAAAGTTAGCCAACTGTTTTTTCGGTTCTACAAGACCAATCCAACGAAGACAAATCTGATAAAAAATCAACCGAGCCCAGAATGATAGAAATGCATATACGAGTATGTATGACCAACATTTGAGGCAAAGGCAGCAGAGCTCGAAAATCTGCCGCATCCTCCATCTGAATGCTCATTTGCAGTATAATGATATCCCAGCTGTGTAAGCAATGCCAGTGCGCTTCCAGATTTTGTCAAGTCTGCACCTACGTTGAGCACGTCAAGTCTCTAATTGAGCAAACCGATTGTTTCACTCCCTTTTCTCAGATAGTTGTTACGAATACTTCACACTGGCAAAACCAATGCCCTTCATAAATCCTACTCTTTACAACTCTTGGCGATTAGATTGAAAACAGAATTTGTCCAGTCCGCCGTTATGAACCCGAATCTTCTTTACTCCCTTTCTGCTGACCGTGAATTATCTCAAAACATGAAATCTACTCAACTACTTTCGGGGCAACTGGTCCACCGGTGATTTAATGGCATCACCAATCGAAAATTTAAACCAAAGTCTACATCAATTTGACAAAGGCAATATATTTGAACTAGGTTTGTAATGTCCTTTTATAGAATGCGACATTAGGGTCACTGATCAGTAGTTGTTACAGATTCGCGTAACGCCCTTGCCTTTATTAAGAAGAACAATAGAGGTCTCCCTTCCTTGGTCAGGCAACCGGTCAGGTCAAGTCATTTTAATTTAACATTAATCGTGTTCAGAACTCGTACGTAGTTTTAATTTTTGTTATTTAAATTTGCTCTCGTTATTCCAATTTTGGAAATCAATAAGGGGCAACTGTGGAAGTGAATTTTTTATTCGAATTTTTCAGTATTCGAATATTTAAGATTAGACATGAAGCCAACGATGTATGGTAACACGATTTTATGAAAGTAATGCCATGCTTCACACTAAACAAGAGCTGAAATATCGGAATCTAGTCCCCTAGATGACTAGTTAACCCCCATAAAAATAAGAAAATTTATCTATGAATCAATTCAAGAATTCTGAGTAAAGGCTGCATTTTTTTAAGTTAAAATGAAGAGTTCCATTTTTATTTGCAGTCAATATTGGAGAACAAAAATAATCAAAAAACTCATAATATTTATAAAAAAACACAATTACTTATTCTGAGTTCTTGTCTAAGACTATGATAAATAATAATTATTTGGAAAAAAAAATAATATTTAATTATACAAAGTCCGCATTAACCAAAAATTGCTCCAAATTCAATATTCGAAGAACATAATCGAAGAGGCCAAAAAGAACAAAAACTTCCTGTACAACATTGTGACTGGATCAATATGATCCATAAATCAAGTGACGAACTGAAGTCGCCAAACGAGGCAAAACCATGTTAATTTGCTTTTATAATTATTAGGGCATTGCCCACTAAGAGTTTATTCTACAAAACCAAACGGGTAACGCACAATTCTACCACGGTATTTTGAAGCGTTTGGTACATCGTATTCGTCGTATTCGCCCAGAATATCGCGCAGAAGAAGTTAGCGATTCTTGTACGATAATGCGTAATCTCATCGATTTTTTGGCTAAAAATTCGGATTTTATCTGTCAATCACTCCCCGTATTCACCTGATCTAGCATCGTGTGACTTTTACATTTCCGTAAAAATGTATTTTCCGATGAATGTATTTTGTGGACATAGAAGTCATCCAAAAGGCTTGTACATCATGAAGCGCATCCCCGCCGATGATCTAAAATACTCATTCGACATACCTTCAGACCCTGCAAATAGCTGTATTGAGTCGGAATAATAGTCACGCCCAAATAAATTGGTTTCCAAAAAAAAACTTTCTGGAAGTCCTATTTTTATAAAGCCATGTTTAATTTGGGACGTACCTTGCAGGTGTATTTCAAACTCTAAATATTTACCCTGCTCTAAATGTGACGTTAAAATATTTCAATTTTGGTTCTTTACAGCCAACATCGTGTTGATACTAATAGGCTGCGGTAAGTAGACTCAACTTATTTTATTATTATAAATAATTGTAACTTCTATTATCCTTAAATCGAAAAATATTACTATTATATGGCGTATATATGAATAAAATAAAACACAATAAATTATTTTTTTCTCATTTTATTACAACGAGTCCCGAAACCGACGGTCCGATGTGAATGCTCTCTTGACAATGCCTCAAACTTATCTTCTATTGGTTCTTTCTCTTTCTTTCAATCTTTCGTTTAATCTCACAGTATTGCCACACTATTTATTTTAAATTTAATTATAAGTATTATTAATATAAATTATCTTCAGGGCCTATGAATTTTAGTTTTTTGCTATATTTTTTTAGAAAAAAAGTTTGTTGAATTATTTTACAAGTATATTGTATTTTTTTAAGAGATTCAAGCCTTAACGCATGATTTGATATGCTTATTGTTAATGACTGACTGACTTTTGTATCCAGAAAATAAAAATTTCAATACTTTTTAATAGATTTTTACAACGCTCTTAATTTACTCGCGCCTTTTTCTCAAACCAACTACAAACAAAATACATGCTGAAAGTACTCCTAAAAAACTAAGCCTGCATCTTACTTAATACAAAATCGTTCAAAGGTTTATGTGTATATTTGGTTTGGGTATAATATCATAATACGGTAACGTATATTAAACTCCATTTTATATTTAAATCTATCCCATGGGACCGTAGAAATTAGACTCATTTTCTTCTGTCGAAACAGGGGATGCAGGTATGAAACTAGTTCATTGTATTGTGCTCCTTGCTTATTATCTTTAATAAAACCTTTTTATCCCACGAGTGAAATGAATAAATACTTTAATTTAAAAAATGCATACAAATCAGTGTGTCAACGCAAACTGGCTGGGCACTGATGTGAACACAACCAGGATAATCCATGTTTCGTCACTACAAACGTCGCAGAAAATGTAGTAATTTTTATTCAGAATTTTTAGACACAAGTTAGTAGTACTCAGTCCGTGTTTGCTGAGGATATCAGAACGATATCTAATCTCAAGAGATATACTCTATTAGTATCAATCGCCTGGTCTACCTTCTTCTACAGAGCCATGATATTGTATTTCTACTAGTGAAAAAGGCTATTGTTCACATTGCAACCAATTTTTCTAACTTTTCCAGCGATCTAATTACTCTGAATCACATCGCGCCTTGTCTTAGGATATGTTCTTATATAAAATGTGTATAATCTAAATATAATGCGTGTATATGCAGGCAAATCTAAAAAAAGCAGCAGAACGAAGAATAAGGCGCCCCAAAAGTAAAAAAGGCATAAGAAGTCCGAATATATGCAGGCAAATCTAAAAAAAGCAGCAGAACGAAGAATAAGGCGCCCCAAAAGTAAAAAAACGCATAAGAAGTCCATTGCTCTCCAATGCTCTCAACTAATTTAGGCGTTGCATGCAGAATTGCAAAAAAGTCGTAAAAAATTACCGTAAGGTACCGTTTTTCGCCCAACAGTTGTGTTTACGTAGAAGTTGCTTAGGTTTCGAACAGCTGCATTTTGAGAGGAGTTTGCATTTATTTTTTTTTTTTTCATTGAATAAATTAATAAATTTTTTATTTCTGTTTTTTTTTTTTTGAACTAATCTAAGTACTAACTGTAATAAATTAAAATTATCCTAGTTGTAAAAATAATAACGAATACATAAATATTCGACTTCGAATAATTTGGAAGAAAAAGTTTCTTAGGTTTCGAACAGTACTGTGTCTTTTCTTTCATAATTGGTAATTCTAAAAAAAACGCTAAAATGGATGTCACCATAAAAGAATCCTATTTTCTATTACGTCCTTATCATCTGCATCGGATTGTACTGGTTTGGAAAATTTGCATTTACTATCTTTTCGATAACGAGTGCAATAAAAAGGGACATAGCAGCATAAGTCTTTGTATATCAATCTTAAAATCGTTGTTTTTTTTAAATACTTAGGGAATTTATTTGTGGGACTTGTTATCTTCCTGAAAACGCTCAAAGTGGGACTAATTTGTTGTTTAAAAAAAGTCCCCAAATATTCGCATGGAAATGCAAGCAGATGCATGTTAAAGATGAGGGTACTATTTCTATAGCATACCGATATTTCACTCTTACAGATGTATCTGTAGAGGTTTCGAACCGCATTCGCACTTTTCGTGTCAAATCATTCGATGGTGGGATCGTCGGCTCCAGTATTCTTGTTGTATGCACATTGCAATCCTCCCTTCGTATTGACCGTATACCATATACATTCAAATTCAGATCAAAAAATAATTTCCTTTTGGTTGATTTAAACTCTTTGCCCATTGTTGTACTCGTGTGTCTAATACGAGCTTAAGTAGAAATGTGTCCTATTTCGAAGCAATTCATATTTTGTCTCACTGCAAAAGCGGCCTCATGTTCAATTCTCAATCTTCCTTCTTCAATTCATTTTAAAACCTTTGACATTCGTTTTGAATACGATTCAACAACCTTTCGACTCGGATACTAAGTAGAGAAGGCTTCAGCTGGCTTATAATACCGAGAACAAAATCTCCCTTCCTCCTACATTATATTTTTCTTTTGACCATTTGGTTTGTATTTTTCTTCATTTCTTATTCTTCTTCCTTTCTTGTGTTTTGCCCCAAATTCAGTAAATATTCTGGTTTTGTGAGACTTGGAACAGTTCAAAGGAATATAAGAGTACTTACGTAAATCAGAAATGTAACCCGATGTTGCTTCGTTCGTCGATCAATTCAAATATGTTTTTCTTTTCTGCTTTCTGGTGGTATTATCCTATCCTTACATTTCTAAAAATAAAAAAAATGTATTTGCTGGTCCATTTGAACTTCAATACCTTAAATCGGTAATTGTTTCATCATCTTTCTATGTTTTTACATAAAAAGCTTAAACAGTTATATAAATTGAAGTTTTTTTTATATCCTTAAAAATATATTTTATAAGAGTAAAAGGTCAATGAAAAGAAAATTTCTATATTTATATTGCTATAAAATTACGGTCTTAAATTTCTCGAAGTCTATATCAATTTCTCTCAGAGCATAATACATATTTTGCAAGAAGATTCATTTAATTAACTTACATTTGACTTTTTCTCTTGATTCTAAAGTGAGTCACAAACATGCTTGTAGTGACGTGATTCAGCTTTGTTGCAAAACCATCGGTCTTAGTGCTTTATACGTTATTTTTTTTAAATTTTGGACATCACATCGAACTCAGGTTAAGAGTTTAACGACTCTACTGTCCACATTAAAGTCGACGTTGCTATCCGCCTTCTGTGAAAGGCCTTTCGAATAAACTCACGTTCTCAAAACCCTTTCCGAATTAAAAATAAGGAAATGCTCTACAATAGTATACAAGATGTTCAAGGGAATTGGGAGCAAATACCTGACTGTTGAGAGTATAATTCTTGAATTAACAGGTTCCTTGGTTTTAGCATAAATGACCGATTTGTTGCATCAGCTTGCTCTATCAGCTAAGATATTGATCGGACTACGCATCAGTATTTCATATTGGATTTTAGATTCAGAGCGATAATGTTGAAGCTGCTTCAATTTGAAGTTTCTTCTGTACTCAACCTTTAATATTGACATAGATCTGACCTACGGCAGTGAAAACGTTTTTTAAATATCTTCGCTGATGCGGACGTATTGTTCCCGTTCCTCAGTTAAAATATTATAGCAAGTGAATTGTTGCGTTCTGCAGGATCCCGAATTAGGGAAATATGTTTGTGCGGTTTTAGCTAGGAAATGCTTGGTTATTAAAAATATATTGTGTACGAGTATAGACCCACATTTGCTGTCTATCAGATTAAATTCAACGAACCTTGTTGCCGATCCGATTTCAAAGCAAAGTACCTCTGACGATCAAGATGTTGGTATTTCAGAAATCGACAACTCAGTCGTTATATTTTGGATATTCGAGGTTGTGCCCAGCGCTTATTTGAGATCTATGTTGTTGCATTCTGTATCGGAGCTTAAATTTTCTTCCCAATTAAGATGTCACAGCTAGGTGTTATTAGATTAGCAAATTGACTACAACGATATCTTTTTTCGCGCGCTAAAGGGGTTTTGTACCCTTAAAATGTTCGTACACAGCGCGGGCGAAGGAAATTTAGGGAGGAAGAAAAGACAGGTACCGATGTACATTGTTTTTAAATGTTTGTAAATTATAACGACTAGGAAACACAGAGATCGGCAGGGCATTCCATAAGCGAGTTGTACGGCTAAGGAAAGAATACCGATATTTAGAGTACGTCCAAAAATGGGCTTGAGTTTATACTGATAAGCACTCATAGCGAGACGGGTGTAACGGTTGAAAGTTTGAATGGGCGGAATGCTACTGGCGATTTCAATGGAGCACTGTTGGTGGAAATAGCGATAAAACAAAATGAGACAGGAGACATTTCGTAGGTGTTCGAGGGTGTCAATTGATTGATTGATATTAGTATCACCAATGAGTTTTATCGCACGGTTTTGAATCCTATCTAGCAGGTACAGTGATCTTTTAGGAGCACCTTACCAGATGTGGACATTGTACTCCAATTTTGGGCGGATGAATGCCTTATATATTGTGGCCAGGCCAGAGGGGGTAAAATATTTCTTACATCGCTTGAGGAAACCTAGACATTTCGCAGCATTTTTGGCGACATCGAATATGTGGTCATTTAAACGTAAGTTGTCACTGACACACATACCGAGAATGGAAAGTTTATCGGTTTCGACGATGCAAGTGCCATTCATGGATAATGGTTGGGTATTTGAATTTCGCTTTAATGACAGCAGACAGCATTGAGTTTTGGAAGCATTAAATTCCACTCGGTTGATGGTTCCCCAATTGGTTATGCTGTTAATATCGGAATTTAATGAGCTTAAAATACGCTGCCGTTCCCGTTCTACAGCCGAAGAGCAGAGGCGTGAGTCCGGGAACGAATATGAAAAGAAGAGAGTTCTGTGATCAGCAAAGGAATACATTGGATTAGAAGTGGCAGACAAGAGATCATTAAGGAAAATTAAAAAGAGTGTTCTCGACGGAACGGAGCCCTGGGGCACACCAGCATTTATTTTGTGAATATCAGACTTGGAACCATCGAAGACAACTTGGATTGAACGTTCCGAAAGGTAATTTCTAATCCATTGAAGAAGAGAGTCATTGATCCCAACAGCACACATTTTCGACAAAAGAGCCTGATGCCAAACTCTTGCTTTCTCCAGATTAATGTATGCTTTGGTTCCACTTTTCGGTGAGATATGCCATCAAATCACCAGTGGACCTGTTGTTACGAAAACGATATTGCCGGTCATTGAAAAGTTTTCGTGTTTCGAGACATTTCATGAGCTGACGGTGTATCAGCGCTTCCATGACCTTGGAAAGAAGGGACGTAAGTGCAATGGACCTATAGGAGGAGAGAGAAGAAGATTCGCCGTTTTAGGGACGGGCTGGACAAATGCTGTTTTCCATCTTCTCGGAAAGAGTTCTAAAGGGTAATATTGATGAAAAAGCTTCCGCAGTGGTTTTGCCAGCGAGGAAGAACACCTCTTCAGAAGGAGGGGAGATATACCATCTGGACCAGCGGATTTATGTATATTAAGATCTTTAAGAACTCTTGCTACTACACGAGTGCGAAAGTGGATTTGTCCCATTGAAGATTCGACGCACTCAAGTGTAGGCGGGGACAAAGCACAATCTGGGAGTGTTGCGCTGGCCGCAAAATGTGCAGCAAGCAAATTGGCCTTATCCAAAGATCTGACCGCTGGAATGCTATTGTAAATGAGCGTTGGGATGGAGGAAGATTCAGAATTTAAATATTTTTGACGAACGACCAAAAATTGTTCCTATCTTTGTAGTATTTTTTGCCTCAGCTTTTGGTAGCATTGGAACTTCACACGCTTCAGAAAGACGTTACAGTCATTTCTGGCTCGTTTGAATTTTTTTCGGTTTTCCTCTGTCGGGTTGGTCTTGTAGGGCCGAAAAAACAATTCTCTAACCCTGACAGCCTCTTTCCAACTCGAGTCGTACCATGCCTTTTCTGTTGTTTTGATACACTTCATTCGATGAGGGATAAAGCATCTCATTCCAAAGAGAATAGTTTCTGTGATCAGGTCAGCGGCGGCATCCACGTCGTTATCGAGGAAACATAACGACCAGTTAAAATTCCTAAAGAAGTTGTTAAGTCCGCTCCAATTGGCTTTCTCGTATTGCCATTCGGTTCTTTTAGGAATCTTTTCTCTAACTGTGTGGTGTGTGTGCGAGAATTTAGCTGATATGACACAATGGTCCGACGAGCCTAGAGGGGAGAGCACATCAACGCAGTACTTGTCAGGGTCAGAAGTTAAAAACAAGTCCAGGGTATGGGCGGTATGACTATCAATGGAGTCAGACAGCGCATCAAACTCGTGAAAGGTCAAATTGCTGTCCAGTTTGGGGATTCTGTAAGTAGTGGATAATTTGCTTACGGAGATGGAATTTTAACCACATGAAATTGAATTCCGGGTTGGAACAGGGACTGCATTGTGGTGGAGTTTGGTAAGCTACATTAATACGCACGTAAATGGCGAGACCGCGGTGAGAGAAGAATAATGGCACTAGTTCGTAGCCAGGTAGCTTCAGATCAGAGTGATCTGAGAAATATGGACGGGGATCTACCTGTGTTTCATTAAGTGCCAAAACTGCTGGTCTGTATTTGCAGACGTGGGCGTACGCAGAAAAGCGGTTACTTTGAAAATTCTGACGTTGGTTTACCGAATCAAATTGCTGTAGGTGTTATGCCCTTGCAACAATATGAAACAGTGCACCAACAAAATTTTCACTCACAACCCGCTATCCATCAGTTGTTACATACACTCAGTCACTGCCCGTACCGTATGATAAATACAGTAACGGCAGTGGCCGAGTGCAAGCAACAGTACAACGACCAGAAGCGGGAGAGGTGGGATACACGCACTGTGTGATATTTTTGTTTCTGTTAATTGCATTGCACTGTTATGGTTTTTTTTTGCACATGCGCGCGGTGGTTTGGGTTTTTTTTTTGACACTACGCGTTGTTGTTTTTTTTTGTTTTGTTTGTTTTTGTGTGCAGCACAGGAGAGATTACGAGTGCAGAATGACGTCTGCACTCGTTGGTGGTCGACACGGTACTCTTTCTATCAATATTGAGTCTCTACATGGTTTTCTCAATATGTCGCTTTTCATGCTGCTTATGCCTATGTTAACATTGGTCCTACGATGATCTCTTGCACACTTCCAATTTTTTCAAAGCAGACTAGAAGTAGAATGTTAAAAAACATTCCTACTACTATTGTTATGAGAAGTACAAAGCAAAATTGGTTATGGTCTTTATATATATGGGAACTGTGCTAAATCATCGCTTAAAATAATTAATAATTAAGCCAAGCAGCAAGAAGATCCATTAATGCCTTCCCCACCACTCCAATAAAAAAAATCCTCGTGGAAGCCGGACTGCCATGAATGGAGGAACAAATTACAAAAATTAGATGCAATGCCTTTGCAAAGCTCCCTTTCTCAAAAGATTCAATAACCGACAAATTTAAAATCTACTATTCAAAAAAGGCCAACAAAAAGGATACCATCTGCAATCTGTAGTATAGTTGAAGCAGCTGCAGAAACCAACTTGCCATTGAAACATTTTGAAAACCACAATACGAGTACATATGCTCTTACCCACCCTGGTTTATAAACAACAATTCCTTCATTCTAGACTTGACAAAATATCGGAAATTAAACACCACCAACGACGTTTTTCGCTCTCTATATAAGGAACTAGCAAATAACCTGAAATCTAATGGATGGAAACTTATTTTCACGGACGGCTCGAAAACAAGCAACAGCATCTCGTTTGCAGTTACCAATGAAAGTTTGTCAGTGCTACGTACCGGCTTACTACAAAATTAAGCTTCAATTTTCACTGCCGAGGCATTAGCTATACTCGAAGCAACCAAATTCCTACTCCAAACCAGAGGTAAATTTGCAATAGTTACCGATAGTGTTTCCGTCATAAGCGCCATACACAACGATATCCACAACTCGAGTATAATAAACACGATCAGAGACCGTCTTATTAGGAACCCTAAAAAATTAAAATTAATGTGGGTCCCTAGATATGTAGGGGTTCAAGGAAGTGAAAATACTGATACTGCTGCTAACATAGCACACACAATGACGCTCTATACTTTCGACACTAACAAAAACAGACCTTCTCAACACCATCAAACAAACCCACTTAAAAAAATCTAGACAATTGGATATCCTACCAACACCACTACTCGAAAATAAACACAGACCGACTCCACCCTACCTACACAATTTCGACCACAAAGACTGCAAATGCCAACTTTGTATGACTCCGCCTAGGGCACACTGCAACAACTCATCAACACGTATTGAGAAAAGGGAATCCTCCAAACTGTTCTTCTTACAATTCACCAGTCGCCATCAATCATATCATGGAACTTGGTCAATGTTCTCTGCCGACCACCATCACTTGCGATATCTTTAAAGGTATCTCTATACTAGAATTTTTAAAGAACCTTGTACCGAATATATTGGAAAAATTGTTACGTTTATCAATACTATTAGGTCTATAACTTATTCCTGCGGTTTGCTAAGAGATGGCGTAACTTGTATTATTCCATTGTTATTATTCTATTGGAACATGCGTTGGTAAGCTACTATCATTGTACTTCATTTCAGTATATGTCATTCATTTGAAGCGTAAACAACAATAATTTTTTTTCACTCAAATATGTCGAACTTTGTGCCTGAAAAAGTGTTTTTGCGGGGAGTTCTTCTTCATTACTTTAATATGAAGAAAACTGCTGCCGAAAGTCATCGTATTTTGGTGGTGGAAGTTTATGGTGAACAAGCGCTAGCTGAGCGAACGTGCCAATGGTGGTTTGCATGATTTAAAAGTGGTGATTTTGGCTTGGAAGACGATGAACGTCCTGGGCAGCCAAAAAAGTTTGAAGATGAAGAACTGGAAGCATTACTGTATGAAGATTGTTGCCAAACACAAGAAGGACTCGCAGAATCTTTGGGTGTCACTCAAGCAGCCATTTCAAAACGTTTAAAAGCAGCTGGATATATTCAAAAGCAAGAAAATTGGGTTCCACATGAACTCAAGCCGAGAGACGTCGAAATGCGGTTTTGCATGTCCGAAATGCTGCTGGAACGCCATAAAAGGAAGTCATTTTTGCATCGGATTGTTACTGGTGATGAAAAATGGATCCATTACGACAACTCCAAGTGCAAAAAATCATATGTGAAACCCGGCCAACCAGCCAAATCAACGGCAAAGCCGAATATACATGGCGCGAAGGTAATGCTCTGTATTTGGTGGGATCAGATGGTGGGTGTGCTGCATTATGAGCTGCTAAAACCGGGTGAAACCATCAATGGACAACGCTACCGAACACAATTAATCCGTTTGAAGAGAGCAGTGGCCGAAAAACGCCCGGAATATGCGACCAGACACGAGGCAATAATTTTCCATCATGACAACGCTCAGCCCCACGTTGCTATTCCGGTTAAGAACTATTTGGAAAACAGTGGATGGGAAGTCTTACCCCACCCGCCTTATAGCCCAGACCTTGCCCCTTCTGACTACCATTTGTTCCGGTCGATGCAGAACGCCCTCACTGAAATACGGTTCACATCAGAGCAGAATATCAAAAATTAGCTTGATTCATTCTTGGCTGCCAAGCCGGCGCAGTTCTTTTGTAATGGGATCCACAAATTGCCAGAAAGAAGTCATAGCTTCAGATGGGCAATACATTGAATAATACTACTGTACATGTTCTTCTTAGAAAAACGTTCAAATTTTGAAAAAAAACTAAACGAATTAAGTTATATACCCAATACTAAAATCAGTCTATAACAACATACTATAGCCAACATAGTAATTTAACATTAAAGCCTTAAGCCCCTGCAGCTAGTGCTCCTTTCAGTATATTATCAATATAACTATTATTTTGTTAATAAATAATAATAGTAATAATATGAGAAGACGCCAAGTAAGACCTATCTCCAAGATGTCCGTCGCACACGGCAGTGTGGATCGTCTCATGTTCAGTAGGGCGGTGGGGAATCGCGATAAGAGGGATGTCGTTCGGCAGCACCAGCATTTCTGGTGGTTGAATGATGGAGAAGATGTTTCGTCGTCGTCGTTTCCGTCAATTACTGACCAGCCTCACTAATGGGGCAGAGCTGACAGATCTATTTGCTCTGTGAATAGCGATGGCCAGCTTACATAGGTTTAGGTTAGCATTTAAGAAATATATACATATATTAGTATATACAAAGGTATATACTAATATATGTATATAATTGTGTATTATATATATGTGTGTATATTGTGTATGTAGGTTAGGTAGACTAAGGTATATTTTAAGTTAGATATTAAGTTTTATAGAAAGTTAAGTCCATATGCTAAGTTTTTGTTAACAATTTTTTTCTTAGCCTTAAGTATACAAGATATATATGTAAAAAAATAAATGTAAATAAAGTCGAAAGACATATATACAAGAATTTAGAGTAGCTTAGAGTGCCTGTGTGGGGCCAGTAAGTTAGTATAAGATTGTTAAGTAATTTTAAGCTAGCATTTAAGCATTTTTTGTTAGTATGTAAGGGTTAATGATTAAGATAATAAAATGCATTTAAAACTAAAACTAAAAACTCCAAGATGTCCGACTGCAGTGTCACTTTTTCTTTATTTAGTGAAGCAATACTCGTCGACAGACCTCACTTCACTGAGGCGTAACACAATTTTTTGTTATCCACGTTATCCTCGAACAGCAGTTCCTTAACACGAGCCCCGGTGACATTGTTTTGTATTGCGTTGTGGGACACATTGTGTTTTTTTTAGATTTTTAAATATAAGTGATCTTTTTGAAGTTAACAGGTGTCTTATATAAATTCTATGTTTTTTGCTGTATAAAATTTAAACTTATAAAAATGACCACCAGTGAAGCACGTGGTCCCAAGGTGTAAATTTCCCTCATGGGACACCCTGGCCACCCGTGGACACTTTATATTTCGAAATTCCTAGAGAAATGTTGCTTCATTTGCAGTTAATAAATTGACAAGGGGTTGAAATCAAGCAGAATTGGAGAGAGTACTTGAATATTTGAGTGACTCAGAAAGTGAAGAAGGCCCGGGACTTGGATTTTTTGACAATTCTTTTGACGACCTCAATTTCAAGTTTCTCTGGAAGATGACTTTCTTGAAGATGACGTTTTGGAAGGTGAAGTTGAAACAGATTCAAATAGACCAGCAGAAACTAAACAGCACCTCGCATGGCAACCTGTTGATGCAGTAAGACAACAATTTAGTAAAGATTTTGCGAATGATGGAGTAGCTCCTGGTGTTAGCGCACGACTTATTGGAAAAAATCCAGCCGATTTTTATAACTTCTTCATCAGTGTTGAAATAATTATTCTTATTGTTAACGAAACAAATCGGTTTGCTGCACAAAAAATGTACTCACGTCAAAAACCAAAATTCTCGCGATGGACGATAACAAACACTGTAGAACTATTGGTCAAGAAGAGAGACTATTGGTCAAGAAGATTACTTTACAAAAACAAAATGTCAAAAATTATGAGCCGAACCGCATACTAAGTATTCTTAACTTTGCGGATAATAGTAACGAAACAAATGATCGCTTGTCAAAATCTCCGGAATTGAATGAAATTCAAAGGAACCTATACTCCGGAAGAAGAAATTTGCGTTAACGAGAGTAATGTTCCATTTTCTTTCTTCAATTCATTCCAAACAAAAGACATAGATACACTATAAAACTATTCAAACTATGTGCCCAAGGGGGGTATAACATACATGGGCATTCAAGATTTATACGGGAAAGGAAGGGCAGATAACACATCTGTATCAGATAAGGTAGTTATGGAACTGATGGAAGGTCTTTTGCACTCCGGCATGTGTACTGTTTCCTTGATTAAAGCTTTACTGAGAAGACGAAGACATTTGCTAGGCACTCTACGAATGAACAGAAAAAAAAATCCCCTAATGTCATCAAATCGAAGCTCCAGAAAGGTGAGGCTTGCGCTGAGGGAATTGAGGCTGCAATTATTGTTCTGAAGTGGAAGGATAAATTGGATGTTCTTAAGCTGAGTACCAAACATGACTCAAAGTTACAAATAAACCTAGTATGGTGGTTGATTACAATAAAGGAAAAACGTTCATATGTAGATCTGTCTGACCAAATGTCTGCCTATTCACCATATTTTCGACGTATACTAAAATGGTATAAAAGGGTAGTACTTCATCTGTTGACTGCAACCACTGTTGTAAACGCCTACATTTTATATAATAAAATAAATAACTTAAAAGTGACAAACACTAAGTTCAAGGAAAAGATCGTTGAAGGTCTAATTCATAAAAGCTGCAAGCAGAGGCAAGCGCTAATATCTCCCCCATCTTTTTTAGCAACAAAGCGAAAGCGCTACCTTCAAGAAGTACCTGGGGAAAAAAAATTTACTCAAAAAAGATGCACAAAGTGTATAACAACATACCAAAAGAACAAGGAAGTGAATATGCAAGCAAGAAAGCTAAAAGTGTGAGTACTATTTGCGATCAATGCAATTTTCCAATTGAAACAAACTCTAATTGAATTGTTTTATTTTTTTTTCTTTGAATTATTAATTAATTTTTTATTTTCAAGTTTGATAAACGGATTTCTAATGAATTGGTAATGTTTTTTATTTGCTCCATTAAACATCGTTAATTTTTAATCAAAACACCCCAAATTTGCTAAGCCCGACATAATTCTTAGTACATCAGGGGACTGACAACTCGTTCGGCACAAACAAAATGAATATATTTCGTGTTCACCGGTAGACACACAGAGCTGAAGCCATTTACTCACGTATACCACCGGTGGACACCACGGTTCATTTAAAAAGACAGAAATGTACCACCGGTAGTCACACGGAGCTCAACGTGTTAAGTAGAATGAAACGTTTTGTTTCATTGAAGACTGCCTACCTAAATATATTTAAAATCTTGTGAAAATGTGATCGATATTCAATACACAGTGCAGAAGATTTTAAAGATATTGGCACTGTTTTTGGCTTTTGTAGGGACTATAAAAGCTATTTTCACTTCTCACACTTTTCCACTTTTTGGCAAAAGACTCAGATAAGGCCAGTTAGTCTATCTATCAGTGTTTGCAGGAAAGTCAGTAGATGTTGTTGACATTAGCTTCAATTACTCAGAGGAAATTTCATCAAATTCAATAGCTTTGTTGTTTTTGAGTGGGGTTTTCATCAAAATCATTTCTTGTTTTGCTAAGAATTATTGATACAGTGAGGGGTTCTGTATGCTATTGATTTTGCGGGTAAAATAACAGCTTAGTTTACTTGTGCTGTCCTTATACCCATTCGTGTCTATATTAGACATCTAATAATGTGGTGGCTTTTCATTTAATCCATCAGCTGATTTTAAGGGAGGTATGTCTAGACAAAGTGTCTCTTATGAAAAGGCGATTGGGATTCCAGGAGTTCAAAAATTGTTTTCCATTGGGATTACATTATACGTAGTCGTTATTTTCCCTTCACATACCGTTTGTATTTACAATTCTAGATTCAAAAATGTCAAAATTGGTTCCCATTAACAAAGCTTTTGTACCCCATTTCAATAAGAGAAGATTGTTTTCTTCGTACGAAGAAATTTCAACCTGTTCCTCGTTTTTTAATGCAATGAAAACAATAGTTTTGTCTAAACTATTCCGAATATAATCATCATTGCAACTCTCCATCTATCCATTCTGGCTGCTCGTTATTTTCTCATCTGATAAATTGTCTTGTTCCTTGTTCCATAAATTCTTTTTTGTATTTTTAGCCGTCCCATAGACGCCCCAGAACTTTAAACGCAAAGTCTATTTCATATCTTTCATCAAAAATCAATCTTTTTCATGGACATTTAGAATCAATTTATATATTGTAAATCACTTTCTACTATATCTTTCCCAGGATCATACGTATAGATATCATACCCACACTGTTACGAATGTGAGAAAAATTTCAAACTTTAGATGATTGAATAGCTACATATACTGTGGTGGATAAATGGGTATAATTTTGCCTTCCAAGAAAATCTGGTAGTCTGATGCATCCTCCAGCAACCTGATGCATTTTCAAAAAAGTTTCGTTCCAGCACTCACTTGATTCTTCAAATCGAAAGCAACCCCATACTTCAGCAGTGCAGTATGGGCTTTATCACAGATTCCCCTACCTTTTGTTTTGATGTACATGTACTTTGATGTCATTTGTCTTATATTAACTTGTATATGTATAAAATTTAACAGATACTCGTATATTTTTTATATTGTACATAATGTTAATATGATACAAAGTAATTATTGCTCTTGTTGTTTATATTCTTTCTTCGAAGATGTATTCTAAAAGTCATTTGTACTATTATTTCAAGTACTAAGGTATCAATATCAATTGCTTATGTAGTGTATCTACTTGTGGGTCGTTAAGATTACCACACGTACGCACCATCGAGTATGGGTTCTGAGAATGTATCTTAGCTTTCTTCAGTTTCTTTCTAGTTGATGTGCTTCTTCTTCGCCTGTTCTGCTCCATGTCTGTCTCAGTCCACCCATTCTTCTTCCATCCTTGGTTAGCGAAATCCACTGGATAGTGGGTGGCCGTAGCTCAAGTGGTAGTGGACTTCCAAATCGGAAGGTTCAGTTCGAATCCCAGCCTCGCCCGAAAGACATATTCATTTTTCGGTTAACGAAAATCAAATGTATGTTAGTTGACTAGTAATCAACATCAAGCCAACTTCCACTAAGAATTTAGTCTCCCCATTAAATGTTGGATGCCACCCATGGATCGATATAACCACTGAGCCCAAACATCTTTCTTTCTATCCCATTTTCTAAAAAACTTAACACATGCTGTGGCATTAGAAGTGTATTCATACCCACTTGAGTGTTCAGTTCTTTAAAAAATAAAAAAAAAAGAATGAAAAGCAGTGGATGTTTCCGTGATTCTAAAGTTACGTACATCTAATCCACCGCCACGTTATTTTTTTTTGTATAGCATTGACATAACGAATTTGACCAGTTCACTAAAGAAACTGACAATTGAAATGCGATTTGGGTAGAAAAATGGGAACCCATTTATATATTCAAGGTGTTGCAGTTTTAATGTGAGCGTCCAATAAATTCATCCACTTCGCGCTTTTAAAGCAGAAAGGAGTATACGACTTAAGATCAACAAAACAATATTGAGTGCAGGATACCACGCACACTATTCTGTATCTCAAATTCCTCCATTATGAGTATCCCCCTTCTGTGCAAAGCAAGCTAGATAAACTCTATGTTAATGCAATTCAAAATCCATAAACAGTAGGTGACCGATATTAAATGCATTATTCGTAGGTTGATAGTTGATACGAAGAAATCCCGATGGAAGATCTGCTTGCTAAGTATGAAGTATGATCTCAAGTTGTTCCGCTCTAGGATTACTTTGGCACTAATTCGTCTCCACTTCTCACATTTAATAAGATCTTGATTGGGGTCTTATGTGAAAACTGAGGTATGAATACGGGTAATCATTTTTTCTTGCAATAAATCCTGCCTTGGTTGAGTGGATACAGTTGGCAAGTACGTGATTAAGAATGGAAGCAAAATGTATATAAATTAGCAATCCTTAAAATGTTTTTTTTCCCTTCCTAATGATTATTAAAAATATTGTTAAATTATAAAAGAAAGGGCAAATATTTGTGAACAAACTAACAAAAACGTCCAAAAACTGCAACCACTGGCGATAACATTGCTAAAGTGCACCAAATGGTGTTAGACGACCGCCGAATTAAAGTGAGACAGATAGTAGAGGTTATGAAAATGTCCAAAGAACGTGTTTGTTACATATTAAATCAAGATTTAGGCATGAGAAAGCTGTCCGCGCCTTGGGTGCCGCGTTTGCTTACGTTAGACCAAAAACTGTTGGCGCAGTTTAGGCGCAATAAATCCAAGTTTTGGCGCCGATTAATTACTGTAGATGAAACTTGGATACACCATTATACGACCGAAACAAAAATTCAGTCAAAACAGTGAACTACAAAGGGCGAGCCGGCTCCAGAAAAAGCAAAAACTGTTTTTTTCGGCTAGGAAAGTGATGGCGATTGTTTTTTGGGATAATAAAGGAGTTATCTTAATCGATTATTTTCAAAAAGGAAAAACCATTACAGGAGTATTCTACGCTTCATTACTTGCCAAGCTGAAGGCAGAAATTACAGAAAAACGGCCACATTTGCAGAAAAAGGAAATCCTGTTTTACCCCAACAACGCGCCGTCTCACACCTCAGCGGTTGCCATGGCGAAAATCCATGATTTACGGTTTGAATTGCTTGACTATCCACCTTATTCAGCAGATCTTCTTTTTGTTCCCTCATCTAAAAACTGCGCTCGGAGGACAGAGATTTTCGTCAAATGGGGAGGCAATCACCTTCGTGAACAATTATTTTGCAGAGAAAAACGCCAAGTACTAATTGGACGGGTTAGAGAGATGGGAGCATCGCTGGGAGAAGTGTGTAGAGTTACAAGGAGACTATGTACAAAAATAAAGAAAAATTTTGACAAAAAATGTCTTGTATCATTGTTCGGTATCAACCCTCGTATTTATATTTGCCATTTACATTTTAAAATAAAATGAGTACTGCGAAAGAACTAACACTCTTGTGAAGATGGATTGCAAGGGCATCAGTTCAACGGAGGAGTACAAAAAGACGAAAAATATTATTAATAGTCGCTTGTCGATAATGGAAGATTTGTGCCGGCAAAACAAGAACATCAGTTAAAAGCTGATCACCTTATTATATGACGAGGAAAAAATTTAGTCAGTCGAAAGTATTTTCGGAAAAATTCGAGAAATGTACCTTGAAAATAAACCTGTTCTTTTTTAGTAAACACTCACTTTAAGATGTTTATTGGTCAGTCCGTAATTTCATCGGAAAGCGCGCTAGGGCTCCAAAATTTGCTGGCACATCCATAGAGAGGAACTTTTTGGGATTCCTCATAAGCAATGGGACGCCATTGTATTTTACTGTTTATTACACAAATTACCTTCTTGTACGAATCAACTGTGGGAAGAGAATCTTGGTGCCAAGAAGGAGCTGCCGGCATTTGAAGAACTTTCCAAATTTCTGATTTTCCAGGCTTTGGAAGTAATCGATCAAGAAAAGCCAAAATCAGTACAATGTTAGTTCATGTCAGCGACAAACGACATTAAAGAATGCGTCCATCAGCAGTGGATGGAAAAATACAGGTGTAAAGTGTGTAATAAGGGGCAGCACTAACTTCGAAAGTCCATAAATTTAGCAAGCAGAGTCCGACGAGGCAATATTGTCAGCAAAATAGGTGTTTATAGCAACTGTCCAAACCAAGCACGCTGCTGTTTCTGTCAATATAAGCACTATTCTCTTCTACTTTGCGATTCATTGTAGCCATTTAATAAGCTTTTTTACATCCAATTTCGAATCCCAGACGTTCTAAAAACGTATTCCATTCGATAGCTAGCCGAAATTTTCCTCCCCTAGTTACTGACTACAGCGATGGACAACTAACACACACCCAAGAACAAATTCTCAAGTCTTATTAGCTACTGCATTAGTAAATGTTAGGTCTTCTAGTGGAAAGTTTTTCCAATTAAGAGTTGATCCAAGTTCTGAAGGTATCTTCATAACAGAAGCAGGTACAAAATTTATATATTTCAAAATCTGAGTACCCGGAGTACGTTGATTAAAGTGTCAAGGCTGGGAAAAGTCACCAGCGGAACAGTGTGGACATTACTTTTGGATCTCTATACACTACCCTGAGTACAGTCTAAGTCTGCAATTTGATAACCCTGGGTACGCTTATCATCACAGCCAGATTGCTTAGCATACTCGTATGTAGCATAGAGTCAAACGCTCTTCCTTCGTTAGTCGAAATGGTACCGTGGTTTTAGAAAGTACAATAGAGAAGTTCTAATTAAACAATTAATGCACACTTTCTTAGATTGCAGAACCACTTTTAACGATGTGAGAATAGATGCTGTAATTAGGCCTCTAACTTAAAAAATTGCCAAATTGCAAAATGACAGTTTTCAATGATTAAGTCTTAAAATACTCTCCTTCCATTGTTCTTCGCATAAGTAATATTTTGCGCTGGCTTTAAAGATTGCCTTTTATTTATCGATTACAAAAGAGTGGCCTCTGTTCCGATACAAAATCTCAGTTCTGTATCCCTAAAATCATTTAAAAAAAAATAATTGTATGTGAATTGTGTGCCATAAGTATGCCTTCTTCCGCCAAATATTTTTTGCTCTGTAGTAATGTTCGAATTTTTTCCCCCCAAGAATTTCGACCTTGTCCAAATTTTTTATCCATTGACCGAAAATTTGAAATTGTTTTCAACTGAAATAGTTTCGATTTTCTTGCTCTTAGCTGCAGTACTTAACCACAATGATTTAATCGATTGCAAATTCAGTAATCAGACTTACAGTCATTAGATGAGTACTGATTTAGTGACAACCGTAGTAGCAATCCATTCTTACGAGTATTTTGTTATTTAGTTACTTAAATCGCGCTACAGTCTGGAGCCTCTATCAGTAAGCCTCTCAATATAGGGCGGCATTAGGGCACTCCCAGATGGTTTATGTATATTACTATTTCAACCATTAGTGACGCTCGAAGTTCTGTTTTCCTCTACAGCATAATCACTCTAAGTACGAATGGAAAACTCTTCGAGCTCGAGCGTTGACATTTATTTGCTCAACATGTCCTAACCATCTTCTGGCCAGTCCATTGTAACTGTACTCCCTAAGAAATCGGTTTATATCCTCCTCCAAATCTCATAGTAAATGAGGTCAAAAGTGGTCTCGAGGGATCTTGTGTCTAAAATGACCAAAGTTATTTTCATTCGCCTTCTCCTATATCTATGTTCCTGCGTTAAGGAGCAATACCGGGATGATGAGGCTCTTGCATATACATAGAGTCCCCATGGCATTTCCTAACAAAATCTTATTACTCAATTGACTTTTTGGGCCAAATAAGCAGCGGTTGGAAAATGTAGCATGATTTTTGTTGAGCTAAACTTTTGTTAAATCTGCAAACCCACCAGCTGGTGCTCGCTGTGATCTGCCAATTATGCCATTGTCATTAGCATGTGTCATCATTAGTTGCACAGACCTTTGAAAAATATTGACTCTACTGTTCTGTTGGTATTGCTTAATTTTCTTAAATACTAAGTTAAAGAAGATGATGATCAGCTTGTATTGCTTGTTAATTGTTGCTTTCGATCTTTATACAGAAGCAAGCGTTTTTCGTCGTCAATCTGTCAAATTTGGCAGAGATGTCAAAACTAGACAACACCTGTTTGAAAATCGAAAATGGTGTGGTAATAGAGTGGTTGTTCTTTCTCTATGATATGCCATAATGCGAATACTAGTCGATTAATCGATTAATCAAATCGTTTTTAAATGGTTTAAGTAGTTCACAAACAATGGCATACAAGATCTGGTACATGATGTTGACGAAGCTGATGCCTCTATAGTTGGCGCTTGTAAGAAGGCCTCCTTTTTGCGAACTGGACATGTAATGCTGAGATTCTATTTGTTAGGCTTATTCTTACCTTTCAGTACCAAACTTTGCATTCCATCAAATCATCTCTCGCTGTCCTCTATAACTCTACGAAGCAGCTTTACTGTATTTAAGCAAGCTGTTGCTTTCAGTTTTCGATCTTAGTCGTGTCCCTTGGCGCATTCTATCAGTCTAATTCCTTGTTCTTAAATGTACTGCTTACTACTAAATTTCCCTGCCCATCTCTACAGGATTCTGTTCGGGTCTTGTTTGAATGACACGTTCGTTTTACTTAGAACTTCCAAACGTTGTTCTTGGAATAATTCTTTTCCATTTCGTCGATCACATGCGCCTAGTTCTCTCTGTTTTCCTCAAAAGTTTTCGGTGATATTTCCTCCTCCGAGTTGTATTGATATAGGTATAATCATCAAACAAGGGGTTTCAGGGGTGGTTTGCTAAAACCTAGCACATAAGTTACTGCATACTTGACTTCTTCTTACAATCGCTGGAACTGATCTTCATCACTTAATGTTAATTTAAAAGTCTTGCCAAGAAGATGAGTGATTAGCGATTTGCAAAGATTCTCTGTAATTATGACAATTACAGGCTACAGTATTTTCATTGTTGTGGCATCCTAAATATCAGCCGATGTACCTTGACTTCAGCCAGGCAGTGATCCGAGTCTATATTGGCCGGTCGGATTATTTCGACATTTACAACATTTACAATTTTGTTGACGGTGACCACGATGTTTCTTTTGAATATTTATGAATTAATCTTAGTTCGTATCAAACGTAAGTATCGTGTAAGTGTACGCACTATCAAAAGTAAAGGTGTTTCACCCTAAGTCCGTCGATAATAGAAAAACACCCGAATAGATGCTTTTGAGCGGTTATCGTGGTACGTGTCACAATTTTTCGTCATTCTTTTACCATGTCTATCTCATCAGACATCCTTTATGGTGGTGATATCTGTAGTAGCTCGTATGTTTTTTATGCTAATAATAGCAACCTCAAAAACGAATTCAAAAATTCGTAGTTTCAAAGGTAATTTCTGATAAATTGGGTTGCGTTTACCTCAACACAATTAAATTAGGTTTGAGTTTAGAGGTGAATTGTGTCGGGAAAAGGAAACATTGTATGTACATACTTTAGTACCCAATTCATGTTATTTTTCTTTGAAGTAACATTTTTTTCTAGAAATTCAGCCCATATAAAAAAGTTGCGAATCGTTCCAAAAACTGTGCTTCACAGGTGTTTAACTTATGCATTTAGTGCGATATATTCGAAAGAATTATATCACCCTACGTCCACTTGCGTTCGATAGTTATGCAGTAACCAGTGTTTTGCATCGTCAAAGTGTAACTAAACGCAGCGATTTATACCTTTGTGTTCTTAAAATTCAGATTTATGGTTTAGTTCCATTCCGTTCTCGGTTCAGCCTTACGATTTTGTAACGTGTTGCAATGTAACAGCCAACCACGGCAGCCTTCCATTCCCTTCGATCCCGGTCATGCCATTGCCAGTTCGTTAGACCAAGCATGTCCTGGCATCCGCGACTGCTTGATCTTTCAAACAGAGGTTCGGTCTTCCTGGTCGTCTCGAATTTCCCAGCTGGAGCAATGCAGTCCCTTCTCACAAATAGGATCGAAATTTCGACAAAGGATTTTTCTTTCAAGTGTGCCCAGTATTTGTTCCGCTTTACTGCTTATCGTCCAACACTCGGCACCATATAGCAAAACCTTTGTCTTTCTAGTCAAAAGTGCTGATCCTTCCTTTTCTTATAAACTGAATTAGCAGCGTCAGTCTTCGCCTGATCTCTACTAAGGTTTGATTTGTTGAGTTAATTTTAACTCCGAGGTAGGTGAACTCCCTAACTAACTCGACATTATATCTGCGAATTGTGATGCTTTTTCGAAATGGTTGTTGTTTCTTTCCGTTAAACCTAGCCTTTTCTATGATTGCAAGCGCTTGAACCACGGATCGATACTATCGAGTGATGATGTGAATATTGTCTGCATATTCCAATAGCTAGTCTGATTTGTGGAAAATAGTGCCCTTAGGTTTAACACCAGCCCTTCGAACTATTTGTTCAAGATTAAAGAAATCGCATGAAAGTGTATCACCTTGACGAAATCCAGAATCTCCAATCCGAAATCTGGGACAGTTCGGATGAAGCGTTACCAAATTGCACAGCACACCGCCTGTTTTCAAGTATTATGCGGCATAACTGAATCAATTTTTTTTAGAATCCCGATGCTGTCTCGGCTTGGAATTCTTTGGTTTTGTCCAGGATTTGCCCTAGTGTGAAGATTTGTTTTATCGTTGATTTGCCGCCACATTGGTACGTTTCGAATAATGTGGAGTGAAATGGCTTACGACGTTCACGCAGTACCCTGGATAGGATCTTATAAGCGACATTAAGCAGGTTTATGCCACGATAGTTGTTGCAAGAGATAGGATCGCCTTTTTTGTAGATTGGACAAAGAGAGCTGGTACTCCAATCATCGGGCTTGTTTTCGTCCACCCACACTTTATTGATTATTTGGGACAATTTCCTTACTGAAAGATTACCCTGCCGTGTATTGTAAATGGTTCTGGTGGCAAGCCATCAGGGCCGGCGGCTTTGTTATTTTTTGGCATTTAATATCTAAGCCGAAATCTTATAAAGTGGGAGAGGGGTATTGAGCTTTCTTCCTGTTCTATCACTTTCGCTATTTGGACTCCATTTAGGAGCTCCTGCAAAGGTTTCATAAACACCAACAATAACCTGTGAGTGGATGACTAAGTTTCCTTTTCTATTTCAAAGGGCCTGCGTTCAGGATTTGAAGCTGACTGCTAGGTATTTGGCTTTCTTATAGAACTTCTGAACGTTCTTTGTGTAGCGGGACTCTTCGATATACTTGAGCTGGGAGGTTGTATGTATCCTCTTCCTTCTATGCGACGGCATAGTGGAGAATTTCTCGCTTTGAGGAATAGAATGATCATTCTACTATATTATAAATATAAATATGTTTATCAATCATTTTATATAGATCAGTAAAAGGGTTCAAATTGAATAACTTTTAGCCTCTTAATACGTTCTCTGAACTTTGAAATAGACAATCAAATTGTTAATTAAATAAATATATAAATAGCCACCAATGAAATGTAAAAGTTTCAAAATCAGTTTTAACTCCAAAATATTATATTAAAAATACCAGTATACAGATATTTATACATTTTCCGAGAAAAGCACCCAAATCTCATCCTAATTTGAGCATTTCATAAAAAATTTATTACGTTTCCTGGAAATTGTAAATTTCGCCCCTTCAACATTATATTATTAGATGCAAGTAAATTAGTATTAAGGTAAGAAAACATGTAAAGAAGAATAAGAAAGTTTTAGTTATACTTTTGATCCTTACGGATTGTCCCATACGATTGGGTACGGAATACTCCCTCTCCAATAAGCAAACATTTTCGAGCAAATATATTTTATTTCTTAAGGACACTCTTGTCACCATGTGTCTGTCCTCTGCCATGAATTGCTTTGGTATTATACCAATATCTTTAAAGCAATCGCATGAGAAAAGAAAACCATATTTTCCTTATCTTTTAATTCGGTTTCTCTAGGGAAGAATTTATTTGAATGAAGCCCTAAATGGAAAATGTTCTATCTCGTTGCAGTTTAAATTTAAATTGGGGAAATACGTATCTGAAATTGCTGTTGGCATTGTCGTCATTCGTCAGTTGTATTTTTTTTTTTTTATTGATAAGGTTAATTTGTAATCAAACTTGAATTTCTTTTGTCGATACTTGTCAAATACTTTTGAATGATCTAAATAAAGAAGGTAATTCAATACTGAGAAGTTCGAATGCAAATCAAATGATAATAAATCTCTCATCCTTAAAGCGTAAAATATTATGTTCAGGTTTATATATGTGGGCTCTCAGTACGTCTTCAAGTTATTTATGAAAGAAAAAGTTAATTTAAAATTTCTGTAAGCACTTTTGTACGTATTTAATAAAGTTGAAGACTGCAATCAAAAAATATTCGTCTTCAACTTTTTTTTTGAATTGCTTAAGTTCTATCAGATTTTATTTGAAATATCAGCCAACAGCACCATGCTCTGCTCAGAAGAATGCACGTCTGTATAAAAGTTTCGTTGTGAGATACGTACAACTTAATAAATTCATTTTGGTTTTTGTTTTTAAGTTTTTGTAATTTTTTAGTCAGATTGCCTGTAATTGTAATGTAATTTAAGACTAAAGTAATGAAATTGATTGAGTTCTATTTATATGGGAAATTATTCTGTCATGTTAAGTTACATAATCCTATGTATTACAATACATAAACTTTTAAATTAAAGATACTTCTAATTTAATCTGAGTTGAAAATTGATTTCGACTCCCGAACATATTCAATCTCAGGATCTGATTGTTTTTCGCATATTCGAGAACTCTTTCATGAACGATTTATAAAAAATTATACTTTTTTATGGATACAAATAAACATACTTCCAGTCAGCTCTTGTTGTCTTATACGATTCAAGAGCTCGAGTGCGGCGCCTACGCGCTAAACTTTTACTACTCTCTCACAGGAATTTTTTGCCATCTGTATCCGTCGTCTTCTTACCTCGTCATAACTTTTTAGAAGCTGCCTGTTTGATATGTTCACCATTCTCAGCAATGCACATTTCGGTGTCGTTTTCACTCTCACAGTAAACGTTGTAAGATGTGGTGGCGCTTATGCCCAGTATACCTAGGTACTTAATGTAGTTCCCCGTCACAATGCCAGTAGGCAGTCTACAGGTCTTTGCACCAGAGGACAGTAGGAAAGTCGTCGACTTTTATAGACGTCGGGACGCATTTTTTTTTGGTCTGCCGGCTACCTACATCTACAGGCTTTCGTGTGGTCATGAAAACCTACTGTAAATAGAAGCCCTATCAGAAGACGCAGGTCCAGTTAACGTAAGTTCGGGTCCAGAAAAAATCTCTTAGGAGATTTGCCCAGCAAGTTCTTCTTCTAGGGTTTCATTTCATGTGATCACATTCTGACCTGGGAATTAAACAAGACTCATGAATTCAGTCTGCCGATTGCATTCACGGAAATCTTGCATTCTCGAATAAGTTCAGCTTAGCTGTCCCACATACTTCACTTCCCCACCCCCATCGATTTTTCATCATACGAGTATAACATAGTTCATTGCCATCAGAATTGCGTATATCTCCGCGTGGCAGACCGAAACAAGTTTTCCCAATGAGAGGATAAATTTGACGTCGTCGGCATCGCACGAACATGAGTTCTGGTGATATTGCGTCAGACGTCATGTCTTAAAGCCAATCACCGTGAAAGTTCATCAAAACTTAAGCTCTTGCTATGCCAAATACCGCTTCTTTTTAAACGGAAGATGGCTTTGAGAGTGTCACCCATGTTATAAATATCAGGATCTAGGCTCTCCGTATGTTGGAGATTTTATGGTTCAGGAGAAGTTCTTTCTTAAAGTACCTTCGCATTGTTAATATCATATACATATCAACATATATATAATAACAAAAAC
This sequence comes from Volucella zonaria, assembly GCA_963966105.1. Classification (NCBI taxonomy): domain Eukaryota; kingdom Metazoa; phylum Arthropoda; class Insecta; order Diptera; family Syrphidae; genus Volucella; species Volucella zonaria. The sequence goes on along the minus strand of OZ014533.1, from coordinate 56,526,753 downwards.
TTCAAAATTGTAAAAATAGCCATTTCGATTACCGATGTATTTGAGATTCAATCGTGGCCATGCACTTTGGTATTGCTATTGCTGGCCTGCGTTCTGAGCTGTAATACCTCGAGGTGTATTAAATGGATGGAGGAATACATGGACTACTGTTGCCTCCTAGGTATCTTATTGTACTTTGTCAAAGAATCGTCAGAAGCATTTTATTTCGCTCACCTTGATAGCTGTTCAACGTCATCTCTTGTCTCTCTGAATTTAGCATGAGAACTCTAATTCTTTGTATAATTCTATGATCCCTTAGGCCTGAAAGCATTTTCTCCTAAGCGTTTCGGCTTTGCAGTTCCGTTAAGAACAAGGTCTACTTCTTCTAGCTGCAGATTTTTAAGGCGTTGCAATACAGCAATACACTGTGGTGATTTGTTTTTTTTTTTTTTTGATTGATGCGATATGGTCATTTCTGATTAGTCATTTGAAGACGTGACTTGTCGTTTTTAGTTTGTGGTGGTTCTTGAATTCCTCTTTGTGAATGTCGTATATAACCGGTTGGTGGTCTTCAAATATATATACCTCATGTTACATTTGGCGGGTTACATTTTGTTAAGCACTACATACTTTCTTTCTTGGCATGTAATCTACAATCGTATCCAATATCTTTAGATAGGATCCCATTAACATTTTACAGAGCGTGCTATCTACACAGCTTTCTTCTATCAATACATGGAAACGCACGTGTTTAATTAGAGCTATGCCGACGGTGCAACTCCTTCACGGCCCTAAAATGCTTGAGGTTAATCTGCACGACTTACATTATAATTTACTGATGTTCGCTTTCTTGAGTACACACTTGGTATGGCCAGTCGCGAGTTTTTTTACTCGTCTATTGTGCTCAAAAAGTACGGTTCCTGGCTATGTGGCATTCATCGGATCTTCCATATTGCTTGGAAGAATCATGCTCCCTCTTACACAGCAGCTAAGCATCTAAAGCGTTCCGTAAATGCTATGCGTATCTAAATGCGGCACTACAACCCCAAAAGGTTACACGGGAATGTATCTGTTTGGTACATATCACGTTTTTTGAGTTTGATACATATCACCGTAGGTACATATAAAATTACCTAATAATACATCACTAAATAATATTGGGGTGTCACAGTACATTCACTTAAAATGTTATCATGTAAACTATTGTATCATATATGAGAATTAACTCTAAACTTTAGTTTATGAACCTCTATATAGCTCTAGTATCAAAAGGGGTATCATGTGAACCAAAATACAATTCGAGTATTTTTATACACCTACGTAGACTAGTCACAACCTTTAGTGAGCTTAACTACAACGATTGGATGCCCTAATATTGCAGCTTCATAAAATACACACCAAAGCTTGCAGCAAAAATCAGCGCTGAGTGCATGCAAATAGAGAAAATTCCAGTACAGAAATAGAAACAAGAACTTGGGCCTATCGCCCATGGGGAGTATATTGTTTTGGTGAGGAAATCCACATGGAATTAATTGCTTTTCCATAAAATTGCTCAACAGCTGGAATAGGCAAATAAAATCGATATCATTGCGTTGCAAATTCTTTGCTACCGGGCAATTGTAGAGCCTTTTATTGCAACTAAAGGGAAACGAGAGACGCAAATGAGGACAAAATCAATTGCAATGTAAACGAGACAGGAAGTTAATAATAATTTGCCCTCAGCCCGACAAAATATTGCTCACTATACTCGTAGCTATTCATAATTGCATTTCATCGCAGTCACTATAGATTTTACAAAAATACGGCGAAAATTAGTCGGAGAAGTTTAGATTTTTTCATACGAGTACTTAAGTATAGTAATAGTAAAGGCCTTCATTATTTTCTATTGCCTTTGCCTTTCTTAAAAGTTAGACTTAGGCCCCTTTGTGATCGATTTTTGTCGATTTTGCGGCTGTATATACCCGATCGTAATTTCTTGGTAGTTGGTCTCTCGCTTGCAGAAGAAAAAATTGTGTATATACGAGGGGCGTTCAATATATTCTCGGTATCGATATGAAGGAAAATGCGAATTCAGTTTAAATTGTTTTTATTTTTCAATATAATCTCCCCTAACATCAATGCATTTGTTACATCTTGAGATAAGCTTTTTTAAACCCTCAAAAAAATAAATTTCCTCTTTCTCTGCAAAATTCAGACTTGAGTTCTTCATTATCCGAAAATCTTTTTCCACGAAGACATTTTTTCAAATCCGGAAACAGGAAATAATCACTAGGGGCAAGGTCTGGACTATAGGGTGGGTGTTGGATTTCTTCGAAACCACAATCTCGCGCAGCAGTCTTGGAAACTCGCGCCGCTGCGAGTTTACCCCGTCTTTTCTTTTTAATTTCCTCCCGCAAATTATGCAAAGTGGAAGCGTAGGATGTGGCGTTGATGGTTTCACCTTTTTTTTTTGTACTCAATGAGCAAGATTCCCTTTGAGTCCCAAAAAACTGTGGCCATGAACTTCCCGGCAGACGGAGTGCCTTTGAACTTCTTCGGGGGGTCTGTTCCTTTTTTATGCCACTGCATGGACTCTTGTTTGCTTTCAGGGTCATAGTGGTAGACCCATGTTTCGTCCCCAGTAACAATTCGATCCATAACACCGTCCGCGTTCTCACTACACATCTCCAAAAGCTCTCTACAGCATGCGATTCTCACTTTTTTCTGAGGCGCTGTGAGCATTCGTGGCACCCACCTTGCACTGACCTTTGAAAGGTTAAGATGGTCATGAAGAATGGTGTGAATGGTACCAATTGAAAGCTTGGTGATCTCTGTCATCATTTTCACCTTTATTCGGGCATCCTCAAGAACAAGTTTTTCGACTTCTTTGATGCTTTCTCCCGTACAAGCAGTAGCCGGGGTGCCGGAGCCTCTCTCTCTGCCTCTCTTGAACTCACTTGACCACTTTTGCACAGTTGATAATGAAGGTGCGGAACCCTGGTATACAGCCACCATCTCTTCATGAATAGTTTTTTGACTTTTTCCTTGCTTAGTGAGAAATTTAATTACAGCGCGATGCTCAATTTTCACCATCATCGTCTCAATTGCCATTATGATTCTGTTTAACTAGAGATAAAACGCGAATTAATAATCACATTTATATGAAATTTTACATGAATGCACTAAAATAATAGTATTACTTGATAAATAAGTCAATTTATATATACAACCACAGCTTCACTCCGATATCGAGAATATGTTGAACGCCTCTCGTACACAATCTAAGTATTTTAATAAAAGTAAAACAAACACAAATAATTTAAATATGTATAGGGTAAACAAGTGATCAATAAAAAACAGGTGGAACATTTGGCGAAATATTTGGAAAGAAATTCAGCCAATACTAAAGGGATTTACGCCAAAACCAAAGTTAAATTAAGATGGGATATACATATTCTCCAAGCAGCAAATTAAGAGCGAAAGGAAAGGCCACTCGTGCTATCGCTGTGGAGAGACAACTCATTTTGCCAGAGATTGTCGTGCTACAATTATGTGCTTCAGGTGTAATCAACAAGGCCATAGGGCACGCGATTTTAGAGCTGAGTCATTACCAGTTCAACGGCGTGTCGATAATCAACAACCTGCATCATCGGATAATCGAGATTCGTGGCCGGAGGCAAGAACGAATTTAGCGATTGGGTCTAACAAAATTTTTAAAGACATTACGGTTAAGGGTGTTACTAAAACTGCACTTGTTGATACCGGAAGCGATTTGTGTTTGCTGCGTAAGGACTGTTTGGTTTTGATAGATTCCGTTGAGCTTGGGAAAGAAAAACGAAACCTTTTGGGGATTGGCCAAAACAGGCTCACAATATTGGGCATTCGGTTGGAGGCGGAAGTTGATGGCATTATCCTTCCAGTAAACTTCCACGTGGTAAAAGAGAGGGATATGGGTTACTCGGCGGTAATTGGCAACGAAATCCTGGAGCTGGTTAACTTGTCGGTAGTGGACCAAAGTGTAGAACTGAAACTTAAAGAGAGTTCTCTCGAATCGGAAGTAGAGTCTGGGGTTCTGGGTTGTAATGAAGGGGAACGGGGATTGGGATCTAACGTGATGCGGAAAAATGCCAGGGGCTTAAACGGGAACCTGAACCAAAGACTGGACGAAAAGGAACCAAAGGACCTGGGATCTGAAGTGTTCGAGTTGGCGGCGACGTTTCTTCAAATTTGTTCAGCTGCGGAAGAGGGCATGTTTGCCTGAGATTTAGAGCTCAGTCACCTGGACGTCGACAAACGAAAGGTACTGATGCACATCATCGAGGAGTATGCTCCTGTAGGTACGGAAACATCACCCGTCGCAATGAAACTATGTTCCTGTGTTCCAGAGACCAAGAAGAATAGCTTACGCCGACCAGGTTTTTGTGTAAACTCAAGTGAAGGCATGGCTGGAGGAAAGGATAATACAGCCAAGCAAATCCGAGTTCGCGGCACCCATCGTGCTTGTAACGAAGAAGGATGGATCAAAGAGATTGTGTTGCGACTACAGCAAATTGAACGAGAAAGTGACCAAGGATAACTTGCCAATGGCACAGATAGACGAGATACTTGAACGTCTTCAAGGTGCAAAGGTGTTCACCACATTGGACTTAAAGAAGGGGTTCTTTCATATTCCGATGGATCCCGAGTCGAGAAAGTATACAGCCTTTGTCACCCAAGACGACAATTTGAGTTCCTGTTTGATCCCTTTGGGATATCCAACTCGCCAGCGGTTTTTACCAGGTATGGAAGTGTACATGGACGATCTCATCATACCATCGGACGATGGGGAGGAGGGCATAGAGAAATTGAAGCTGGTGTTGGAAGTAGCAGAGAAGTTTCAGCTACGGTTAAATTGGAAGAAATATCAATTTTTGAAGCGGAAGATCAACTTCCTGGGATATATAATCGAGAATAGCACTATCAAACCTTCCACAGAGAAAACAAGGGCCGTATCTGTGTACCCGGTTCCGAAAGACCAAAAGGCACTTCAACGTTTCTTGGGACTAACATCATGTTTCAGGAGATTTGTCGAAGGATATGCAACTATCGCTAAACCACTGTCAGATCTGCTGCGGAAGAATGTCAAGTTTGAATTGGGAGTCGAGCAACCTGCTGCCTTTGAGCAACTGAACTCAGCATTAGTCAAAGCGCTGGTACTAAAATTGTTTAACCCACAGGCTGAGACGGAAATCCACACAGACGCATGTAAGTTTGAACACGGTGCGGTTTTGCTGCAGAAAGGAAGATCAGTTGTTACACCCAGTACAAATCATGAGCCGGAAGACCAAGGAATCAGAAGAACGGTTCCATTCGTATGAGCTCGAGGTGCTTGCAATTGTTGAGGCATTGAAGAAGTGGAGAGTGTATGTGCTAGGCGTTGATTTCAAAATTATTACCAATTGCAATGCCTTCGCGTAGACAATGAAGAAAAAGGATGTTCCGCTAAGAGTAGCCAGATGGGCCATGTTCCTTCAAGAATTTAATTACAAAATCGAACACAGGTCAAGCTCCAAGATGAAACATGTCGACGCTTTGAGCAGAGTGTTTTGCCCCATGATCGAATACTCGCTCAGCCACCGGATAAAGGAAGTGCAACAGAGAGATGAGTGGACCAGAGCGTTTCGAAGGATCCTGAAAGTTAAGAATATGAAGATTTCTTCGTGAAGGGGGAAGTATTATACAAGGATCCCGTTAAGGAACTCGTAGCAATACCAACCGAGATGGTGAAAGAACTGATCGAGAGAGCGCATCAGCAGGGACACTTCTCGGTAAAGAAAACGCGGGATATGCTAGAGAAACCATTTTTTATTCCAGATATGACCAGGAAGGTAACCGAAGTAGTTAGGGGATGTGTGAAATGCCTTATATCAGAGTCCAAAGCCGGAAATAGAGAAGGGCTGCTGACACCGATGGATAAAGAAGATAAGCCGCTAGGGACATATCACATTGACCACCTCGGACCGATGGAACAGACGCATAAGGGGTACAATTACATTTTGATCGTAGTAGACGGATTTTCTAAATTCGTGTGGCTTCATCCCACGAAGAGTACGGGAGCCGCCGAAATCGTGGATCGCTTGGAAAGGCAGTCAAGTGTGTTCGGGAATCCGCGGAGAGTCATCACAGACAGGGGGCGGCGTTCACCTCAACTGCGTTCGAGACCTATTGCAGAGACGAAAACATCCAACACCTTATGATCGCTACAGGTATACCGCGAGGAAATGGACAGGTAGAGAGGATTCATAGAATCATTTTGCCGATGCTGACAAAGGCCTGTCTAGGAAGCCCGGCGAATTGGTACAAGCATGTGGATCGGGTACAGCGAACGTTGAATAATTCACCTTCAAGGAGTACAAAGTTTAGTCCATTCCAAATATTGACTGGATTGGAAATGCGAAAGTCCGAAAACCCAGAAATATGCGAGTGGTTAGCTGAAGCAGAAGTTCAGGACCTACACGCAGGACGAGATACCATAAGGAAGGAAGTGTGCCAAAATATCGCGGCCGTACAAATGGAGAACAGGAGAACTTTCGATAGTACCCGAAAGCCCGAGAGAGAGTATGAGCCTAATGCACTAGTCGCCACTAAGCACACGCAGTTCAGAACCAGAGCTAAGCTCAAGCCAAAGTTCATGGGCCCATTCATGGGCGTGAGGAAACGAGAACATGGGAGGTATGACGTAGTAAAAGTTGGCGAACACGAGGGCCCGAATAGAACAACGACAGTCGCTGAAAACATGAAGCCCTGGAATCCTTCATTCGATTACATTATTATTATTGGTAATAAAGCAAGCTCTAGGAATATGGAAAAACATGAAAGAAAAGCATGCAATTTGTACATACAATAATTAGGAGCCTTTTGCAATAAAAGAAAGAAGCTGACTGCTTATAAAAACGAAGTTTAAAGTAAATTCAAATTAAAACAACAAATACTAGATTTGCAGATAGATACTCGTAGTTTACGTGATTCTTGAATATTTAACTAAAACACCTCTTTTCTTTTTATGAATTAATTTTATTTTTGTGGAGTTCCTATAGTTTTTTTTGTTCCTTTTTTTACGTAATTATTTTGTGATTTAGAGATGCAAGCAAATATGTGAAGAAAATATGAAGGGATTTAAGGAATTTTTGATTAACTACAACATTTATCGTTTTTGAACCAGAATTACATCTGCATAGATCTAAGATTGTTGTCCCTGGTTTCAGCTGTTTCATTGCTTTCAAGACATTCATTCTCTAAGATCTTCTGCATTTATTTCATCATCAGCAGTCATATCTTATTCAACTAGAGGGATATTGGAAGAGCCACACAATTATTTATAGTCTGCGTAGCTGCGGGCTGTAATATAACTCGTGAGCTCTTAACAAACACCTAAATCTATTTTTTAAAACTCCGGTAGTACATTCAACAATATTTCTCGCCATTACGTGTTTTTTGTTGAATGTACATAATTTCTAACGATGTTTCTTCCGGATTTCTGAATGGTGTATGTAAGGAATATTTTGCATCTCCTAAAACAAATTTCAATGCTACTTAAATTCGCAGTACCCAATAACCACGTATTCGTTTCCCCACTCTGTCATCATCCTTCTGAAATTGACTTGCGTGTGTTGATCCAGGATATCTTGTATTAATAAAACGATTTCTTATTTTATCATCACAAACCTGGAATCAAATGATTGAATGCAATGGGATGCTGTTTGCCAACTGCACATGCTGTAGTGGTCTTCATTAGCACACCAGATTTAACGATATGTTGTTTGTTTCACCTTTGTAATGTGTTGGTGACCTAACCTCTCATTCTATACTCGTAAGGGCAACTTTTTCACTTCTACCACGTTTGCACACATGCTCCGATCAATAGGGATCAAGCGCTTAAACGGTTTTGAGTAGCGTACTCCCGCTGCAACAGTTCTAGCATCCTTTACCAACTCGAATCGTAAATGATCCGTCACAAGCTTAAACCCCTTATAGAGTGCACTGATCGATGAAAACAAATTTGCCTAAATGTTAAGTACCTAGAGTACTACAGCAAGATGGTTTTCCATTCAACATTATGGAACGACAAAATATTGATATCCCCTCTTCCATAAGCTTTGATGGTGTCTCCATTTCCAACCCGGATAAATGCTGGTGTTTCAAATGCTTCAAAGTTGATAAACTACTTTCTTTTGCTCGTCATGTGATGGCTCTCTGCTGAGTCAAGATACCATTCACTTCTTTCATCACACTTTTTGCTTCAGCTTCGTACACAACGCATTTCCCCTCTTTTCGAAATACTTTTTGTTGTCCTTCTCGCACTTTTGCAGTTTTGCTCAAGGGCCAGGCACTTACTTGGCTTTAACAGTTTGCCCGCACCGCAAATTTTTTTCTCGCGCACTATTACTGGTTTCACTCGCATATAGCTGTGTCTTTATATGGGCTCCTTCCATAATTAAATGCGATGTAAGATTTTCTAACGTCTACAAATCTGATGCCATCGATTCCCAGGCACTGTAAAAGTGGCTGAAGTTTGCAGGCAATGCTATTAAAATTGTTATAATGACCGTGGACTTTGAAACAGTCTCACCTACATCTGCCAATTGATATACCAAGGGTTGGAACTTTGAAACGTGCATGGCGATGTCATCCTAGCCACGACAAGCTTTCATTTGTGTAATTGGAACTCAGTCAGAAAAATCTGCGTGTAAAGGCATAACACTGACATGTAGATTTGGCTGTTGTAGGGTTTTCAAACACAAAAAAAACCGTTAAAATTCACAACCATCTCTCCGTCCTATTCGGGCTCCCACCCCTGGAGAGTCAATATCGAAACCAAACACACCTGAGTTTCAAACCACTACATCACAAACTTTCCTTTCTCCTCCTTCTACCTTTCCGCCCGCGCCCAGGCAACAGTGTAAGGGTATTCATAACCCCTTTGGCGCGCGTAAATTATAAAAAAAAAAAAAAAAAAATCTTGGGAATCTTTGACAAAGCTGTAGAACCGCTGCAGAAGCATGTCTATATTAGTTTTAGATTTCATCTCACACACGCTCTCAAGCCACAAAAAAAAATAAAATTTCCTTGCCGTACCTCAATTCATAATATGCATGAGCGGCTGCTGCCATACCGATGTAGGAATAATTTGTTGTACCTTACTGTCAAACCAATTCCAGTTATGTAGTAACTTGTCGAAATCACCCTTTTTGTCGTTGCTAGTATTATTCCAAACCGGAGCAGGAAATTCATCTGAAAGAAATTCAGACTGCTAAGTGTGATTTTCCTCTCCAACCTGAATTCGATAAAAAGGCAATTCGATAGCAAAGTAATTGTCCTCATCATTCTGCACGTCCTGTCCGATTCGGCGGTGTTGTGCTCCATTCTTGTTGACAGCATTTACTTGGTTTTGCCTTCATATGCATCTAAACCCATTTTGCAGCTTCCATTCCAATATTAGCGAGCGCACCGGTGACAGCCAGCTGTATTTTCCGAATTATGTCGATATATGCTGGTATCTGCACAGACTTTTATAAGATTATACCTGCTTGTGAGTTCTGCGCAGTTCTTTCAAGTATAATGTTAAAGAAATAACTTGACCGCCCTTCAGTTTGTCTATAACCTTTTTTGACATCAAAGATCTCGGCTAATTCGTCGAATTGCCAATCGTCATCATGCAAAGACGAACGAGTTTGGAAGGGATGCCAAAACTAGGCATGGCTCTATTTAGATGTTATCATATGCGGAATTAAAATCAATGAAAAGTTAGGGGATATACATTTGGACATTTCGGGTTTTTTCCCAGTATCTGTACAGGTGTGAAGATTTGTTCGATTGTGGACTTTCCTGGTGTGAATCCGCACTGTTAAGGGCCAATCAGGTTGTTGACGAAGGGTTCCAGACGTTCACACAATATGCCAGATAAGATCTTGTGTGCGATGTTGAGGAGAATTTGTAGTTATTGCAGTTTAGGGGTCTCCTTTTTTGTGCAAATTATGCAAATAATGCTGAGATTCCATTCATCAGTCATACACTTTTCTGACCAGACCTAAGAAATGAGTTGCGCTCAGCTGCCTTGTTGGATTTCAGACTAGATATTGCTATTCTTGCTTCGTTTTGGTCAGGTGGACGAAAGTTTTGTTATCGTCGTCTAATTCGAATGGTCTATTCAGCTTCTCAGTGGGACATTGGAAAAGTTTTACCATATTCTCAGCACTTACTGTGACTATACTACAAGGTATCCAGCTTCATTCACAGGTTTCTGTATAGGTATGCGGAGAATTCTATCTTAAATTATCTCATTTCTACCTATTTTCAGATCTATCCCCCTTTGGCATGATTTTTATTTTGTAGTACCCCACCTCCACCATCAAACTAATGGCAACCGCAGGCATGCCAACCGGTGGTTTCAGGAAAAAGTTTTACAACTTACCAACTTAACACACCCTTAAATTGGACAACATTACAAAGGCAGCAGGCAGAGGGCAGCGTTTCTTGTCATCAAACCCCTTGCATCTATGTTGACAAAAATACAGAAGAGCATTTTCGATAGAATGGTTTTCTCTGAAACGAAATTGGTTTACACTTGAAACCGAATTTTTGGGAGAAATTTATGAACTCTATATTTTACAGCTTTCTCAAAGATAGCAGATATTATAGACAACAAGGAAATCGGTTTGCAGTTCGCTTTTTATTTTCTGCTCCCTTTTAGAAAATTTAAAGTCCTATCCCTGTTTTAGCAATTCTGGGAAAGTTCCCGAGCAAGATGAGCCAAAAAATCTACAACGTTCAAGGCGATCCTTTTCAAAATAGAACTGGGAATTCTTTCCGTCACCACAAGAATGCGAGGTTTTAAGACAAATATTTAAATAATTTTCAAAAATGGACATGAAAACGGAGCTGTTATGTACTATAAATTGTACGGTCTAAGAGTTGTGTCGTTGAGCAACCACTGCATGATAAAACTCACAACAAGACGTAAGTGCTACTGAGGCAAAGTATTGATTAAAATGGTCTACAACAATAATAATGCAATGTAATGTAATGTAATGGCTTTAATGGCTTACAACTTCCGATTATTTTTTACGATTTCTTTGTGCACTTTCTAATTTGCTTTGTAAGTATCTATTATGACAAAATTTGATTTTGTCTTTAATTTGTTGATATATACGGCTGTAGCGTGTTTTCAAAGTTAAATTAAGTGGATGTTTGCACACGCAGCCTACATATGTTTTAGCTTAATTTGTTTGAGAAGCGAAACATTCATCCATGGCTTAAGGTTAACTCGACATTTACTTTGTTCTAGGTTCACACTAGACGTGTCAATGAGGTTTTTTAATGTTTTTGAAAACAACTCATAGGCTAGAGAATCATTATCTTGGGCATACACGTCATACCATCATTTGATATGTTATTCATATTATTTTATTAAACTTTGGAATAATAAGGGAAAATGTTTATGTTCTGTAAGAAATTAATGTCTAAACCTGTCATACAGTGATCGGCAATTTGTAGGTCAAAGTTAAGACCATCGAACTGATTAGTTTCTACCTTAAGGAAGCGATCTAATACATAGTCAAAATATGAGTCTGATAGTGGGGTAGTTGGTTGGTTAATAAATGAAACCAACTAATGTTCCATGTTGGTATTTCTTACTTAGAAAACCTGAAAATTTATTCAAAAATCTTTGCAGATGCATGTTTTGAGGTCTGTTGGCATAAAATCCATTGTTAAGAATTTTTTTGTCTTCGGTTTCAAAAGAGTAAATCAGATTTTTGATGGTTCTGATACAAATATCATTTCATGTAAATTTGTAAAATCTTCGAGATTGCATACAAAAAAATAAAAATTTTGTCGCAAGCTTCGTAAATTTTGAAGTGCTATAAAAATAGGATAAGAAAAAAAACATTACCCTGGCAGTTTTTTATGGTTTCACTGGTAAAGTTGTTGATTAGGCTTATACATATTTTCATACAACGAAATTAATTTATAATTTGTTCTAGATCATCAAATGATCTTACAACAAAAACTTCACCATTGGCAACAAAATGTTGTAATTATTAAACCATTAGTACTATTATATTTATACTTTGTCTCCAGTTCAAGTTTTTTGAGTTATATATTTAAATACACGAGTACTCGTATCTACATATTGTACATACCTCAGGCATATTGCGGAATTAAAGTTTGTTTTTACGCTTGCAAGCAATTTCGATTTATTTGTCGACAGTATAAAGTATTTCTTATCAATCAGTGTAGAACGATGGTAGGTGCTACATTGTGATGCAGGAGCACTAGACATATCACTACTGCTGCTTATTCTGACCTTCTTTTCGACACCGCACTGGTCATAGTTCTTCTTGCCCCAGTCGGTATTTGTATCGCAGGTATCGTCCACTTTTATTTAATTAGACGAGGGTGTAGACTTTAAGTTAAACTTCATATATTTGTTACTACTATTTCGATGGTCCATAGAACAGTCTTTTAACTGTTCTCAATGATAGGAAATTTGACCTTTGCCGATATTTTTATTGGTTCACTTACGTTAGTCAGTGGAATTTTCATTGTTATTATTATTATTGTTCCGTTTATTGAAATTGGCATTACCAGCTTTCCGATTGTTTTCAATTTCAAACGTCTATTTTGGTGCTTATGCCAAGATAAGCGTCAACGGTTCAGAATTATCTTCCTCTGCATTATGGTATTGTGGGAGTATGATGAGAATCTATTTGCACTAAACTGTTACGAGGTATAAGTTGCGCTGATAATGTCTAATGTAACATCAGACAACTAGATTAGCTACAACGTTCGAAGGTTTAATGAAGACCTGTGATGCCTCCATGCTACTCCGTCACCACACAACGTCAACTAATCGTCAAGTCAACACCACCTTCAGATCTTCAGATACAAACAGATCGGAAGACATTTTGAAATGTTTCCCCGTGTCCAAATCGCTATCACTGCTTATTAAGATACAATTTCAATTGATACTCGTAACCGAAAGTGGTGAAGATAAGTTGGACAATTGATGCGTCCTATTTAGAACCATATACTACACTAGCACTAGAGGCCACTTCTACCTGTGCACTGCCACTTTCTACTACTTGGTAGCTCAGTGAATCAAACGAAAAAGTCGGCTTAAAAGTGTGCTACCATCCAGAAGTTACCGCTTGTAAACACTGCATCTCGTCGTTGATAAATTGGTTGCATTTGGAATCGATTCTTGCACATGTCCCACTTAAATGCGCCCGATCACTGAATTGCACCAGCCGAGGTGTTACACTTACAGCGCGATTTACGTCTCCACTACCATCACCTTGTCTATTTCTCCAACCTCCGATGATTGGTTTAGTGACCGAATACTCTGCAATGTTCCACTGCCAGCAAAATCTGATCTTTCTGTAAATGATCTTCTCTTGAATCAGTTCGCACGAGTAAGAAAGTTCTAACACTACATCTTGCGAGATGTCTTCAATACCTGAAGAGGATTTCTTTTTGGCTATTTGACTGTCGACTTTGAAAATTGGTCGAACATTATCTTACTCACTATCGTTGCCATTTGGTGGTGAAGACGATGACGTACCATTGGATTGCTCGGCTGCGGCTCAGAGCTTGTGAGATCAAAACATATTTTTCGAGAACTTTTTTCGACTGAATTATAACCATCACTTGTTGAATTTCTTCTAAACTATACTGCGCAGTGCGCAGTTTTTGCTATCATACTACGTTCATCACTGATTACGGCTGTAGTAGCGACTTTTATCCAAGCTGCTAGGTTTCTTGAGGATTTTCTGCCTTCCCTCAAAATTGTTTTGGAGAGAGCGGTACAGATGGCAGTCAGAAGGCGCAAGGTCTGGAGAGGACAGTGGGTGCTGCATAACTTCCCAGCCAAATGAATTCAGTCTTTGTTTTGCCGTTAAAGATTGTGTGTGGTCTGGCGTTGTCATGATGGAAAACAATGCCCTTCTTGTTCGCCAACTCTGGCCGTTTTTCTTCCACTGCCTGCTTCAAAGTATCGGACTGAGAGCAAGTAAAGGCCAACATGATACGAGTAGTACGCCTTTAAGTGTCATTAGTTTCGGACAAAAACGTCATCAGTTAAGCATTGCTTGATGTGGAGCACCATTCTGCTTGAACTCTCTAAATTCTCTAAAGAGTGTGATTAATTTATAGATTAGTTAATTATAACTTTTACGCCTTAAAATTGACGACAATTTAGGCTGGTTAAGGGCAATCTTAGATTCCACACTACGAGCCCTTAACTTGAATTTTCTCATTAACAAGTTGTCTTACGTTGTTTTACGTAACGAAAAGCGCTGTGTCCTTTGTTTACCGTCCATCCAGAATCAAAGTCACGGAGTACTGTATTTATAGAAATTGTCCATATTAATGACTTCGGTAAGGGGTCACAAGATACAGCGTTTTGTACCATATATTTGAGGCAGCAGTAGATAACTCAATCGATTTCTTTGCGGATTTGTCAGAGACCTTCCTTAATCGCGAGAACTCTGCTAAAATAATGCAACAGTAATAACCTACTCGTACGCATTTGAGTCCTTTGAAATTAGAAATGTATTTCCTATGGGAGCAATTATAGAGTGAAAAATGCAACGAACGAAATATCCTGAACGATCTTCAACCTTCCAACTCGAAACAATGGTCCTACAAGTACATTAGATGAGCAAGCCACAACAATGAAAACAGCAATTATGCAATCATAGTCTGATGTGGGATCCTGTGAATTATTCGTGACTATATTTCGGATTCTGATAGATATGAATGCATTCGCACAACGTAATGAAAGGTTTTCCTGAAGTGGAACCCAGATCCAGTTAGCTAGTGCTCCATTCAATGGCTCACAAATGCATTCGTTATGTATGCAAACACAGATTTCGGAAAACTGTTTTGTTGACTGTGTAAGGACGCATTTATTTGAGTTATGTCCATATGACATGTAATAAACTAAAGTGATGGAAAACAGAGTAAATGTACTATGTAAATCACAAATGTTCAACACAGTTATTAATTGATAATATCTTTCTGCTCATTGTAAACAGCCGACTAAGTTAAATGTAATTGAAATATATGTGGCATCCAAAGCAAATACGATAGTTTGTTACTGAGATAGAAATAGCTGAAATTATCGGTGCGAAATCAAAAAATCAAATATTAGTTCATTAGAATTGAACTTACTTTGCCTGTAGCAAAAAGTTATGATTTAATTCAGCTAAATGTACAATAGTTAGTTCAAATTGTTGTATAAACATATATCAACACATACTCGTACTTTTACACTCTATTCCTATAGTTCAAATAGATAAAAATAAGTCCTACAACCATAAAAGCAAGAAAAGTTCTTTGCCTCCCAAATTCAGGACGAAACTTTACTTTCTTAAAACTTTATATGTATGTATATTCGTAAGTGTAATAACAATATATATGGTAATTCAACCTGCCTTCAAACCATACTCAGGTGTCGTGTATATCACCTCATTCATCATTAACAATGCTCAAGACAATAATGGAAGAGCTTCCATTGCTAACCGTGGCATGCATTCATTTAACGATAAATCTCTTAAGGGTTGATACACAATTTAAATACATAAGCACCCGTTGAGTGGGTATGTGCAAATATTAAAGGATTTTACTTAAAGAGAATTGTATATAACAAACTAAAATTAGAAGCTCACATTTTAAATCGAATCTGCTGGCATATATTTTAAGATAGTTCAACTTACTGTAAAATGTTTTTGTGGGTTTAAAAGATAAAACTTATTTCTTTCAACATAATCGCTTTATTCAATACAACTATAATTTAAAATTCAATCACTTTTATCAACCACCTTACTCGTACTTTACTTCATCTGACATTAGAACTGACTTCATCTTTGATCGATGCCTGTATCTATTGTCCCTGCCATCGAAAACATTTTGTATTATCCAGCGTTCTATACATCTTTCCATATTTTCGGAATATACGCTATCAGCTTTTCCATTATTCTTCCAATGGATGAGTCTTCTGTTATTCAAATGTGGATGACACTATAAGACATTACATATTAATACCACTCACTCCGAAGAGTAGTTCGTTCCCATCAACGATCGCAGACAGATGCTGATTCAAGATCCTATTGAATCGCTCGGCCATTCCATCTGATTAAGGGTGTTGTGGCGTTATCCTTGTCTTCCTTATTCCTAGACATTGACCTACATCCCGGGAGACTTTTGATTCAAATTTTCGTCCTTGATCAGAGTGCATCTCTATTGGGGCCCCAAATCTGCTCACCCAGTTGTAGACTATTTGTTCTGCTACGGTCTTACACTCTGGATTTAGTATTGCGAAAACTTCAGGCCACTTATTGAAGTAATCCATGACCACTAGGGGGTATTGGTCGCCACTAAAGGTTTCGCGAAACGGGCTAGCGATGTTAATGTTTCATTCTTCAGAATAGCTTTAATTTCGGGCTCTTGGTAGCCGCACATGTTATGGACTTTTTACCAATTCTCGACATTTTGATTTGCACTTAGGCAATAGAAAGGTTCCCTTACCTCCTCAAACGTCTTATTAATTCTCAAATGACTTCTTGAGTTCCGTCAAACCATCTTGCATACAAAGTGAGTCCCACTGCGTCCAATATGCCTTCAGAGCTTGGCTCTGATCCGATACAGGGTCTTCGCAATACCAGTAAAATCCTTTACGAACCTGCAATACATGACAAGTCTCAAGACGCTTTTCATTTGGTGTTTATCGTTGAAGACAGGCCAAATTCCAACGCTTTGATTTAGTCGGTATTCGTCCTTACTCCTTCCACTGATATAATGTGACCCAGATATTTTACTTCCCGGCGGAACACGGAACATTTCTCCCAAGCTCTTCTTTTAGATTTTCGCGATGCTCCTCGACCGTCTCACCTACGACGATAACGTAGTCCAGACACACTAGGCAGGTTTTACACGTGAGCTCTTACAATGCACATTGCATTAATCGCATCACCGTAAACTGCCAAAGGTCGCTTCCTGTAGTGGAGGCCGTTTCCTCTTTTCAATTAATCTCTACCCGCCAGCAAATGCACTTCAGGTAATGTGCTAAAAATCATTTCGCACCAGAAAGCGTTTCGAAAATGTCATCAATCTACACAAAACCTCGTGCTTCCGTGTTTCTTCTTGACGAGGACCACTGGGGATGCCCATGGCTTCAGCGATTCTTCATTCAGTCCCTCAACTTTCATCTTCGACTCCTTTTCGGCAGCTTCTGTTTGCTTTGCCAATGGAACACGTCTTGCAGGTTGACGAATTGGTGGGGCGTCTCCGGTGTCAATGTGGTATTGAACGAGTTGCGTAAGCCTATATTCTCCGTCTTGTGTAGCAAATATATCAGCGTACTCACCGATTAGGCTTTCTGCCTGGATGCGCTGCTGAGGATTTTGTTTTTCATACTGCGGACTGTTGCGACCGGTGTCGCACGACTTGTTTCCGTTGTAGTCTACATAGACTCAATACGTGCACATTTTTCCACCATTTTTCCACCATCTTTCCCCATTTGACCTTCATACTCCATGCCTTTGGAATCAGAATCCTTATAGGAATCACGTTGTTCTTTGGTTCCACTAAGGTCTTTCCCATCACGATGTCTCTCTTATTTTCTTGCTACATCCAATAGAGTCGGTGGCCCCCAGAATAACCTCCTACTTTTGCCCAAACAGTTGCTTCCGATGAAGGATCTAGAACCTGATTTCAGCAGATGATGACTTTTAAGATGGAAGTGTTGGCGTTTCCGTATACCATTGGTATCTCCATATTTACGTATTTCAGAGTTTGTGCCCCAGAGTCAGCTATTAGCCTATGTTCTTTCATGAAACCTGTACTAATGATGCACTCGTCGCATACCTTAGCCGTTGCTTCCTTAGCTGTAACTGCTGGTGTTATGCAACCATTCCATTCTGATAATTGAGGCTGTTGCGCCGCTGTCTGTTGTTGCCATAAATTTTTCCATTTTTCCTCACCGCTGACTAATATTACTAGGAGGCTTTCATTGCATCGTTTTGCCAGCGGGACTTGGATGATAGTCCTGGGGTAGTCGACTTCTGCTACCAACTTCTTCGTTGCAAAGTTGGTACTCAAGCATTTCTAAACTGATGGCTTCGAGAAGATTGACCGGTGCATTGGTGTCTATTCACTCTACATATCCTAGCCATCTAAGGCGACTCATGAGCAGTTTTCTGAATTGGTCGATGCTGCAATACACCTCGTATAGGTCATCGTTGAATCTTCACGTCCGAAACCTGTCAACGGAAACGGGACTGAATAATTTTCTTAGGATTTTTCTCTCGAAACGACTGACGACATCTTCACCCGCTTTCTATATGCTTCTCCTCAATAAGATATGTCGGACTGGGGTGATCAAGACTCAGTTGTCTTCTTTGCATAAAGAAACAGCGCTTGGAAAGAATAATTCTTCGTTTTATATCTGCTGAGGTGCGGTTGGCAGAATTCAAAACAGTTCCAAGACACAACATCAAAATTATAGCTGTTAACTCTGACGTTCTGTTCAATTTGTCGCTGTTGTGTGTACCTTTCTGCTACTTGATTTTGGCCTCATTTACCGCTAAACCCACTTTGGAGCCTTCCGTTTCAGTACTAGCGAACGCACCTGTAACAGCCCGCTGAGTTCTCCCAATTAAGTCGATATCATCGGCATATGCTAGAAGCTACACAGACTTTTGAAAGATTGTGCCTCCAGTGTTCGCTTATGACTTCTATACAATTATTTCATGTTAAACAAAGTCACATGACAGCGCGTCACCTTGTCTAAGACTTTCTTTGACACCAAAGCCCTCCGTTAAGTCGTTATCGACTTTGATGAATCAGCGAGCGTTCTCAATAGTTATCCGTTTATTATTAAAAACGGGCGAGTTTAGCAGGGATGCCAAAACTAGACATGGCTCTATATACTCGTATCTCGTCTCTATAAATGTTATTATATGCGGTCTTAAAATACATAGATGAAAAGTTGGTGGCTATCGATTTGGACTTCTTGAGTTTTTTGCAATATCTACCGGAGTTGGTGAGGGGTTTAAGACGTTCACACAATACGGCCTATAAGAACTTGTTTCCGATGTTGAGGAGACTTATAACTCTATAGTTGGCGCAGTTGAGGCGGTCTCCTTTTTAATTAATCGGGCATACGGTGCTGAGATCCTATTTACCAGGAACAAACTTTTCTGACCAGATCTGAGAAATGAGCTGGTGCATAAAGTCATTTGTGGTGCCTTTGAATACGTAGGCTGGTGAGCAGTCAGGTTCAGCTGATTTGTTGGATTTTAGCTTAGATATTGCTATACTAACTTCTTTCTGGGCAGATGGACGGAAGTTTTAGCTGTCATCTGCTAATTTGAATGGAATATTGTACCTGATGGTGGGGTGTTGGGCTTGTTCGCCGTTATTCAGTGTGCAGAAAAAGTTTTCGGTATACGTGTTCGGCAAAGATTCTGGCGTTCTCTTGCGATTACAGCCTTTTTACGTTATATCTTCTCACAGTAGTTTTTGTTTTTTGTGGCGCTTAGAAAATCTGCAGTAGGGTGATGATTAGCGTCTATGCTGGCATGGTCATTTGATGATCCAGAGACCGCCATGTCCCCTAATGTATATTAAGATGAGGAAACCGTAAGCTTACTTTAGTAATATTTCGTCCCGCCGCAAAGTCAATAAGCCTACTAGTAAGTCCGTTAACAAACGTGGTGTCGTGTAGGCTATGCTTACCAACTGCCCCATCGAAGATGTCATCCTTGCCTAGTACGATTTTAACTTCGGACATTGCTCATACGTCTAATCGAGGAGCTCGTAGAAACGGTCTTTGTTTTCATCGCGTCGTCCTTATCTTCCGTAGGGGCATTGGCGCATATTAGGCTTATGTTATTGAATTAAGCCTTTATGAAACGGTAGTTAACAGTGAATCCATTTTTATCCGAGGCTATTAGTTAATTTTTATTTAAATTTTTTCCGTATAAAGTTGTGTGCCCTATGACGGCGCAGCCCAATATAGTGCTACTGGAAGGTAAGGCAAACACTTCGCCACGAACTTGATTATTGATTGGCCCAATACAAGTTATAGGACAGTCAGCAGGATTTAGTTATTAAGTTTTTTAATGTGCGTTTTATCACAGTTTTCCTAACCAGGAGAGTCATATGTAACACTGAGGAATAAAAATTCTGTTGAGTTAAATTTTTCAGCTGTTTTACAGTTAAATAGGTACGCTGACTACAAAACTAGACTTAGTTTTCTTCTATCACGTCACGTTTTTTCGCTACAGAGAGGTTGTTTGTCGATCCATATACGAGTATTTATAATATCTGTTATAGTGAATAAGTAAAGTGGAGTCCGAGTTCTGGTCGGCATACAGGGAGTAAGCAGAGTTCAGTTTTTGTTTACATATATACTTATTTACTTTCCTTTAGATCATGTCTGCCTCTACTATGATCAAGATAAACGTTGGGCACCTCACAAGGTGTGCAAACAGTTTTTTGAGAGTTTACGGATGTGGGCGAAATAAATTGCAACTTGGTATACCTATGATTTGGCGAGAGCCCAAAGATAATTCAAGTGACTGTTACTTTTGTATAGTGAAAACGGATGTAACAAGAAAAACAAATGTAAAATAGAGTACCCTAGTTTATCATCAGCCATACGCCCAATACCTCATTCAGCTGAAATTCCAGTGCCAGTTTTCAAAGAGCTACCTTATTTATTACAAGAATACGAGTATGGTGGAGATCGAAGTGACACCAACGATGAAGATTTTGAAAGGGAAGATGACTCCATTCGTAAGGGATTTGATCGGAAAGAGTTAAGTAATTTCTAAAAAGGTTTCAGAGCTCTTAGCATTAAGACTTCACGAGAAAAACTTGGTTGAAAAAGGAGCTAAGGTATCCTAATTAGATCAAGAGAAATTGCACTTCTACAATACTTTCGAAGTGACTGTGAATTTGTGTATTGCCATAACATAAATGGTTTAATGGAGGAGTTGGGAATTCTAGCCTATGACTCAACTGAATGGCGATTGTTTATTGGTAGCTCAAAGCGCACGTTGAAGTGTGTGGGTGAGACACAATGGAAACTTATTTGGTGCAGCCCCAATAGGCTACTCAGTTTGCTTGCGTGAAGAATATGAAGATATAAAGAGAGTCATTGATTTGTTGCAATACCATATGCACAAATGGATTATCTGTGTTGACCTTAAAATGGTATGCTTCCTTCTTGGCCAGCAACGCGGATCCAAGTATCCCTGTTTTTTGTGTACGTGGGACAGCAGAGCTCGTGAGAAGCATTGGCCATAGTCGAATTGGTCGTCAAGATCTGAACTCAAACCTGGTGATCCAAACATTCTACATCAGCCGCTTGTTGATAGAAACAGCTTTATATTTCCACCTCTGCATATAAAACTGGGCCTCATGAAGTAGTTTGTTAAAGCTTTGCCAACTGAAGGAGACTGTTTCAAGTACCTTAACATATTTCAGCATTTCCTCGCCTGTATTTTGAAATGATAAAGGCCGGTGTGTTTGATGGTCCACAGATTCGACAGCTCATTAAAGATGAACATTTTATTGGGACAATGACAGAAATCCAAAAGAATGCTTGATTGGCATTCAAAAACCTTGTCAAGAACTTTCTTGGGAATACGCGAGCAGAGTACACAGAAATTGTCCAGCAACTTTTAGAGAGCTTCAAAATGCCAGGTTGCAACATGAGCATCAAGGTTCGTTTTCCGCATAGTCATCTTGCTGACTTCCCGCAAAATATAGATGCAGTCAGTGATAAGCAGGGTGAGCGATTCCACCAAGACCTAAGGATCATGGAGGCATGGTACCAAGCTAGATGGGATGCACATATGTTGGCTGACTACTGTTTAAGCATCAGGCGAGATTTTTCACAGAATGAACATATTTTCTGTTATATGCTGCAACATGATGCACTTAACAGAATTGACCTAAGGTATGTTGCAACTACATATCTAAGTTTAGATTGGATTTGAGGAAAAGCATTTTAGTCTTTTTCTCGTGAAAAAGATAGCTTGTCCCTTTTCAGCATTTATTCAAATTGTCCAATGTTTTGTAATATTCGCAAACTGTGTATTTTGAAAACCTCCGCCGTCACCAATATTTTCCGCTGGTACAAACTCTTCTCCGTGAACAACCACCATCATCAGCATCACGTTCATTTCACAATACTCCCATTTCTGCAACTATACATAGTTTTTCTTATCATTATGCAGTTCAAATGCAGAAAGATGCCATACAAATGGCCAAGCTGTGAAATACACTGAAAATTTACATATGCCGTATGCGAGTATCTATCTGTCATTCCCAAAATAAGGGAAGCAACAAAGTCAGGATATTTCGTTAGTTCGCAATGGGTTTTCGAAAAAATTAAAAAAAACGTCGTTCCTGTATAGTTTTCTACACAAGGGTGGGATGAAGGCTAAGTTCGATCGAATACATTGGTCTATTCACATTTAAGCTTTACCTTTTTAAGCTTAGCGAGTTAAACACTACTCTGTTAAACAAACCGGATTTCATGTGATAAGATGTTTGCAATCTTCTTATATAACTAAATTCAACGTCGTCTGTGGTTTCTTATTTTGGAACTATCTATTGAGAAAATCAATTGTCAGCAAGCAAATACTAGCACTATTTACTATTTAGGGGTAAGTATTTCCATTGTGACTTTCTTTTTTCGAAAAGATTTGCAATAAAGTCAGTTAGTGTATGTTTATTTTTGGTTTACCACGCTTGCAGAAGAAGCTTACAACTTGAAATCTTGTCATATGCATATCCTAAATACAGCATTTTACTGAAGAAAATACACATCGAATAGGTACAGAATAATTCAAATTGAATTTATATGTATGTCGCCTGTTAAATTTATGTACTATCGTTGGTAAGCATTTGAAGACTAACTATGTTTCCTTATGCCTTTGTTCACATGCCTTTGTAACCTTATGTTGAAAAAATATTATTCAGCAATCGAGTATTCCTAAATCATATAAAAGCCGTTTGATGTAATTAACCGATGCGTTGATTGTTCTTAGCCACACGCATTCAAATACTGATTTATAATATCCGCATTAGTCGCCGATTGCTATATTGTCCAGGTTTGCGGATATTAATATCAAAGTACAGTACTTACAAAAAAATGGTGACAAGAAAATCTGAAAAGGCCTATTTCTTTACTCGCAGTGTTCTTTAGATTAGGTTATGTTAAAACAGGGGTATGATGGATATGCTATCACACAGAAACCAGACACCAAAATGTGCCCATCGCGATCCCAATGGAACCAGTTGAATTTACGTTCAAATGGGAAGAACCTAAACAATCTCCCTGGTGAAACATCCAATTTTACTGCAAAAGCTAAAATGGCCTTTGAAGTTCGTGCCGCCTATTTCATCTAGGTTTTCGAAAAAAGTAATTCCCTAAAAATCTTCTTCGGTTTAATTTTATTAACTTCGTAGATCTTTTACCTTCAAAAAGTGGCCAAAGAACCTAGGATACCCTATGTCCTTCAAGAGAGGACCACCTTAGGTTGGCAGTCTTTCAGATTTTTTCCTCGATAGTGCCCTTTACTATGCAAAGGGGTGGTTTGATGTAAGCAACTGCACTATTATCGAGTAGCCCTCCTTTTCTTGCAAGCTCATCCGCTTGTGCATTTCCCTCTGGCACCCAGCACAATCTCACCCGGTACTGCATAATGCCCTGAGCACTATGCGACAGCCCCTGAGGGTATCAGAATTGAACTTGGTCGATTCCATTGCCTTGTATTGTATTGTATTGTAGATAGCGATATCTCTTTCGTAGTGCTGGGTCTTCTGAGAAGAACCTGTTCTTCTTCTGTTTTCGAAGCGTTTGTGAAAATTGCAATTTGACCTGATTATTGCATTTTTCCCTCTGCGGATGTATTATATCATACCGAATGTCGACCAAGGAAGGAATTCCCTACATTAGAATTGGATTGCCTGGCAGTAGTTCCACTAGGACCGTGCTGTGTCTGAAACGACTGCCCTTGAAGTCACGTAAATTAGTCAGACGTATCGCACTGTTGCTAGTAAGTTATTTCTGTAAATCAAGCGGTGTTAGGTGCAGCAAGGTGTCTAATAATGATATACGGAGCGCACTTGAAATACCTATGGAAGCCGTTTTTTGAACAGCCACTAGTTTTCCGAAAACCGTTTTCTTGTTTGTTGCTTTCCACCATACTAGTGCGCCGTATGTAAGTATGGGTCCTACCACCACCGTGTACAGCCAGTACACGATAGCAGGTTTTAGGCCCCACATTTTTCGTACCATTGTTTTGCAGGTAAAAATAGCATTATATGCCTTTTTGATTCTTTCCGCTACGTTAAGATTCTAATTCAGTTTTTTGTTGCGAATTACACCCAGATACTTCGTGCTGTCCGAGAGGAACAATTCCCACTCCGTTGAGTTTTGGGAGTCTGAATTGCGGTATCTTGTACTTTTTGGTAAGAAGAACCAGTTCCGTTTCGGAAGGGTTCACATTGAGACGTCAGCTTTTTACCCAAGTGTTGATCGTCTTCAGTGTTCTTTGAAATCATTTTTGAAAGAAATGATCAAAGGGGGATTTATCACCTTTCTTAAAAAGTACACTTTCTTCAGTGTATATCAGCTTGGATTTACCTCAGGATAGTCAACGGAAGACGCACTTTTAAGCTTCCGTAATAATGTAAAAAGTCGTCATGATGCACTCTTTATTGACATTACCAAGGCATTCGATAGTGTGAATCATGAATTGTAACTGGTCAAATTAAAAAGGAGTTTTATTCTTGCTTGGTTTACGCCAATATTTTAGTGAATTCCTAGATATTCAAATCGGTGTTCCACAGGATTTCGTTCCGAATCCAATTCCATATATTTATAAACTCTATTTTTAGTCAGTTCAGTTTAAAAAGGGGCTAAAACCAAATTTGCTTATTCTTCTTCGTGTGTATCAGGAGTCGTTGATTTACGCGGTGCTTGTATGACCACTTTTAAATTTTTCAATCCACTTGCGAATGGTTCGTTCGGCTGGTGCAGAGTCCGAGTAACACTTATCAAGCCATTTCTTTGCATCGGCTGCATTTTTTCCCATCAAAAAGCAATGATAAATCAACACACGAAATTGCTTTGAATCCATTTTTTTTTCACAATAACAAAAGTTGGTTCACTCACAACGCTATATCTCGAGAACTAATCGTCCGACAGCTGTCAAATTTATATACGTATCTTTTGAAGGTTGGTACTAACTGAAAATGGTATGGATTTAATTCAAGTGGTGCCCTCTCTTAGAAACGGCACGACTTTTCAGCGTTAGTAAATCAACGATTTCTGATACACACGAGTTGTGTGCGATAAGTTGATAGCGATAAAATCAGAAACATATTCTTAAAACTACTCGCTTTCAATCTTAGTCCTCCTAATTTTAAATGCATAGTGCAGACTCCAAAAACAGGATTGTTGTTAGTGCTGATATTTGTGGTTTAAACAAGAGCATTGTTGTAACTCGTGATTGAAATATAAATTGATCCCCCAACTGGTTCCGATTTCGCTAAGTTCGGAGCAATGAAGGACATCTGGTTGATATTTCATGTCACAATACTGAAGCATTTTCAAAATTTTATTCTACTGTTATGCTCCCAGGGGACTTAATTGGCTTTCTATTGAAGTAAGGAGTATTCGAAAACCGTTTATCTGTAACAGATAAATGAAGCAGTGGCTGTTTAATTTTGAGCCATGATGAAGAAAATATCCATGAGTGGCATTTGCATCGTCGAGCGCACCCAAATTTAACAAAAAAAAATCCCAGTTCTCCATCAAAAATACACACAGCTTGTCCTAACTCCAGCACATATGAACCAAAGGATCGTATATGAAGTGCTTTTAGAATCGGGCATATTGTTAAAAAGTGGAACGCATCCTCTCTCACCTTTATACTGCAGAGGTCACACATAATCGGAAGCTCTGGACGATGCGGCATGTAGTATGAGTTTAACTACTTTCCTCTCAATTTTAAAATTGTTTTAATCATTTCCGTTTTGTTACAGTTCAGGGAGTAAAACCTTTTATGGAGGTGATACCCCATATTTTCTTGGAGAATGATGATTAACTTTCATCGGGTTCTGTGCATAAACTGACATCACATTTTGATCAAAGTTCTTCCTACTCTTCGTTGTTAAAACGTGACAAAGAATCGATGTAGGCAACCTTTCTTCTCCCGTGGCCATAACCTTTACTATATTGACATTTCTAAGAACAGAACCTGTCTCCAGATGCTACCTACAGTGGGGAGTGCTAGTCGGCAGGCGAAAGATTCGTTTGAGGAAGTAGCAGAGGAATTTCTTAACTGAATGAAACGAGCGGAATTCCCATATTTGTGCTCCATAAAGGAGTATTGATGTTACAGTTGCACGGAATATATTCTGCTTAGACGAGTGTGCTGTGTACTTGTATTGAATGCTTCGACTTTATATTCATGTATTTATATTCATGTGCAATTTCAATTTATTCGCCATAATAGTATCACTTTTCGCATCAGGAATATCTGACACCATGACCACTAAATGTCATTACTTTAGATTTTTCGAAGTTAACGAATAAATTCCAAGATTTTCAGTATGCATCGAGCCTGTTGATCATGACCTGCAATCCAAGAATTTTTATTCAGTCAAGCTATTGCATATACATATACGATATCTATAGCTATAGCATATATGCATGATGTCATTAATGAATAGGAGGAACAGCAGCGCACTTAATACAGCCTTGCTGTACTCCCATATAGGTTTCGAACTCATCAGAAATGCACTCTCCATCCCAGACATGTGGTACATTATTTTCATACATCATAAAATACATACATACATAAATTACAAACGACTTTTCTTGAGATTCCAATTTTATAGAGCGTATAAAAAAGAGCTTTACGTGACACGGAGTCAAAAGCCGCGCGGAAATCGACGAAGAACGCACATAATTTTGTATTTTTCGTTTTATAGGATTCCCCAAGGTTGACGAGGAAGAATATAGGATACATGTACTCGTACTATATGTATCATTTTATTCAATAATGTTTTATTTACTACAAAAATACCCTGAATGCATGTGCATAGTTTGTAATCATAATTTTCAATTATACATAGATATGTTTGTATTTACTAAATAAATAAAGAACACCATATGGACAATTTTCTGTCGTGTTCATACCGATGAATTATTTATTCAACAAATCTACCCCACTCTTCATTTTGTTATATGTACGAGTAGCAATAGGGACATGAACCCAGATCTTTAGCAATATTTTTTTTACGATTTCTGTTTCTGATTTATGGCAATTTCTGATTATCAACACCTACAAAGAATTTAATCACCGAGCAGCAAGAGGGTGACCGTAGCTCAAGTGGTAGCGTATTGGCTTCCAAATCGAACGATTCGGAGTTCAATACCAGTCGCGCTGCAAAGGTAACCAAAAATCACGTAAGATAAGAGATTGGCTAGGATACAACAACAAGTTCAATTACAATAATAATTTAGTCTCCCCATTAAATGTTGGATGCCACCTATGGAACGAAATAACCCAATCTTTTGCAAGCATTCCTAAAAAAATAAGGAATATTCCTTCAATTGTTCATACAAGTTACAACTACTGTGCAACTGCAATTCATTCAAAAGATTTTACTCGTATAAAATCTGTAGAAAACAAGTACATCATCATGACTTTGAGGGATTTTGCATAGTTTGAATTAAATTCGTTCATCTAATGTCTTTTCTATCTAACCATTTGTCATGTATTTATCTGAGTATATGTATATGTACATATGTAATGGGTGTTTTGGTTTTTAAGCTGGCAATACTTTTTCTACAGATTGTCAATTCGACAGTTGAGAGTTGATTTGTGATTATATTAGTATATACATAGGTATATACTAGTATATGTATGTCATTGTGAATAGTGTCTATGTGTATATATGTGTGTATTGTGTAGGTAGGTTAGGTAGACTAAGGTTTATTTTAAGCTAGATGTTAAGTTTTTATAAAAAATATGTCCATATGCTAAGTTTTTTGTCAAATTCTTTTCTTAGCCTTAAGCATAGAAAATAAGTATATATAAGTATAAAATGTAAACAAAGTCTAAAGACATAGATATAAGAATTTAGAGTAGCTTAGAGTGCCTGTGTGGGGCCAGTAAGTTAGTATAAGTTTATTAAGTAATTGTAAGCTAGCATTTAAGCATTTTTTGTTAGTATGTAAGAGTTAGTGATCTAGAAAATAAAATGCATTTAAAACTAAAACTAAACTAAGTTGATTTGTGATTACTACGTTTTATCATTTCATGACAGATAGATTAACTCTAGAACAATACGTGCAAATTGTGCAAACTTATTTTGGAAACCATGGTTCGGTTTGCCAAACTTATCGTGCACTATGTCCATTTTACGCTCAACATAATCGTCCATCTAAGCAAGTTATTCGGAACACGATGAATCGTTTTGCATCACGTACACTCTAGTGGATAATACGTATTCCAACCGACCAACAGTGCGAACCGAAGAAATTATTGCCGTTGTTGGGCGGAGTGTTGTGGAGAATTCGAATGAGTCGACTCGCCATCGTGCACAGCTATTGAAGCTATACCCATCGACTTTGTGGAAGATTTTACGAAAAGATCTTGGCTTAGAAGCTTATAAGATCCAGCTTGTGCAAGAGTTGAAATCGCGTGATCATCATACGCGTCGTAGGTTCGGTGAATGGGCCGAAAACATGAAATCCTTCTTTCCCTTAAGGGGTTAGGCCACTCTAGGGGCTTTTTTTGATTCAGGAAAAATATAAAATAAATCGAGTTTACAAAGGTAGAGGTTTATTGTATGATTGACTGTAAAATATAATTTGTATAGAATAATTTATTTAAAAATGACGGCTGTGCAGCGTTTCTTAGATGACCTCTCTTTTTTGGAAGGGTCTTCGGCTGTACCAACATCTCCTGTAAATTTTGAATTACGATGAGTCACTAAATTTTTTTTTATTATACATAATAACAGCTAGAGAAATACGTAGGATCTTTTTGATACATTGATTTTTTGATTCGCAAAAAAGTTGCCAGAAAATTGTTAATAACAAACTATGCAATATAAAAAAACATCTCCTACTTATTTATCTAGAGAATATATTTCTAAAGATATATTTAAAATATGAAGTGAATTGGTTGAAAATTGTTCACGTGATGGGTGCGGCCAACTTGAAAAATGCAGTTCTGAGATAAACGCGCTTAAAATTAAAATTTTTTTTTATAATAAGCACGCGCTCAAGGAATTTGTACGTTAAAGACTTTGTATACAGCGCGAGCGAAGGAAATTTATGGAGGAAAAAAACACAGGTACCTATATACGGCGTTTTTAAATGTTTGTAACGACCAGGAAACACAGAGATCAGAGATCCGTAATCGAGTTGTACGGCTTAGGAACGAATCCCGATATTTTAGAGTACGGTCGAAAATGGGCTTGAGGGTGATCTGATGAGCATTCATAGCGGTTGAAAGTTTGAATGGGCGGAATGCTACCGGCGATTTCAATGGAGCACTGGTGGTAGAAATAACGATAAAACAAAGTGTGACAGGAGACATTACTTCGACGTTCAAGGGTATCAAATGATTGGCAGATATTAGTATCGCCTATGAGTTGAATCGCGCGGTTTGAATCCTATCTAGCGGGTGCAGAGATGACCAGATGTGAGCATTGTATTCCAAATTTGGGCTGATGAATGTCTTATATATTTAGGCCAGATCACATGGGCAAAATATTTCATACATCGCTTGAGGAAACCTTCGCAGCATTTTTGACGACAGCGATTATGTGGTCCTTCCAACGTAAGTTGTCATTTACACACATACCGAGAATGGAAAGTTTTTCGATTTCGATGATGTAAGTGACATTCATGGATAATGGTTGTTCAGAAGGAGAGATATATCATCTGGACCAGCGGAATTATGGCGGCCTTGTACTATAATTTGAAAAACAAGTACAATACTTCGAGATATTTCGTAGCCATAATCTTTTGGGATATCATTTTTGAGGTCCTAAGGAACCACTGAATGCAATAAAAAAAAATCGATTTTTGGAAATCCTAGAGTGGCATAACCCATTAATTACCCGCAACATATGGCTGAGACAGGATTTGGTTTTTTGAAATAAAAGCAAAATTTGGAGTTTTATCGGAATGATTTTAGTTTTTTTAGTAATGAGTACTTCCTCCCTCAATACCTATAACTTCTAAAATTCTTGATTTAAGAGATTTTAAAAGTTTTTTTAATTAATTAATCGTATTATTATTAATAGTGAATTCTCGTCCGCCTTGGTAGACAGCTCTGGAGAGTTATCCCCATATATGCTCAATTAATTTGAATTCTGGAGACAATTCTGGCCAGTCAAGAATATAATCGTTGCTACGCTCGAAGTCCTCTTTCATCTTCCGAGCTGTGTGATTGCTGCATTATCTTATTGCAAGACGAAATTTCCGCCGAATTTTTCTTGGTTTTATACACGATCTCTTCGTCTAAGACCTTGAGATAGTCGTCACTTTCCATCCTGCCGTTTACGAAGCGGATATTAGTCTTATTTTGGAATAATATTCATATCCAAATCATAACTCCACTTCCGCTTTGTTGTCGTCGCCTTAAAAACAGCTCGTCCTTTCTCAAATCATGTAAATAATCTATCAGGTCCATCAAGGGAAAAGCGTTTCTCTTCATTGAACACGACAGCTCTCCAACGCTTGTTCCATTTTAAATGATTTTTTGTAAAGGTAGTTTTGATGACGTCGTAGTAAATCGGGGTTTCTTTTCAAACGCTTTCTTTGAAGATGTTCCGCTTCAGCTAACGTACGTTGGCAAGTCCTTAGTTTTCTGTCCATATTCCCTGCTGATACCGCGATTTCCCTTGTCATTGTTGTAGAATCTGACGCTTCTCTTAGTATAGATCATAGATCTACTGTTGTCAAGCCATATTTTGCTCTAGGTACGAATCTTTTACCGCAGTTTTCTGGAACTTTTAAATAGTTTGAAACAACTGTACGACTGCGCTGCAATATCCTTCTTGGCCCATTCTTTTAATGTTTTGGATCTCCGTTTTATTGCACATCTTTCCAGATCCGATTTTTAACTTTTTTATTTCTAAGATTTATTTAAATACTTTCTTTTAAATTAAATTACTAAAACTGACTAACAAATCATACTGTGAAAGGAATCTGCAACTGAACTTCCACAGTATTTATACCCTGTCTCAACCACTTGTCACGGATAATTAGAGATAAATTGCAAATTCCAAGACAATTAAGGAAAAAAATATTTATGGTGAATAGAATTTTCTTCGAAATTAGTTATGATTACCTAACAGTAATATTTGCAGCAGATACGGATCAAAATTATCGAGAAACACCGAAATAAGGGGTGCCTCAACCATGTGTCGAGGAGTGTATTATAGTCATTAGTCGAATTTTTTTTTTAATAAAGTGGTTGCACCCTTTGTGCCGTAAGGTTCGGTAGTTTTATTATATTCGCAACAGGTTATGGACCAATACACGCGGGAATATAAAAGGTTAAACAAAAGGACATTAATTTTTTATCTATATCCTAATTCGTGCGGTTTGCTAAGAGATGGCGTAACTTATATTATTCCATTGTTATTATTCCATTGGAACATGCGTTGGAAAGCTACTGTCATTGTACGTCATTTCAGTATATGTCATTCATTTGAAGCGTAAACAACAATAATTTATTTTCACTCAAATATGTCGAACTTTGTGCCTGAAAAAGTGTTTTTGCGGGGAGTTCTTCTTCATTACTTTAATATGAAGAAAACTGCTGCCGAAAGTCATCGTATTTTGGTGGAAGTTTATGGTGAACATGCGCTAGCTGAGCGAACGTGCCAAAAGTGGTTTGCACGATTTAAAAGTGGTGATTTTGGCTTGGAAGACGATGAACGTCCTGGGCAGCCAAAAAAGTTTGAAGATGAAGAACTGGAAGCATTACTCTATGAAGATTGTTGCCAAACACAAGAAGAACTCGCAGAATTTTTGGGTGTCACTCAAGCAGCCATTTCAAAATATTTAAAAGCAGCTGGATATATCCAAAGGCAAGGAAATTGGGTTCCACATGAACTCAAGCCGAGAGACGTCGAAAGGCGGTTTTGCATGTCCGAAATGCTGCTGGAATGCCATAAAAGGAAGTCATTTTTGCATCGGATTGTTACTGGTGATGAAAAATGGATCCATTACGACAACTCCAAGTGCAAAAAATCATATGTGAAACCCGGCCAACCAGCCAAATCAACCACAAAGCAGAATATCCATGGCGCGGAGGTAATGCTCTGTATTTGGTGGGATCAGATGGTGGGTGTGCTGCATTATGAGCATCAATCAATGGACAACGCTACCGAACACAATTAATCCGTTTGAAGAGAGCAGTGGCCGAAAAACGCCCGGAATATGCGACCAGACACGAGGCAATAATTTTCCATCATGACAACGCTCGGCCCCACGTTGCTATTCCGGTTAAGAACTATTTGGAAAACAGTGGATGGGAAGTCTTACCCCACCCGCCTTATAGCTCAGACCTTGCCCCTTCGGACTACCATTTGTTCCGGTCGATGCAGAACGCCCTCACTGAAATACGGTTCACATCAGAGCAGATTATCAAAAATTGGCTTGATTCATTCTTGGCTGCCAAGCCGGCGCAGTTCTTTTGGGATGGGATCCACAAATTGCCAGAAAGATGGGAAAAAGTCATAGCTTCAGATGGGCAATACTTTGAGTAATACTATTGTACATGTTTTTCTTAAATAAACGTTCAAATTTTGAAAAAAAACCGCGCTGTATGTAGAATCCGGGAAATCTAGTTAAAAAAAAAAATTTAATAGTGTATCTATAGAGAATTATAGTCGTGAACATGGAATCTAAACTTTTCAGAATTGGGAAGTTGCAGACTTCGGAAGAATACTCAGTGTGCAAATTCCAAGTTACGATTTTATTTAATGTCACAACGGAACGTGATGAACAAACTGCCTTTGATAGTCGTATACTAGTATGGAAGAAAATGGACAGCAAGGTATAGCGAATAATTGCGCCTAGCATTGGATCTACGAGTACTTCTCTTCCACATATAGTTACGAGTAGTTGCCATACTGCAACAGAAATGTGGGCAAAATTAAGGCCGTATATATGCAAACATCAAAGGCAAGTTTTGACTTATCAGTACAACGATTTTATTCCTTTGAAAAAGATACAGATGACGATGTTGCAACCCATATTTCGAAGATGGCACTTGCAGATAGTTTTAAGCATTTTTTTCTGCACATGAAAATCGCATGTCATCGCATTCGACAAATACATCAGGTGGCAAAACAAAAGGCGCGAAAACAGAATCAAAGAGCGGGTAGGCCTGAAAAGTGCTTTGCATGCAATGAGCACGGTCACTGGAAAGGAGTTTTCCGAAGAAAACTGTTGTTTCTAATCGGCAAAAGTGAACTGAAACTCAGGGTGAGGGACGAAGAGGAGACGCACTAATTTGCAGCAATGATGGTACAGGATGAACTGGAATTACAAGCCATATGCAAGCGGTAAAGCGGTTTGCTTTCAACGCCTTACTAGCGAGCGGTGGTATCACAATATTAATTGGAGAAAAGATTTATGCGATGGGTGTTGGCGATATAAGTAAATATTTTAGCGTCAAATGGAAAATTATGGACTGAAAAGCACCTATTTGATGTTCTCTATGTTCCAAAGATCGCAAATCTTTTATTTTCACAGGCTCGGGCTTCAGACAGGATCCGATAGCTTGCAGCGTAAATTTTTAAAACGGATGCTGCTGTTGTTGCAGTGGGAGAGCGACTACAATAACTGTTTAGAATAAACTTTAAAGTGCGAATGCTGACCGCGAAAGTGGCTAATAATGCGGGCCTAGTATTCCCAATTGAAACATGGTATGAGAGGATGGCTCACCAAAATATTGCACTTACACGTAGTCAGCTGAAAAAGGAAAATATTGCTTTCGAAGACGATTAAAACTTATTTTGTGACCCTTACCTTTATGGCAAGCATCACAGGTTATTCTTTCCACGTATGTGGCCCAAAGGATGAGATTTCTCTTGCTGGTGCCAAGTACTTCCTATTATTCAAAGATCATTTTTCACGATACAAGGTGGTGTATTTTTTGAAGCACAAATCGGAGATTTGCCCCAAAATTGAAGATTTTTTAAGCAGGGCCGAGACTGAAAGTGGAAATGTTGTTAGAACGATTCGCACAGATAATGGAACGGAGTTAGTGAACGAGTCTGTTAAATCACTTTTAGCCAAATACTTTGCTCTCCACCAAACTTCTGCGCCTTACAAGCCGCAAAAAAATTGAAGTGTTGAACGCAAAAATAGAACTATCGTCGATGCTTCTCGAATAATGCTGCCTCGGAAGAAATTTACCGAAAAGGTTCTGCGCGGAAGCTGTAAACAGGCAGTTTTTATGTTAAATCGGACATGTATTAGTCCCATGAAAGGTAAAAGTACGCATGAGCTGTAGTGGGGTAATAGCTGTAATTCTAGCAATTTTAAAGTGTTCGGGATAAAAGTTTTACATCATCTTCAGAAGGAAATTTGATAGGAAGGTAGAAAAACGTTTTGCCTAGTTCAGGCACTTCGAGGAAGCAGGGTACGTCTAAAGTTGAAGGTGATGAATACAATTCTGCCATAGATGAAGTATTTGAATCAGTCGACGAAGATATCAATGCAAATGGTAGGACCAACAATCATCAGGTTGCTAATGAGGAAATTTCTTTTAAGGATCGACTGCCAAGTGGAAGGGATCGACTTGGTTCAGGTATGCTCCACTTTGCAGAATACCCCGCTTATCTTGTGTAAGGTGAACCAAGTCCGATAAGTAAGACAGCTTATTTAAATATCATACGCGGATGAGTGAAACACCCACCGAATAAGTGGATTTTTAATCTCAAGAATTTGGATGTACATGGGCGAAAGAAATACAAAGCGAGGTTAGACATACGAGGATTTGCCCAATAGTATGGAATAGATTATATTGAGGCATTTATCCCAGTGGCGAAATTCAATTCCATATGAATGATACTTCCTATTGCAGCTAATGAAGGTCTATCGCTTCCACAATTTGATGGCGATTTGAATGAAGACATTGCGTCAACCATTAGGATTCGGGTGGCATGGTACGCAAGCTAAGTAGAAGTCTATATGGCTTAAAACAAGCGTCTCATTGGTGGAACTAAAAATTTACCTATGTTTTGAATGAGTTTAATTTCAATGTCTGAGAAGCAGATCGTTGAGTGTTCATGGGAACATCTTATACTTGCAATTTACATTAACGATGGACTCATTGTGGCAAAAGAAAAAGAAGATAGTATAAAGCTGATCAAATTACTTCATACAAAATACGAGATAACGATTTTAGGGGCTGAGTGGTTTCTGGGCATGGAATTGAAGCGGACATCGATCGGTGGAATTTTTATTAGTCAAACGTGTTCTACGGAGGTTTAATATGGATTGATGTAAGCCAGTATCAACTGCGGCTGAAAATTGTGCCAGAGAAGAAGTTTCATCCTCAAAGATGTCAAATTCCCATACAGAGAAGCTGTCGGATCTCTGATATACTTAGCAGTTGCTACACGGCCTGACATCGCTTTTGTTTTAAGAGTAGCATCTCGTTATTTAGATGCATCTAACCAAAATCACGTCAGTGTAGTTAAAAGGGTACTGAAATATATTAGTGGGATCAAAAAATTAGGCTTTCTTGGAAAGACATAACGATTTTACTCTGGTTTGTTACAGCGATGCTGATTATGCTGGGGATACGGTGACTTGAAGATTAACATCTGGATTTGACTTTACAATTTGTGGTGGACCTGTTTCTTGGTTATTACAAAGACAAAAATGAATCACTATCAACAACTTAGGCAGATTTGACAACAGCGCTATTTGATAGAATTGCTTCAAAATAAAACTTGTGTGGGTGTTTTGAATATGGACAACCTCTTAAGCTATCCGGCTTGTTAAGAGTCCGGAATTTCATAAGCTCTCAAAGTACTATCACTATACTCGTGAAAGGTATTGTAAAGGTGACTTTAAGATATGCTATGTTCAGTCTTAACTTCAAATTGCCGATATTTTCACAAAAGCCCTTACTAAAGTTATATTAGAAAAATGTAAAAATTTGAATAAAGTTGTGAATAATCGTAATTAAGTAAAATTTTCATCAAATTTAATTAACTCAAAAGTGGCAGTGTTAAGAATAATGAATTTGGGTTTGAAATATTTAATTTGGCAATAAGATCACTGTCATACTCGTATGTCGAATTTTTTCTCAATAAAGTAATTGGAATCTTCGTCTCGTATGGTTTGGTACTTTTATTTTATTCGCAACAATAATAAGTGACGGAGCGTCTCGATGTTTCTTTACCATTATCATTAAGCTTTAAATCAAATCGTATGTTGAGGTGCCTTCCACCGAGATTGGCTACCACCGAGTTTGATAATATTGCGTCCCCGGCTTTTTAGTACTCGCTGGTGTATTTTCATTACCTTTATTAATTTCTACAGCCAAGCATTTGCCTAGAAGGCCCTACCTCCACTGATTAAACAACTAATCGCCTCCTATAATTTTTTATTTCTATGTGATCGGCGGTTCCAGTTTTTTTGCAGCTTGAATTGCTTCGTCTTATGTTGCTTCTTCTTTCAATCTGCGATAGCAGAGATAGCACACAAATTTTTAGTCTGATTCTTACTTCTCCAATCCTACTAATTAAACAAAAAAGAAGACCAAAAAAATGAAAATACAGTTTTGAGAAAAGTTAATTTTTTTATCTCTTTGTTGTACAATACAAGGCGGCTATAATGTATTACCCTACATACTATAAGTTATAATTTGTGAATAAGCAATGAAACGTTATACTCCTGAAGAACGCAGAATAATTGTCACGATGTTTTTGATGAACTTGGTGCAAAATGCATTTCGTACCCGTTTTCCTGACCGCCCGGGTCCCACTGGTCATTCAGTGCCGCGTTTAGCCGCATGACACTTAGAGACTGGAACAACACTGAACCCAGCAAGCCCTGGAAGGCCTCGTGATTGAAGATGTTTCAGAGGCTCCGTCGACATCTACCAGACGAAGTGCCATGCAATTGGCATTTCCCCGCACGTTTCTGCTGGGCATTTTAGTGAAAGACTAGAAGATGCTTCCATACAAAGTGCAGGCAGTCCATTATCTGATGGGCATCGCGTATAGCCTACGCTTAGGCCCTCCTGAATTTCAACAACGAAGTGGACGATTTTGCGTCAAACATAATATTGAGTGACGGGACATATGTGGATAGGTGAAAAAACAAAATTTCCGGTTCTGGGGTACTGAAAATCTGCGAGTATTGCACGAAGAGCCATTACATCCAATCAAAGGCATGGTGTGCTGTTTACGCTTGAGAGGTCATTGGACAACTTTTTTTTGAGAACAGCGCCGACTAAACGGTTGCTGTGAATGATGAGCGCTAGAGAGCCATGATCAGTGAATTTTTCATTGCCGAATTTGGTGAATCCAAAAAGTGTCACGAAATACGACCAACAGTTTGCGCTTCATCAAAAACAGCTGACTATGCTTAAAGTCGTATTCGAAACATAATATCATGAGCTATTCTTCGTATAAATAATGATTTTTAAAGAACTAATTACTCGTCTATTTAAATTCATAATTAATTGCGCATTGTTCTTATCTTATACGTTATTGCATGAAAAAAACCTCAAGCTTTTAGGAAGCAACTGACTTTGAATCACAAATACTGACTTTAAGGATTGGTGGAGGAATATAAGCGTGCCTCATCTTTCAATAAGAGCAATTTCCAAACAGCTGTTGGGTTATATTCAAATGAGAGATATAATGCTTGCCATTAAATGATCCTTTCTGGAATTAAAATACACAAACACACACGATATAGCCTTAAAATGGCAGGGTGAACCCTTGCCTACTCACTGAATTTATGTTAAAAGGTGAAATTAAAATTGGAAAATGAGTTTCTGTTTTTTTTTACTTGGAGTTCTTTAATTTTGGTAACCGCTGTTCTAATCCAACAAAGCATCCTGTTTACCGCCAAGGATTTCAATATCCCACATGGATAAAAAAATAGAAATCATCTGCAACTGCAAAACATTGATACCTCCAGCAAATTGGCAGATAGGTATTCCGGCGTACGTATGAATACAAATTGGAATTTGTTTATTTTTTTTGGCTGGGGTGTTGTGCTTAGTTGTTGTTTCGCTTTTATTTGTTTTATTTTTCCGAAAGCAATCATTTATTTGGAAGCTGATATCATCCTACGCTACGTACTTCCCAGTCGGCTTTTGAAAAAAAATTACTTTACTTGAAAAAGCATATCAAAAAGTTTTTCTCTTTGAGTGTTATTAAAGAAAACAAATAAACAAATTTGCAAACGCTAGTTCAAGCGTATAAAAAAGGACTATAGATAAAAATTTTCGAAAAATTGTTCATTCGTGTATGTATATAATTTTAACTTATAGGAAAAAAACTAAGCTTTAATCATATTAAAGATAAAATAAACTATTTCCACTCAATTGTTATATTTTAAGAAATAAAAGGGTGTATATACGTATTTAGATACGCTAATACCGTGGATGCGT
The DNA here is from genome assembly GCA_963966105.1 of Volucella zonaria. Taxonomy (NCBI): domain Eukaryota; kingdom Metazoa; phylum Arthropoda; class Insecta; order Diptera; family Syrphidae; genus Volucella; species Volucella zonaria. The sequence goes on along the minus strand of OZ014533.1, from coordinate 56,488,048 downwards.
TTATCTTTTCTACGATGAAGTGGACTTGGAAACTTGTAGAACTGGGGTGACTGCGGCCTTGCATCGACATTTTCAAAAATCATCCTCAGCTCCCTTATTTACTCTTATACATATAAATATATAAGTTTCAGCACTGCCATAAGTAGTGCACCATTTCCAGTGGTGTTTGGCATTGTAAATTTAAAATTTGAGCAGTAAGAAAAGTGTATACAATAAAAATCAGTTTCCTCACTTTATCAACAAACCTCGCCTCATATGTGAACAAAATTCTTCGCAACATCAAAAATTCATTGTACCTTGGTATTGCATGGTAAATGGAAGTTGGATAGTTTTCTTTTTATCTTTTAAGAATTTCCAATATAGACGCTGATAATATTTCACCGACTTTTGACATTAAACTCGCATTTCATTGCCACAAGTCGTTAGACTAACGTTGTTAAGTGCGGTCGCTTCTTATCAAACGTGTGTTACTACATCAAAATTCCGAAAAGAGAACGTTCCCCTAATATTGAAGACAATTTGAACTCTAAGGAAAAAGACCCTAGGACAAACTTTTTTGCACCCCTTCAGTGCTTACCGGACTCTGATAACGATGCTGAATTCGAAGATGAAATCATCACACAAACTTCACAAAAAAAAGCTAAAGTTCCATCTATTTGTGTGTTACAAAAAAACATTGAAAGTGTTCACAGCCTTATGCGCGAAAACAAAATAATTGACTATTGTATTAAAAAAATATCAATTGGCATTAAAATTATTAGTGATAGTGCGGACATCCATCAAAGTATTTGTTCTTTACTTAAACTCAAAAAGTGGCAATTTTATACGCACGATTTTCCTGCTGCCCGATCGTTGAAAGTAATCTTATACGGGTTAGATGAACTGCCACTTAATGAACTCAGAAAAGAACTAATAACCCTCGGTCTCAAATGTATTGACGTCAAGATGATTAAAAAGAAACACGATAAATTTTTGGATGTGTTTTATTTGGTTTCTCTAGAAAATGGATCTGTGAGACTAACTGACCTCAAAAAAAATGTTGGATCGCTCTTTAAGACTCAAGTAAAATGGGATTTTGCACGGAGACAGAAGAATCGCTTAATCCAGTGCTACAACTGCCAGATGTCTGGGCATGGGGAAAAGAATTGCCATATCAAAACTCATTGCGCAACCTGTTCCGAGCCACACGCAACCAACATGTGCAATTCCAACAAATTTAAGTGTCCAAACTGCAACGGCACTCATAAATCAACGGACCCAGTTTGCGTAAGTAGAAAAAATTTTGTTGATGTCAAGCAAAGGCTTTTAAAGGGAACGCAACGTCAATCTCTAAGAACGGTTACATACGAGCCCAACCTCATTGACTTCCCTTCTATTAATCAACAACGATTCCAGAGCAAGAGTAGCGTACGTAGTGAACAGACATCTGTGCATTCCAGCACCCATGAGCAAAAGCAGTGTTTGGTCCAAAAACAACAACACCATAGTGACATCAGACGAGTCCAACGCACTTTTCTCTTTGGATGAAATAAATTCTCTTACCACCGAGATGATCACACTTCTATCGCGCTGTAATACTAAAGCTGAGCAATTTAGTACTATTGCACAATTGGCCGTAAAGTATTTATATAAAAGTATTAAATAATGTGTACTAATTTAAATGTAATTTGTTGGAATGCTAGAAGCATTCGAGATAAGTCTCTTGAAGTTTTTGACTTTCTTAGAAAATATAATATACACATAGGCTTAGTTTCTGAAACTTGGTTGAATTCTAACAGCAATAAGTTTAATTCGTCTAATATTGAATACAAATGTTATCGTTACGATAGAGATGAGAGAAGGGGTGGTGGTGTTGCCTTAGTCGTGCGAAGAACATTGAAGCATGAGGTTCTACCTATTATAAATACGAAATTAATAGAAAACGTTGGAATTAAGATATATCATTTAAATGGTCGATCAATAAACATATTCGCTGTTTACTTTCCCGGCAGGTCTGCATCGCGCAGAAAACGTTCGCTTTTGCAAAGTGATTTTGAAAAGCTTATAAGTTTAAATAGTTCATTTTTAATTGGAGGCGATCTTAATTGTAGACACCGAAAATGGGGCTGCTTGCGAGCAAATGCTTGGGGTAATATTCTTCAAAACATAAGTGCAAGGCACCCGGTAGAAATGTTGTACCCTCCTCACCCTACTTACATTCCAACAAACAACCGTTCAAACCCATCCACATTAGATCTCTTTCTTACCAATTGTCCTGAACATATCAGCCAACCAATGGTAATAAATGAACTTAGCTCTGACCATTTACCAGTTAAGTGTAGTGTATATTTTTCACCAGTGGTAAGTAAGAATCAAATTTTAGACTTTGAGAACGCTGACCGGAAAAAGTACAAAAAACTTATTAAATTAAAATTGAGCCCAAGCGAAGCTTTAGATTTTGAAAACATAAATCAGTCGGTTATCGACGAAAAAGTAAGATTTCTAACATTAACTTTATTGGGTAATGTCGAGCAAAGTGTTCCCAAAATAATTAAACGTTATAACGTAGAAAATTTTCTTCCGCAAAATATAGTAAATGTTATTAAATGTAGAAACAAATTTAGAAAATTGTGGATGACAACTCGACATCAATTTTACTTGTCACTAGTTAAAATATTAACTAAAATTATTAAAGACTTGGTCATGCAATTTAGGAATAAATCTTGGAATTGCAAGCTTCAAAGGCTTGAAAAGAACGGTAAACCCTTCTGGAATATGATTAAAATCATTAAAAAGAAAAATGTCCATATTCCAGCTCTTAAAGTAGGATCCTCTGTTTTACTTGCAGGAGCAGAAAAAGCAGAAGCATTACTCTACTTCAATAAGCGCTGGAGTCCCACAAGGCTCAGTCCTAGGTCCTCTCCTGTACAATATATACACCTCTGATTTTCCCCGATTTCCTTATGTTGAGTCAGCTATCTTTGCTGATGATACTTGTATCTTTTCAACGGGCGCGTTTGCTTTCAATATTGAAAACAGATTGCAGTCCGCTTTAGACCCAATCACTCAGTACTGTGATGAGTGGAAGCTTAAAATAAATGCTGCCAAGACGCAAGCTGTCTTTTTCACTAGAAAAAGAAAGCCTTGCTTCTTACCTAGCAATAACCCTACCATCTGCGGGGTACAAGCCGAGTGGAAAACGAGTGCGAAATACCTTGGAGTATACCTTGACAAATCTCTCACGTTTGGACAACATTTCAAAGAAGTAGTAAATAAAATGAATTTGACAGTCAAAATTCAGTACCCCTTCATTAACCGCAAATCTAAAATGAGCAATGAAAATAAAATAATTATTTTCAAATCAATATTTCAAGCCATTCTCTTCTATGGTTCACCTGTGTGGGGTAAATGTGCCAAAAGCCATATCCTGAAGCTGAAGAGAAGCCAGAATAAGGTATTAAAAATGATTCTGAATGTACCTTGGCATTTCTCTACAGAACGATTACATCAAAAAGCCAAAATAGATAAAGTTTCCCCAAGAATTCACAAACTATTAAACCAGTACAACTTAAGATGCAGTATGTCAGAAAATTATTATTTATTTATTTATTATTTATTATTTATTATTTATTATTTATTATTTATTATTTATTATTTATTATTTATTATTTATTATTTATTATTTATTATTTATTATTTATTATTTATTATTTATTATTTATTATTTATTATTTATTATTTATTATTTATTATTTATTATTTATTATTTATTATTTATTATTTATTATTTATTATTTATTATTTATTATTTATTATTTATTATTTATTATTTATTATTTATTATTTATTATTTATTATTTATTATTTATTATTTATTATTTATTATTTATTATTTATTATTTATTATTTATTATTTATTATTTATTATTTATTATTTATTATTTATTATTTATTATTTATTATTTATTATTTATTATTTATTATTTATTATTTATTATTTATTATTTATTATTTATTATTTATTATTTATTATTTATTATTTATTATTTATTATTTATTATTTATTATTTATTATTTATTATTTATTATTTATTATTTATTATTTATTATTTATTATTTATTATTTATTATTTATTATTTATTATTTATTATTTATTATTTATTATTTATTATTTATTACTTATTATTTATTATTTATTATTTATTATTTATTATTTATTATTTATTATTTATTATTTATTATATATTTATTTATTTGTTTATTTATTCCAATTTAATTAATTATTAACTATATATTTCCTTGTAACCAATTATTTGATATTATTGATTAATTATTATTTATTGTAGTATTTACTACTTGCTTTCTGTTAATAATTCGTATTTGAATGCTCTGCCATTTATCTCATATGTTCTTCTAAAACACTTCCCCTTCTCTCTGCCTTAATTATAACATTTATTGTTATTATTCTTGTGAAGGTTTTTCTTGTAGCTTTTCCTTCGCACTTAATTTTTAACTGTGATATATTGTAATATTTTGTAAGTTTTATTTAATTTTCAGTAGTAAGGTAACACACCAAATCTCTGTAAATTGTGCAATAGTTACAAAACATGTATAACAAAGTTTGTACATTATTTTATCCTTAGTCAACTTGAAATAAGTATGTACCAACCTCGATGTAAACAATGCACATAGTGCCTGTTCACATTGGCGAGGAGATGAAAGTCCTCCCCATAAACGTCATGTTCACATTTTCATGGAGTTGAAAGACTTTTTCACAAGCGGAACGTTTGAATCGGACTATTTGTAACTATTTTTACTGGATAGAAAAGCTTTGATGGAATATTATTGACGGAAGAGGCATCAACAATAAAATAAGAATAGAATAGAAGAATAGAAGAAGGAGGACAGAGTGGATCAAGGACTATTTCTTAAGAAGAACAAAAACAAGATCTTTTACGCTGCTTCATATGGAGCTGCGTTTAGAGGACGTAAATGCGTACAAGCGTTTCCTTAGGATGGATGAGAACTGTTTTGTGAAATTGCTAGACATAGTGAAGCCAGCGATAATAAAAAAGAATGCAGAACTAAGAGATGCAATTCCAGCATATGAGAATTTGGCTCTTGTGTTAAGATTCTTAGCTTCCGTCGAAAGTTTTCGAAGCTAGGATTATCAAACCAGGATATCACTTGCATACATTTCTGAGTCTATTTCTCATTCTTGTGCTGTACTCTATTCAAAATTAAAGGAAGAATACTTGAAGGTTAATATACGAGGACGGGTCAATAAGTCCGTTTTTGAATTTCTGACCTCTTTACTGAAACAGCAACACTGCTCCTGTCAACAGGCATCTGTCAGTTGACTCCTGTCAAAATTTAAACTTGCTGCATCAGTTAGTTTGTGTTTGAAAGCTATTTTTATCAGACTACTCACTAATTTGGGGAGAAAATGGAAAAAAGTGAATTTCGTGTGCTTATTAAGCATTATTTCTTGCCAAAAAAAACCATTACCGAGACCAAGGCTAAGCTTGATAAATACTATGGGGACTCTGCACCATCGATTTCAATGGTAAAAAAGTGGTTTACTGAATTTCGTTGTGGCCGTACAAGCACTGAAGATGCCGAACGTCCTGGACGCCCAGTTGAGGTCTCTACACCCGAAACAATCGAAAAAATTCACGATATGGTGTTGGCCGACCGAAGATTGAAAGTGCGAGAGATTGTGGAAGCCGTAGGGATCTCGCATGGCTCAGTGGTTTCAATTTTGAATGATCACTTGGGCATGAGAAAGCTTTCCGCAAGATGGGTGCCGCGTTTGCTCACAGTCGACCACAAACGCAATCGTGTAACAACTTCACAGGAAGGTTTGGCGTTGTTTAAGCGCAATATGGAGGAGTTTTTGCGCCGTTTTGTAACCGTGGACGAAACATGGATCCATCACAACACACCAGAGAACAAACAACAGTCAAAACAGTGGGTTTCTAAGGGTGAATCGGCGCCAAAGAAGGCCAAGGTGGGTTTGTCAGCCAATAAAGTTATGGCGACTGTTTTTTGGGATGCACGCGGGATAATCCACATTGACTACCTTCAAAAGGGAAGAACAATCAATTGGGAATATTATGCCAACTTATTGGACCGATTCAATGACGATTTGAAAAAAAACCGACCTCATTTGGCCAAGAAAAAAGTTCTTTTCCACCAAGACAATGCAAGGGTGCACACATGTGCAGTTGCCATGGCAAAAATCCATGAATTGGGCTATGAATTGCTCCCTCATCCACCCTATTCCCCAGATTTGGCTCCGAGCGACTACTTCTTGTTCCCAAATGGCTTGGTGGAAAAAGATTTGACTCCAATGATGAAGTCATCTCGCAAACAAAGGCCTATTTTGAGGACCTCGACAAATCATTTTTTTTGGAAGGGATAAAAAAATTGGAGAAGCGTTGGACAAAGTGTATAGAGCTCAAGGGAGACTACGTTGAAAAATAAAATTATTTTTTTATCAAAAAATCTGTGTTTTAATCCAAACACACCCGCCCTCGTAATTAGTTTAAGTTTGCAATCCAAGTTTCCTTAGTCCCTTTAGCAGATTTCATTGCCTCTTATGCCTGCAATTGCAAAGGCGTCGGAGTTGATTTTTTTCTCTATGAAAAATATGAGAGAATTAAAATTAGATATTGAGCTTTTAATGTTTTAATTTTTATAAGAACAGCCTTCGCTGAAGTACCTGACTTGTTAATGTTTATAACTTCAGCGATTTCTGCCAACGACCGATTTCGTTTGATCCTATTTTTGTAGCCACTACTTATGTGTAATTTCATACAAATTAAAATGGTTCTCCATTAATGTAATTAATATATGTCGGAACTACAACGATATGGAAAAAAAAAGACTTGCTTCACCCGAAAATTTAGAAATGTATTTTCGGTGGAAGTAACCCATGTTCCCACCTCAATAAATGGCCTTCACTTTCTTGCCGACAGTCTTCCTGCCCGCACCAATTTGAACAGGCACATACATCTATTAGAATATAATTATAATGTTGGCAATTATGCCACCAATACCTCCCTCTAGTATCGTCGGATCAATATGTGATATCAGCTAATTTTTTTCTCAATTTATCACGTAATTAGAGAAGAGTCATTAATGAACTCGACACAATACAAGAAATCCAGTCCGAGTGGATAACAGTGATAATACTACTCTGCAAGATATCTTTTAACTTTTTAATTATTAGAGCAAATGGGTCTTTAATTATTCAAGAATGGTACACAAAATCTTCATGTGTACCATTTTTAAATGGCCCAAAAAGTCGATTTTTTGAGTAAAGTCACGATTCTGATTTTGAGACCGAGTCTCAAATGCTTGCTTTTTAAATTTTGATTTTATTTAGAGAGGCAAGAGAAGCCCGGAAAGAAAGAATGTTCATTTGGAAGGCAATTGCATGGCAAATGCATTAGAATGAAGGTAAACAATAAACTTCCTTAAGGTTTAAGTACCTGCAACTTCAAATATATTTTTCTACTGCATTACGAATTCGTAGGATTTTTCCGGTTGATGGAAATTTAATTATTTAATGGTATATCTAAACAAATATGTATAATTACGAACCTTATTAGATTTTGGCATCTTCTTAGGCTTAGAAAATGTGGTCTGCAAGTTGTCGCCCAGCGAGGTATTTTTTTTTGTATTTGAAGGCTTATATGAGCATGCACGAAATACAAAATTAAAACATATTGATTCATTGGTCTTCAATAAAGTGGAGAAAATATTCCTTGATTTCGTAATTCAGGAACGTGACTTATTGTTATATTTCCTTACGTCTTTAATTGGATATCGTCGCTGTTGACATGATCTTTGGCGTAAAGTGTTTTCTTTGTAACCGAACTTAGAGTTTAATTCCAAATGCTTACGTGCGATACGATTTGAGGGGTAAACAACCTAACATGGTCGGAGCCAAACATTCTCTGGCTCTAGTTGTCATTTTGTTTTTTTCTTTTAACGAAAATATAAATTTTATTAAAAATATAAAAATGTTACGTATTCGCCACCGCAAATGTATCATAAAAGAATCAATTTCGCAGTCTCCATTCAAATCAGATATAATGAATTTGTACAAAGTACTACTTATTGGCAGTATGTATTAACCAGAATAAGAATTCATCAGATAGCTCATACACTGTTTTGCTGTTCTCGCCTGTCAGCTTTCCGTTGGTCTGCTGCGAAAATCACATCGAGGTGTCATACGGTGCTAACTTCAAGCGCACAAAGAATTCGCTCGACAATTTTTTATAGACTTGGTAAGAAATGGATCTAGCATTACTGCCGGTGGGTGATGAGATTTGCTGTAGTAAATATATAAAAGGTGACATGATTGCAATGATAGTTTGTCTAATTGTTATTTTTCAGCAGCTATCAAAGTTACCAATGACATGGAGCTGTCAAAATATTCAGTAAGGTTTGCCATTTCATTCTGCATCGTTTTAAGTTGTAATGTCGGTTAAGTTGTAAATACGCAACGTGAATTTCGTCGTGAGGTCAGTCGTCAGCATGGCTACAGTGGGCAGGCAATTCGTCGCAACGCGAAACAGTTTGAATACACTCTTTTGGATCTTAAGCCACCAACCAGACAGAGATTGGTGCGGAATGAAGAAAACATAGCCGCCGTTGCGGCCAGAAGAAGCCCCAGAAATGTCGATTCGGCGCCGATCAGCTGAATTGGGCATCGCCAGAGAGTCAAGCCGGCTTATTTTATGGTTACATTTGGGCCTACGTCCACATAAGATTGTGCTGACGCTAGAATTGAGGCCGGACAACAGTGGACGACGGCTTGAGTTCGCTAATGGGCGAGGCCCATTCTTGGCTCAGCGTCTATGCCAGTAAGCAAAATTGCCATTATTGGAGCGAACACAATCCACAAGATTGACTGTTTAATGCGGCTTTTTTTTTAAGAACTTAACACTCTAGTGGGTATGAATACACTTATAATACGTCAGCATGTGTTAAGTTTTTTGGAAAAGAAAGATGTCTGGGCTCAGTAGTTATTTCGGTCCATGCGTGGCATCCAACAGTTAATGGGGAGACTAAATTCTTAGTGGAAGTTGGCTTGATGTTGATTTCTAGTCAACTACTTATCTTACTTGATTTTCGTAAACTGAAAAATGGATATGTCCTTCTGGCGAGGCTGGGATTCGAACACCGAACCTTCTGATTTGGAAGCTAGTCCACTACCACTTGAGCCACGGCCAACCAAGTTTATGGCATTTCGATATCATCGGACCTTATTTCTTTCGTAATGAGGATGGAGACACCGTTAATGTCAATGTTGTCAGGTATATCCGAGTTGTGATTCCAACAAGACAGCGCTACTGAAACATAACATGCCACACAAGCGAAGCAACGCTCGGAGTTTTGAAGGAGACATTTAGCGACTGGGTCATCTCACGGCAAGCGTTCATCCATTACTGCCGCGATTATGCTATTTGACACCACTCTATTATTTTCTCTGGGGCTACGTCAAGTCCTTAGTCTACGCAAACAAGCCAACCACTTTGGACTAGGTCGAGACCAATATTCGACACGCTCTGCCGGAATAACGCTGCAGATATTGGACCGAGTCATTAAAAATTGGACTGACCGGTTGAAGCAATGTCAGCGAAGCCGAGGCGGTCATTTGAATGATGTGCTACTCCACACTTAATGGCATGAATCAATTTTATATCTCACACGGGTTTTGTTTTATTTAACTCTTTTTTCCTATCGTTCTTATCTGGCCACCTTTATTTGACGGCTAGGATATATGCATCTTACCTTAGCTGCAACAAGGTAGTGCTACTCGGATCATACGTACGTCCAAATTCCTTCATAAACGTCTAGCATCAACAAGGTTGATAAAGTATCGATCAGGCAGCGTTGTAAGCATTTCGTCCTGATGAAGAACATTGAGTTTATGTCAATCATCCTGCTCCAATTGTGAATCTGAAAAGATTAGCTAGTTCAAGGAGAAGCAGTTATGAAATGACTGTCACAACGACATTGAGTGGAGCAAGTTCTACCTTCCGTAAGTATTCGTAGCTCCTGCAAAGTTTCTTGTCACAATTCACTCTGTCAATATATTTTACCTGTAAATAATTTATAAGAATCTTTTATATTCTCAAATGTACATTGGTAACTAAATAAATAAATGCAATAAAATGAAAAAAAAAATGTCGTACCTTCATTGCAGCATTGCGGCTTATAGTGCAAAACGTCAATTTTAATGCCGTCTTCTCTGGTTATATTTTTGCTTAGTGTACAATCATCACTTCCATCAGTTCTATGTGGTATAAAGTTAATTGCAGTACTCGTAGCTCACCTCTGGCTTTGAATGCAGTAACGATAACCTCTAAGCTATTCCGATCATGAAAATAATTCTGATCCCCAAGGTTATGGCTTACAATTTTATAGATATTTTTTACTTGGTTTTGTTGTTGATCCTGCAATGATCCTTTGATCTTGATTAAAACTTCCTCCTCTGCATTTCCTAACTTTGTTTTGTTTACCTGTATTTCGTGTAGGTGTACATTATGCTCACGGCCTTGCCTAGTCCATTCGGCAAGAAAATGGAAGTTCCGATTTTTTATGTACATAACAATTTGTGATAAAATTTTCCAGACTTATAAGAAGTGTAGTCTAAGGGTGAAGATATGGAGCGGTGGCAAGCCATTTTCCGGGTTGGTGGCAACTCATTCTGGCAGTCAGAACATTTTCTTTAGGAACTATCTTAAGACTTCTTCAACCTCCTGAAACTGCCAAATCCCCCACGCTTGTCCCGCATAGCACATACCTGACCATATGACTGCTTCAAATACTTTATACTTGACACTCGGCGCGATTTTCTTGTTTCGCAAGATCTCTTTCGAGTTAGAATTGATTGCCCTTTTTAATTCTTTTAACTTCTCTTGGAAGTGATTTCTAAAAGATATCAGTACTCCGAGGTATTTGTATTCCTTGCCTTTCTCAAGTTCTTAATTTTGACAGGTCTATTTTTCATTAATTGCATAGCGCCCCCATCCCTCTCGAAAAATCATATCTATTGATTTGTTGGCGTTAAGTTGCAAGTTCCGTATTTAGCGGTATTGTTGTAGCTTATTTATCTTGATTTGTAGCATGTTGCTAGTATTACGATATCGTCAGCGTAGAGCAAGAGCTCTATATGTAGTCCATCGAGAAGTTTTCCCTCTGGAATATATACAACGAGATCCTCCAGGAAGGTTGAGAACAGAAAAGAGCTCAGCAGACAATCTTGCTTCGCTCCAGATTTAGACTGAAGTTAGACAAAATGCTTCCATGCCAGACCGCTATAATAGTAACTTGGTAGATTTTTTGTAGCACCCTTAGTACTTTTGGCGAATCTACCAGGTTGCTCAATTTAAAGTACAGAGCTCTTCCGCCGATGAAATCAAAAGCCGCCTTAAAATCCACGGAGAAGGCATATAGTTTTTTAAACTTATCCAAGCATCCTCCGGGCGATGCTTGTTAGAGAGAAGATGTTGTCGACAGTGGAATAATCTTTTGCGGAAACCAGCTTGAAACTCACTAGGCGTTCCAAGATAATTCCTGTAAAAATTTTGTTCGTCGCATTTAAGAAAAAGATCCCTCTGTGATTGCTCTGTTCGCTTGGATCTCCTTTCTTGAATATTTGAAATATCAAATTTTTCTTGAAAGATGATGGCACCTCGCCAATATTGAAAATAAAATCGTACGTTTCCGTGGGCTTCTGCTGGAAGGCATCAGTCGCATTTTTAAAGAATTCGTATGGAATACAATTTTCTCCTGTGGCCTTATTTGAGCAACATCTACGAGTATGTACTCGTATGTATACTGGAACATTTTACGTCCATCTGAACAGTTTACTCCGAATTGAGGTAGCACACATTGCATATAGTTTTAATTTTGCGGTAGATTTAGCAGCTTTTCGAATTATTCGGCCAAAATGGGTGCTTCAATGCCAATCGCGAAGACCGCACCAATAAATGTTTTTGCCATCTTCCAAAAGGACCTACTGTCTTTTATAGTAAGTTCACAATGCTCAAATGTTCAGTCTTTGTTTCTATTCGCAAATACTTTCGAACTTCTTATTTGCATTCTGCTACATACATTTTGCATTTTTGGTGCACACCCTTCTCAGGAGCCTTAGAAAGGCAAACGATTTTTTCCTGGCAGCCTCGCATTTCTTTATTCCTTGTTTTGGGTTGCAAGAGCTTAGCTGCGTTTGAGGTACCTGTCGTAAGCATTTCTATGACTGTGATTGATAGGAGCTCACAATTATTTATTGCGCTTATTTCGAAGTTTAGTTTCGTATTTTAACTCTCCGCATTTTTGTTTCTCCAACGCAGTTTCTATAGCAAGCAATTCATTTGTTCAGAGATTTTTTGCAGGTTCAGCTCTACTTTAGAGATAAGGATATTGGAAGGTGGTCTGAATGGGTTAATTCTTAGTTCATGCTTAAGCCAGTTTCTTGCAAGCAACAATTATCAATTGTTGAGCATTCGGCGCCTCTTATAAATATTAGGTGCCCTTTTTCATCACTATTAGTTTGGCCGTCTAATAATGTAAGTCCTAGCGTTTCACACATTTTAATTAAGGTTTTTCCGTTAGGGTTATACATGTATCATAGTAAATCTAGACATTTTGTACTATCTGATATTTTTAGGGCTTTACGTTCGTGGAATACCGATTAAGTTTCACAATCCAATAGTGCCTGGTTCATCGAGTACGAGCTCTCACACCGTACCTCAGAATTTCACTGGTTGTAATATGGATATTAAATATGGGAACGGTGCCTATGAGAATAAAATCATCTGCACGTACGTATAGTGGCTTTAATTCCATGCCGCATTAGTTGCAGACGTATTTCATGAACGACTTGAGTCCACAGGAGGGATGAAATCACAATACCTACTCCTCTTAGGAGTGCCTCTGCTGTATTTCCTTACTTTTACCTGATATACCTGCTGATAAACATAAAGGTAATCAGTGTAATAATTGACTGTGAGGAGAATTCTACGTTCTGCGGAAGTGTAAGTGTAGATGCCTCGTCGATTGTATACCTGGATAGAGTCTATTATGAATACGAGTATCAAAGCAATCATTGTTTAAGTGTTTAAAAAAAAATTATGTCAGAATTTTGGGTCTCAAGTCTACACAATTTTACAGTTTATCTGGAGATGCTTTTTTAGCAAAAATTTTTTTAAGTATCATGACATGTAAGAACGGAATAAATTTGTTTGTCTATTTTCCACTCTCGGATTTTTGATTGGTTCAGAGAATTATTTGGAGAGCAGCAAGTTATCCGACATTATATTCTTGTGCTATCATATCTGCCCTACTAATAATGCTTGTTGTAGGAGTCACAAACGATAATTTTACCTCCCTGCATGGGATATTTGACCATTTTCTCTATTGTGGTATTAGGAATATTATACAATAATAAGTTTCCAGTCAATGCCCAAGGCTATTTGTCATTATGGTTTTACGTGCAAATGTACATATTTAAAACCTTTATGTGAAGAAGAGACACTCAAGTGGATAGCAATATGATGGCGGCTTTGTCACTATTTCATTGGGAACTCCTCTTTCAGAAAATCTAGTTCGAAATCTTCGTTTAAAAGTCGTCATTATTATATGCAAACTAATAAGATGGCATAGCACAATAGATAGATTAACTAACCTACAAATGTCACCTCATGGGTTGCGGCGAAGCGAGCATATCAGCTAGTTTATATTGACTACTCCAATTTGTTTTTCTTATTGTTCACTCATAAATCTATATCCTAATCCGGTGATTGCGATGATATCGGCACGTGCACAACTACACATCTATCTTTATATGTATGACTGATGGGTTGATTTCAAAAGTGGGATATATTTCTAAATCCGCATTTTAACCATCAAATCTATGAATGTGGATGCACTAAAATAATACCAGAAATAAATTGGAAATGATCCTAAGCTATGAGAAAATGGAATACTTTACTTTACTACCTACTACGTGTCACATCTGTAATGATGTGAGGAAGAAAGTTACAGTGGAAAAAGAGCTCTGCATATTTCTCGTAAGTTATCCGAGTATGTGTATGGAGCATTATTAGACGCTTCTTACAATGTATCTTATAGACCCATAGGAAAACGAAAATAGTATATTCTCAAATGAGAATAAGTAAAGGATCTGCGTTTCTTCGAACGTGTGGAATATTATGTTCCCCTACTTGTACATCACTCTGATGAAGTTAAAGCCCTTTAAAGCACTGAGTTCTTTTGAGGCAAGAAAATATTACAGAAGCAATCGTTTTCCTTTTTATTTCGCATAGTTTAAATTTCTGCCGCACAACTGACACAATAAATTAAGAGTCTTGTTCGTGACGTGAATTATTTAACACAATAAAAAATATTTCACGTACAACAAGACGTTTTTCTTTTTGAAAGTCTTAACATTATTCTTGACTAAATTTTGTACAAAGTGACCAGTTATCTGGAAAGGAGAATATTATTTTCATGTTATTTTAAATAAGCCTCTGCAAATAAATATATGTATGTAAAATATAAATAAGAAAAAGTTACTTGAAAAGAAAAAATTTCTAATGTTAAATAATTTCTATTTACATTGAATTGTGCGCGAGCCATGGAAGAAAACATTCCTTACTTCTGGCTCATAAATATTTTATTAGAAATTCTGGTCAGGCTTCCAAAGTGTTGTAATGTTTATGGCTTGTCCACTTTGACAATTTATTCCATTGAAATGAATGCGTTCGTTAGTCCTGGAAACAACTTGAGACAGTCAAGGTCAATATGGATTTTAAGATCTAGCTCAATTTGTTTTGATTGTAAACCATCGTACTATTAATCAAGATAAAATCGGCGAACGACGACATTTATTTGTAATTCCTTTTCGTTTTGTATACTTTAATGTAATTTAAACAGTTTTTGCGGGATTTGCAGATATAGAATAAGAGAAAAGGGTTATTACAAGATAAGTTAGATAGAAAGGAATACCAGCAAGATTGCGATCTCAAGTAAACTGCGCTAATGGAAATGAAGTCAGAAAGACGACAAAAAGTGAACTCTACTGGCTGGAGCGAGTTTACTTAGAAGGACTTGCAACGTCGCCGCTTAACAAGTGTTTCAACTTACAGGACCTTTGCGATGTAGCCCATGATGAAGAAACTGAGTAGCAGAGAACATTATTGAAAACTTTTATGCGAAAATTCGATGACGTATTCTTTTAAGGACTATCTGACTTCGGGGGGACTGCCATAACGGAGCCTGTTAAACTGTGAGCCACGCGAGTTCCACCAGACATGCGACACGAGATGGATGAGTCATCAGGGATTGAAGTGAAACGGTAATAGAAACATGTAATAGCCCACGGGTAGCACCGATCGATAAACGACACCTTTTCAACGCCAGCAGGCCCAAAATGGTTTTCTACTCCAGATCTACAAAGCGGTTATTTGCAAGTTGAAATGGAGCCTTAAAATAAGGAAAAGTCGGCTTTTACTACTGGCAATATCCTTTGTTATGCTTTTTTGTGGTACGCCTTTATGCAACGCTCCGGTTACGTTCGAAAGGGGAATGGACGAAGTGATGATGACATAAACATGTGAGGAGTACTTCACAAACCTAGAAGCGGTACTAAGTTGACTAGAATCCGCTAATTAAAATCTGAGTCTGAGTAAGTACAATTTTTTGTTATAACAAGCGTGAGGCATGCCATTTCATCGGACGGACTAAGAACACAGCCGGGAAAAATAAGGGCAGTTAAGGCACTATCAGCTCCAAGTACCAAGTGCAAGCTTGAGGCTTTTTAGTGAAATCATCGAATGGACACAACAGTTTAGGAAGGAAGAGATTCATCATGAGAACTGTGATGTGAATACTTTTGGTTCATGTTCCATCATCTAAAAATGCAAGTAATAGGAGTCCTGAATTGAATATGGCAAATGGGAGAGAAATAACATTATTGCTGCGTGAATGTCAAAAATGCTAGTTTTATTCCTAGCGGAGAGCAGTTGGGTTACAGAAGAACTATTACAGTAATAAGGTAAACGACCGATACTTCTGCTTTGAACGAAAAATCGGCTTTAAGACCTTCTATCAAAACTGGAAAACTTCTCTCAGGAGAGATTCTATACCGCTAACCAGGGGTAAGCTACAGTTAAATTAACAGCATCCCTAATTGGAAGAATATCAGTAAATGGTCCTGGTCCCCTTAAAAGAACGGCTACAGGAAATCGATACATCATTGTAGCTATTCGAAAAATAGGCTGGGTGCTTTCCAGTTCCTGATGTGATGGCAGTAGTGTTAAGTGAACAACTAATAAATTAGGTATTTTGCAAATGATACACTCGGACCAATGCAGGAACATCAAATCCGAACAACAACGTGTCAACCTCAATTGCTTACTGGGCGGCACAGCACACCCAACAACATTTTCTACAGCTATTCTGAATTTTGGAGGTGTGCTTTAGCTGCCTAACCCACTGACTCACTGCTTGCCAACAGGATAGCATCAAGGTGGACCAATTTACTTGCAGGAACTAAAAAACAGTCTCGGGTCTGTCTATGAAATGGTAAGACATATGTTAAAGCTTATAAACAAATACATACGGAGACCGTGTATGATTTCTCAAACCTCAAAGAAAAGCTCCAAAGCAATAGGATAGAAATAGCCCAAGTAGAGAAAAGACTTTCCATTCTGGTTTATTAGATAAAAATTCTTGATTGTCAGAAACCATAGGTGGTCTATTTAACTCATTTGTCGTCGTAAACGGGGGCAAGGTAGACTCAGCTGGAACATTGATTCTTAGTTCGGGGTAGTGGTGCGGAACTCACAAAGTTTAGAGAAGATACAATCTTTCCAAAATAAATTGACAACCAAAAGTACTCATAATATTGGACTCAAGCAACAACTTAAAAACAATATTACGAGGTGGCATATTGGTTTATACCAGACAGCGAGCGGAAAGTTTTTGCAAGTATTAGGAAAGGAATTGGAGATGAAATTGCTATTATCGTCGGGATTTCTCCAGCTTGAAACAAAGGACAAAAAAAACTGTCGAAGAAGATACAGGAATTTTTTACAAAAACAACCATTTAGTAACAACGATGATTGGAGCACACAAAAAATTAAAACTTCTCACGAATCAGAGATTCAAGATCATTCGCCTAAAGTTGCTTACATATGTAAACCGAATATATGCTTTAGAGAAAGCTCTCAACTTCCTGGAGCGCGCGTCCAGAACAGTTTATCTCAGCGGGCACTACTTGGGTAGGTTTATTTGCTGAGGACCAGGTTAACTTTAACTGTGGCCCCATATATGCATATAAGTATGCCCGAGTATAGGCCATTGCATTGTTGATAACTTGGTTGAAAGCTTTGGTTCGTCCAGCTATTACATATTAGCCGCAGTCGGCATCCATCACCATCAACCCTCTTTGCAATGTCTTCTCAATAGCACTAGCGGGTCAATCAGGCCGTAGTGTTTGACTCTATTATAGCGAACACCAAAAGTTGCTTTGCTTTGCTAATCGTCGAGATTGTCGAACTTGGGGTTCAAAAAATTCACGAGTGATTGTTGAGAAACAGATACATCCACAACGTATTAATGTGTGATGCGGATTTTGACCGGGAAGAACCATCTAGAAATTCTTCTTTGAGAATGCGGCTGGTCAGGTCATAACATTTAATGGTGCTCGCTATTGCGATATGTTTATCCAGTTTTTTTGTGCCTAATTTGCACGACATGCATTTGGACGGTGACGGTGCAACAACCATACGGCGCAAAAAAACAAATCAATTACAACAAGATCCATTTGCTTTTCGTGTACTACCCGGTTTTGGTGATCAGAGTTGGCCGTGAATATCTTACGCTTCAGCGCCATTGGACTTTCCTCTTTGAAGTTTTTTGAAGATAAATATTTATGCCAGCGAGCCCACGACCACCCACGCTTTGAAGTGATGCGTTTGCATTTCTTCGATTTATGATTTAAACCAGTAGAGGTTCTAACTAAGTGATTTACAACTATTTTGGAAACAACTTCAGTTTGTGCAAATTTTCCGATTTTTTTTAAAATGATCAATTTTATGAGCCAAGTTTGTGGCTTAGGTGGGGAAAGGTATTCTGTCGAAATACTATAACTATTTTTTTTTTCGATAATCTGTACCTTACACCATTTACTAAATTTTTAATTTTGTCTAAAAGAAAAGATGCGCAAACGCATCAGTGGACAGTGGACAGTGGAAATGTGTTAAGCAATATTTTATTTTTATTACCAATCCTTTTGTAACACAGAATCATTCCCATATTTTACATTCTTAAAATGAATGTTTTAACATAAACTAATCAATGTGTAGCTCAATTACTAAATGTATGTAAATGCAAAAACTTCGGAACAAGAGATATTACATATATGTAACAACCACCTACAGATAAACACTAAGTTTCTCAGCTAGTAACCATTGTAATGCAAACTGAAATAAATAGATAATAATAATAAAAAAAGCAAAAAACAATCCCTATACTCTATGAATTAATAAAAAATACACAATTTTTAACTTTACTAAAAAGGCTAAGTGGCTTAAGTCTATTTTAGGTATTTTTCAGGAGAGCGATTTTTAAGTTCAAAAATTTATTTAAAAAGACCTGTCGCTCGTAGGAGTTTATAGCCAAAAATCAGATTTAAACCCTTTTGCCTTTTTCTCTTCCGTATTTAAAAATGACTAAAACCACATAAGCTAATTTTCCAAATCATTTTTTTAATTTCGCTTGAACTTACGTACAAATAGGCCTCTTTTCCTTTTCTTTCATCCAATTTTTGTCAAAAACTCTTTCTCTTTTTTATTATTAATGATTTCATATTAAAGTACAAAAAAGAAATAAATAAAACAAAAATAAGAAAATATTACGATATTGATCAGAAAACATTGCAAAACGAAGCATTTAGTTATTCCTAAGCATCTTCTTCTATCAGGTCGGGATGATAATCAGGTATAGATTCTGTGCAAAGAGTTTTATAGAAACTATGGAATTGCTTATCGATCAGAGGAAGCGGACTTAGCAGATTCTCTTTTTTCGCATCACTTATCTTATTTGGTTCATCTGAAAGTACTTCCAAGTGTTCGAATAATAATTTTTTACACCCTCGCTTCCTTATACTTAACGTATTACAAGGTATGCTTTTATCCAATGTATTTTTAAAATAAATAGTGAAGGATGCATCAGACGAAAAACGAAGCACCTTATATTTCTCCAGTTTACCTGATTACAATCTTCAGAAACCTTACGAAAGTTGCACTTGTTTTTGAGAATCGTGTTAAAGTGGAAAACAAATGATTGGGACATCTCATTGACCAAAAATTGCTTTTTGGTTCCAACACCCCGTATAAATTGGTCCCAATCTCTTGGGTGGTGAATTTGGAAGGAGAATTTTTCTTTTTCAATATATTTTAAGTTATTCGACAATTCAAAAACATACATTAACTCTTTCAGGGACACTTTCCTATAAATTACAATATATTTCTTTTTTTTTGTATCTTCATATATTTAGGGTAGGACAATAGTGAAATGAATAACAAAAAAAATTTTGGAGTGGGGCTTCTGAGAAATCACAAGTGGTTAGCTGCAGTAACCACCGCCGCAGTAGAACAAAAAACACTATTAAAATTCATACATTTTTTATTCATAACTAAAGGCCAAAAACATAACAAAACAATTGGAATCAAATACTTTTTTCACTTTTTATGAAAATCTTGAAAGCGGGACTTTCCTTTACGCAAACGTAGTGGGACTTTACAAGTCTTACATTTTCAAATAGTACTGACTGGAATATTAAAATACTTGTACTGAATTTGGCGCATCTTCTTGAAGTGGATCACTTTGGCCGATGTTGATTGCATTCCAAGCGGATTTCCTCGGGCACTGCTGGTTTATGCCGTTTTATTTGAACCAGCCCCGGAGAAGATACCCCTGAACTATATGGACGCTCCACTGAATGATGCCTGGGCCGATTGACAAATGCTGGAGCCAAAAGGACAGAATGGCGAAAATCCTTCAATGTCAGAGCTTTTAGCTCTGGGTGCGAATTAGATTGCAGTTCCTTATACGTCAAAAAGGCACTGGCAATGAAGCAATCAAGAAAATGGAACAAAACTCGATGCCACCATTTGTGCGATTTTCTGTCTATTTCGTAACAGCTTTTTAAATAATCAAACTTATTAACAAAATTCATGTTTGCATTATAATCTTTAACAGCTTCTGGGCAAGAAATTTCTACACTCTCTCCGTTACGTTCTTTGCATGTAACTTTGCCGACGTTCTTAGAATCATGATAGTTTGACAGTATAAACACAGAGTTTTTGTCTTTCCACTTCAGGATACTTATATCTGTGTCGCTGATTCTATAGTCTGATGCAAGTCTTTATCTTCTTTTAGGTTTGGAAAATGCTTCCTTTTTGGGTTTTCCGGCCCATAGGCAAGATTTTTTTTTCTTTGTAAATCCACTTGAAGCTGATAACTATTGAAATAGTTGTCGAAATAACTTTATGGTTTTTACCTTCGAGGCTCGAGCAAAACTACCTTACGACTCTGCCGCCAAGATCTGTCTTAACTGCAGACTTCTTTTTACCGGTATAAAGTTTAAAATTCAAGCAGTAGCTCGATTCAGCAAATGCCATCTATATTTTATTGCCCCATTTGATGGGCTTCTTGGGCATATATTGTTTCAAGGAACTCCGACCCTTGAACTTTATCATGTTCCCGTCTATGGCAATCTTCTCCGAAGGTCTGTAGTTGTGCTCAAAACTGCGTCGCATGATGTCTAGCAATGGTCGAATTTAAACTTGTAAACTTTTTCGTATACTGGGCTAGTTCTTGCAGGCATGAGGTTATTGTCATTCATGTGCAGGTAGTGTTAGAGCCAACTAAATCTTTTCATGAACTTTGAAAGGTATGAATCGTTCAGGTCCGGAAGGAAACCGGCATTTGAGTTGTTTCAGTGTATAACTTATAAAACTTAGTTAAGGTCAAGGAGCTTTCGAAATACTTTTGAGTCGAGTATTTGCGCGTATAGTTGACTCTCATACGCTGGAACACTGTTGATATGATCCAAAACTTTTTTTTTCTTTGCTTCTGACAATTTGTTGATTGGAGCTTTCATCCGCGCATATCATTATACATAGTAAATGAAGATTCAATTTTCTTGGAAATTACATTTTTTAAAAAAACGATCGGTTTCATATAAGACTTTTTTAAAACATTTCTGACACACTTGTGTTCTGATGTTGTTTAGATTAAGAAAATATTTGTAGGTAAAATGGCGATTTCGGGAAGTTTTGCCACTTTCTTTTGCACGTGCTGTTTTCTTTTCGTCAATGGGAATCAACCAGATACAAATGCCACCTTGAGGTTATAGTTTCCCAGTTCCCAATAATATTTAAAAATTGTTTCCTCTTCTGTTTGAGAAATTTGGTCCATACATTTTCGTTGGCAAACAGTAAATGGTATACATTTTCTTGATGGCGTAATTTTTCCGATACGATTCACATATTTTTGTCCTAAATTTCTTTTTCGATTTCTTACCTTTTTTTGTTGCTTTATCAGGATTTTCGAGGTCTTCAACTAAATTGTTCTCAACTTCTGAATAAGAGAACTCGTTTTGTACGGCAGTTAACAATCCTTATCTGCAATGCTGTCATCACTGTCTTCGGAAAATGAATCGTCTTCCATTATTTTAGGCTCAGCTGAAATGGAAACATCAGACAGCTCACTAACGTAGTTCGTTGCCGTTTCGTTGGACATAACTGGCTGGACTATCACGTTTTCTGCATAAAATGATAAAACTGCTATTAAAACAATTATTTAAAAATTTAAAAATTTATTAGGTGTATAAAAAAGTTTTATTTTTAATGTTTATAATGCCCTGCAGAAGATAGTATACACTATCGAAACGCCGGCAATCATCAAGTGTTCACAAGTTTTGCCTTCTTTCTCGCGATTGCAGACGAAGATGTATCTTTAAGGTCGGCATAGCACTTTCTGCAGCATTGTCTCTTACGCCTTCCATCTTTTGTTAGTACCGTTGATGTGGTTAAAATATGTTTTCTTCCTTTTGGTGTTGGTGTAATGACTGAATTTTGTTGACCACTTAAGCAAAGAATTATATCTAGAAGAAAGTCAGATATTTGTATATGGGGATTGTTTTCCTTATATAATATGTATGTATTTATAACAGCTGTATTTAAAAGAACATCAAACGCAACTTTGTGGAACCAACGGTTAGTTTTACGCAGAGGACTAAAATAGTTTGCCAATTGATCCGCTATGTCTATACCTAGATTAAAAAACATTATTTCTTAAATGCATGAAACTTATGGAACATATACAAATGTACCTTGCTTGCATTTGTTGTATTCCAATATTATATCAGGTTTTAAAATACCCGCATTAAGCTTGTTTTTTTTCCTGAAGGCACAAACGCACCAATATTTGTTGTGGACAAAAAACGGACTTCTCTTTTATCTCTTCAGTATCCAATTACTATTCCCGATCTTTCATATGAAATACATTCTCCTTTTTCTAGCTTTTTAGTCAACTTTGGCAAATCTTTTCGGTTCCTCCGTAGTGTTCCCTGTAAATGCGTTTTTCTATTTAGGCAAATGTTTGCCAATTCGATGGAAGTGTAGAAATTGTCCACTGTTAGAGTTCGGATTTCTCCAAAATAACCTTCCATCAGCTGAACGCAAATATTTGTTGAAAGCGGTAAACCAGTTGTTGTGTCCGATTTGCCGGTGTACAATTTCAAATTGTAAATATAACCATCAGCTGCTAATTTGAAAATCTTCACACCATA
The DNA here is from genome assembly GCA_963966105.1 of Volucella zonaria. Classification (NCBI taxonomy): domain Eukaryota; kingdom Metazoa; phylum Arthropoda; class Insecta; order Diptera; family Syrphidae; genus Volucella; species Volucella zonaria. The sequence continues at coordinate 56,465,183 of OZ014533.1, read as the reverse complement.
CTTATGCGCTTTCCCTGGAAGATATTGTCGGAAACCCAACCGACCCCGGAAAGGGATCATGCTTTCATCTATAACCAAGTATTTACCAGCTTGTCTATTTTTCTTAAAGGTTCGGATTGCTTCCTGTACAACTTTGTCAACTTTAAAAGTTTTAGACGATTTTTCAGATGGTTGTGTATAAACTTTAACAAAATCTGAAAGCGGTTGTGAGACATAACGTACGGAACGAATGAGTTTTTAAATAATTTTGTTGGTTTCCAATAATCTGCGATGGAGGGGTATTTAACTAGACCCATATACATGACAATGGCAAGAAACTGCATGATCTCCTTACCATCAGTGTCTTTCCACTCATTCATTCTACAACTTCTTCGACTACGGAAGACATGTACTCGTATAAACGTGTTTGCACTTTTATTTGTTTCTTCAACGATTATATCTAAAATCGTATCCGTTAAAAATTGTCTGTAATAATGAAACGGAGGACAGCGTTCCTGTTGACTAATTTGGTGCTGCGTGAACGTTTCTGAGAATTTCTGCAATGTGTTTCCAGTTGCGGGAGAAATCCAGACAAACGAATTTTCTGCATGCTGTTCCTCCGTTGTTGTAACAAATTCTGCAACATGGGACTGACGGTTTCCATGTCTATTGCAATAAGAAGTAGTATCACTTGATGTATCAAAACTGTAATCCGGCAGGTAAGGATCGTCATCATCAGCATTAAAATCTATTGCACTTTCACTGGAGTTATCTATAGTTTCCAACTCCTCAACTACTTGCTCGGAATCCGTTTCTATGGATTTTTTTTATAATGTATCAAATGCAATTATAAATATGTTTACACGTCCACCCCGAACTAAGATTCTGTATTGAATGACTCTTTCCCCCAGAAGATCACAGGCGATACATGCCCAAAAAATAATAATTATTTTCTTTTAAACCCAAATGTATCAAAAAACATGTCAAAACACATCATAACATGCCCACTGTTGATGGTGCAAAAAGTCTCTGTCGAAAAGTCATCCAAACATGCATATTCCTGCTTAGCACCAGGTGGAAGATTTCTTATGTGATCACCGGTGATGCCGTGGCCTATGGGGAATGACTTTTGTCGTGATCATTAGTGATGCCGTGGCACGCAACGTGTTAATAATATGTAGTTCTGTTCAGTGAGGCTGTTCTGGGCAGAAAATAACAGAAAAGTACAAGGTTTTGTGTTCAGTGAGAAAAATTTCTGTCCGAAACTGTTTTCAGTCAGGTTGTCAGAACAGAAAAGTACAGAAAAACTTGCAGCTACTCTTGAGGTAGGGCAGACTGGTTTGCAGATGTCAAAATCAAATTTGACTGTCATTTTGACTAGCAATTTATTTGTTTGCGATTGTTTTGTGCATTTTGAATGAAAAAAAAAGTTATGGAAAGTTCAACAATGTGCTGGTTGAATGTTGGAGAACATACACGGCAGAATTTACAAAATAGTAAGTACAAAATTAATGGATTTAACATATTTTACATAGATTTTTTCTTATTTTTTTTTTTTAGGTGAAGAATTTCGCCAGGAAATATTTAACCAATCGTTTGGAGCCGAATCAGCCACCAGCCAGGATTTCGTAGAAATTGCAACAACTGCAGAAGAAATACAAAAAGCAATTTGGCTGGAGAAGGACTGCCAGCTCCTCATAAGTCTTTATAAAGATTTAAAGCGAAAGGTCGGTAAAATATTTTTCCTCAAAACAAAAAAAAAAAAAACTCTGGGAGCAGATTGCTGGCCGCATGCAGGAGGTCGGATCAGATTTCACTGTGATCCAGGTTGAGTGGAAGCGGAAGACTAAAATGAAGCACATTGCCACAGCAGGCAACAACAAGGCCATTAGTGCATATGAAAAGTATGTAATTTATATTCATACATTCTAATTTCTTATATTATAAATATAAACCTATTTCCGTAAATACAATAGGGAGCTCTCAGATGTACTGCTGAACCGACCTGCAATTATTCTAGCCTATCGGTTGGGCAGTACCACTAGAATTGAAAAAGCAAAGGAGGCAATATAGGTGGAGGCTGTAATTTCTTCCATTGCAAGTAAATGTATAACATTAAATAATACAAAACATTCAAAACCCCTCCATTTGTTTTTAGTAAGGAATGTCAGCTAGTGAAAGTGATTCTCCGCTGGATAGCATAGAAGGAACATCTTCAGAGAACGTAGAGCCACCAAGAAAACGGAAGAAAACCAGCACTGGGGCAGAAGAGCTGAAGAAGTGGAGGGAGAAGTTCGCTGAGACCGTGTGTACAAATATGCCAAGCTTGAAGCCTATAGAGAGCGAACTGCTGAGCTGGCCAAACAGAGAGAAGAGAAACGCGAATTGCATTCGGCTCTAACAGTTCCCAAGGCGAGGTTGAATCTATCGGCAATATCCCTGTAGCAGCAAGCCTCATGCCCAACAAACCAAAGAAAGAGCGCTATATGCATTTCAGCAGAATTTGACATAAATATCCGATATTGCAAACGTGTCTACCAACCGTTTAAGGACTGCAAACGAATAAAATTTGGAAACTTCAAAGCTTTAAAACTCAGTTTTTATTAAATTCATTTACAATTACAAAAAATAAGAAAAATTATTTGGGTTCCCATTCTTTCCTCAACTTCTTTCGAATGTCCTTCATAAGGTTGGTGACAGTTACATTCGTGATCTTTTTGGATGCTCTTTTCCACTAGCACTAAAATCTTTTACGTCCTTTGCACACTGCTCGCTTTTATTCAATTTAGCTTTGACCAAAGCCCAATACCTTTCAATGGGACGGCACTGTGGAACATTGGATGGGTTCATGTCTTTTGGGACAAAGTCGACATTTTTAGCAACAAGAAATCTCAACGTCGCATGAGCATAGTGAGCTAAAGCTAAAACTGGCCAAAATAATGTTGAACCCTCGTTTTTGTTTAAGAAAGGAATCAAGCGTTTTTTTTAGGCACTCGTTCGCGTACAGTTCTCCGTTAATTATTCGTGTTGTAATAAATGATGAGCTTCTGTGTCCACATTGGCAAATGGCCTGCCAAACGAGATATTTTAACCCGAATTTTTCCATCCCAATCGATGTTGTTGATTGCGGAAGAATCTCAGTTTCTAACGAGTTGTAAAACTGCGCACCTGGAAGGGTAATAAAGTCGGCTTTGACATAAGTTTCGTCATCCAAAACCAAGCACGCTTTCTTGTTGCCGATCAACTTTTGGTATTTTTTTGTTTTTTTTTTTCGTGGTTTTAGACCGATACGTTTTTTAGATCTTTGTACCATTGTTTGGTTGGTATTACATTTCCGAGCAACATCTCTGGATGACATAGTCCGGTTTTTTACGATGGCACCCACTATTTTCCTGTCCAAATTTGTGTCATGTGCTCCACTTTAAGCTCCACTTTTCTAGTTTCGCTTAACTGTTAACGTATCCAAATATCATTTAATAACAGAATCCACTGTACTGCGTGCTATGTTTAAATTTGTCGATGATCTTTTTACGGCGTTCCTCTTGACTCATATTTTATAAATATTTTAAGCCGCACCGAACAAAAATCAATAACAAACTGAAACTAGAGAATATACAGGCTAATTTGGGTACAAAATGGGATTGCAATTTGTACGCATTGGAAGTATAGCCCGTATTAAAATTTACAGATTTTATTCGTTTCAATCCTTACGGAGACTGCGAGATATGCGGAAATGTGTCACAAATTTCTTCTCATTGTAGGAATTCATTCTTTCACGAAATGTGCGATACAGTTCTTTGAATCTTTTCCAACGAAAAAATAAATAAGACTCACTAAGGTCTTCATATCTCTGGAATCTGTTGTTCCATCACTCGGCAAACTGATATCACTGCCACTATCACTGTCCACCAATTCTTCTAATAAATTTGTTGAATTTTATTTAAAGTCATTTTTATTTATTCAAGTTTGTATTTCACTTTGAGAATCTTTTCAACTTTTCAACAACTTCACAAGAAATGACAAATGACGAATGTCAACATTTTTGACAGCTAACATATGGACTGTACTTTTCTGTTCTACGATATCTTTGATCTGACATTTTTCACGAATCTGTGATTTTCTGTTCTAGTTTTTCCTCACTGAACAAAGCTAATAATACCTATTCTTAAATCCTGGTTGCTTTGATCTTAGAAAAACGGCTTATTTGAATTTAAAAACTGTTTTTTTTTTAATATATCTTTGTAAAGTTCACTGTTCAAAATATAAAATAAATAACAATCTTCCTCTTCAATTTGTAAAAGTGGCTTATGTAAACAACTTTCAGAATTTCGAAAAGGAAGAGTGGCTAAAGTACAAATAAGGTTATATTTAAGGTTTTCTTTTGAAGAACATTTCATTTTGGAAAGTGGCTTAATTACAGTTAACGCTTTTTTCCTTTTTTCAGTTCCTGACATTTCAAGCATTAAAAAAGCGGCTTAGTTAGACATAAGACCAAAAATAAGAAAACACGGTCGCAGCCCTAAAATTTAGACGCTTTTCCAAATGCCAGTTAAATAATTTTGCTGAATTAAGCCATTTGGACAGCATCAAAAATAGACTACTAGATGGAATAGAAACCCCCCGATAAGACAGAAAATAAGATAATTTTTTACTAAGTATAAACCCGTAAAAAAATCATTTTAGGCTTAAGCCGACTTAATCCACTTTGCCTATTTTAAAAAGTCGTATTTTCTATCAAAATTACATCTTGGACACCCGTTATTTATCGGCTCATTTGATAAATTTCCGAATATGAATATTCGGTTACGAAAAAAAGAAACAAAATGTATAATTGCTGGTTTAATCCTAGACTCGACATACTTAAGGGAATTTTAGTGAAGAACGAAAACATACTTTTTTCTTGGCCTCTTCATGCAGAACGGAAACTTGATATACATTTCTGATTTCAGTCAGTGACTCAGTCAATCTTTTGCGTTACATACGAGGGTTGTCTGAAGAGTTTCCGGCCGAGCAATGATGCAAGACATTTGCTCTCAAAATTGTCTTTTATTTTCTACATAGTCTTCTTGTAACTCTACACACTTCTCCCAGCGATGCTCCCATCTCTCTAACCCGTCCAAATAGTACTTGGCATTTTTCTCCACAAAATAATTGTTCACGAAGGTGATTGCCTCCCCATTTGATGAAAATCTCTGTCCTCCGAGCGCAGTTTTTAGATGAGGGAACAAAAAGAAGTCGCTTGGGGCTAGATCTGCTGAATAAGGCGGATGGTCAAGCAATTCAAACCGTAATTCATGGATTTTCGCCATGTCAACCACTGAGGTGTGAGACGGCGCGTTGTCTTGGTGAAACAAGATTTTCTTTTTCTGCGAATGTGGCCATTTTTCCGCAATTTCTGCCTTCAGCTTTGCAAGTAATGATACGTAGTATGCTCCTTTTTGGAGATAATCGGTTAAGATAACTCCTTTACTATCACAAAAACAGTCGCCGAAAAACAGTTTTTGCGGTTTTTGGAGCCGGCTCGCCCTTTGCAGTCCACTATTTTGACTGAATTTTTGTTTGGGGCGCATAATAGTGTATCCAAGTTTCATCTACAGTAATTAATCGGCACCAAAACTCGCGGACAGCTTTCTCATGCCTAAATCTTGATTTAATGCGTAACAAATACGTTCTTCGGACATTTTCATAACCTCTACTATCTCTCTCACTTTAATTCGGCGGTCGTCTAACACCATTTGGTGAACTTTAGCAACGTTATCGTCAGTGGTTACAGTTTTTAGACGTCCCGAAGGTTCATCATCTTCCAAGCTCTTACGGCCACGTTTAAATTCAGCTGGCCAAAATTTCACTGTGGTAAATGATGGTGCGGAGTCCCCATACACTGAGTCCAACTCAGTTTTTATTTGCGTAGGCGTATTGGCTTTCAAAAACACGAATTTAATGACAGCTCGATACACAATTTTTTCCATTTTCATAAAAAACACTCACTCACTAACTCAAACGACTGTTAACTAAAAACTGCGCATCCAAAATGACTGAATCTATCAATTAAATAAATTAGATGTCAAAAAGATGCACAACTAGCATTCACTAGCTTTTATTCAGTCGTTCATTGATCTCCGCAGAATATAGACGTGTTTCGGCTTTCGGTTGTGTAGTGATACCAACAGAAAAGAATTAGACAAAATTCATATAGGGCTCCAATTAGCCCAGAGGTAGTGTGCCCGGTTACCAAGTTGAAGGTTGCGGGCTCGACTCCGGGTCGAATAGACTTTTTTTTTTTTTTTTTTTTTTGTTTTTTGTCCAGTTAAAAAAAAAAACAAACAAAATAAATTGATAGTGAGTGTTAAGAATCATCACGCGATGGATTGTGAGGAGTGGTCCGTTATGCCAGTAACGGACAAATCAGGCGAGGCGTCAAGCGGTTCAAGCCAAACAGAACCGAAGACGAAGAGAAGGAGGGCGCTAAGACCAACTTCCACCTTAGCACAACGTCCCTCCCTACCAACTTCCACCGTAAAGCTGCTTGGTGGAGTGAGGGAAGGGGCGCACTCAACGTCATCAACTGCAGCAAATAATTGTCCCGAGAAGGTTACTGACGGTAACCCATTTTTCTCAGATCTACACCTGAGAGAGAACAGATTCGCTTCCTTGGTGCCAACCGAATCAGAAGATGAAGAAGAAGAAATGGCGTCTATAAGTAGCAGCATAAAAATGCTGCAACAAAGGGTACTGGCCATAAAAGAAAACCAAATGGTAAGAAGGAAGAGGGAAGAGCAACAGCAATCCCAGCAGCAACAGCAGACGCAGCTAGGTCAAAATCAGAGCCAACAACACCAAGCAAACACGATAGCACAGGTGCTACACTAACAACAACAACAACTTAAAAACCACCAAGAAAAACAACAAGAGCAACCACAACAACGGCAACAGCAACAGCAAAAGCAGCAGCAGAAACAACAACAGCAGCAGCAAAAACAACAGCAGCAGCAACAACAACAGCAGCAGAAACAGCAACTTTCAAAACAAAGGGTTCCACCTATAAATACATTTAAGATGGAACTAAAGGAAACAATAGAACTATGTAAGTCGGCCATAGGCAATAATTTTTATATTAAAAGACTTAGCTTAGATAGGCACGCGATCCACTGTAATACAGTGGAGCGCTACCATAAAATTAAAACTTTATTGAAGGATTCGACGACGGAGTTCTTCTCCTACACCCCGAAGGGGGAGAAGCTGCAGACAATGCTGCTGAGGGGGTTAGAACCGTCGACTGATCCGGAGGAGCTCCTTGCACTGCTGAAAGAGAAGGAGTGCGAAGGGCTCAAATTCGTGGGGGTCAAGCCATTTGTCACGGCTAGAGCCAAAAGGGAGAAGCGGAAACTGCCGTTCTTCCTGGTCCAGCTAAGTCCCAACAGCAAACTGGATGGTCTAAGGAGTATAAAAGTCCTAGACTACCAGGTTGTTCACTGGGAAAAATTAAAGAAGAGCGAAAACATTTTACAATGTGTTCGCTGCCAAAGGTTCGGGCACGCCGCGTCGAACTGCGAAATGCAGCCTCGATGCGTGAAGTGTGGAAAGAACCACAAGTCAGAGGAATGCGCTCTAGGTAAGGACGGAGCGTCTGAAAAAAGCCAACTCTCTTGTGCTTTATGTAGGAACACGGGACACACCGCAAATTATCGGGGTTGTCCCAAATTCCAATACATCAAAAGAGTAAATCTGGCTCGGCAGCAGAAAGTGGAAGTTAAACGTCCACTCGTGCAGGCACAAACACCAGCCGTTACTCCCCAAGTTACCTACGCCCAAATGGCGGCAGGTAGGGAAACTACGGTACAACAAGCAAAGGTAGCTTCTCAGGCCCCAGCGCCTAGAGCACCTGAACCTGTACCTGCCATGCTGGCTATCTTGCTCTCTATTCAGGGGCAGATGGCTCAGCTTCAGCGTCAAATACAGGAACAGGCTAAGCGGGTAGATCAAATATACGCGCTGCTGCCGGGCCTAACGCACCTCCAGTCGTAATGGGTACGTACATGGCGGAGCAAACCCTGAAGGTCCTTGCAGTGAATGTTAATTCACTGATTAGGTTCGAACGAAGAGCCGCACTGTTTAAGTTGCTTAAAGACCAAGCCCCTGATGTGCTTTTGGTTAGCGAAACTAAGCTTACCAAAAGACACAAAATGAGGCACAGAAGATATGAAATATTACGAAGAAACCGACCCAATTCTATTCAAGGAGGTGGTGTTGCGATCTTTGTAAAAAAGGGACTGCGTTTCAAAAGAGTATACAGTCGTGTAGTACGTAGGTTTCAGGTGCTGGAAGCATGCATCATGTATTTCCCTCTCCGTAGTGAAAAGCGGTTATACATGGTGTCTGTTTATGCATCTAAGGCTACTCAATCCACTTTATTCATCTCAGAGCTCGATACACTGTTTCGATTCCTGAGGCTGGAATTGGAGGAGAATTACTTTATTATCGGCGGAGATTTCAACGCCAAACATAGAGATTGGGGAAATAATACACCAAATACTAGAGGGAACCTACTATTCAATTGGTGGGGTCAGCACAGTGTGATGTATCGACTCGACCTCAAAGCCACGGATAGTCCGTCGTTTCCGAGACACGGGTCCTATCTGGATCTTCTGCTGTTCGATTCACGAATACAACTGACATGCACTAACCAACAAACTACAAACTGTCTACGCACTTTCGTGTATGACCGTGACCATTGCGGTCTCAGCACCGAAATAACTGTTCCCAACGAAATTACGGAATTGGATGAGTTTGTGCAAAGGCATTCCTACAATTATAGTAGGGTGCGTTGGACACACTTCACCAGAACACTGACTAGAGCACTCTCCTCGAATTCGCTCTACCCACCGTCCAACAGAAATCTGTCAAACGAGGAGATTGACAGGTATCTAAAACTAATGGACGAGACAATTAAACGAACTATGGACAAAACGATACCTCGGTATCAACACACTGACGAAGAAGACTTATTCCGCAACGCAACTATTGACGCACTGCACCGACAAAAAAGTAGGCTGTTGTCAAGACTAAAAACCTTGTACAGACAGTTTACCGACAGACATAACCCGGAGATCATGACATTGAAGTCGTCGATTAAAAACCTCCAAACATTAATAAAAGAAAATTACAGAAATTCTGTAAGTTTGTATTGGAACAACAAAATTCGGGCTGTAAACACCAGCAACCCGAATATGTTCCCGCAAATAAATAAAATATTTCGGAGAAATAATCAAAACGACCTTCCATGTCTTAAAATCGCTCGAACGACGAACAACGAACAAATACTTGTAGCAGCAGGCATTGATCCAAATGAGGCCGTTGATGATGACAACTTCTTTGTGGTCGAGGATCCGCAGGAGAAGGTAGAGGCTATAGGAGCGACTTTCCAGGAAGTGTACAAGGCGAATGACATCATTGGCCCGAACCACGACCTGGAAAGTCGAGTCCTTATGCACAATGCCTGCCTTCGAAATGAAATTGTGAATTGGCGATTCGAGAGCTCGGGTTTCACCCAGTTCAGTGACGAGAATATGGCAAATAATGTCATCACCAACGAAAGGGTATTACCACCTTTCATTACGAAGGAAGAGCTCCAAACGATCTTCGAATCACTTAGAAGCAAGAAATCAGTGGGAACCGATGAAATACCGAACATTGTGCTTCGACATCTCCCACTAGTAGCGGTGGACATTTATACCACCCTGTTTAATAATGCAATGAATAATGCACATTATCCAGCGCATTGGAAAACTGCGGTGGTACATCCCATCCCCAAAAGGGATAAAGATACTTCCAATCCGGCGAATCTCCGCTCGATCAGTCTTCTTCCAAACATCAGTAAGGTTTTCGAGAAGGTAATCAATAGAGTCCTGACCAAGTGGGTTGAGGACAAACATATAGTTCCGGATAATCAATTCGGTTTCAAGGCGGGGCATGATATCATTCATGCTGCGTCTAAACTGGTTTCCGATATCCAATGGAACAAAGGCAAGAAACAGTGCACTGGTGCCTGCCTGATTGACTTGGAAAAGGCCTTCGATACCGTATGGTTAGAGGGACTCTTTTTCAAGCTGGACAGGTTGGGCATTAGTAAACCACTGCTGTATATTCTTTTTGATATGCTCTCCAGTAGACAGTTCATCGTGAAGAATTGCGATGTGACTTCTGCTGGAATATTTAACATTAAAAACGGTCTGCAACAGGATGCTTTAATAAAATATAAAAAAAAGTCATGTTACTAAGTTTTTTTTTTGAAAAAATGTTTTCTTAGTTTTAATTATAAGGAATAGAAATAGTATAGTATAGTAGTAAGGTACGTCGAAAGACATAATTTAAGTGTTAGGTTTAACTTAGAGTGCCCGCATGGGGTCAGTAAGCTAGAATAAGATAATTTTAAGTTAATTAAGCTAATTTTTAAGCATTTTTTGTCTAGCAAGTAAGAGTAAATTAAGTAATACAATAAAAATGCATATAAACTGAACTAGCTTTTATTGACGAGTGCCGCTATCTTTACGTTGCGGTTCAGGTAACCCTCGTATAAGGTAAATAAACTGGATATTCATTTAATACATAGAAATTACGTGGTCCATCTTTTATGAATGTCAGTACTTTTGTTAGCCTTTCTTATGAGCTCTTATATCCACAGCATTAGAACCTGATGCCTTTTTTTCATATTTTTATTTTGTACCTACATAAGAATACTTTGGATGATATACTGATTTAACAGTCCGCGAATTACTGTGTCATATCGCTCAATTACGGACCACGCAGGGGAAAGATTTCTATGAGAATTGAACGATAATAGAAAAATTTCAGTTGGAAGCAACATACTCGTATTGCTTCTATAGGAGTTTGATATATGTTGTCATTAGTTCTCCTCGACGAAGAGGAGAATGACATATTCGTGGCAGTGAATCAAGTGGTAGCATATTGGATTTCAAATCGGACGGTTCAGGGTTCAATACCAGCCGCGCCTGAAAAACATGCTTTTTCTTAGGCAACTAAAATCACGTAAGATGATTGGTTATCTAGAATAAAACAACGAGTCAAATTACACTAATAATTTAGTCTCTCCATTAAATGCTGGATGCTACGCATGGAACGAAATAAAAACTGATCCCAAAAACCTTTCTTTCTCTCCCTGACCAATTTTCCGAAAAACTTAACACGTGCTCAGGCACTTTAAGTGTAGTCATACTTGACTTTTAAGTTCTTTAAAAAAAAGAAAACAACGCTATTGTTTTGGAATTTATTTTTGGGAAAACTCTGCAATTTTGTCTTAAAAAAACGCGTGATATCAGTTGACGTGTTCGGGGTTTTGGTTGCAATATCTGCTTTCAACAGGCGTCATTGAGCATCAAAAGTAAAAGAAAAACATGTTCGTATATTTTAGTCTCCTTATTTTATCCGTTTTTTTTTTTAATGAACGTTAAAAGTTAGGGTGAGTTAAGGTGGTTTAATTCGAGGCTGCAATTTAAATAAAACATGATTCCTTCTTTACCTTCTGTATGTGATGCTACATTTAGGGATTAATCCGGCTTTAAGCTAACAGTTCTCTTAATTAGTTGCGATTTTCACTTATTTCCACCTGAGTGCGGTAGTAAAGGCGAGGTGTTTATTTACCATCTTGTTTATCCGGGACGGTTTCAAAGACTCAACGAAGGTTAATTTGGTTTTCATGAAATCATGTAGGAAGTTCATGTGCGCCAAGGACCAGGATTAGCAGGATAAATGCCTTATAGAGAGTGTTCTAAATAGTATGTGTAGAACGGATTTTTAAGCCAGTTACTTCCTCCGTACAAAGATACAGCAAATGACAAGAAAAATTCCTTTTTTCAAGATTAAAGCAAAGTTTATGTATGTAGGTACACAAAACTCCTTATTATCTATTTTAGGGTAAAAAAAGAAAGAAAGAGCTAAAAATAAAATTAAACCAACTTATATTTGCTTTGAATTGTAGACTTTACGATTATTTCTTCGAGGTTCTTGTATACAGTATTTTAGAGAGAAAAGAAAATCGAAGATTTCAAAAAATGTGCTATAAGAAATATTGTCCATACCTTCAGTAGATAAAGTACTCCAAGAAGTGTGTCAAAATGAAAATATATCCAAGATAAGCAGGATATCTGAAAAGGAATAAGCAATTCTGAGTAAAAGAACCTTGGTTTTAATTTTATTAGACGTCAAAAGAAAAGTTTGCTTCTAGAAAGAAATGACATTATTACTTGGAGACGAAAGTATTTACGGGAAACAAAAAAATATAGAGAATAGAGTCTTTCGTTGAAATAATTGGTATTCTCGCAAGCAATGCGAACGCGAAAGAAAAAGTATACAAATTACTTACTGCAGTTATCGGCGAAGAGATAAATGCAAGCGAAATTGATTTGTGTTTTATCAAGATCGTCAAAGCCAGCTGCATTAAAAACAATACTTCTCCCATCGTTTGCGTTAAGTTCTCAACCGTTTTAAGGAAGAAAGCTGTAATGGAAAAGATGAGAGTGAACAAAAATAAAATCATTTCGAATACATTTCGTGCTCAACCCAACACCAACAACACTGCCAGTGGCAGCAACAATGACATTAACATCAGCAAGATTTTCATCAACGATTGCCCCATCAGCTACACAAGGTCGCTTTTGAAGGCTAATGAACGCAAGCATAACAATAAATGTAAGCACGTGTACGTTAGCGTGTATATGTTACTTGTCAGGGAAAGGGTAGCTGATCGTGTAATTAGAATTAATTGTTTTGAGAATACCATATATCTAAGATTGCAGCTTAAATTTATTTATTTTAAATTTATTTAAACATAATGAATATTATTAACTTAAACAATAATTTAGTTACAGATCCTCATATTGATTTTAGTAATAATTGTAGTATTTCCTTTCCAAATTCTGATAAGTCTACCTGCCTTTGTATAGACCAATGATTTCAACCCATGTGTCGTGACCCAAAATTGGGTCGCCAGCCCATTTTAAATGGGCCGCGAGCACAAATTGACATTGACGCTTTGATTTGGAGTTGCCAAAAAATCTGGAAACCCAAAAGAAAATTTTAATAATGCAAATTACCCAGGCGCTGCCTTAAAACAAAAAATGTGCTAACTTATTAATACACCATTTATTATGCATCAACAAAAATTATTTATCCTTTCATGTATGCACTCAGCGCTACGATGACTACGCGACGGCGACGACGATGACGATGCCGCCAACAAACGAGCCTGTTCACATAATATTAACAAAATTCAAGCAAAAACGGATCACCCCGTTTTAATGTCTGATATGAACCGGGCCCTCGCCCAATTATGAAGGCTTCGCTCATTAATGACATTGTCTAAATAAACGCGGGGGCAGGACTGGTCTTATCGTAAACATCTTCAGATGACCTCACCGAAGGTTGCTACGATTTGACCAGTTACAAGTTGCCGATCATAGGTGCTGTTGGTGGCAACACCACCGGTAGTCCCTACCAGCACTTAAATCACTGCACCATGGGAGTCAGGAGCCCTCCGGATTTCGGCCCGGCCTGACTTGTTGAGGTAGGCCCCCTTGTGGGAGCGTCATGGTGGCTGTGGTTTAAACCCAAATCGCGGGTAGGGTTTTCCTGTTGCTTTGATCCATCACTCTCTCATTATGCAAGCTCGCTGTGTGTGTCGAATTTTTATACGTTAAAATAGTGTTATCCATTCCAAGTAGGAGAGTAAAAAAAAAAGTAAAAGTTTGTGAGAACTGTTAGTTGTGTCGTTGGGTGCTCTATTTTCCTTTATTTTTATGAAACCGTTCAAATGTGAGACGAGAATCTACATTGAACCACGAGTAAATTACAATTTTGCAATTAAGTGAAGTTATTTGTTTGAAGTTGCAGTTCAGACAGAGTGCAAGTGCTGTTGTTTTTTCTGATAATAAATATATATGTTTATTTAGCTTTGTACAAACTCTGTGCCAAAAAGGTAAACAACTGAAAGTTTTCTTGTACTTTTTATTTTTAAATACTATTAGTATGGTTATTAATAAAGGACCAGGTTCAAATCTACTTGTTTTATTGAATATATTATGTTAAGTTAAGGCGTTCTATGATTGGAGATTCAACATGTTATTTCAGGTACAATGTCGAAACGAAAATATTGTGACTGTTATTTGAAATTGCGTTTCACATCTTTGATCTCAAATGGCATCGCAAGACCTAAATGTGTTCTTTGTAGTCTAGCTCTCAGTGCAGAATCCATGAAAACTTCAAAACTAAAGCGCCATTTGGAAACTAAGCATCCAGAACATATTTCTTCCAACGTCATTAATCTTCCGTTCGGAAACAGAGGTTGGATACCGGAGGAAGTTTTCAGCCACAAAATTCTGCAGTAGTTCAAGCTTCATATGACGTTTCATTGGAAATAGCTAAAAACAAGAAACCACGTACCATCGGTGAAAATTTAATCAAGCCCTGCATTCTTAAATCGGTTAAACTTGTTCTTGGTGAACCTTCTGAAAATAAAATGAGGCAAATATCGTTATCAAACAAAACAGTATCCAGACGCATTGAGGATATGTCGTTGGACGTTAAGACCCAAGATATTGCTGAAATACAGGCATCACCATATTTTGCAACATGAATTGACGAATAAAGGGACGTGACCTCTTGGCTATGCTGAAAATATCAAAGAAGAGTTTCTGTTTTATGAACCGTTGGAAACTACAACCAAAAGTTCAGATATTTTTGATTTGATCCACAGAGTTTTTCAGCCTGCTATGTTTAGCTCAAAATCAGGATTCCAAAGGAAAATAAAAGAAGTTGCTCTTTAAGCAATTGGGACCCATTGTATGATTTACAGGTATGCACTTGCAACAAAGACTCTGACGGTTCTTCTGAAGGAAGTCCTTGATGACATTGTACATATTGTTAACTACATTAAATCGAGTGCTCTTAGCAGTCGTTTGTGCAAAGAACTCTGTACAGACATGGATGCCGCTTATCAAAATCTGTAATTTTGTTCAAATGTGCGGTGGTTATTAACGGAAATACCGTTGATCGTTTCTTTGAACTGACAGAAGAAATTGACATATTTTTAGATATGCAGAAAAAAAAACCGAGTTTGCAAACAAATTGAAGAATTATGACTGGTGGGTTAAAGTCGCTTCTTTGGCAGACATATTTGAAGAACTCAACAAATTAAACGTTAAAATGCGAGGACAGGACACAAACATCATTCAATTTAAGGACCAGTTGGAATCTTTTGTTGAAAAACTCGCAAACTGGAGTAGGAAGGTAACTGAACATAATGTAGCAATGTTTCAGAAACTCAGCACAACACTAGAAATCAAGAAAGGATATTCTGGTCCACTACTTCCTATCCGTCCAAACAATTCTGCTAATAAACTGGTTGTCATCCAAACTCCGCTCCAGCAACCAGTTAGAAAACTCAAGTCTCTTTTCCAAATCATTGGGAAGCAGTTCTTGTATAGGTGTATGGTGGTATGGATAAAGAAATTTTATGACTGGAAACATTGAATTGCAAAGCTAAGCGATTGATGGATCAGTTGTAACAGCATCAGCCGAAATCCTTCTTACTAGTGGAGCTCCGGCATTCGGTCGTGTATTTGAAATTGATCCCGTTTCTCAAAGCCGATACGTATAGCTAAATACTCCTTTACTAGGAAGTCGTCGGTTAGGATAAACTTCATGGTATCTTTGTTAGTTAAGCTTCCATTGCACAGCCCATAAATGTAAATAATGTCTGCGTATTCTTGGTTTGCAAATGTTGACATTTCAAATATTGTTTCTAAGCAACTCTCACCTTTCCGTAAAAAATTAAACTGATAAATTATGTTTTTGTCTAATCTTTTATACCATTGTTGTTTGGTAAATTTTCGAAATAGGCCTTCAAATCCCAAACCTAACTTTTTCTGAGAACTTTTAAGGAACAGGGTAAGGAAATGAGGGTTTTGACAGGTAGTCAGATAAACAAGCACGCTTTAAAACTCTTTAATACTAAAAAAAAATATTGAAAAATTAGCAATTCCTGGAAAACCACTCTTACGAGTATTTTCAACAGTTGTTAGATACGTTGGTAAAAAATCATAAATTCCTTTTTTTTACCTGCTGCATGTTTTCCCAAGTATCATAAAATCTATGGGTTTTTGTGCAAACTTGATGGTGACCTCAAATTCAAGAATTAGCACGGGCAAAGAAAAAGGAACAGGCTAAGAAATTGGATATCTAAAGACTGAAACAATGCATCAACTGTATTTAAACGCCGTTACAAAGGCCAGGATTTCTTCAATAAACAAAGTTCTATACAAAATTTCTACCGTTGGTACTAACAGAGCAATTTCCGTTAATATGGGTCAGGGTACACCAAAGTAACCCTTTTCTTAAAACCTTGATAAATGATGTCAACATTGGAGATAGACCCTTACTGTAGAACGGTTTTTTTCTTAGAATATGCCCAGGATATTTTCCAATTTATTGTTGACGAATTAGGGGACACCATGTATATTGTTTTTATTAGTTATTTTTCCCCATCAGCAGAATATTAAATGTTAACATTTAAAGTATTGGTACTTTCGCCTCTTGTCATTTTTTTGTCAATAGATGGTACTATATTAGTTCCTGCAAAAACGCAAACTCAAGTTTTATAAATCGTATAATTTGAAAAAAATATATACATATATATATTTTACGACGAAACGTGGCTAAATGAAGGGCACACTCAAGTTAAACTTTGTTTCCAGCAAAAGCGGCGATTATCACAAAGATATGAATGCCTCAGTGTATGAACAGTGGTTAGAAAATGTCTTGAGACGTCTTGAATTCAACTTCATCATAGTGATGACACTATGCATCATTCAAGAAAATATGACAAAACGCCTTCATCTTGCACCAGAAAAGAAGAAATCAAAACGTGGCTAAGAGAAAATGGCATAGCTTTCGAAGAAAATGTATTGAAAGCTAAGTTGTTGGATATTGTGAAATGCCATAAAGTCAAAAATAATGTACACGTTGTAGATGAACTGGCTCCAATGGTAGGATGCAAAATACGTCGACTGCCACCTTACCACGACGAGCTTAATCTCATAGAGTTGATATGGGTTCAAGTAAACGGATTCATAGTAAGCCAAAACAAAGACGTTCAGCTACTATCAACAGGAGCACTTGGGAATGTGGCTTGATTGCGTCAAACATATTGAACTGAAATTTGAGCCTAAGATGTGGGATGTAGATGTTTTCGCAGAAACAGCAACAGAGGAGATAGCCATAACGTTAAATGGTGAGAACGATAGCAGCAGTGAATTTTCTAATAATAGTTAATTTTTTTCTCTGTTTGGTACAATAAATAAAAATAAATGAAAAATGTAACTTAAACAATTTATTTAATTTTTTTTCAAAGGCGTAATATCATCACAATGGGTAAATGGAAAGCATGCGGTAATTATCTTCAGAAATTCCTGTCGACAAATATGGTATCATGGTATCCATATAAGAGCTTTCAAGAGCGAAGTGCTTATGCATTTCATTGTAACTAGAGTGAGAGAAAAATATTCCTTCCCTGTACTGCAGATTTTTGTTGAACATGATATAATGTAGTTATACAGTGTTGCCGTCGTTTTAGAATAAATATGAAATATAAACTAATATAAAGTAGATAAAATACAATAAGTAGTAATAAATAAATTTATATACATTATATAGTTCACGAACACTATTTCAAAGTTATAACTGGGCGATGGTTATTTACTGATTATGGAGAATGACAACTTCGGATTTCACTCCTCATTAATAAAACTTGTGTCTGTCTTCCAAGCGGAGATATACAAAATCCTAATGGCAACAAACTATATTGTGATAACTCGGTAGAAGAAGCCAAGCATTTGCCAAGGAAGCCGAGCCTTGCTGAACCCTCGAGAATGCAAAACTTAACTGAAAGCCACCGGAAGATTGAATTCGCTGAGTCTTGTCGTGGTCCCCGTATCGGAAATAAAATCGCCGATCAACTTGCTAGTCATGACTCAGAAGAAAGTTTTTCAAGATCCAAAGTAGTAGCAAATTTAAATGCCGTAAAGATTATATCACGTCTGGAAACAGCAACCTGCCTAAAAGCGACATCTTGACAGTCATTCTGAAAAAAAAAATTTAAAAGAATGAATTCGGTCCACACAATCAACGATATTGCAATTAAAGTCACTACATCTAGTAGTTCTCTGGTACGACCACGAATGAGTTTCGAACAGATGAAACAGAGGCGAAAAATTAACAATATTAGATATTCATACACAACACCGAAAAGATACTATATTTCCTTCTTTTTCAGTTTTAACAAAACAATATTGCGAAGTGCAATGAATCAGCACAATGAAGACAGTGAATCCAAGTTAAACCACCACGAACATAAATAAGAACTCCACCACTGATCCTGATGTTTCTGTCAGCTTCAACGATTTTGTAGCCATGCTTGAAGTAGAGCTCATTCTTTATCCTCTTGCCATTTTTCAGATTCGCACACAACATCAACACTAGAACCAACAAAGAGATACCTACTCGTAAATTCATCAATTTCACTGGAGATGTAGCTTATAAATCGAGTTGAGTTTCATCACACGGTAAGTTACGCCCAACTTCGATTCGATTTGTAAGACTTAACATAGAAGAATTTGTGTCACTTCTTGAATTTGAGAGTACTAAATTGATATTATTTGAGGAGTAGGTGCTTTCGGATGATAAATATGATGTGCCATGTGTTAAACATGATGTACGATTCCGTAAGCTGTCAAAATTTAAATCATCAATTTGCAAGCATATTTACATAACCAATTTATCATTCAGTTTTAATTTAATTATTGAAAAAGTTTAATCCCTTCGCTAATGTACTTTTACAATTATACAGCTGAAGTCATTGTACAAACAAAGAAACATCACGTAAAAGCTTCTGTTAAAATACTTAACATTTAATTGCCCATGTACCGACGACAATATGAAGAAAATTTACGCAATCAAAGAACCATACGAGTACGTTGGTATGTGGTATACCTAACATACTAAGTACATATAAAATGTTTCAAAACTCATAAATATCTTTTTAAGAGGGTGATTTCTGGGTTCACTTCGTAAGGGATACGGATGCAATAAAATTATGCAACACTGTACTAATTAACTGGAATCACACCAGAAGGGTTAAGTGAAATAACTAAAAACAAATAGGTACAGCGGTTTATTCAAGTACTTATGTTAAGCATGCTGTCGGGAAGTAAAAAACGATTCTTTAGGTCCAAGTCTACATTTATGTAAGTACTGTGTAATCATTGCGTACATAATAACCATCTTTATGTAGCTATGAGTGTGTCTACAATTTCACATCGAATTTCCAAGTCACCAGAGACCTAGTGCAACTAGTGGCAAAGAATCCCCATATTTTATTTCATTGTTGTCGGCTTAAATGAGAGACAGAAATTCCTATTTATTTGAAGGCTCCCGATAACCTTTCAAGGGGAAAAAACAGATTTCCAGTAGAGGTGTTGGAAATTCAAAAGAACTGTTCATGCTTATATGCTCCTTAAATTTCTCAAGCATCAAATTTCATATCAACACATTCTCAAACTGGTACTAAGGGTATTTCTTGGTTTTTATTTGTTTGAGTGAAAATTTTGTTCCATGACTTAGGTGGCTGAAGAAACGATATATTTCCGTCAAGCCATCGGTTTTGATATTTTCCTCTCAATAATGCAAAAGCGTTAGGTATGTTACGGTTTGTCACAAGGTGCACCATCCTGTTTGAGGTGTTACACATGTTCATTCGGAAAGGTAGTGGAACGTCATCCATCAAATCTGGCACGTTTTTTTTGGGTTTTTTTCTTTTTTAAATCGAGAACTCGCATGGGGTAAGTTATATTTTCATAGCAGCCCTATAAATCACATATTAAAGCAGCTGTAACACGTTTTCTGAAGGAGATATCACAGATTTAAAGGTCTTAGACTACCAGAAATTATGTGAGACAAAAAATAAAAAAAAGTGTTACAAGGAAGCTGTAGTTTCTATAACAAAATTACAAGAAGGCAATTTATTAATATATGATAAATTATATAAGGAAATTAAGCTTAACACACATATGAGGTGTTTACAACACCTGTTGTTTCTGGCATTTCCAATAATAGCATAACCATAATAAATGCAGGTGTCATATCTACATTGTCTCTAGAAATATCAACTACTATGATTTATGAAAACTGTTCAACTGACAGACTAGAAAATTTGATTATGTAAGAAATATGAAGCTAAGAGCACACTAAACGTAAGTCTTCAGCTCGTCTAGATAAAAGACAATTTCATAGGTTTGATTGAGCAGTCACGTGCGAGATGACAGTTTATGATTTTCTGCATACTTCTGTTATTTACATTGATGTTGTTATAGATATGAATTTGTATAAAACCTGTAAAAGCTGTTTGACGATTTTTTTTTGTGAAAGGACTCTTCATCAGCGAGAGCCCCGTTCTTTTGAATTCGTCACAAAAACCTGTAACGATTTCAATCCGATTATGGCCAGTTTGGTTTGCTGACTGAGTTGTCGCTAGCGTCACAAATTCTTCGATTTTGTCAGCGTATACAAGTGATTATACAAAATATTGTAATTGACGCTCGCAAGGAATTTTGTGTACTCTTTAATTACTAGGTAATAAGGAGCTCTACAGGGTATTCCGTAAGCGAATGGAATGACCTAGAAAACATTCAAGATATTTTGCAGTACTTCTGAAAGTTAGCTTGATGGTAAAGTGATGAGGATTTATAGGGGTTTAAAGGGGAGCGATAGAACAATTAGATACAGACGATGTTCCATCGATGTTCAAGGTTGTTGATGGAATGTGAAATTGTGCAATCACATGGGTTTTTTTGTTTTTTGTTTTTTAAAGAATTTAACAATCAAGTAGGTATGAATACACTTATAATGCCTCAGCATGTGTTAAGTTTTTTGGAAAATGGGATAGAGAGAGAAAAAAAGATAGATGTTTGGGCTCAGTGGTTATTTCGCTCCATGGGCAGCATCCAACATTTAATGGGGAGGCTAAATTGATAGTGGAGTTGGCTTGTTGTTGATTTCTAGTCAACTACTCATTTTATTGGATTTTTGTTAACTGAAAAAATGAATGTCTTTCGGGCGAGGTTGGGATTCGAACACCGAACCTTGCGATTTGGAAGAAAGTCCACTACCACTTGACCCACAGCCACCATATGTGAGTTCTATCTCATGTTCTTAAAACTTATCTAACAACACAGAGAGGTCTTGGAGGCACCTGGCCAGATATCGTCATTGTAGGTACTGCAATCGTGGACGTATAAATTCCTTATATTAGTATTGAGGCCTGATCAGATGGGGTAAATTATTTCTTACATAATGAAAGAATAAATTTCGCAGTATATTTGACGACATCGAGTATTTGATTTTTTCAATGTTAATTTTAATTGACTTCTTATCCCAGCTTGGAAAATTTTTTAAATTGCACTTTAACTATGAGCTTGTTAAATAATTTTATATAAAAATATATATATTTTTGTATCGATGTATTGTTGAAGTGCATAACTTAGGAGCTTTTTAAAGTATTCGAAGATATGGTCGTATCTTCTAAGGCCATATACCAATTTACGTCTACTTTCCAGAAGAGTAAAATACGAAGCTTGCCACAGTTTACCGAAACATCCGTTGGCCCGACTAACAACTGCGTTAATATGACTATGACATGAAAGGTTACAATCAATAATAAAACGAAGACTACTATAGTGTTCAACATCTGTTGTTTTAGTAATAAAAATATTAGTAAACAAAATATTTAGATCGAAATATTGGTATTGCTTGTGATTTTGTCGGGTTCAGGAGCAATCCATTAAGGGCGGACCAAGCAGAGATTTTGGTAAGACGCCGCCGAAGCTACCTCTAAGACCTAAAAAAATTAGAGCGATGCTGCGGTGATGGAAAAGGTGGGAAGAGCTGGCTCAGCCGCTGTGCCTGCCACCTCCATTACCGCTACTAAAAATGCGAAGAACGCATACTAAAGGCAAGGGTTTCGCTCCCTAACACTAGGCGTACGGTAGCAAAATATAAACGTTGCGGGCCCAACGCAACCTAAGAGAGTGAAAAAAAATCGCCTTTCGGAGAGCGACGGCCGTCCTGGCCATCACTTACTCAATTGCTGGGAAGCAGGAGAGATGATGCTGCAAAGGCGGTAGTGGAAGCCGGTCAGGCGCCCTTTATCTCCTACTCGGCAAAATTAAAAGAAAGGGCTAGTGTCTCTGTAAGGAAGGACAGTTTTAGCAGGAAGAGAGGCAGATCCGACAACGTCGTAGAACAGAACGATGCGTTAAAGCGACCCAAAAGATGAGCTTCTCTTTGCTGTGAAAAACGAGCTAGAACCAGGAATTATCCACCACAGGTGACAGCACATGGAATGAGTACGACAAATGTAAAAATATTTCAAGTACCTAGTTAGAAAGCCAAAAAGGACTTCATGTACTGCGAGTCTCAAGCGGTAACAGACGAACCTCCGAGGTTACGCAAAATGCTTTCGAAAAAAGCAAGCGTTCCTAACTACCTTAGGAAAAATTACGGAACCTGGGCTGAAAGTACCCATTACCACATCCGTTCCTAATTGGAGATTCATATTATCTTGACGTAGCGGAAAGAATCAAAAAGGCATATAATGCTATAATTTGATGGTTAAAAGCTGCTATGGTGTACTGGCTGTATACGATGGTGGTAAAACACATACTTACAGATGGCGCACTAGTATGGTTTATGGAAAATTAGCGGTGGTTCAAAGAACGGCTTCCATAGCCATTACACGTGCGCTCCGTACAACCGCTACGTCAGCAATGGACACCTTTCTGCACCTCACCCCGCTTGATTTACAGATCAAAAAACTTGCTGACCCACTAATCTGGGTTACTACAAGAGCAGTAGCTACGGACACGGCACACTTCTAGCGAAGCTACTGCCAAGCAGTCCAATTCTAACGTATGAAATTACCCCCTTGCTCGACTTCGACATTCGGTATGATATAATATATCGGGAGAGGGAGGACTGGCAAACAAATGCAATAATCAGGTCAAATGAAATTACATTTTCACAGACGGCTCAAAAACTGAGGAAGGAACAGGTTCTGGTGTCTTCTCAGAAGAAAAACTAAGTGTGTCTATAAAACTATCGGACGCAAGCAGTATTTTTCAATCAGAGGTCCCAACTGCCCTTAGGCGGCTGAACTAATGCAGATGAAATCTGTATCCGAAAGAGATATCAGTATCTACATCGAAAGCCAGGCCGCACTCAAGGCAATGGAATCGACTAACATCAATTCTGATACACTCAGGGGTTTTCGAATAGTACTCAAGGCATAATGTAGTCAGAATCGGGTGAGACTGTGGTGGGTGCCAGAACATTGCGGTATAGAGGGAAAATAACAAGCGGATGAGCTTGCAAGAAAAGGGGCTACTTGATAATAGTGAGGTTACTTACATCAAACCACCCCTTGGCATAGTAAAGGGCACTATCGAGGAAAAAATCTTAAATACTGCCAACCTAAGGTGGTCACGTCTTGAAGGACATAGGGTATCAAAGGCTCTCTGGCCACTTTTTGACGGTGAAAGATCCAGGGAGTTAATAAAATTGAACATGAATACGCTAAGGACAACAATAAGAATCCTGATAAGTCACTGTCCCCTGCGGAAACCCGCAAAATGGCTCAAATTGTCAAATACGGATATTTGCAGATTCTGCGGTGATCTGCAACCTGTTGAGGACGTAACACACATACTGTGTGGTATGAATGCGAGGCAATATCGCGTAGACGAAGAAAATTTTTATTAATATACTTCTTTGGAAACCTAGAGGAAATAGACGGCACGAACTTCAAAGGCGTTCTTGGATTTTGCAAAGTAATTGCGTGTTTCACCAGGGAGATTGTTTAAGTTTTTGCCCTTTGACTACAAATTCAACTGGTTCCACAGGGATCACGTTGGGCCCGTATTGGTGTTCAGTGTTTGTGTGATAGCATGTCCATCACACCCCTGTTCTAACCTAACCTAACCTAAGATCCTCATTAACCAGGAGAGTAGTTCATCAAGCTTATTAAAGGCTTTGCCTAGATGAAGTTGTACAACATCTACATAAAGGTGCACAGAAGTGTATGGGTGACTGATAGGATATCGTTCATAAACACGAAATATTGGACCAAGAATTGACCCTTGTTTAACTCCTTGGCCTAGAGCCTTTACTGAAAAGGATTTGTAGCCAGAAGTGGCTCTCTAGAATACTTATACTTTATAAATAGCTGCCAATAAGTTTTACAACTCTGTCACTGAGACCAAACAAATTTTGAAGCTTGCACCGTAGAATGTTGTGATCTAGCCTTCGATAAATCAAGCAAACAAATTAGACTTGTATGACCCATGTCGTAATCTTGTCGTATTAGAGCATTTGTGATTTGCTCTAAAGCCTGATTGTGCTCTCATATAATATCTAAACAGGTACATTAATTATGCAACTATAGACAATGTTTGACTTACTTTATGGTCAAGATAAATGTATCTTTTTCATTTCGATTCGATAAAGGTTCATTAATGTTTACCGTGAACTTTCCCAAGACGTTGAACTGCTCTTCTTATCCGTTTTTGGCAATTATTTGCATTTAATTCTCCATATTTACATGTACATATGTGTTGTGTTGTTAATTTTTTAATCGAAGGACTAGAACGTGTAACGTGAAAACAAACAAAAGTAGTAGATGATATCGTTGGTCTTACGGCCTAAACTAAAATTTTTGTTAAATCTTTGAGGAGAATTGTCAATACTTTTTAAAAAGCCATTTTCCAATTTGGGACCATTTAACTAAAAACGAAAAACGAAAAATAATATCTGTATGCTATTTAAGTTTTGAGATATGCCAACACCGGTGAAGATACGTCAAGTCCGTCATACGAGTGCTATTTGTGCTTTTTTACAGAGACTTGAAGAATTCATCTTCGCCAAAATTTTAAATTAAATCGTGAACATTTTCTTGGGAAGATTTTTCTATAATTTTCGACGTGGATTAGCTCAACAACAGTATGCCAATCAACTGACTTCGACTTTTTGTGATAAAGAATCATCCCGGGACACCGAGTTTCGCAAGGTTTTCGAATTTACTCATCGTCATCGTTCGCTCCAGGACCAATTTCGTGAAGGTCGTCCAAAATCAATGTATGCACCCGAAAACATCGACGATGTGTGGGAACTGATGTTGCAAGACCGTCATATGACTTATAGTGAAATTGTGAAACGCTTGGACATTAGTTCCACTTGCGTACACTTAATATTAAATGAAGATTTGGCAGTCAAAAAGATTTCTTCGCGTCGAATACAGCATAATTTGCCAACCGCCCAAAAAAATGCGCGTATATTTGATCCAAAGAAAAAAATTGGATCACTGTGCATCAGATGACGTCTATAAGAACGAAACTAAGCAGTAGTTGATTGGGTCCGTCCTTCAAGGCCAGCAAAATCCAAAAAAATTTTTCGCGCACGAAGCACTTCGTAGTAAATGGTCGCCTGTTATTTTCGGCCAAACCGGGCATATCGCCACCGTGCCATAAGAGCAACTTAGAACGGTCAATTCGACATCGTACACCACCATTTACTTGCCATAAGTCTGGGGAAATAAAGAAAAGCAACCGCAGGACCCGAATCATTCTCCACCACGAAAATACGTGCTCAATCAGGTGACTTTTTGGACACTCAAAGCATTGAATGATTTGACACCTAATGACTTCTTTTTATCCCAGCACATCAATAATAAGTTACAAGGTCAACGTTTTTCGATGCCTGAAAAACCGATTGAAGCATTTAAAACGTATGTTTTCGAGATACCTCGTTCGGAGTGGAAAAGTGCTTCGAAAATTGGCTCAAACGCATGCAAAAATATATTGATCATCATTGAGGTTTTGAAAATTTTTGATGATAAATATTTTTTTTTTAATTTTTTTCCTCAAAACTTAAGCAATAATTACCACTCTCGATAACGGATTTCAAAGCCTTAAGCCGTGAATTCAGTAGCATTTAATTAAAAAGAATCCATTTATGGATGGACAAGCATGTTAAAGTGAACTTTGCTCCCGAATACCTCGAACAAGTAATCTTTCAATCAGTCAAATAAAACTCTTTTTTTTTTTTTTTAATTTGAAGCACTATTCGCACTTTGTTTTTCAGATTCTTTGATTTTTTAGCTACTGTACAAACATGCTTATCAAAAGATGAGCACAGTATATATTTGAGTGCATACTTTGACAAGGATATTCGAAAATGCACTTAAACTCTTTTGAGATAAATTCATTATTAAAAATACAGAGGAGATCAAAGGTTAACGTACATGTACGCATCATGGAGCAGAAAGTATATAAGATAGATAAGATATGTTCACTAAATATATTTATTTATAGTTACAATAGTTTAATTTGTAATCAGGTGTAATGTAAACAAGTACATAACTGCCCAGTCTAAATACATTTAGGTAATTTCGAAAATGCTAATAGCACTATGCATTCTGTACAAATATATTCAAAACTAAACAAAGGGATAGTTTCCAAACTACAGCAAAGTAAACCAGACTGTCCATTTCACTGTTAATTTGTTACTTGTATGTGCGTTTGTTTAACTGGACAATATTTCGGCCTTATACAGTAAATGGATAGATGATGAATAAACCAGAAGCAGACCTGCAGATAATATGACATGTACCTATATATATACCAAATATCAAACCGAGTGGTAGATGGACATTTGCATTTGATTAACCCTTAAGTACACACATTCATAAGTAATCTCCTTGTTTATAAATATCTTAGTATACGTACAGCACTTTAAGTTAAAATAAACAATGCCAATTTCCTAAAGCTTTTGCTGTGCTGATGTTGTTTCCTGTTTATCAAAAAACAATTTAAAAACATTATTCTTACCTTAATTACATGTCTTCTTGCACATATAAAATACAATCCCTAGAGCAGCATCTCTAACAGAAAAAACTTATTCGATTATAATACGAGCAGCTACCAGGAAAAGACCAAGAAATTGAAAGTGGTACGTTGCAATGAAGTGATATACAAACATAGGGTTGATAGCAATATGGCATAAAATCTGAAGTGATGTAAGTTCAACTTCCAAAGCAATTTTTGGAAGATAAATATGTATAAGAAAAAATTCTTTAAAAAATTTGGATCCAAAAACTTAAATAGAAAAATCCTGTTGGAACGTGCAAACACATATGTAGATTTAAAACATCATAATGGAGCACGTAGAGTAGTTCAATTATTAAAGAAAATTAAATCGAATGTAAAATCTAATCAACCTTTGAAGAGACGCCTGTAGTCAGAACAAAACAGAAGAAAAAGAAAGCAGTTCAGAAGCTACATAAATGGTGATTTCTCAAATATGTTGAACTGAATCGACAATTCCAACTTAACACCCCGTCTCCACGAGACATCGCTGATGTCCAAAGTCTCTTCAAGATATGAAGAAGTCCAGTCGTTCATTGACCTCCGCAGAGAGCAGAAGCATTTTGTGTTCGGCTTTACAAGTGTCAAAAGTAAATTAGCATACTTTTAAGTAATAACTTTACAAGTGTTCGATAGCCAAAGTGGTAGAGACTCGGTCAACAAATCTCGGGTTGTGGGTTTGCTCCACTCTGATAAAGTTTATTTTTTTTTTTTTTGATTTTTTAATATCACAAAAAGACAACTAGTGTCAATAATAAAGTGATATAGCTAAGTTCGATGAGTGGAACTAAGCGGTCTGCTATCCCAATAGCGGGGTCAGCAGATGGCATGATGTCGTCTGATGATCAAGCCGTTAAGCCAGTCCACTTAAAATCAATAACAACAACAATAACAGACACTGGAACAAAGAAGTTGGAGCCGACTAAGAATATCATTATGAAGGCCACTACATGGGAGCAGACAATAGCTTTGCACCCCACCCTGCATCTGAGTGAGATGACGAAGAAGAGGAGGTCGAGGCTCTGTACAGTAGCATCAAGCAGCTACAACAAAAAGTGCTAGCTATAAAAGCAAATCAAGTGGAAAGGAGGTAGATAGAGAAGCAGCAACTACTCCAGAGACCTCAGGGACAACAAAACATAAACGTGGAGTTTCCACAACAACTGTGTGTTACAACTGTAACACAGTGGAGCGCAACCACAAATTCAAAAGCTTATTGAAGGATTCGACGACGGAGTTCTTCTCCTACACCCCTAAGGGTGAAAAGCTGCAAACAATGCTGCTCTGGTAGGGAGGAGCTCCTTGCACTGCTGAAAGAGAGGGAGTGCGAAGGGCTCAAATTCGTGGGGGTTAAGCCGTTTGTCACGACTAGAGCTAAAAGGGAGAAGCGGGAACTACCGTTCTTCCTGGTTCAGCTAAGTTCCAACAGCAAACTGGATGGTTTAAGGAGCATCAAAGTCCTAGACTACCAGATTGTACACTGGGAAAAATTAAGGAGGAGCAAAAACATTTTACAATGTGTTCGCTGCCAAAGGTTCGGGCACGCCGCGTCGAACTGCGAAATGCAGCCTTGATGCATGAAGTGTGGAAAGAACCACAAGTCAAAGGAATGCGCTCTCGGTAAGGACGGAGCGTCGGAAAAAAGCCAACTCTCTTGTGCCTTATGTAGGAACACGGGACACACCGCAAATTATCTGGGTTGTCCCAAATTCCAATGCATAAAAAGAGTAAATCTGGCTCTGCAGTAGGAAGTGGAAGTTAAACGTGCATATACAAACACCAGCAGTTACTCCCCAGGTTAACTACGCCCAAATGGCAGCAGGTAGGGGAAATACGGTATAGCAAGCGAAGGTTGCCTCTCAGGGCCCAGTGCCTAGAGCATCGGAACCAGTACCTGACATGCTAGCTATCTTGCTCTCTATCCAGGGGCAGATTGCTCAGCTCCAACGTCATTTAACAGAACAGACTGCGAGGGTGGATCAAATATAACATACACGCTGCTGCCTGGCCTAACGCACCTTTTGTCGTAATGGGTACGTGCGTGGCGGAGCGAACCCTGAAGGTCCTGGCAGTGAATGTGAATTCACTGATTAGGTTCGAATGACGAGCCGCACTATTTGCTTAAAGACCAAGCCCCTGATGCGCTTTTGGTTAGCGAAACTAAGCTTACTAAAAGACATAAAATGAAAAGAAGATATGAAATATTACGAAGAAACCGACCCAATTTCATTCAAGGAGGAGATGTTGCGATCTTTGTAAGAAAGGGATTGCGCTTCAAAAGAGTATACAGTCGTGTAGTACGTAGGTTTCAGGTGCTGGAAGCATGCGTCATGCACATCCCTCTCCGTAGTGGAAAGCGGTTATACATAGTGTCTGTTTATGCACCTAAGGCTACTCAATCCACCTTATTCATCTCAGAGCTCGAGACACTTTTTCGATTCCTGAGGCTGGAATTGGAAGACAACTATTTTATTATCGGCAGAGATTTCAACGCCAATACTAGAGAGAACCTACTATTCAATTTGTTGAGTCAGCACAGTATAGCGTATCGACTCGGGCTTAAGGCGACGGACAGTCCGTCGTTTCCTGGATCTCCTGCTGTTCGACTCACGAATACAACTGACGTGCACTAACCAACAAACTACAAACTGTCTACAAAATTTCGTGTATGACAGTGACCATTGCGGTCTCAGCACCGAAATAACTGTTCCCAACGAAACTGCGGAATTGGAAGAGTTTGTTCAAAGGTATTCCTACAATTATAGTAGAGTGCGTTGGACACACTTTTCAAGAATACTGACGAGAGCACTCTCCTCGAATTCGCTCTACTCACCGTCCAATAGAAATCTGTCAAACGAGGAGATTGACAGGTATCTAAAAGTAATGGACGAGGCAATTAAACGAACAATGGACAAAACGATACCTCGGTATCAACACACTGACAACGAAGACTTATTCCGAAGACATAAAAGTAGACTGCTGTCAAGACTAAAGCCCTTGTACAGACAGTTCACTGACAGACGTAACCCGGAGATCATGACATTGAAATCGTCGATTAAAAACCTCCGAACGTTAATAAAGGAAAATTACAGAAACTCTGTAAGTTTGTATTGGAACAACAAAATTCGGGCTGTAAACACCAGCAACCCGAATATGTTCCCGCAAATAAATAAACTATTTCGGAGAAATTATCAAAACGACCGTCCATGTCTCCAAATCGCCCGAACGACGAACAACGAACAAATACTTGTACCAGCAGGTATCGATCCAAATGAGGCAGTTAATGATGACAATTTCTTTATGATCGAGGATAAGCAGGAGAAGGTAGAGGCTATAGGAGCGACTTTCCAGGAAGTGTACAAGGCGAATGACATCATTGGCCCGAACCAAGACCTGGAAAGTCGAGTCCTTGTGAACAATTTCTGCCTTCGAAATGAAATTATGAAGTGGCGATTCGAGAGCTCGGGTTTCACCCAGTTCAGTGACGAGAATATGGCAAATAATATCATCAGCAACGAAAGGGTATTACCACCGTTCATTTCGAAGGAAGAGCTCCAACCGATCTTCGAATCGCTTAGAAGTAAGAGATCAGTGGGAACCGATGAAATACCGAATATTGTGCTTCGACATCTCCAACTAGAAGCGGTGGACATTTATACCACCCTGTTTTATAATGCAATGAATAATGCACATTATCCAGCGCATTGGAAAACTGCGGTGGTACACCCCATTCCCAAAAGGAATAAAGATACATCCAATTAGGCGGATCTCCGCTCGATCAGTCTTCTTCCAAACATCAGTTAAGTTTTCGAGAAGGTGATCAATAGAGTCCTGACGAAGTGGGTTGAGGACGAACATATAGTTCCGGATAATCAATTCGGTTTGAAGGCGGGGCATAATATCATTCATGCTGTGTTTAGACTGGTGTCTGATATCCAATGGAACAAAGGCAAGGAACAGTGCACTGGTGCCTGCCTGATTGACTTAGAAAGGGCCTTCGATACCGTATGGTTAGAGGGACTCTTTTTCAAGCTGGACAGGTTGGGCATTAGTAAACCACTGCTGTATATTCTTTTTGATATGCTCTCCAGTAGACAGTTCATCGTGAAGAATGGCGATGTGACTTCCGCTGGAACATTTAACATTAAAAACGGTCTGCAACAAGGAGCGGTAAATTCGCCGATCCTATTCAAAATTTACACAAGTGATCTGATAGGTTCACTTCACCATGCCATAGCGTACACAGACGACTTAATCGCGTACAGATCAGGTCCAAAGATTGAGGTCATTAACATACTCTTGCAACGTGACTTCGACAAAATTAAGAGATATTGCGACGATTCAGAAGTCGGAAACCATTTTGTGTAGGACGCCTTTGTCTGGGGCCTCTAGGGATACCAGAAAGAATTGGCGAAAATTCTCTATCGTTGGATGTCCCGTGTGGTTCAACGTGAGAGCAAGTTTATTGGAAAAGATTCGGGTGTTTGAAAGGGCTTGCTTAGGGCTTGTCTTCGGTTATGCAGAACACCAGAATCTGAGTACACAAAATTCTATCGTAAAGAGCTCTTGTACAATAGGGCGAACCTAATAATAGTGGACAATTTTGTTATTAAGTTGACTCGAAGTCACATTACAAGAGCAATGACATCGTCGAACAACCTGATCTCTGGAGCTTACTACCCTAATTATATGTATCATGAGAGAGTTCGCTTTGACGGCTATGTTCCTCCAGAAGCGTTCCTCTACCTAGATAGCAAAGGTCTGATCCAGGACAGATCGGCTGTGCGGCTAATCTCCCACGTTGCTCGAACAGCTGCGGACAGGCGACTCAACTACGACAGAGACGTCGCACACGGCAGTGCGGAGCGTCTCCGGTTCAGTAGAGCGGTAGGGAGTCGCGACATGAGGGATGTTGCTCAGCAACACCAACAATTTTGGTGGCTTTTTGAGGGAGAGGATGTTTCGTCGTCGAATTCCTCCAATACTTGGTAGCTTCATGTGAAGCAAAGTTGGTCGCCTAAGTTTTTTAGCCATGGCCGGCTTACTTAGTTTTAAGTAGGAGTAAGTTAGATTTAAGAAAAAATAATATATAAAAATATATAAAAATTAATAAAAAAAAAAAAAAAAAAACATATATATATACATATATTTATATATGCATGTATATGTATGTATGTATGTATTAGATGTAAGTAGGTTAAGTAGATTAAGTTTTATTTCTAGGTAGTTTGTAGGATATTAGTTTTAAGTTTTATAATAAAATAATAAAAACTGTCCTGTTACTAAGTTTTTTTTTTGTAGAAAATGTTTTCTTAGTTTTAATTATAATGAATAGAAATACAATAGTTTAGTATAATAGTAAGATACGTGGAAAGACATAATTTAAGTGTTAGGTTTAACTTAGAGTTCCCGCATGGGGCCAGTAAGTTAGAATAAGATAATTCTAAGTTATTTAAGGTAATTTTTAAGCATTTTTTTGTCTAGCAAGTAAGAGTAAATTAAGTGATACAATAAAAACAAATAAAAAAAAAAAAAAAACATGAAGAAGTCCAGTGCAGATTTCGAATTTTCCATGCGTCATGACTTTGATAGCTGGTTTTTAGCTTTGTCATCGCAGTAGACTTCATGCAGGCATTATTTTGACAGCGCTTGTGAGTTTGACTTCAAAACTTGAAAAGACAAGAAAAATAAAAAAAAATGCTGAATAGCGTATATCACAGAACGAAGTTCTATATTTAATTAATAAATTCAAGGATAACGAATGTCTTTGGAATTACCAAAGCAATTTATACAGGGTATCCCCTAATTCGTTGACGATGATTTAGGAAAGGATTCTTGGGCATATTCTAAGAAAAACGTCGTTCTACAGTAGGGGTCTATCTCCAATGTTGACATCGTTTGTCGAGGATTTAAGAAAAGCCTTACTTGGGTGTACCCTGACCCATGATAACGGAAATTGCACTGTTAACACTAAAGCTAGAAACCTTATTGGGTCTCTGTTTTTAGGAGAAATACCAACCTTTATAACGACGTTTAAATGAAGTTGATATCTTCGTTGAGTCTTTAGATATCCAATTTCTAAGCCTGTTCCATTTTTATTGCCTATGCTAATTTTCGATTTTGAGGTCACATTTCTCCAGAAAATGTCTAATTAACATAACGTTTTACTATTTTCAATGAGCTTGCAGAAAAATCCACTGATTTTATGAGCTGAGTTTGAGTCATCTTCTCTACTTAGTAGTATCCAAAAATATTTGTTTATTAACCTCAACTATTTTGAACGTCCAAGAATATGAGTTCAGGCCAAAACCATTTTACATCATTGTAACCAATAATAACGTTTATTTAACCTTTTTGTTTTGTTTTTTATTTACAGAAAATCTGATGCTGACTTTTCCACAAATAGGCTCCAGCTACAACTAACCCGTAGTAGCTGTTGAACTACAATTCCAATTACACCTAAAGAGAGAATTACTTGTCATAAAGCGGCAGCAAAATAATAGGTAACTACCCGTAATTTAATTGAAGTTGAAATGGGTATTCAGGGATTATATTCGGAAGCAAAATTACTTAAAATTAGCAATTAAAATAATTTAGTCATAAGTTTGCGATTGCCATATTACAACTTACAAATGTATGAGAGAATACAACCCAAGACTGGTTGTAATGTGAGAAAACAATAGCACCAGGTGATTGCTAGGTTAATTAGAGTGAATAGAGTGTTTCAGTTATGCAAGAGTCATAGAACTAATTTGCATTATTGACTAATTTATTCGAAAATAAAGTTAAACTAATAATTTGATAACTTTCGTCTTACATTTTTATGTACTGTACAAGATTTTCTTAAATTTTGGTAAACATACTTTGGTTTGCTACGACCATAACTTCTTAAAGGCAATTAAGCAAAAAACTTGTTGTCAAGGGCAAATACATAATAACGCTGTAATAGGAAAATGGGGCGAACAATACTAGATGGAGTGAAAAGTGACCTCCTTGACCGCCAGAATGCGCTGCTACTGCAAAAAAGGTTATGGTGCCTTGAAGTCCGTTCATATTTAGGCAGACATGCCACATGACTAAAGACATGATACTGTCTTTAGTTTTGTTTTGACAGCTGATTGTTGTTGACAAAAACGATTTTCGTTCTCTCATAAAACATTATTTTTTAAGATGCAAAACGGCGAAGGAAACAAAAGAAAAGTTGGATAAATATTATGGGGCTAATGCTCCGTCAGATTACACCGTTAAATATTGGTTTCGAGAGTTTCGCGGTGGCCGCAACTCCACTACCGATCAAGTCCACAGCGGCAGGCCCTTCGATGCGGTTACAGAGGACAATGTCAAAAAAATACATGAAATGGTGTTGGCTGACTAGAAAGTGAGGGTGCGCGAGCTAGCAGATACCACAAAGATTAGCACTGAGCGCACACGCCATGTTTTGGGCAATATTCTGCATATGAAAAAGTTATCCTGCCGCTGGGTGCCGCGAATGCTCACTTTTGACCAAAACCTCGAACGCGAGAGCACTTCGAAAGAGTGTTTGGACTCGTTGATGCGGAATCGGGCGGACTTTTGGCGTCAATTGGTAACTAGATTTGGATCCCTCGGACTATTATCTCTTCCCAAACCTCAAAAGATGACTCATCAATAAAAAATTCAGCTCACGCGAGGAAATCATCGACGCCACGGAGGAGTATTTTGCAGACCTTCCCAAAAATTACTTTTCGGACGGGATCAAGAAGTTGGAAAAT
This sequence comes from Volucella zonaria, assembly GCA_963966105.1. Taxonomy (NCBI): domain Eukaryota; kingdom Metazoa; phylum Arthropoda; class Insecta; order Diptera; family Syrphidae; genus Volucella; species Volucella zonaria. The sequence continues at coordinate 56,430,415 of OZ014533.1, read as the reverse complement.
TGCTGGAATAAGTGTATCAAACTATGTTCGGAAGTACAACATACTTAAATAATTGCAATTTTTATCTTTGGCTTGTTAAAACCATAAATTAATTACTTTGCTTGAAATTACAATCCTTATTTAAAATTAAGATAAACTATGTATGTAAATTGAACTTGAACTAAAATGTAAACAAGTAAACGTAAAGTAGAGTTCAGATTTTGCCTTGTATGACAGTTAATGTAAAAATGTAAATATGAAAGTACGAGGGCGGGTCAATAATTCTGTGCATTTTTGAATTTCTGACCTCTTTACTGAAACAGCAACACTGCTCCTGTCAACAGGCATTTGTCAGTTGACTCCTGTCAAAACTTAAACTTGCTGCGTCAGTTAGTTTGTGTTTGACAGCTATTTTTATCAGACTACTCACTAATTTGAGGAGAAAATGGAAAAAAGTGAATTTCGTGTGCTTATTAAGCATTATTTCTTGCGAAAAAAAACTATTACCGAGACCAAGGCTAAGCTTGATAAATACTGCACCATCGATTTCAATGGTAAAAAAGTGGTTTACTGAATTTCGTTGTGGCCGTACAAGCACTGAAGATGCCGAACCTCCTGGACGCCCAGTTGAGGTCTCTACACCCGAAACAATCGAAAAAATTCACGATATGGTGTTGGCCGACCGAAGATTGAAAGTGCGAGAGATTGTGGAAGCCGTAGGGATCTCGCATGGCTCAGTGGTTTCAATTTTGAATGATCACTTGGGCATGAGAAAGCTTTCCGCAAGATGGGTGCCGCGTTTGCTCACAGTCGACCACAAACGCAATCGTGTAACAACTTCACAGGAAGGTTTGGCGTTGTTTAATCGCAATATGGAGGAGTTTTTGCGCCGTTTTGTAACCGTGGACGAAACATGGATCCATCACAACAAACAACAGTCAAAACAGTGGGTTTCTAAGGGTGAATCGGCGCCAAAGAAGGCCAAGGTGGGTTTGTCAGCCAATAAAGCTATGGCGACTGTTTTTTGGGATGCACGCGGGATAATCCACATTGACTACCTTCAAAAGGGAAGAACAATCAATGGGGAATATTATGCCAACTTATTGGACCGATTCAATGACGATTTGAAAAAAAAACGACCTCATTTGGCCAAGAAAAAAGTTCTTTTCCACCAAGACAATGCAAGGGTGCACACATGTGCAGTTGCCATGGCAAAAATCCATGAATTGGGCTATGAATTGCTCCCTCATCCACCCTATTCTCCAGATTTGGCTCCGAGCGACTACTTCTTGTTCCCAAACCTGAAGAAATGGCTTGGTGGAAAAAGATTTGACTCCAATGATGAAGTCATCTCGTCATTTTGAGGACCTCGACAAATCATTTTTTTTGGAAGGGATAAAAAAATTGGAGAAGCGTTGGACAAAGTGTATAGAGCTCAAGGAAGACTACGTTGAAAAATAAAATTAGTTTTTTATCAAAAAATCTGTTTTAATCCAAAAGTCACGGACTTATTGACCCGCCCTCGTAATTTCCGGATGGCGAATGAAGACCTTTTTTTGCTGTAACACTTGAAGAAGGAACAACATGTTTTATTAAAACCGCATTTTTTATACCCCACATTTTTTACCCTACACAAATTGTTAAAGTTATTAGACCCTACACACCCCAACATTTGATCCTTTTTGAACCGGATAAGAATACACAAAGAATTAAACATTTAGAAGAAAAAATTGATAAGAAAAAAGTGCAAGTGCAAAGTGCAAGTGCACAAAACACATATATATAATATATCAAAGAAAAAAACAATTAATAGACTACACAAAACATTAAACATTTAAAAGAAAAAAATTGATAAAAAGTGCAAAGTGCAAGTCCAAGGACTAGTGCAAAGTGCAAAATATATGTATAGATATATAACAATTAAAGTATATACATAGATTCCCTCGCGGTCGGTGTCTTGCCCCTTGTCTTGTTCCCTTTAAACACTTAAGACTTTCGGTGGTTGTGCATTAATCGGGATTCCCGCGCCGTGTAAAAATTCATCAATATTATCAACTTTAACCTCAACTGTACCAGCTGGGCAAAGCTGACCAAAGGTCGTAAGTTGCTGTAGTAAATAAAATATTTTAATAAAATATCTTAATAAACTGTATCTAATAATACTTTAATAAATATTGTACTTGATACATACAAACATATTGAGTTATAATTAATTTTACAAATAAAACCTTTAAAATGTCTAAATTGTCATCGGGTGCAGATCAGAAAGGTGTTCTGAAGCAGATTCGTCGAGACCACTCCAACTTCAGACTGGACTGGAGCAACACGGCGTACAGCAAGCTATCTAGCAGGTCATCTTCTTGTCCTCGAAGCACTTGAGCATCAAGCAAAAATTCGACGAGGAGATGTTGAAGAAGGTCTGGAAGATTTTTGATCTGCTTCAAGAAACATATTTCACTTACCGAGGTGAATTAGTCGATGCTATCGACAATGCCAAGTCAGCGTCTAAGGAGAGGACTGTGGAAAGTGAATCCACAGGTGCTTCTTGTAATGAGCTTTCATTACCCCAAATTAAAATTCCGCATTTCGAGGGCTCGTACACAAAATGTCGGGCTTTCCATGATGTCTTTTTGTCTTTAGTCCACACAAATACGAAGCTGGGTGAGATTCAAAAACTCCACTATTTGAAATCTTCTCTTGACGGTGAAGCTGCTCGTTTGCTGCAGCATTTAGGATTGTATTCTGGCAACTATGACAAGGCATGGGAACTGTTTGTCGCCAGATTCGACCACAAGCGAGTGTTGGTAAACGCTCACTTCCAACTTTTCTTTGACCAGCAGCAGTTGACAAAGGAGACTGCAAGTACTCGTAACATAAAGTCCCTACTGGGCATGTCCCAGGAATGTTTCCATGCCCTGGAAAATTTAGGATTGCCGGTTAGTTCTTGGGATGACATATTAATTTATATACTAAAACAAAAATTACCTGCTTTTACTCAGCGTTTGTGGGAGGACAAGTTAGGTAGTTCGAAGGAGTTGCCCACACTTACACAATTGACAGCGTTCCTAGAAACGCGTTTTCGGACCTTGGAAGCAGTAGCTGGAACGAGTGGCCTAAAGGGCAGCGGTTCTTCTCCACACAAAGGTATTGCAGTTGAGAAGAAAACGGTGCTGCATATTGGTAAGATGCAATTTGCATGTCCGGTTTGTGGTAAAGGTCAACATTCTCTAAGGACTTGTAAAAAGTTCATTCACTTGGAGATTTGCGAACGATCTAAGTTAGTGGACAAAATCGGGGTTTGTCGGAACTGTTTGGCATACAGCCACAAGACAAAGCAATGTGCGCTGCCATTACTGTATGCAGAAACACCGTTCTCTGCTGCATTTTAAGAATCCCAGCTCCAAATCTACAAGGAATCATGAAAATACGACTATAGGTACACAAACTTTCCACATAAAGACAAAAATAAATACCAACCAACCTAAAATTGTCTCTTCTGGAGTTCATCGGCCAAGTGTTCTTTTGGCAACAGCAGTTGTTAGAGTCAGGTCTTCAAATGGTAATTATTTTCATCTGAGGGCATTAGTCGATCTTGGATCTGAAGCAACGTTTATCACTGAGTCAACTGTTCAATTGCTAGGGCTTCATCAAGGGCGAATACTCATTAAGGTATCTGGATTGGGAAAACTTAGCAGTGGCTCACGTCAGCGGTATGTAAGTCTTACCTTTGGGTCGCTGGTAACACCTTTCGAGATAAATACCCCAGCCAATGTGTTCAAGTCTTTGGCTGGTCTTCTGTCATCCAAACCTTTGGCTCTGCAAAATTGGGAACACATCCAGGGTTTAAAGTTAGCTGATCCACAATTCGACAAGCCTGCGACTGTTGATATCCTCCTGGGAGCCGACGTGTACTTTGACTTTATTTTAGGATCAATTATCCGTGGCATAGATGAAAGATCGCCAATTGCATAGGAATCAGAGTTAGGCTGGCTTCTCCTTGGGAAGGCAATTTTGAAAAATAAAGAACCTGTCCATAGCTTTTTTCAGGTTCTGGATAACGACCCTCAGCTGCGAAGGTCCTGAGAACTGGAGGAGTTGCCTGTGAATACTAAAGAAACAGCGGAAGACAAAACATGTGAAAAGCATAATAGCAACACAAAAAGAAGATTAGCTTATGGTCAACACCAGGAATCGCAACCATTGAAAAACGTATGCAAGCCTGGGTTTGGTGCCTCGAAGTTAGGTGCCTTACGTAGGTTTCATCAACTGGAAGGAAGATTCCAAGAAAACCCCACACAGCACAAGGAGCATTCCAAGTGTTTAAAGGAATGCAAAGAGCTTCGTCAGATGGCCGTAGTTGACGCAAAGAATACCATACTGGATACACGACACCATTTCTATATAACTCACCATGCGGTATTCAATGTGTCAAGCACAACTACGAAACTTCGTCGCAGTCCTGCGTACTACAAACGATTTGTACGAAACTGCCGGGCACAAGCTGGGAAAAGAGACAGAGGTCCATTAAAGGCGGATGCAGTCGGCGTTTCGTCACAATTCCTCATGGAGACACTGCCTTGGAAAGGGTAAGTTACCTTGAGCGATGGAAGCTGATAAACTCAAACACCAACGACTTTTGTCGAAAGTGCCACATCCTTCCCAGGATGAAACAGCGCCCGAAGTGGACAAGACGGTAGCAGGAACAAAGACGTAGAGACTTAGTTTTCATTACAAATGAGAGACTACCACTGTTGCAATGACGACTCGGACGAATAACCGATATACATCCCGGGAAAGACGGACTTGTCCGAGTGGTGACGGTACGAACTAAAACTGGGAAACTTAAACGTTCACTCGGAAAAATTTGCTATTGGCCATCAAAAGACGCAACGGAAAGGCAAGACATTTAAACGACACGACACAATATTTATGAGACACACAGCTTAAATAAAAACACATAATGTTAAAAGCATTTAGTTTCTTTTTAAAATAATTTATTACCTTAATTAAATATTTGTATTACAATTTTAAACCCTACACACCCCAACAAGCTAAAAGGGGACTATATTGAATAATATAAAAAAAAAACATTTAAAAAAAATTTTTTTTTTAATTCCCAAGGAGGTCACTTTTCACTCCATTTAGTATTCTTCTATAATACAACGGAAAATTTCAAACCTAACGTTGATAATGATTTTTTCACAGCTAATTTATTATTTATCACTCCGATGCAGAATGTTGGTTTGGCGAAATTCCAATACAAAATTGAAACTCGAGCACTTATAATTATGGAACACCATGGTGCTGAATGATTTATAGTTTTATGTTACTGGACTACTGGGAGACTACTTCCATAGTTTTGTCCAGGGAAATATGAAAAATAAACCAAAATAAAATACATTAACATTTTTTTAAAATATTATGAAAAAAAAAGTTGTTTCAATAAATTCGGAAAGTTTTCTCAATTCCCACCAGAAGAACGACGCCAAGCATGTAATTTGTTATGTTGAACAGTTTCCTTGGGTAAGCGTTCTCCAGCTTCTTACATATTCCACCACTCATTTTTCCGAAATTTTTGTGTTTTGCTTCAAACTAAAGGGTAGCTAGCTAGCTTTAAAAGTACATTTTTATACGAAATTCGCGCTATGATGAATAGCGTAGATGCAATTTTTGTCAGATGATATACGAGTATCAACACAACTTGATTCGGTGAGTATCTGTGGAAAAAGGTAATAATTCTATGTGATTAGTCTCAACAAGGAACACCTAGTCGGACATAAGAACGCAAAACTAATACTTTTAAATCGTACTTCTCTTAGAGAACATTCTGAGGTACGCTACCCCCGTAAAGGGGGTTGCGTGGCAAGCTATTGAGTTAAAACTGATTACAAACAGTTCTTCCCAATGTGACGGTGTTATAATGACAAAAAAAAATTGTCCTAGTTACGTGCTTCTTTCTCGTCATATTCTCTGCAAAGGTCGTCGTTTCTGAGGCGCAGTTTTATTGTAAGAAGATTACAGCCCTTGAATAATCCATTGCTAGCTTCACTCTTCCTTCCAAGATCATTTTCCTTTTTATGAATTCCGAACATAATTGCCAAAATTCCTCACAGAAAGAAAAGTTCCTTCCTCTATTGTGAGCTTTATATATCTGCTTCACTTAATACTAAGGGTTGAGGCTTCACAATTGGTTAGTTGTAGATTACTTGTAGGCTAACTCATTAGAGTGTACACCACTTATTTGTAGCAGGCAGAAACTGATATTATACTGAGCGCAAAGGCTTAATTTCTTCACGACGAGAGCAATAACTTTTCTGGAAGACGGACAGTCAATAAATATGGTGATGACCTCTTGGAAAATTACCCATCCAAAATGCTAAAACCAAAGTGAATATTTTATATATAGATTTAGTTGATCAGTGAAGATCCCATAAGCATTTCTGTGATTACTATCTCATGCCCCTTTTGTGATGTGAAGATGCAAGCATCTTGTTGCAGTGCGTAGTCTTACTATGGAAGTTTATGTATTTTGAAGAATTTATTTCTTAACCCGCAAAATAATTGTAAAAAGAAACCTATCCATAGCTATAGTAACCACATTATCCCCATAAACAATAGCTCTGACGTCTTTCTGCTTTTGGTCCTTTTTTTTTTTTTTTTTATAATCGGCGCGCGCTCAAGGGGTTTTTGTACCCTTAAAATGTTCGTACACAGTGCGGGCGAAGGAAATTTAGGGAGGAAGAAAAGACAGGTACCGATGTACATTGGTTTTAAATGTTTGCAAGTTATAACGACCAGGAAACACAGAGGTCGGCATTGCATTCCATAAGCGAGTTGTACGGCTTAGGAAAGAATCACGATATTTTAGAGTACGTCCGAAAATGGGCGTGAGGGTATACTGATAAGCATTCATAGCGAGACGGGTGTTACGGTTGAAAGTTTGAATGGGCAGAATGCTACTGGCAATTTCAACGGAGCACTGGTGGTGGAAATAGCTATAAAACAAAGTGAGACAGGAGACTTTACATCGGTGTTCGAGGGTGTCAATTGATTGACTGATATTAGTATCACCAATTAGTTTTATCGCACGGTTTTGAATCCTATCTAGCAGGTGCGGAGATGTTTTAGGAGCACCTGACCAGATGTGGGCATTGTACTCCAGTTTTGGGCGGATAAATGCCTTATATATTGTGGCCAGATCAGAGGGGGTAAAATATTTCTTACATCGCTTGAGAAAACCTAGACATTTCGCAGCATTTTTTGCGACATCGAATATGTGGTCATTCCAACGTAAGTTGTTACTAATACACATACCGAGAATGGAAAGTTTATCGGTTTTGACGATGCAAGTGCCATTCATGGATAATAGCTGGGTATTTGAATTTCGCTTTAATGACAGCAGACAGCATTGAGTTTTGGAAGCATTAAATTCTACTCGGTTGATAGTTCCCCAGTTGTTTATGCTGTTAATATCGGAATTTAATGAGCTTAGCATACGCTGGCGTTCCCATTCTACAGCCGAAGAGCAGGGGCGTGAGTCCGGGAACGAATATGAAAAGCAGAGAGTGCTGTCATCAGCAAAGGAATATATTGGATTAGAAGTAGCAGACAAGAGATCATTAATGAAAATTAAAAAGAGTGTTGGAGACAGAATGGAGCCCTGCGGCACACCAGCATTTATTTTGTGAATATCAGACTTGAAAACGTCCAAGACAACTTGAATTGAACGTTCCGAAAGGTAATTTCTAATCCATTGAAGAAGAGAGTCATCGATCCCAAAAGCACGCATTTTCGACAAAAGAGCCTGATACCAAACTCTGTCAAATACCTTAGAAATATCAAGTGCAACTATCTTGCTTTCGCCAGATTGATGTACGCTTTGGTTCCACTTTTCGGTGAGACATGCCATCAAATCTCTACATGCCATCAATGCCCTACGAAAACCATATTGTCGGTCATTGAGAAGTTTCCGTGTTTCGAGATATTTCATGAGCTGACGATTTATCAGCGTTTCCATGACCTTAGAAAGAAGGGACGTAAGTGCAATGTATCTGTAAGAGGATAGAGAAGAAGATTCGCCTTTTTTAGGGACCGGCTGGACAAATGCTGTTTTCCATCTGCTCGGAAAGAGTCCTAAAGTGTAGGATTGATAAAAAAGCTTACGCAGTGGTTTTGCCAGCGTAGAAGAACACCTCTTCAGAAGAAGGGGAGATATACCATCTGGACCAGCGGATTTATGCATGTTGAGATCTTTGAGTACTCTTGCTACTACACGAGTGCGAAAGTGGATTCGACCCATTGTAGATTCGACGCACTCAAGTGTAGGCGGGGACAAAGCACAGTCTGGGAGTGTTGAGCTAGCCGCAAAGTGTGCAGCAAGCAGATTGGCCTTGTCCAAAGAGCTGACAGCTGGAATGTCATTGTAAATGAGCGTTGGGATGGAGGATGAGGCAGAATTTCTAATGTTTTTGACGAATGACCAACAATTTTTACTGCCTTTGGGACATTGCAGTATTTTTTGCCTCAGGTTTTGGTCATATTGGAATTTCACACGCTTAAGAAAGCGTTGCAGTCATTTCTGGCTCGTTTAAACTTTTTTCGGTTTTCCTCTGTCGGGTTGGTCTTGTAGGACCGATCAAACAGTTCTCTAACCCTGACAGCCTCTTTACAGCTCAAGTCATACCATTCCTTTTCTTTTGGTTTGATACTCTTCATCCGATGAGGGATAAAGCATCTCATTCCAAAGAGAATAGTTTCTGTGATCATGTCAGCAGCGGCATCCACGTCGTTACCGAGGAAACATAACGACCAGTTAAAATTCCTAAAGAAGTTGTTAAGTCCGCTCCAATTGGCTTTCTCGTATTGCCATACGGTTCTTTTAGGAATCTTTTCTCTAACTGTGTGGTGGTTGTACGAGAATTTAGCTGATATGACACAATGGTCCGACGAGCCTAGAGGGGAGAGCACATCAACGCAGTACCTGTCAGGGTGAGAAGTTAAAAACAAGTCCAGGGTGTTGGCGGTATGACTATCAATGTCTGGTATGCGTGTGGGCTCATTTACAAGCTGGGTTAAGTAATTTTCCGCAGCGAAGATCTCAACACACCGTCCTTCGGGTGTAGTCTGTCCAGAATGTCGAAGCCAACCAGAATTGTGTATATTGAAAACGCCCGTAATCATGATTTCAGTATGAGGATACAGGGATACAATTCTTTGAAAGAAATCAGACAGCGCATCAAACTCGTGGAAGGTCGAGTTGCTGTCCAGTTTGGGGCTTTTGTAAATAAAGCAGTAGTGGATAATTTGCTTACGGAGATGGAATTTTAGCCACATGAAATTGAATTCCGGATTGGAACAGGGACTACATTGTGGTGGAATTTGGTAAGCTACATCACTACGCACATAAATGGCGAGACCGCGATGGGGAAAGAATAGTGGCACTAGTTCGTAGCCAGGTAGCTTCAGATCAGGGTGGTCTGAGAGGTGTGGGCGGGGATCTACCTGTGTTTCGCTAAGTGCCAAAACGGCTGGTCGGTACTTACAGACGTGGACGTACGCAGAAAAGTGATTACTTTTTAGCCCGCGTATATTGGCTAGGTCCACCCTGAATTCTCTCGACATAATCCCAAACAAACACAGTAAACACAAACACCGACGATACTAAGCAGGGCTGCGAAGTGAAAACTCTGACGATGGTTTACTAAAACTATTTCATTAACATATGAATTATTTCATTAACATATGGGCTCCGCAGAGGCCTACAATCATTTTCATTTGAAGAGCTTCTTTAGATGTATTGACTTTTAATACTGTGCTACCTAGTATTCCATTAATCTATATCCTGATGAGCATACACTCAACTCCCAAAATTGTCTAGGTTTCTACGTATTGAAAAAAGTGTGACATTGTTAATTCACTCCTTCATAATCGAGTAAGGCTTGCTTGCCACTTTTTAAAGAATATTTCATGTAAATGTTGATCACGGCTACGTTTTAAGTAGTCCATACGTAGAGTCAAATTTCGAATAACTTTTTCTAGCATATTGGCTGGTTTCTCCCTAATAACACGTGTAATGCTGTCTTCCAAGATTGCAACCGACGCCGGATTATCGGCATAGACGAGTGATTCGACGTATCCCAATAAAAAAATAATCTAAAGGCGCCAAATCGTACGACCTCACAGAACTCATTTCTCAATTGGTCCACAGATTCGCGTGCCATGTGGTATGTAGCGCCGTCTTGCTGGAACCACATGTCGACCAGGTTCAGCTCGTTCATTGTGGCCAAAAAAAGTTCAAAATCATTGAATGATAGAGTCCCCTTTGACGACAACGTTGTTCTCATGGTCATGTTTGAAAAAATACGGGCCAATGATCCCGCCGGATTATAAAACGCACCAAACAGTGTATTTTTCCGGGTGCATTGGCAGCTCTTGTATTGCCTGAGGTTACTCATCATACCAAATATGGCAGCTTTATTTGTTAACATACCCATTCAACCAGATATTAGCTTCGTCGCTTAAGACAATTTTTCAACGGCCTCGCCACACTGAAAGCATCGGTTCCAACTAGATCACCGAAATCTAGCAGTGTTGGGCGCGGTAAGTACCTCAATGGAGAACCACATGGGAACTCGGTACACTGCATAGTACTCCAGCCTAGAATCCCGCAATTTAGAAATTTATTGATATCGATCCTTTGAAAAATAAATTAAATAAATAAAAATGTTCGATAAAAAAGCGGATCTTCCTCCAGCATTTCTAGGGCCCACTTCCCTAATATTGGACGCTGCATTTTTTGCATTGCATTTTTAAAATTTTAGACCAAATTTTAGATCCTTGCGTAAAATCTCCCACGTAGTCGAATAAGTAACACAATCCCAATAACTGCGAACGGCGACGAATGGACAAATCACGGTCTTCATTAACTCTGTCGGATATAGCGGCAATATTTTCCTCTGTATGCACTCTACGCATACGGGTAGGTGACTTGATAACCACTACCGTGAAATTGGTCCAAAATTTTTGTCACTATGGCTTCAATTGCTTGCTCAGTAGGTCGATTATGGCGACCGTAAAATGGTCAAAATGCGCGAAAAATAATTTTCAGAGAGCACGAATTTTGATAATAAAATTCAAAAAACTGTAAGCATTGTTCGGGTGTAGGTCTTTCCATGATGAAATTAGAATGCTAACTGAGCATATTTGACTTTGACATATTTCATGAATCACACACGATTTGTCAAAAATAGAACACTAAAAAACCAAACAGTAAAAAAATCACCCGTTAATAAGTTCGGTCAGGAAGTGTTGACTGCTTCCTGGAGTATAAGATGCAGGAGCATTTCTTATGTTGAGCTCAATTAAGTTTTTATGGCACCATATTGATATCCTATTGAGCTCGTCTTGTAGAGGTTGAGGATCAGACAATTTTAAAATTCGTCTTTAGGTTTTCATATCATCGGCATAGGCAGGCATGTGTAAGTCCTTTATAATACTTACAAAATTATTAGTAGTCAAAATGAAAATAAATGGAACAAGGTAACTCAAGCCAACGAGAATGAAAATGGACTAGATAATTCTTCCAAGCAAGAAATCTTCCTAGGTTGAAAAACACGTGCATTGAATTTGAAAAGAATTAACTTATGTACGATTTTATCGAGGGCCTTGCTAAAGTCAGTAGTAACCATATCGACTTCTTGCCCTTGCTCTAGACTAGCAAAAAACTTAATAAGGTTCGTAGTGGTTGATCTGCCTTTAAGGAGTCCATGTTTGCTCGGTTCAAGGATAGATCTGCAATGAAAGAGCATTCCATCATCACTGATGCTCTCGACTTAGCAATGTGTAGGTATTTGCCATTTGGTAATATCCTGTTCGAGTCGTTTTTTTAAGAAAAAGGATTATATGTATAAGCGCTTTTCCAAAAGCGAGGAAAAACCCCGAAATAGATCGGAAGTCTGAAGATACTTACAAGGGGTTGAATTAGATTATTGGGATATTTTTTTCAGAAAAATGGAGGGCAAACCAACGGTATTAGGAGAAAAATCATCTTTAAGTTTATCAATCTTGTATAGTAGCTGTAATAGACATTACAGATGTCTGAATGCTGCTACTCAAGTAATCGAAGTGTTCGGGATGCGAGTTTTTAGTCTGGGTGGTAAAGGATTTACTAAAGAAATTAACGAAATAATTAGCGATGGTTGTTGGATCAGACGATGACATATTGGAGAACTTGAGACAAGACGAATAGCTATCGGATTTTTTTTTCCATATTAATAAAGCGAAAGAATTGTTTCGAGTCAGAAATGAGGATAAATTGCATTTGGCTGACATATCTGTTATTGTTGTATAAAGTTAGTACCATAAGTATAGTTCCACTACATATATATAATACATATGTCAAGCTTTTATATATGATACGTATAACAGTTTTAAGTGAATGAGCTCAATAAAAGAATGTTTAAAAGCAGTGGCAAATCGAACCTACCCGAGCCAATTTCTTTTATTTCAACAAATACAAAACATGGCGCAGCCGAATTATCATTAAATAGTTATGTTTGGAACAAAAGGACAATCAAAAAAGAAAGCAAGTGAGAAAATACAAAAAGTGAATAAAACTAAAAGCAGCTGTGACGATTCGGAAGAATTAAGTGACATTGAAAGTGAATCAAGGGACATTAAAATAGATAAATCGACTAAAGTTGCGAAAATCTCTAAGACTAACTTATCTAAAAATAGATTAAAAGGTAGTGGAAAAATAAACAAAATGGAATTTAAGGTGCCAAGTCATCTAGTCATGGATGGGAATCTCTCAGAGAATTTCAAAAAATTCAAACAAATGTTTGAAATATATATGTGTGCATCAGAAAGTAACACCAAACAAGAAACAGTTAAAATTGCAATACTTCTTAACCTAATCGGAGATGATGCTGTTGACGTTTACAACACTTTCCCTGCTGACAAAGTGAAAACGTTAGATGACATATTAAAAGAGTTCGAAGTGTACTGTAATCCCAAAAAAGACGAAGTGTATGAACGGTTTAAACTATATAACAGAACACAAAAGGAAGAAGAGACATTTTATCACTTTCTTACTGATGTGAAGCAATTGGCCAGTACGTGTGAATTTCATGAAGATGAATTAAGCAAAGCTATCCGGGATAGAATCATTTTAGGAATCCGTTCAAAGTCAGGCCAAGAAAAATTACTTGCGGTCGGAAATATATCTTTAGAGGAAACCATCAAAAAATGTCATCTATTTGAAATAGAAAAATCAAGATTAGAAGCCAAAAAAAGAATACAAAAGAACATGAGATCATGCAACAAACAGGAAGCTCATCAATCAACATTATAAAAAAATCACCTAGTATCAGTACTTATAAAAATAAATTTGAAACTAAAAGTCTGAAGCAAAATTCAAATCCTAATAATAATTTCCCTTTAAAACAGGTTCAATATAAAGGGTACGAGTGTTGTAAACGATGTCATAGCAGCATCCCCCACATAAATGTCCAACATTTGGAAAAGTGTGTTTGAAATGTAATTTAAAAAACCATTTTTCGTATGCATACAAAACGCAAAAGGGAATGAATTAACAGTTCAAGACAATATTGAAAATTATCAAATGGATAGCATTGGCAATCCAGATGAAACCAATTTTTTTATATATGATATTAGTACAAAAAAAACAAAATTGTTGGATGGAATCTACGAGTATCACTGTAGAATCAACCCCAATTTTATTCAAGCTAGATACAGGAGCTGAGGTAAATGTCTTGCCAATTTCGTATTTTTCTCGTATTAGAACTCACAAAAAAGTTAAGCTGTGTTTAAGGACTTTAGAAGCGTTTGGAGGAGAACTTATTCATCCAAAATATAGCATCGTTTTAAAATGTACTACAAACAACAGAAGTTTAGATCAAGAGTTTTTTATAGTAGATAGGAATACGGTTCCTATTTTAGGTATTATTGCATGCGAGAACCTAGGTTTAGTAAGTCGCAATAATGTTAATACAATTCAGGATCCAAAACATAGAATTATTAAACAGAACATTGACTCGAGGAACTGAAATCAAGTAAAAAGAGTTCACAGTCCAAAGGGATGGGTAAGTAATCTAATTATTGTTGAGAAGTCAAATAAACAAATTCGAGTATATTTGGATCCAAGGGATTTAAATAAAGCACTTAAACCTGAAAATGTTTAATTCCGATATTTGAAGAAATTAGGGACAAACTCTGCGGTATGAAATACTTCTCGGTTTTAGATTTAAAACACGGATTTTGGCAGATCGAACTGCATGAATCTTCAAGTGAATATTGTACATTCAGTTCACCTTTCGGTTTTTTTTAAATTCTCTCGGCTTCCTTTTGGTATTAGTGTAGCACCGGAAATTTTTCAAAAATATACTTATCAACATTTTAGTACATTACCGGGAACATTTGTTTATATAGATGATCTGATTATTTTCGGTAAGGATGAACAAGAACATGATAGGAATTTAAATTTAGTCTTTAAAAGGGCTCGAGAAATAGGAGTTAAATTCAGTGAAGAAAAATTTCAATATAAAATGAAAAGTGTTAAATACATTGGTCACATATTTTCAGAGTTAGGAATAACTTCAGGTCCTGCTAGGGTCAGAGCCTTTTTAAATTTAGAAAACCCAACAAACAAAAAAGATCTTCAAAGTATTTTAGGCATGATTAATTACGTTCGTAGTTTCATACCAAATCAAGCTCAAATTTCTAATTGCTTGCGAGAGTTGTTAAAAAAGGAAAATGATTTTGTATGGTGTGACATTCACACTCAAACTTTAGAAAAGATAAAATATTTAATTGCAAATGCCCCAATCCTGAAGATGTTCGACGGGCTTAGACCAATTGTTCTCCAGTGTGATGCGTCCAAAAGCGGCAATGGTTGTTGCTTGATGCAGTCTGGAGCACCTTTGAGTTTTGCATCTCGATCTTTAAGCCAAACTGAAATCGGTTATGCTCAGATCGAAAAGGAGCTACTGGCTATAACATTTGCATGCAATAAATTTCACCATTATATATATGGAAGACAAGTAACTGTATAGACAGATCACAAGCCACTGGTAAATATTTGTAAGAAAGATTTAGATAAAATTTATTGTACTAGATTACAACGAATGAAATTAAAGTTGTTAAAATATAATTTAATTGTAGTATATGTTCCAGGCAAATATCTACATATTGCAGATTTGTTGTCGCGATCATATTTGAAAACTGAAATTTATAACGAAGAAGAAGATTTCAATGAAGTTATTCATTCGTTGAATATTAGTGAATATCGAAAAGAGCAATTAAAATACGAAACAGAAAACGATAAAGTCCTTGCAAAATTGAAAACTTTTTTAAAGACAAAATGGCCTACTGGTATAAATAAAGTACATATAGATATCCAACCATTTTACAAATTACGAAACAATTTATATTTAGAAGAAGAAATCATATTTTTTAACGATAGAATAGTTATTCCATTGTCCTTGCAAAAGGAGTATTTAGATATTCTGCATCAAGACCATTTAGGTATAAATAAAACAAATAGAAGAGCACAGACACTGATTTTTTGGTTAACATTAAACAGGGATATAGAAAATCTTATAAACAACTGCATGCATTGTCAAAAATATAGAAATTCAGAAACCAAAGAGCCTATAATTCAGCATGTCATTCCGAAACTTCCTTTTTTAAAATTGGGATTAGATATTTTAGATTTCGCAAATCATCCATACTTAGTATTAGTTGATTATTATTCTAAATGGTTAGAGAGCTTAAAAATAAATCTAGTTTAGAAATAATCAAAAATTTAAAACAAATATTTTCAACCCATGGAATACCACAAGAGATAGTAACAGACAATTCTCCTTTTAATTGAGCAGCATGCCTATCATTTGCTAAAGAAAATGGTATAAAATTTAATTTTAGCAGTCCCTATTATCCAAAATCGAATGGACTTGCTGAAAAATATGTCGGAATCGCCAAATATTTATTAAGGAAAAGCCAGGCTTCAAAAATAGATTTAAATATAGCTCTGCTTGAATATAGAAATACCCCATTATCGGGAATGCAATATTCACCAGCCCAACTTTTGTTTAATAGGCGCGTACGGACTAAGATTCCCATACACGATAACCTACTTATTCCAAAAATTCCTACCAACGTTGAAGACTCCATCCGCAAATCCAAAAATATAATAGAAAATCATTATAACAAAACCTCATATGTATTGTAAAAAAAGACTTTTCGTTAAATGAATCCGTATGGATGCAAAAATCTGATAAAAAATGGTACCCGGGAAAAATTATTAATAAATGTAAGGAACCAAGGTCACATGTAGTAGAATTAAATGAAGGGGGAAGGTTTAGACGGAACACGTTTCATATAAGAAAAAGATCCCATAATCCAATTCCTTCTTATGATCGCAAAGTTCATAGCACTCGTAGCCGTAGTTAAAACAATAGAACGTAATAATGAAGTAAACTTACAAATATATTAAGTTAGTATTGATAAAACTAAATAGTTATATACATATATTTAGTCATAAACGGTTTATTTGAAATTTGAATATGAAGTTATCTTAACTTTTGCATCATTGTGTCTATTTATTTGATAAGAGAGATGTTGTATAAAGTTAGTACCATAAGTATAGTTCCACAACATATATATATTACATATGTCAAGCTTTTATATATGATACGTATAACAGTTTTAAGTGAATGAGTACATTAAAAGAATGTTTAAAAGCAGTGGCAAATCGAACCTACCCGAGCCAATATCTTTTATTTCAACAAATACAAAACAGTTATAGCGAATATCACAAAGTTCGTGGAAGTGGTAATGAGCTTGTAGGTAATTTCGATAGTCAAGTTCAGAACCATATTTGGTGTACACCCGCCCCTAACTTATTTCTCTTGTTGCTAAGTGCATTTAGTTCCTTGTTATACCAATGAGAAGATGACGAAGGATTTCAGTATATTAGTATACAACTAAAGCCAACACTATTGAGTAGATTGTTGAATTTAGTATAATTTGTCGTACAAAAGTTGAAGTTGAAGGAAGTTTTTGAGGGGGTAATAGAATTATTGTTGCTACCATATGAGAAAATAACAAGCAGGATATTGAGACTGTTACCTATTTTGTTCTTATTAGTAACTTACGATGTGATTTCGCTACTTTGATAAACATGTGGACTTAGCTGAAGGCGTAATCATGCTATTATGGAGTATAGGAGTTCAAGTTGATGCAGGCAGATATCCTCGGAACCATCTCGTCAGTGTGCATTGTTGGACAACTAGGGAAGATACCTTCTTCTCGTGCAACAGTGAAGCCAAATAGCATTTTGTCCGCCATATCCGCAATTCATTTGCAATTGGAATATTGTCCCAGACAGTAAAAGGTAATGCATTGAGTTCTACTAGTAACAGGCGGTTTTTATATCTTAAAAACCGGGCGATATATGGGTGCAGCACATGAAAAGTGGAAACTAGGAACTTTTTTCGCTAAATGCTTGTGAAACAGATTTTTCTGCCCCAACTATGTCCATAAAGAACACCTCTATCAGAAAGCGGGGCAGATACGCATAGACATAACCATCCAATGAAATTGGCTGTTGAGAAACGAATAATACTTGATTTAACAATTTTGTTCATTATTAACATACCTAATGTTCTGATTTTTATTTGACTTTATTTTCATCATTTTGAATTTAACTTTTTTTTCGAACATATTCCTTATGTTGTTTATTTTTTTTCTTTATCTAATATTATAAGGTTAAAAGTAAATCTAGTTTTTTATCCACAAAAGCAATGTATTCGCATGAGTAAGTCGTTGTTTTTACCCAGTCCGCAATTTTATTTTATTTTTCGGGTATATAATCCCTAGTTGAATTTAATAGTGAGCGCTAACGATAAATAAAAGACAGAAGTACCTTACGGAGAAACATAATTATTATCACATTCATTGCGTGCAGCATTAAATTATTTACAAAAAGAAGAAAATATCCACAGACATTTTTGTTGTTGTTGCTTTATCGTCTTATCTCTTCGCCACTCTTCTCTTCTCTTGCTCAATCTCATTTGTTTACTCGCCACTGATTATGTCGCACTCTCATACAGATGGAATTGGAACCAGAGCTAAAACTCTTCAAAGTAAGGCATCAACACCGTCACAACCAATTTCACCTATGGCGACCAAACCCACCCACGATGCAGCTAATCTGACGCTCGCATTGCTTGATGACCGCCTGGAAAAACATTGTCTTTTGATATCTGCCCACATATCAGAGGGAATAAATATCGTTCGCGAAGAGTTTCTCTCTAAAATTCAAACCATTCAACAGTTCTGGTCGAATGGATTTGATAGAGTAAATAAAACTATCGCTGATATAGTTCAACGTGTTGAAAGCGTTGAAGCTACTGATAACACGTTAGCAATAAGAAAAGGGCTTATCTCTTTACAAAAACAACATGATATATTAGAGCGCAAAGATATTGCTGCTGATGCTGTTCTATTTGGTATCCCCGAACAGCCAGAGATCTTCTATCGACTTTGTTTCACTATTGACTGCGGTCCTCCCAAACTGAAACAAATCTTTCGTCCACGGCAACGTAACAAAACCATCTCACCTATAATAATTAAATTCAATAGCCCACAGGAAAGAGACGCCGTTCTTGGCTCAGCTGCAGGTTATCGAAAACAGTACAACAAACAGCTTTGTCTTCATGATGCTAGATAGATATCGATTATAGGTCAACGACAGCTTAATGAGGAAAAACCGCGTGATTTTACGACGTGCAATGACCCTCAAGCGCGAAAATGAACTGTGTGGTATTTACACAAAATTCGGCAGTGTATAGTATTTGTAAAATCAACTGCTACTTAATGGGAAGGGCATAATGATCGACCACATAGAGGAGCTGAATTATTTAGTGAAAATCAATCCCAGGAGAAGTTGTAATGACAGAATCGTGGGGGGGGGGGGGGGGCACAATCGTAATTAACTAGAAAAAATTTTAAATTTTATATCCTTTCTTTATTTTCTTATTTTTATTACAACTTTTATATTTTCACTTTTCTTCAACTTTTATGTGTATACTCGCATGTTCATCTTCTGCACTTTAGTTAATTTAAAAAAAATTTTATTCCTTTTGAGTTGCTCGTCCGTTGCTTACTCGTATTTTTTGTTTGATTATGTCAGGCAAAATATCGTCCATGGTCAATGGCGTGGGTAATAGTACTGTACGCACAATGATATGGGTCTTATCTAGGATTTAGAGTTTTTTAGTGTGTCATCTGAATGCACGTTGTCTTAATTCTGCTAAGCTAGATTACCTAAAATATGTTTTTGAGGGCTCAGATGTTGGTGTCATTTCTGTGAGTGAAACGTGGTTTAAGCCCGATATCCATGATCATATCTCCGACATGATTGAGCCAGAAATACAAGATCATATGTTTGATATGGTTGGTTATAAGTTGTAACACAATGCAGGATAACGAATACAATTTGAGGTGGTGTAGCAATCTATTGCAAACAACATTACGGTGTAAAGTGATTGGTAAATCCGAACATAACGGAATTGAATATTTAATGTCAAAGGTGTCAGATGGTTGTGTTAAATGCATTGTATCCTGTGTGTATAATCCAAATTGACGCTTTTCGCCAGATCCGTTTTTCGCTAAGTTATATGAACATATCATTCTATGTGGAGATTTTAACACTGATCTTGGTAGACATGATGCCCTATCACATATTGATTTGGTGCTATCCAATGGTCATCCTATTCAATTTGCTCCAAACGCCAATCCTAATTTATTAGATTTGTTAATAGTCTCTGACGCCTCTAAATTTCTCCTTTTTGATCAACTTGCTCTTGAAGGAATATCTGACCATGATTTGTTGTTTTGTTCTTATAACATTGATTTTTCACATGTTTCGATCCCGCATACATACACCTACAGGGATTTTAAGCCTATTGACGTTCACTCACTACATAGGGAAGTATGTGCAATACCATGGGAATACTGTTTGTATCTTGATGATGTTAATAATAAGCTTAACTTTTTTCAGTCGAAAATTGAAGACCTTTGCACATGATGCCACTGCGGATAGGACAAATAAGAAATTTTAAATGTTCGTGGTTCACTCACGAAGTGTTGCATGCAATAAATAAACACAGAAAAAAAAATAAAAATTGGAGGCGAAACCCTACACTTAGAGACTAGGAAACTTACTGCTTATACCTTAATCAATGTACTTTTGTCACTCGTTGTGCTAAGCGTAATTATTAAATGATTCGCTTCCTTCCAAACAGCTCGGGACAATTAGATCCAAATATTCTTAATTGCTCATTTCTAGCAAGTAGGTACAGATAACAATCCTCAGTTCTCCTTACAAGAAGAACTTCTATGCGAGCTTATTTATGATTTTGAAACAGTAAACGAGAATGATGTTGTCGAAGGTATAGTTGCCCTTAAATGAAATGCAGTGGGTGGAGATGGCATCCCCCTTCGCTTTGTAAAAATGATTGTCCCTCACTTATTACGTACACTTACGCATATAATTAATTATTGCTTAGCTTGTTCTACTTTCCCTGATAATTGGAAGCCTGCTAAAGTTATACATGTTGCTAAAAAATCACGGCCCTTACTTCCTACTGATGTTCGACCTATAAGTATCCTTCCTACCCGGTCAAAAGTTTTTCAGAAGATACTGGCAAAACAAATAGTCAGCCATTTAAATGGAAATTCTCTGCTTTGTGCTTTTCAGTCAAGGTTTAGATCCCAACATAGCTGTGCTACTGCAATACTCGTAGTTAAAATTTTTTATGATATAAGGCGACAGTATGATCAAAGCAACCTGACGGTCCTATGATTGCTAGACTTCCTCAAAGCATTTGACAGGGTTGATCACAGCATCTTATGTAAAAAGCTCCGCCATTATTTTGGCCTTAGTGATAGGGCAGTCAAATTGATAGGGTGCTATATAAGAAATCATTCCCACAAAGTTATGGTTGGGGGAGTATTTTCAGATATCAGATATCTGCGTGAAGGTGTACCTCAAAGTTTTTTGTATTTTTTGTATTTTTATAAATGATATAACCCATGTAGTTAACAATGTATCTTTCCACCTTTATGCCGATGACATTAAAATTTATTCATCAAGACCTATTAGACTAGTAGAGAATCTTTTCCATAGGATAAATGACAACCTCAAAGGTATATGCACACAAATGGTCTATAGAAAATGGACTTACTTTAAATCCAACTAAGACCTAGGTAATTTTAATTTCAAAAATGTTTTATCAGCCAGAAATGTTAACGAATATACCAATTAAATTTGTTGATAAAGTCACCAGCTTAGGTTTTATAATAAACTGTAATCTCTCCTGTAATGACCATATAAATTATATTATAGGCCGTATGTATGGCCGCCTTCGCAAGTAATGGACACGTGGTCGCTTTATCATCCGTGTTACTAAATTAAAAGTAATGAAAACTTTGTTAGTTCCCATTATAACCTACAGTGATGTAATATACTGCAAGCTTGATTCTGCATCGAAAAACAAATTGCAGGTTGCTTTTAATGGAATGATTCGATATGTATATGGTCTTGGAAGATATGATAATGTATCTGCTTACCAATACAGTATCTTAGGCTGTTCTCTGGCACAATATTTCGATGCCACAAACTGTATTTTCCTACATAAAATCATAAATTTGAAATCACCACGGTATCTTTATGAAAAACTAGAATTTACACAGTCGGCTAGAACCTTTCAACTACACTCATTCGTCGCATCTCTTTTACGCCATTAGGCTATGGAATTCCTTGCCTGAACACATAAGACGAGCAACGGGAGCGTCTCAATTTAGGATAGCTATATTTAAATATTTCTCTGAATAGCAGTAGTTTTCTTTTAGTTTTCTACTCTTTTTTTTTGTTTTTTTTTCTCTCTCACACCTTTTTTCATACGAGTATTTTGCACTAAAAATTACTTATATCTTAAATAAAAATAATTCTTTCTTAGTTTCTTTTAATATAAATATATATCTATTGTGAATTACTAATGTAAAATTATTTTTGTTAGTAATCTAAAAAGACTAAGTCTTACTTGTACTTAATGATTAAATAAATAAAATAAATCCAAAAAAAATTCAAAAAAACTTTATCCCTGGAGTGGCACACACACTTTCGCAAACCCTTTTTCTTTGACTATGAAATTATTGTATTCTGCAATTCTATTTTTTAATGGATATTGGATAATAGGGTTACCTCCCTATAGATTTTGTATTGATATAAATTGCCAATGTGTAAATTCCCATACAAAGTTTTATTGAACTTTTATTTTATTCATTCGGAATTAGTGGCAGTGGATCACTTCAAAAACCGAATGGTTTATTACTAATAATCCGAAGCAATGCAATACGCTATCTCAAAATGGAAAAGGATTAGGTCGACTGAGAAATACATACTTGTAGCTCAGTACAGTGGTAGAAGGTTGTCAACAACTAAGAAGGTATTATGGAGAACTATGATACATTGCACGATCTCGTACAATATAGTGCCAAGGCGAAATGGAGTCCATGGTCCACAAGAGGAAACAGAACATCAAACTGACTTGAGAACCTTGTAACATAATTATATTTGAAGCTCTTCACCACTCCGGACCATAGAAACCTCAAATGTAAACTCAAGTGATAATTTCTATAATTAAATCTCTTGTGTTTAAATATTTGCATTAGCTTATACGAACACATATGTTTGTGAAACAACATGTAAACGAAACCTAATAAAGCTCTGCTTGTAGTACGTGACAAATTTTCGAAAACTGTTTTGGAAAAGTTTTCATTTTAACTTAGTAGTCGTGTCCTTTCTTTTCAAAGTACGGAATGGGGAATATTTGTATATTTCGTTATGCTCATACGTCTAAATAAACAACAAAATCAAATATATGAATGTAAATAAAATTGCTTTCCTGTTTACGTGTACCGTACCTACATAAAATACCAATACACGAATCTGTATCATTCAATTGCGTACGTTATCACTCAGAGACAACATTGTGGACGTAAGCGTGTCAAAAATCGAAAACCATTAAATTTCATTGAGCATACAAAATATATCACGTACGCTACGCACCAGAATTCAAGACTACATGTCAGACATGTCGGTTAAGTGCTTTTCAAACAATGTGCAAAATAATAACAGACCGACAACGTGTAAATCTAGATAATGACAGTAGGTATGCCTGTCATTATGTAGGGGTTCTCCAAAAACCATCAAAATGTAACATCTTTTCCTAAACGTACTGCATGGTATTTTCTAAAAATGTATGATTTTTATTTAAATAGATTTTTACACACAATTCACTCGCTAATGGCTCAAACAATTGCGCGGGCACATGATATTTTACGCCATGAGTTGTATTCTTAGAACGTTTAAGGTCGTGCCTTGAAAATTGAATTTTTTTTTACATATGGTATTCTTGAAAATGATAAAGCCAAATTTTGGGGTATGATAACTCTTAATCATACAGTGTTCATAAATTTAATAAATGTTTAATGTTATTCGTATAAATAAAAAAAAAGAAACTTTGAGAATTAGAATCTCTTTATTTTCCCATTAAAAAGTTCACCACGTTTTATTTTAAAACCATGTCCACCCAAACCCAAAAACTTCCCTTTAAGCACTTATCAAATTATCACTTTTTTTCTTTTGCATCGTTACGAGTATACTGGGACGAATAAATAGTTGCCGATGGCTGTAAAGCAATTTTATTTGGAAAGTATATACATACCCGTATGTACATCTAACCGCTCGTATAATGATGTAAAGCAACCTTATTTGGGCTACGAGTATTTACAAAATAAAAAGGTAGGTCATCATACTTAACAAACTTTTGTAATAAATCAACTTTTAGCTGTCTTTGGCTTAAAGTTACTGCTTAGCAAGTGGGTGAATTCTGTCAAATGTAATTAAACGTTTTACAATTTCTGTTAGGTCTACGAAAGTTATTTTAGTGGTATCATTTCCAGTCATTTAGTATAAGTTTTGGGATACAGTCTCTTATACCGTTTATGTGGTCTTTTTTGAAGTGGTTTTCTATGGCAAATCTTTTCTGGTATCGTTTTTAACTTAGGCAACGACATCAGAGCGTGAATCGTGCGAAGAATCACTCTTCCTAATCACTGCTTCCTTGGGCTTAGAAATCAATTGAGTAATAACGCCCTCTCTTTGGCAAGCCAGAAGACTTTATACAGGACTTTGACCGTCCGTCCCAGTCCCGCTTTACGGCGTAGGAGCTGAACACTGAAAGCGAATGAAAATGATATCCGGTGCTTCAAGAGAAAAGTTCTATGGGTAATTCTTGGTGTCTCGGATGATCCGGCTTACTTGATTCAGTCATCTTGAACGCACGGTTACCAGTGCCCCAGCCCGGGAAGTTTTCCACTCAAACCCAGGGTGACAAAGCAGTAGAGAATGGCCTCATCTTAAGGGTCGCACACAAGTGGAAGGGAACCTCAGTCTGTGCCCAACTGAAGGCAGATTGCAAAAGTTGGAGCTAGCTGGAGAGGTATGCTGTAATGCAATCCAAGTAAATAAGCACGCTGCATACGGCTCACTGAGTATTATCATAAAACATATGCTTCTGGTGTTATCATTCAGTATTTCTACAATGTTTACTACTTTTTTTTTATTTTTCCACCGCACCTAAGTTTTTATTTCTTTCATTGTTGAAGGAACATGTTGGTAAAAAATGGTTCTGTTTTAGATGGATACTTATTTTGGTGGTACTAGTATAATTAACGATGTTGAGGAAATGCTTGTTATATGAGTCCTTAACTGTATCTCTGAGATTCATCCATCAGATCGAAGTATTTCTTTGTTGAATACTTTATCCGAATTGTTATGAATTGAAAATGTAATGTGGATTGTCTGGATGTATTTTAGATCACTCGCTAGTGCAGCCAAGATATTTTTGCGTACCATATGAGCGATTGAATTACTTTTTTCGGACCCTTCTTCGAAGCCTGGCTATAACTTATTCCTCTATTACGTTTTTGACCGGGCTTGGACCTATGATCTTCGTTGAACATATCAAAACCAACTTATTTGCTTAGTCCGAAGTTTATCCAGTACCGGTTTCTTAATGCGAGAATTCAGGGAATCCGCGTATCTATTAAACCATGTTTTTTTACACCCGCTGACATTCATTATATTTTTTTTTTGTAGATAAGGGAAAAAGGAAATTTTTCCCCGGGAATTTCCATTTAGAATTGGGCTGATTATATATATTTAATTTTTCCGCATACATCGTCCGAGTTTTCGATGTGTATGTTAAAACTGGATTCGTTTTTCTTTTGAAGTTAAGGCATAATCCGGATTTATTTTAGAAGGTTTTTATGGATCTTATAGCTTATTGATTACCCGGTATATTCTCCCAATAGGATAGACACACTTTGTTCTCCCTTTTGGTCTTTGAATATGGGATGCCGCAGACAGGCTCTGGCCCATTGAACGGTTCAGTTGAACTTTTTCTGGTAAGTTAATCGGCCTTTTCATTTCCTTCAATACCCTTTAATCCTAGTAGCCTAGAGTTTGACTTTTCTTTTTTTTAAGTAATATACCACAGATTTGGTGTCAAACAATGCTGGTTAGCATTGTCCGTGAGTATATAGCGACTTTCATTCCTGTTCCAAGAATTGTAATGTGCTACATTCTTTGATGGTATGAAAAGAACATGGAACGCCTTTCCATTAGCCTTGCACCGTTTGTGTTTGGGATATCGATACTTACAGCTATATCGGTGTTTGTTTTTATCCATTCGTATATATTGGGTTCTGGAAGTCGATTTGGAATCATTCTATTAAGTCTCCTGAAGTATAATAAGGTTTTTGGTATGCTGCCATTTACCGACAGATCATCTCGAATCTAGGAATCTCTTAGATAACGCTGGCGACGAAGTCCGACTATTCTGTGAGCTTCATCTCTCCTGATTTCAATAACTTGACTACACTTTTGTGTTTTTGTTTTTTGTTTTGTTTTTTTTTTTTGTGTTCGTAGGGGGTGTCATGATGACTGCACGCCGTGCAGGTGCCAATGTGACACTCTGACCCACTAAACCTAACTTCCGTAAAGAATCATCGTTCTTGACACATCCCACGGAAGTAGCTCTAGGCTAGGAATCAAATACTTGTTTGTCCAAGTATTCGTTTTGTTGTCATACGAGTATTGTTGACTTATGCCATCGAAGGCTATCGGTATGTGGGTAGTTGGACGGGTGGTAGTGTTGGTGGTAATTTTGGTGGTAGTTTGGGTGGTAGTGTGGGTGGTAGTGCGGTGTAGGTGTGGGTGTTTACCTGGGCGGGAGTGATGGGTGTGAGTATGCATCTGTTTGATGGGTAATAGTACTCGTATGTGAAATATGTTTTTTTTTTGTTTTGGTTGCGCAAAAGGATACGAGTATGTAATTGTCATAAATACTATGTTTTTTTTTTTTATAATCGGCGCGCGCTAAGGGCGTTTAGGGCTTGGGGAGGAAGAAAAGACAGGTACTGATGTACATTGTTTTTAAATGTTTGTAAGTTATAACGACCAGGAGACACAGAGATCGGCATTGCATTCCATAAGCGAGTTGTACGGCTTAGGAAAGAATCACGATATTTTAGAGTACGTCCGAAAATGGGCTTGAGGATATACTGATGAGCATTCATAGAGAGGCGGGTGTTACGGTTGAAAGTTTGAATGGGTGGAATGCTACTGGCGATTTCAATGGAGCACTGGTGGTGGAAATAGCGATAAAACAAAGGGAGACAGGAGACATTTCGTCGGTGCTCGAGGGTGTCAATTGATTGACTGATATTAGTATCATCAATGAGTTTTATCGCACGGTTTTGAATCCGGTCTAGCAGGTGCAGAGATGTTTTAGGCACACCCGACCAGATGTGGGCATTGTACTCCAATTTTGGGCGGATAAATGCCTTATATATTGTGGCCAGATCAGAGGGGGTAAAATATTTCTTACATCTCTTGAGAAAACCTAGACATTTCGCAGCATTTTTGGCGACATCGAATATGTGGTCAGTCCAACGTAAGTTGTTACTGATACACATACCGAGAATGGAAATGCTTTAATGACAGCAGACAGCATTGAGTTTTGGAAGCATTAAATTCCATTCGGTTGATAGTTCCCTAATTGGTTATGCTGTTAATATCAGAATTTAATGAGTTTAACATACGCTGCAATTCCCGTTCTACAGCCGAAGAGCAGGGGCGTGAGTCCGGGAACGAATATGAAAAGCAGAGAGTGCTGTCATCAGCAAAGGAATAAATTGGATTAGAAGTAGCAGACAAGAGATCATTAATGAAAATTAAAAAGAGTGTTGGCGACGGAACGGAGCCCTGGGGCACACCAGCATTTATTTTGTGAATATCAGACTTGAAACCGTCCAAGACAACTTGACTTGAACGTTCCGAAAGGTAATTTCTAATCCATTGAAGAAGAAAGTCATCGATCCCAAAAGCACGCATTTTCGACACAAGAGCCAGATGCCAAACTCTGTCAAATGCCTTAGAAATATCAAGTGCAACTATCTTGCCTTCGCCAGATTGATGTACGCTTTGGTTCCACTTTTCGGTGAGACAAGCCATCAAATCACTTTTGCTACGAAAACCATATTGTCGGTCATTGAGAAGTTTTCGTGTTTCGAAATATTTCACGAGCTGATGGTTTATCAGCGTTTCCATGACCTTGATGAGAAGGGACGTAAGTGCAATGGGTCTGTAGGAGGAGAGAGAAGAAGATTCGCCTTTCTTAGGGACGGGCTGGACAAATGCTGTTTTCCATCTGCTCGGAAAGAGTCCTAAAGAGTAGGATTGATAAAAAAGCTTACGCAGTGGTTTTGCCAGCGTGGAAGAACACCTCTTCAGAAGGAGGGAAGATATACCATATGGACCAGCGGATCTATTCATATTGAGATCTTTAAGTACTCTTGCTACTACACGAGTGCGAAAGTGGATCCTTCCAATTGTAGATTCGACGCACTCAAGTGTAGGCGGGGCTACTAGTATACACTATTCACTAGCCTGATTGTTCGATTCCAGAAATACTGCGTTCGGTCGGTTGGTTTTATGACCTTTCGCAGTTTTACGTGGTGTTTTATTCCCATCAGCTATAGGTGGTTTTGCCTCCGCTTGGAGTCTTGGATCCCATTATTCGGCTGCGGTCTTCATTTATGTCCGCTACCATTTTTTAGCCATAGCGAAGTCTTTGATCCACAATTTTGTCGTCGTGAATATCAACCGCCGACAGTTCATAGAGCGCTTTGATCGATTCGATGGCATCGCTCATCGGCTGGTGGATAGAATGCCTCTTACCACCCTCCGATATTTTCACAAGTGTTTTTATATATTCTCCAAGCTTGTGGAAGACAGATGACTGTTGTTGCGTCAATGATCGCTGTTGCGCTGCCGCACGTTCTGGTGCGGTAGCGTTTTACTCAGTACTTCTCTGGGAATTTGTATTTGTCCACCGGGTGACCTCTGTATCCTCGAATTCCTCTGGAGGGAGATTACTCCAGAGCCTAGGTTTACCTCGTGTTTTCTGTTGGATTATTCTTATTGATGTTAATTGGGTCCCCACTCAAAATCGCTATAGATGCCCGGATGCGTAGCAACCCCAGGATCTATGCAAGCAGTGGGGCCAAGCCAACGTTGACACAGGCCCTTATGGGAAGCTGTGCCAGATTGGATTTGGACATTTGGACACATTTGGACCTACACCAATAACTTAATGAGGACGAGACATTTAGCGATTTTTGAGGTCTGCCAGGGTTTTAATGGGACGGGACCATTTCTGCAGGATTTCACTCCTGCATACTGAGGTAACAGAGCACTACAAATGTCAGCCTTGAAATCTAAAAGACTATGTCACTATTCCCAGTATACTCGTACCATAATTATGACCTTACTGGGCTCAATCGTAATGCCTAGGCGCCGGCGGTGATTTTCTTTTGTTCTCCATCCAATCTGTGGGGAAGAACTCGCGAGTTTCACTCTTTGGTTTTCCGACACTCGTCCGGATTTGTGGCGCAGGAAACTCGCCATATGTCCCCGCACTTCGATATTTCCGGAGAAATTCTCAGATGTCGCCAGGAGGAGGTGGTGAAGTGGTTCTTATTTGCAGAGCTGTAAGGTGTTCGGCTTCAAAGGCTCTTTCTTGTTATTTACGGAACCAGAATGTATGTTTTTTTCGAGTATGTGTGTGTTTGCTAGTATGTATATTTCTGTAGGTATGCGGTATGAGTGTGTGTGCATATGTAAGTACGTTAATATGTTAAAGAAAGTATTTGTGTCTATATAACATTCTGTGTTTGTTATTATAGACGGATTTAAAGAGGTTATCATTACCTTCGCCGGAGCTGCGTTTGGTCTTCTTGGCTCTTGCCTACTTCTACGCGGGTTGTTGTATACATATATGTAAATTCTTGTATATGCTCTTTGCGTGGCGGTGTTTTTGGGGTGGGCCGCATGTTGTCGCCTCGCATTCGCTGCGTTTTTTTTAGTCCGTTTTCTTCGCTTTCTCTCTTTTCTCACTTTAGGCGCCTTAGCTCTTGGTATATATTTCGCACTAAGAGGCTTACCGTGTTCCAATTATCTTCCGATTCCGACGTACTTTTTCCAATATTTTCCGAAGAGTTTCTATTGGTAACTGGGATCAGAAATTAACTTCTCCATTTGCGATTGATCCAAAAGGCCAACAATCCATCGGCCTTTTGAAGAGGGTCTCCAGTGTTGTTGCCACTCTTAAACACTCCGAATTACCTTTTTTTTAACATATGGTATATATTAAGTGGAGTGGTGCTCATGGCAGCTGTGGGGCAGGTTTGCATAGCACCGGAGATACATTTGCATGCGAGTTTCTGAAGACTTTTGATGTGGTGGTTTTTCCTTTGTCTTACTCCATCATATTACTAACGAGTAGATGGTTATCGGTCTGATCAACATTGAGCAGATTCAATGGCTGACTCCTGGGAATATCCTCCAGGTCTTATCTAAAATGCATTTAGTGGGCCATATACCTTTAATATCTTTGGTAATTTTGTGATTTATTTGTACGTTCTATTCTGTTTTTTTTTGTAGGACTACACCTAAGTTGTATCACTTAGAGAGATCTAGTAAAAGCTTAGCTTTCTTCCACGTCTGAAGGAGATTAGTACATACGTTCCGAAGTTCCAGTTAGAAACTGCTTTTGAGTATTTGGCATTTTGTCGCAAATTTTTTTTCGGCTAAATTTTAATTTTTGAATAGTAAGTCGTCGATGAGAAGTGACCGCAGAAGGGAACGCCGCCGTGTGGACAGCCTTTGGTTGCTGAGGTAGTAATTGAAGTTTGGCCGGAAGTAGTTGTTATTCTACGGCACTGGAGTATCTCTCTCACCCATCTCTCCCACCGGGTAGGATGATCGATACCTCTGAGTTACATGGCTTTTGAGATGGAATTGTAGTCAGTATTGTTAAAAGGACCTTCAATATGTTGGAAATTTCATAACTCGATCTCTTTTCGTTAAAATTTAAGATGTTGCCTCCCATTGATCGTTTTTTTTGCATACGTATAGGTTTGGGTGCAGGGTTTACTTTTATCCAAGTATTCTCTGATTTGAGCATCTATTAGTTTTTCTATTGACTGTCAACCTTATAAAAGGCATACCTCCCTCCAGGTTTGTGGGATGTATCTCAGATTGAAGCTTAACTCAATAACGCAACTAGAGTTGGTGAGATTGAATCCTGAGCCTTTTGAGCAGGAAAGATTCTGTCAGCAATTTCCTTATAGCGCCCTTAAGTAATCATTAAGATTATAAAAAATCAAACGAAGAGCTACTCTTGTCAATCGCTTCCTCTTCTGCCTAATTATGTCATCACAAGAAACACTAAGCAGGCTATATATGATCTATATATTATAATATTTTCCTTACATGAAATATAATCTCCGCCAAAAATCCACAAAGTAAACACATTTGAGTGCATTTACTAAATCCTTAAAAAAAAAAAATTGGACAAAAAATTCGATTCATGAATCTTGATTTAAATGAACAAACCGTGATTTATGAAGAAATATTGTTAGCTATAGTCATTTGTCTAGTCAGTGTTTTGTTTTCTTGTTTGTTCTGTCTTTCCTCTGTTTTAAGCTCTTGTCGTCACCCGCGTATGTACATATGTATGTTTATCAATGTATGTACTGTGGGTGCCGCTTAATGTTGGAAAATGAAAGAGTGACTTTGCCTCCGTTTTCTCCCGTTCTTGGGAAATTTATTATCCTCTCCAAGCCAAGAACTGAGTAGAAAAACAGAAGAAGGATGTGTATTCATTACATGGCTTTCTGTTTTGTCCTGGCATTTCTAATAACAATATGAATGTGTGTATGATACAATTGTGTCTCCGCGCATATTCGTATCGAAACAAATTCTTTCATCCTTAAGATATTTTGGCATTCCCTATGGATATTCATATTTTATAAGCTATGTAAATGGAATGTATATTAGAAATGAGGTCAAATATAGTATGGGTAATGCATAAACAAATTTAAATTCACCATGGGAAAGCGTTTACTCCTCGCACATGTCGCAAATGGGTTAAAAGCCTTGGTTATATTGCAAAGATTCGAGAACATAATTTAATTTAAATGCATTACTTTCTTGTCGTTAAATTTAATAGTAATTTTGTATATATTGGCATAATTGAACAAATATAAGGAGATGTTTAAGACAAATAAAATGCGATGAGTTTTTGAATTTACAAACAAGAAAATATGGTGTAAAGACATTTTTATTCGTTACTTTTCACTTCATTTGTAATACAAAACAAAAAGTACACAAATGCGTTTTTTTTAAAGCAATTTAATAGCTTTTACTTTTTATATTACATCCTGTAACATTTTTCATGCATAAAAAATCCATATTCGTGTACAAAGTATGAACAATTTAATTTTATGATGTCTTAGACAATGGAGGCACACACAGCGGGTGACTTGTCGAAAAAAGACATTAAATTGACATTTTATCCCCTACTGGAGAGAATAAAGAGAGCTTTTCTAAATCAGAAGATAAGAGCCATCTTAGGTATAATCCAGTCTTGTAATATTTATTTAAAAAAAATTATATTAAACTCTTTTAATTAAGAAACTCTTTAAATTAAACTTTTTCTAATTTTGGTCTTAACCGATATTAAGCTTACATATTATAATAGTTTTTACTTGGTCTGTATGTATGTATGTACAAATATCCTAGATCTAAGAAAGTCTTTTTGTTTTAGATCTCATACGATAGTCACTAGAAAAAATAATACCAATCCATTGAAAGTAAATGACTGTGGTTTAGCCAGTACAACTTTTCCTTCTTTTATTAACCGTTGAAATATGTATCGCATATAATTAATCTATGCTGAATAGTTTTCATACTTGTCGCATTGCTGGTGAGCCACCTGTGATGTTGGCTACATTTGCGGACCGTAGATCTATTCCACAGACTTCTCTATTTCGGATCACCTTGTTTGTGGGGTTTTTGAATCCGAGTTTTTAATTTCCTTCGACCTCTTCTTCCAACCTCTGCTGAAAATTTAAAACTCTTTTGCTATTTGTGTCGGACTTTTTGATAAACTTCGTTAAGCAGGGTAAGCCCCGATTGTTTTGCTCCGCCTGAGGTTTCCACTTTAGGTTTCTTAGTGCGGCACCCACCGCGACTTCTTATTAGGAAGTTCACCTTGCTAAACATCTGACATTCGTAGAATATTCATTTGGTTGCATTTCCTGTACATAGTCCAACGATACATAATTTATTTCAATAAAACATCAGACCTCCGAAAATGCCAGAAAATTTCTATTCGCCCAAAGATTATTCATATTTGTTTATTATTCAACAAATTGAAAAGAATAGCCAAATTAGGAGCTTGCCAGGCGGCTGGTTGACCTATGAGTAGTTCACCAATATCAACTATAAGGTCACCAAAAATCTTTCAAAGTTGCAAGACATTTTAAAAGCTATTGGGCCTTCTCTTCGCAAGAAATATACGATGCTACTGAATACATCTCAAGCAGTTCTCGACTAAACTAACCAGCAGTGTCCTAATAATAATCTACATTAAACCAATTATCGAAGCAGTCTTAGCGTAAATGATCTTGCTATGATGTGGGATAATACTGTTGTTAATACATTATTTCACAAAGAAATATGACCATAAATCAGTCAACCAAATTGATCATGTTTTGCTTATCGCAAGGCACTCATCGAATTTGTTAAATGTTGGCCAATATATGTATGTGGACTTGGACCACAACCAACTGGCAGTCACGGTACGTCTGTGGATAAACTACCCCACAGCTGCCGACTTTTGAATGTCAAAATTTCCATCCACCCGACCAAAGAGAAGTAAAATGACTTGGTAGAAAATATACACCAACCCATTTTCAGGATTTATTGAAAAGAAAGAATGTTTGGTAAATCAAGCCTTAGCATTGTACGAGGGGTGTTCAATATATTCTCGGTATCGATATGAAGGAAAATGCGAATTCAAATCAAATTGTTTTTATTTTTCAATATGATCTGCCCTAACATCAATGCATTTGTTACATCTTGAGATAAGCTTTTTTAAACCCTCAAAATAATAAATTTCCTCTTTCTCTGCGAAATACCGACTTGAGTTCTTCATCATCCGAAAATCTTTTTCCACGAAGACATTTTTTCAAATCCGGAAACAGGAAATAATCACTAGGGGCGAGGTCTGGACTATAGGGTGGGTGTTGGATTTCTTCGAAACCACAATCTCGCGCAGCAGCCTTGGAAACTCGCGCCGTGTGAACAGGAGCGTTGTCATGAAGAAGCAACACACCCGCTGCGAGTTTACCCCGTCTTTTCTTTTTAATTTCCTCCCGCAAATTATGCAAAGTGGAAGCGTAGGATGTGGCGTTGATGGTTTCACCTTTTTTTTGTACTCAATGAGCAAGATTCCGGCAGACGGAGTGACTTTGAACTTCTTCGGGGGGTCTGTTCCTTTTTTATGCCACTGCATGGACTCTTGTTTGCTTTCAGGGTCATAGTGGTGGACCCATGTTTCGTCCCCAGTAACAATTCGATCCATAACACCGTCCGCGTTCTCACTACACATCTCCAAAAGCTCTCTACAGCATGCGATTCTCACTTTTTTCTGAGGCGCTGTGAGCATTCGTGGCACCCACCTTGCACTGACCTTTGAAAGGTTAAGATGGTCATGAAGAATGGTGTGAATGGTACCAATTGAAAGCTTGGTGATCTCTGCCATCATTTTCACCTTTATTCGGGCATCCTCAAGAACAAGTTTTTCGACTTCTTTGCAAGCAGTAGCCGGGGCGCCGGAACGGGGGTCGTCTTCAATGCTCTCTCTGCCTCTCTTGAACTCACTTGACCACTTTTGCACAGTTGATAATGAAGGTGCGGAACCCTGGTAAACAGTCACCATCTCTTCATGAATAGTTTTTTGACTTTTTCCTTGCTTAGTGAGAAATTTAATTACAGCGCGATGCTCAATTTTCACCATCATCGTCTCAGTTGCCATTATGATTCTGTTTAACTAGAGATAAAACGCGAATTAATAATCACATTTATATGAAATTTTACACGAATGCACTAAAATAATAGTGTTACTTGATAAATAAGTCAATTTATATATACAATCACAGCTTCATCCCGATATCGAGAATATGTTACACGCCCCTCGTATATCTGAACCACAAACAGGTCGACCCAAATATTCATCACTACTGCAGATCCTTAGATTTATTTCTGGATTTCAAGGACACATTTAACAGCATCTATAAATATATGTCGTAGAAAATGGGGTAGTCCTGAGCTTCAGCCAGCATGCCTCTGCAGCCATCTAGATCCCCATCCGCCTTCAGTTAAGCACGTCCAGTTGGCTTTGGTCCGTTTCTAACTATGTGCACCAACTTAAGTAAGGGTTTCCAAAATTGCGTTCCTTCGATCTGGAGCACTGGTCTCCATGCGCTCTATATGACCTAGCCATCTTAATGGCTGCAAGCGTAGCCTTGACGTCGTTATACAGCCAATATATTTCATTCGTTATACATTCTCCTCTAATTACGTCAACTCAGACAGGACTAAATAGCACAAGGAAAACTCGTTGAGAGTGTCTCTGGATCGAACAACAAGGCAGGGATGAGGAAAGTCTTTTACAATCATTCTCGAGATAGGAATCTGCTCCACAATTGTAGTCTTAGTTCATATTTATTTTACGCACTTCTGCATTCTACTTTGCTCTCATTAACAGCCACACCAATTTTGGCAGCTTCTGACATGAATCCCTTTGACATCCTGTTGGTGTCTCCCGATGTTGTCAAAGTCATCCGCATATGCGAGAAGTTGAATTTTAGAAATATTGTGCCTTTTGTGTTGTCTTGTGAGCTACTCACAATACCTTCAAGTATGATTTTATAGAAGTCACAAATATTAGATATTCTCCTCATTCATCTGCCAGGTCTTTGGACAAGGCTAATCTGATTTCTGCACACGTTGCGGCCAGCCAAACATTTTCAGATAGGGCTTTGTCTCCGCGCCTACACTTGATAGCATTGAATGGGACGAATCCACTTTCATGTACTCGTAGTAGCAAGTGTACTTAAAGACCTTAATATTCACGAAGCCGCTGGTCCAGATAGTATATCTCCACTTCTTCTGTAGAAGTTTTCTTCGATGTTGGCAAACCCACTGCGTAAGCTTTTATGTCAACCCTACTCTCATTAAAACTCCTTCCGACCCGATAAAAAACAACATTTGTCTATCTCGTCTTTAAAAAAGGCGAATCTTCTCTCTCCTGCTACAGACCCATTGCACTTACTCGTACGTCGCCCCTCTTTTCCAAGGCCATGGAAACGCTGATAAACCGTCAGCTTATGAAATATCTCGAAACACTAAAACTTCTCAATGACCGACTGTAAGGTTTTCATAGCAGCAGGTCCACTGGTGATCTAATGGCATGTCTCACAGAAAAGTGGAACCAAAGCGTACATCAATCTGGCGAATGCAAGATAGTTGCACTTGATATTTCTAAGGCATTTGACAGTTTGGCATCATGCTCTTTTGTCGAAAATGGGTGCTTTTGGGATCGCAACATCGATGGATTATAAATAACCTTTCGCAACGTTCAATTCAAGTTATCTTGGATGATTTCAAGTCTGATATCCACAAAATGAATGCTGGTGCACCATAAGGCCCAGCTCTGTTTCCGACACTCTTTTTAATCTTCATCAATGATCTCTTGTCTTGTACTTCTAATCCAATGTATTGCTTTGCTTACTACAATCCTCCCTGCTTTTCATGTTCGTACCCGAACTCAAGTCCCTGCTCTTAGGCTTTAGAACGGGAATGGGAGCCTATGTTAAGCTCATTAAATTCCGATATTAATAGCATAACTAATTGAGGTACCACAAAGAGAGTTCAATTTAAAATTTCCATAACAGTCTGCTTTCTTAAATCGTTGAAACCGAAAAAATTTCCATTCTCGGTATGTGAAAACCTACATTGTAATGATCACATATTTCATTTCTCAAAAAATGCTGATCTGGCCTCAATATAGTATATTAGAGTACAATACCAATATCTGGTTAGGTGCTTCTAAAAGATACTTGCACTTGCAATATAGAATTCAAGACCGTCAAATAGAACTCCTGCGTTATTTTATTCTATAGTTATTTTCACCACCAGTATTCCAATGAAATTGGCAGTAGCATTTCGCCCCTTCGAACTATCAGCCATAACACCAGTCTCGCTACGAATGCTCACCAGTTTACCCTGAAGCATACTTTCGGACGTACTCTGAAATATCTTTCCTAAGCTGTAAAACTCGCTTTTGGAATGCCCTGTCGAGCTCTTTACTCATATTTCCTAGTCATTATAACCTCCAAACGTTTAAAACCAAAGTCCATCGGTATCTCCCTTTCTTCCCTTCCTAATTTTCCTTACTCCGCTCTGTATGCAAGCATTTTAAGGGTGATCAAATCCCATGGGCTCGCGCATCGACCTATCTGAGACCCTTCTTAACATCATAAGATTCGTTGATATTTCATTTGACTTTTACGGAACAGCGAACGTGAGCTCTCCACTGACAACGTCAATACCAGACATGGCACTGTATAGCTCGTCTTGATAGACACTATCATACACAACCTTAAAATCGGTGATAGTAGCTTCACGGCTCTTCTCCTGTATGTGCCGAAGAGTGAAAGTTTTGTCGGTTTATCAGGCTTATCAGGTTGTTTACGATTGGTTTAAGACGTTTTCATAATACGGCAGCAAAAGTTTTGTATGCGACGTTTCTTAAACATATGTCCATTTAGTTGACTCAGTTCGGGAGGTATGCTCAGATCATTTTCTTCGGCTTAAATAACTCGTTTGATAAACTCTTTCATCTAGACAATTTTATGGATATAGCTATCTTCACTTTGTTTTGGTAAGGCAAACCGACGTTATCGCGGTCTTCGTCTGGATTGAATAGCGTATCCTCCCTGAAAGCAGTATTTTTTCCCCAATTTTCAGCACGAACTATCCCACTTACGATGTTCCCTTTGTCTTCTTTGCAGACTTCGGCTGGGGTTTTGCTGCCTTACATGTCCCTTTTACCTTCTGGGCCTAACTATAGTAGTATGACATGTCTCGATCTATTCAATTTCGCATTTTCCGAACTCTATCTTTTTTCTTCGGAGAGGCCTGAGTACGATTTTTCTCCTCTAGCTCTTACTTCTTGTCTCTTGGTATTCTTAAAGTACTCGTCGGCATTCATCATAAAACCATAGGTTTCTTGTTTGTGGTCGTCTTGTGAAACATGTGCACATCAGAGTAGTCGTTTCCCGTAGAATCCGTGCATCACTGATCCTCTTCTCTTGATATTGCTGAAGCGATGAGAAAGATTTCGATTTGATTATATCCACAATCAACGAACGTAAAGCTTACCTCACTAATCCCTACTTTTCGAAGCATCTTTACGGGAATTTCACACCGTTCTGCCATCTGCATGGAGATTGGGACTTCGATTATTTTGCTGAGTATCGTTTTCACCTGCTGTTCCAAGCACAGGGAGTATTTTCAGGACAGGTACACAGACAATCGCTGGTTGGTATAAATTTAGTCGGCTATGCCTCATAATCAGCCACCACTTATTTTCACTTACCTAAAGGACACCAGTCACTTTCAAAGGACTTCCACTCAGCATATTTTCAACGAAGACATCGGAACAGCACGAATTATTCATCATCTTTAGTACGAGCGACTACCTCGTCCGTCACGCCAACGCGAATAATACGTTGAAATTAAAAAACGCGAAAGCGATATCTAAATAGTCAATCAATCCACCAGCAAAACGGCATTTATTCTTACTTACACGGCTGTAGCTGCTCTCGCCATGTTCATCGTCGGCGTTATTATCATCATGCTGCGCTTTGGTCCAAGATTATGTAGATTGCGGCATCATGCGCTTCCAGATAATCATCACCGGCGTGAAGACGGTCATACTTGGCGTGGCGAAACTTACGACCATGATATAAGTTGCGCATAATATTGAGTACAAATAAAATAACTAAGCACTAAATCATTATATCCGTCCACAAAACACTAAAAACAAATCTCCCATGAGCATTCCAGTATTTTTAGAAATTATGCCTTAAAGTCACCAAGAATGCTCTTTAAAATTTCTTGGAGCCTTAACTAACTGTGACTAATGTCAGATACGTTTCCGTCCACTATGGTGACTTCAAAATTATAGAACTAAGTAAGAATCTCCATTTTCGAAATGACTTTTATAGTTCTATGCAATTTTACAACTTGTTTGTGTATTTCGCATAGCCAGTAAGACCTAAGGTGATGTTTTTATGTGTACCAATACCAGCGATTATTGGTTACGGTGTGATCTACTATTTTTCCAGAAGGGTTTCTAAGCAATATCCT
Source organism: Volucella zonaria (assembly GCA_963966105.1). Taxonomy (NCBI): domain Eukaryota; kingdom Metazoa; phylum Arthropoda; class Insecta; order Diptera; family Syrphidae; genus Volucella; species Volucella zonaria. The sequence goes on along the minus strand of OZ014533.1, from coordinate 56,391,438 downwards.
GATTCTATTATATTTCATGAAGCTCCCCCTATCCGTTATAACATGCAAATATTCAAAATCGTCGTACATCGGTATCTAACTTTCTTTTCTCCACAATTTTCGTACGTCCACGCTATGTGCAAACCTGTTAAGGATTTCAATTATCTACTGCGTGAACGTAAATTATATAAACGATCTCAGCCTGAGAGCTTGTCTCAGCTTTTTTTCCTGCATCTTACTACGAGTATTTTCATCAAGTCATCTTCAAGCCGAATAAATTTGATAAAACAAGGTAAGCATTTTTAAGGTCCCTTTAACTAATCAAGTTCTAAATGAACTTAAAGCTTTAAGATCTCTAGAACACATACTCGTACTAACAGAGATGAAATAACCAATTCTTAATGTAGAAGTCACTGTGGGCCTAAAATATTTTAGTATCCCAGCTACAGAGAAATTTACCACAATCTGGTGGGATACCGACTGAGAGATTTTTCTTAAATAATTCTATCGTATGAAATATTTGCTGATGCTAGCATTTATAGAATAGCTGTTCAACTTTTATTTATTTTTTTCTTAATGTTTTCTGTTGGGTAAGTTTTATAAGATTTGGCATTTTCACATAAATGACAGCCAAATGTGTCAAATTCATTATTCAGTAAGCAACCCGAATTATTTTCTCTTATACATATTTGTTCTTTCCAAAGTGAAGGATAGAAAGTAAAAGCAAAAGCAAAGTTCTTATGAATGTTCTGAGCAAAAACTACCCTCATCTTTAATATGACATCACAATAGGCATGTTTTTGGTAAGAATGTGTGGGGGTTCCTTTAAAAAAGAACATAGAAAAATTAAAGCTAACTCGTAGAAGCCTACCTTTTTCAAGATTTACCATATTCTAAAAGCACAAAAGGCAGCAATAATATGAATACTTGAGTTCGACCAAAAGAATAATAAGCAAATATTAAAAATGGAAAAGCCGGTTTGCGGGGTTAAATATGTGTAGAATGGGATGTAATGGGATACATAATATTTACTTACATTTAAGATGAAAATACAATACACAAGCGCACGCAATTCAACTCGCCTTAGGTAAACATCGTTGAAATATCTGCTCTCGCCTTCAACCTTTTAAGATACATAATACGATGGAGCCTGCGAAAATAGTAGATAAATCTTTCACCCAGCGCAAGATTTTTTATGTAATTTTCTTCAAGTATTGAAACCATCAATCAAAAGATAAAACGTTTATTACATGAAAATACAATTTCAAATATTATTTATTCTGCTGGTATTTCGACATCGCTTTAAGAATTGATTTCAATTTTGTAGCCGTTTGAAGTATACAAATTGCTTTTCTTGCACATGTCTCGTCATTGATTTTGTATTCATTCCGGGTGGGACATATTGAAATTGTTTTGAATAAACTTGTAAATTTCTTTTTTCAACTACTAGTGCGAAAGGCAAAAGATATTTCAGATGTAAGAAATATCTTTTAGACTTTGTCTTTGATCAAGAGAGAATTAAGTGAAAGCTTGATGCGCAAACTGCAAGCCGATTAGTGATGGGCTAACGACCATTGTTTTTTTAGACAGAGGAGTCAGGACTCCGGTAAAGAAGTATGTGCAGAGAGAAGTATATCTAGAGCTAATTTCAATAAATACGCTGTTTTCCCTGATATGCTTGATTTTATTTATTCATGTTTAAATATATAAATATATTGATATCGTTTGAATAGCATTGTTTTAAATATATATTTTTAAACATATTATAGCAAAACTACAACATTATTTAGAAATTCAAATAATGTGAATTGCACTGCATTAAAAAATTTCATGAATAAAGGAACTATGTGGGTGTGCAATATAAAACTAATTTTACTCTTACAAATGAAAAAGGAAAAATAGAAAAGATAGAGGTGTATTCTATACAAAAGTAGGCAAGTAATTTTAGAAGATTAAATTAGTAAGATAATACTGAAATAAAGGGCAATAAAACTTCAATATGATGGTGACATACTACATAGCATATAAAGGGTGAACCAACAGATGGTGTGGATGTTGTCTGTCAATTACTGTCATTTATTGAATTCAATGTGGTTGTGGTTGACAGACGTCAACCGATATTTAGCAATTTTATTTATGGAGTCGTTCAATCTTATTACGAAAATGGGCGATCTGTAAAAGAAACACAAATAAACAAAATTATCAATTCTGGAGACCGGTAAACCCATCCACATTTCACGAAAAATCAATGAATCAGAAAAAAAATCACTGCGGATTATGCATTGGCGGCATCATTGGCCCGCACTTTTTCGAAGATGAGGCTGGAGAGAGAGTTACAGTGAATAGAGAACGTTACCGCAACATGTTGACCGGCTATTTTTTTTTCTAAAATTAAATGAATTGGGTCTGCACGATCTTCCGCTAGCACAAGTTAACAATCAATCAATTTATTGCGTACGAAATTTTAAGATCGCATTATTTCGGTTAGATGAGAAGTTGATTAGCCTCCAAGGTTATATGATTTGACACCTTTAGACTTCTTCCTGTGGTGTTATTTGCAGAGTAAGGTCTATGCCAATAACTTAGCGACAATTCAGGATCTCAAATATACCATCCAATCTGGAACTGCGGCCATTGACCTACTTATACTTCGAAAAGTCATTGAAAATTTTGACCTTTCGATGGTCACTTGCAGTAGAAGCCATGGTGGTCACATGAACGATGTTGTATTCCATACATAATTGCAATAGACCCAACTTTACTAATCAATAAAATTTTATATTGATTTAATAATAAATGCGTGTTTGATTTAATGAAAACTTCCACGTCCCTTTACGTGAACAAAATGTCTTCAATCGTAAAATCTTCCATTCACATGTTTGGCGACGATGTCCTACTGTATCAAGGTTGCCGACTAGGAATAAACAAAGACTGCTCAAATTCTATTAATATCTATATTGAGAGAATATCCACATGGTCTAAGAAGAATGGGCTTTTATTCTAAAACGAAATGCATCGTTATCAGCGAGAAGTCGGTGGGACTTTCATGTTTTCCAGACATTTTGTTAACTTGGAATAGCCTAATTAACGCAGCCATTGGCAAAGTTTATGGAATGTTACGTCAGCTAAGTGGCAAAATTTTATTCCTCTAAAAACACGTGTGTTGCTGACAAAAATTCTGATGAGTCCTATTCTTAGATACTGCTGCTGCTGCGAACTTTTCTATAAATGCTACGCTACAAGCAGAAGAAAGCTCAACATTGCATGTAACAATACTGGCCGTTATGTTTTCAGCCTTAGGGGATATTCAAAATCTCTCTATAACATGTCACTCTATCTTATTTCCCGTTACAGAAGCCTCGTTTTGCTCCTAAGTGTGATTCAAACCAACCAGCCTAGCTACTTCTTTAAGATGTTGCGTTTCAGCCCTTTTTCGTGCTCTTTATCAGAGCGACAGTTTTTCATCTTTGCCGCAGCATGTGCTGGAGACTGGTGGCACCAGGCGGTCTCGTTTGAAACTTAAAATATTTTTAACGACCAACCCTGACTACTTCAGGTATTGAGGGCATACCGATCTATTCTGTAAATGCATCTTTCTCTTTGCTTTCTCTATAAGTTGGCGATGTTCGAATTTGATCTTTTTAATGATTTTGTTTTTTTCTCCTTTCTTACATATGTATAAAATTTCTACAATACTATCTTATATTTGTCTTGATATTTTATTTGTACGTCTACTCATTAGCCGTTTCCAAAATGTTACTAGAAACTTCATGCTTCAGTATCTTACAACATATCTGTCTGTCTTAATGTGTAAGCATCAATGAAATAAATAAAACGATATAAAAACAGCACTGCTAGTGCTTGGCGTGCAGCTGTTCGTTTTTTTTTACTGATCGATTATCTAAACCCATTTTTTAATTGTTGAAATGAATAGTCAGTAGGACAAATCAGCTTGTATACACCTACACTTGAAGAACTCTTCCCTATCACATATTTCGAAAATCGGTCTTCGTGAAACGTATAGAAAATAACGTGATTTTGTTTTTTTTTTAGTCCTCGGATTTGCCAGACACGCTCGTCGTGTTGTGAATAAATTTCATACCACATAAGAGGATTGATTAATAAGTATACATGCTAGGAATGAAGTAAGTTTTTCAATAACATTTTTTGCAACATAACCTCCTTTTATAGCAGAACAATACCTTTTTCATAATGTTCCTTGCCACTTTCTTATATTATATGTATAAAAATTATTTTTATCGGACTTTTCAAAATATGCTCCTGTCTCGCCGATGACCTCCTTGTTCGAGCTAAATTGTTTATCTGCGAGGAACGTTTTTATGCTAGGAAACCAAACCAAACCAAAAGCCACAGGGATTATTTCCTAAAATTTGACCACGGCGATTTCGGATAATTAAGCTGGTGCGTTGTCATCGTGGAACAGCACTGTTCTTATGGCGTTTTCGATTGGTTTCTCTCCGGAGGTAAGGCGATTCGCATTCCATTTTACATTAAAAACTTCTTCTGACACAATACGTCAAATAATTTATACATATTTATGTGTGTTAATACTCGTACACTTTGACGTAGAACCCAGAAGATAAATTTGGATTCTGAAATGAAAACTAGAAACAAAATTTTAATTCTGAAAAAGTGTTGTTACATTAGTTTTGTGTCGTTTTTTTTGTTTCGGAGTGCAAAAGAAGGCTTCTGTACAGCCAAACGGAAACGCCACTAGTCTAATGACGCCGCGTTAACGACGTGGTACAACAATTTGCTTTAGTACTTACTTTAATATAAGTACCCTATGATTGTACTTATATTTTTCAGTAGTCTGTGAGGGTTATTCCCTTCGAAGACCGATGGGACCTCGTCTTCTTCGGAATAGAGACGCCTGGCAGATACATTCAATCTTATCCGATAGTCGAATCTGACCACGGTCGCATTTGGTTATTACAAAGTCGTATTTTATGAACGCACTCGTATGTTATTTGAATTTTGACAAAAGTTGTATGCAAAACGACGTATTCGATTTCGATGGTTTGTGTGTTGGCGTCGCCGTGACCCCCATGGTTAGAGTGGAATCAATAATGTATAATTCACACAAAAATATTTTGGAGCACTCTCGCACTCTTGTCATCATAAATAGTCCTGGACCTAGTGAAGACAACCTCGGCAGGCTTAAAGTAAGAATCTCAGTACATACATAGAGTGTGTGGCAAAATTCTTGGTATCTTGTCTTTGTTGTACGAATTTGGTTAACAATTGTTTTTGACAGCTTTTTTTTTTTTTTTGCAAATTATAAATGTTTATTTGTACTTTCTTAGACGCAGAAGTGATCTTTGATACGCCAAGCACTGAATTTTTAATGACCGCACTGATTGCCAGTGTTGTCCATCAACTGATGCAGTAACACCAGAAGTTCTGTCGTTATTGGCTTTTCCTTTGCCTAGAAATGATTAGAGGCAGAATCTGAGCCAGAAGAGGATAACGAAAATAATAATATTTCATTCAGAAAAAAAAGGATAAATAAAATATAAATGTTCCGCGGCACACAAAAGGAACACAGAAAAAGTGTTGCATATATAGTAAGTTTGTTTCCAATAATATAAGCAAATTTTAAGCGATAAGAATTTTCTGTCAGAAAATGATGATCCTTAACCTTCATCCCGCCCTTGAGTAGAAAACTTCACAAAAACACAAAAACTATCTCTTTTCTTATTTTTCTCAAAAACCACTAATTGATAACTTCCAAAATTTCTGACTTTATTATATTTTACAAAAGAAAAAAAAAATTTTCCGCATGAAAAAAAAGTTTATGACGGTTGTTATTGCGAAAATTAGGTTGTCGACTTTCTTATGTAGATTTGTACAGGGTCTTCCAATAGGGACATCCGAATTTTGACAGTTGATAGCGGCCATATTGTTGAAGCTACATCTGTATCTATAGATCTATCTATCTATAATCCGAGGTAGTCGATTTCGCGTCACTCACAAGAACTTGGCCTTTCACAGACCACAACTTCGTGAATTTTTCGTCGTGACTTTGGCCTGCACCCGTACAAAATTTAACTCACCCAGGAGCTGAAGATACATGACAATAGGCAACGACGTGTGTTCGCTGAATGGGCTCTGGAGCAGTTGGAAGCTGACCCTAATTTGCATCGAAAAATCATCTTCAGCTATGAGGCCCATATCTGGATGAATTGATAAGTCAAAAAACACTATTATCGAATTTGGGAAGATAGCAATCCACATGAGATCCAAGCGCGTCCAACGCATCCCGAAATATTCACTTGTTGATGTGGATTTTGGGCTGGCGGCGTCATCGGTCCATATTTCTTTGACGACGTCGATCCACGCCAGGCCATCACCGCCAACAGCGAACGCTATAGGTAGATGATTACCAACTTCGTTTGGCCTGAATTGGATGATATGGACACCAACGACATGTGGTTTCAACAGGACGGCACTACGTGCCACGCAGGGTGGCCGTGGCTCAAGTGGTTCGAATCCCAGCTTCGCCCGAAAGACATTCATTTTTTCAGTTGACCAAAATCAAATAAGATGAGTAGTTGAAAACATCAAGGCAACTTCCAGTAAAAATTTAGTATCCCCATTAAATGTTGGATGCCACCCATAGAGCGAAATACACACTACCCCCAAACATCTTTCTTTCTCTCTCTATCCCATTTTCCAAAAAACTTAAAACATTATAAGTGTATTCATAGACAACGCTGTGAATTCGCTAATTGAGCGCTGGAAATGTTAACCGGAGATCCGGATTTTGGCCAAAAATCGGCCAGTAATGGACCGAATATATGGCGTGGCGGCATCATCACACCTTATTTTTTTCCAAATGGGGAATGAGAAACCGTTACCGTTAATGGTCTCACGTATATAGCGATATTAACAATTTTTCTGTGGTCAGAGCGCAACAACATCGATATATATGAGCTGTGGTTCCAACAAGACCGCACAATATGCCATACAAGCGACCCAATGCTCCAAGTTGTGAAGGAGAAATTTGGCGCCTGAGTCATCTCACGACGATCGTTCATGCCCGCCGCGATTATGGAATTTGACACCACCCGATTATTTTCTCTGGGGCTACGTTAAGTTCGTTAGTCCACTCTAACAAGCCAACCATTTTGGACGAACTCGAGGCTAACATTCGACATGCTATCGCTGGAATAACGCCGTTCATATCGGACCGAGCCTTCAAAAATTTGACCGACCCCTTGCAGCACTGCCGGCGAAGCGGAGACGGCAATTTAAATTTTTTTCTTATCGTTCTTATCTGGTCATCCCTTAATAAAAAAAACTATATCGAGACCAAGATATCTTACAATTGAAGAATTGAAAGCATTATCTAATGAAAGTGATGGTGATAATAGTGATATTTCTGGAGACAACGATGACGAATTTGTGCCGAAGAAAATGTTTGTGATCACGATGATTTATACTCAGAAGGTAGCGATTCTGACGTTGAAGAGGGAGCGAGTGAATCAAATGAAACAGGCGAACCAGTTGTTGAATGTGAAAATACGGATCCATTGTTTGTTTCATTGGGATTGTGTGGCAACTACAACCATTTCAGCATCAAAGTGGCAGATTTTGAAATGAAAATGTGATTTCTCTTCATCCGGGAGCACAGGATTAGTGACATCAAAGATGCTCTTTTACTTTTCTTCCCACCACCTATTGAAAGCATCATTTTGAAATATTCTAATGCGTATTCACAAGCTAAATACAGTAAAGACTTCAAACAAATCGATTCGAATATGTTGTAGGCATACATTGGTGTTTTGATTTTAGCTGGCGTTTATAGGTAAGTCGTTATAGCTTCCTATTTCATTTCATATGATTTTTGATATACTTGTTTTTAGATCGAAAAACGAAATTACAATCGTTTTATTTGATGGTGAAAGAGGTAGTCCAGAATTTAGAGCAATAATATCGAAGAAAACCTTTAAATACATGAACCTAGTTATTCATTTTGATGATGTCATAAGTAGAAGACAGCAAAGATCTTCAGATAGATTTGCACCGCTTCTAGAAATATTCAATAAATTGTCTAATTTATTGGCAGATTACTATAATCCACATGAATGTGTTACAGTTAACGAGCAATTACTTGGTTTTCGTGGATGATGTAAATTTCATCAATACATGCCGTCGAAAGCAGTAAAATATGGAATAAAATTGTGCTTGTTGGTACATTCTTATATTGAACATGTTATTTTTGGAAAATTCAATCATATTTGGGAAAAGCAATTAGTGCCAGTTTGAGTGAAAAAATACCAGGCTTACGTGTTATTTTGGATCCCGTTGATGGTTTGAAAAGTCACAACAAAACAATGGATATTTTCTTTTCTTCGTATGATCTTGGTCAAAAATTATTGTCAGGGGACATTACGATAGTTGGAACTACGGGAAAAAATAAAAGAAACATTCCACTAAAGCTTCGGGAATGTAAAAACAGGCCGCTGTCTCATTTTATGTATATTTGCATTTACCGACAACACAGCACTTGTTTCGTTATTGGAAGGAAAAACGAATGTACTGTATTGCAAAGTACAATGCATAACTCTATTGAAATTGCATCTGGTGAAAAAAAGCAACCATCAATTACAATAAAACAAAATCGCAATGATTATTCAAATTTCAAGTCCTCTAATGATTTTTGTTTATATTCGATATATGTAGGTGGTGTAGATATAGTTGATATATGCTTTCTTACGAAAGAATTTTGAACGTGAACTTGGATTTTTACATGCAAAACCATATATGGCAGCATTGGTAAACCAATATCGGCATTATCAGCATCTTTGCTTGCAACTGTTTTGGGGGAAAGTTCACCATTTCTGCATCATCTACATCAAATCCACCAAAATGTTCAAGAAGCGTCGTAATACAAATAAAAGCAGAGCAAGATGTCACGTTTGCTATGAAGAAAAGTTCGCCAGCAAAAATAATATACCACCTTGACCAACAAGTTTAATCAGAAAACTTTAAATACAACTTCATTCACCTAAATCTATATTGTCCCCTTCAAAGTAATCCCCATCGACTGCAACACACTTATGCTAGCGCTTGATCCAATCCTCGAAACATGTTTTTATATTCGGTTTTCGGTATGTCCATCAGTGTTTCCTGCGATTTTTCCATTACTTCCTCTCGGCTGCTGAAACGCGTTCCCCGTAGTGGTTTTTTAACTCGATTAAACAGAAAGAAGTCACAGGGAGAACAAATTAAGTGAATTTGGTGGCTGTTGGATGGTATTTGTTGCATTTTTCTTCAAAAATATACGAATAATGATTTCACTGTGCGACGGTGCGTTATCATTGTGCAAAATCCACGAGTTTTTTGCCCACAATTCTGGTCTTTTTCGACGAATTGCTTCACGCAAACGTCTCATAACGCCCAAATATGAGTAATACTCTTTGTTTACTGTCTGGCCTTCTGGCAAAAATTCATGATGCACTACACGTACACCGTTGTAATCCATGAAAACCGTGAGCATTGCCTTCTTTTTTGACTGAAAACGACGTGGTTTTTTTGGTCTCGGGTCATTTGGTGAACGCCATTCACTTGCCTGATGTCTGGATTGCGTGCCGTACTCATAAACCCACGTCTCGTCTTCAGTAATGATCCTTTTGATGAATGTGGGATCGGATTCAGCCTCGCAAATCATCTCTTTTGCGACGTCAACGCGGTCTCCTTTTTGCACGAAATTGAGATCTTTTGGCGCCAACTTTGCTGCTACACAACGGAAACACAAATCATTAACCAAAATGTCTTGGACGGATCCATAGGCAATGTTCAAGTCCGCCGCTATCTCTCTGATGGTTAATTTGCGATTATTGACCAACATTTCTTTTAGTTCATCAATGTTTTCGTCGGTTTACGATGTCGATGGTCTGCCTCTGCGTTCATCATCTTCGATTGACTCACGACCACTTTTGAACCGCTTGCGCTCGTGCCACTGGTAAACGACCGTTTTCTTTAGAGAATCGTTGCCGAAACACTTTGCCAACATTTCCAACGTCCGCGCACCATTAAACTCGTTTTTTACACAAAATTTAATACAAGTTCGTTGTTCCAAATTTAAATCCATTTCTTAAATTGTAAAAAATCGCCAACTCACACTTAAATAGATGTACTCTTGGCTCCGTAACTTTTGCAAATGTCAAGCTATGAAGCTAAGATTTAGAGGGAATGTCAACAACAGATTTACTAATTTAACAAAAAAAATAGAACTCAAATCGGGACAATGGGAGCGTCACACGGTTGAGTGGTGCGGGAACTTTTTGATCAAGGTGGAACATGAGGCAATTTGTTGTTTTTGCACAGAAGCTGCAACATAATCGAAATGTTTGTGTAAAATATATTCAAGAAAAACTAATTTCAATTTATTATCACTTGATTCCTTAAAATTAAATTATAAATTCGTTCAGTTTGACCAAAATAGAAGTGAGTATACGAATATAGTGAACAGGTAGTAGCTTTCATAAATGTAAAGGAAATTGACTATTAACTTCATTTAAATATACGAGTTTCTTTTTCGGCGGTGTCGTGAAATAACACCGAGTGAAATAACGCCGAATTTTGGAATTTTGGAATTCGGCGTTATTTCACTTTACAAAAGCGAAATAACGCCGAATTTTGCGATTTGGCGTTAGTTTACAATGACAAAGTGAAATAACGCCGAACACTGTTTGTGAAATAAAGCCGAATTCAGAGAGAGGGCAAAAGAATTTGCAAAACCAAATGTACTTGTTAGAAAAGCAAGTAAAGTTTACCGTAATTAATGTTAGTTGATTACAACTCGATGTTGCCGGTAAGGGGGGCATGCTGCCCCCTGCAACCCCCCCCCCCCCCTGCAACCCCCCCCCCCCCTTGCTTGGGGCCACTGTAGGATTTGGAGTGGGTGCGAGTTTTGTGTATATACTCCCCATATACTTGTTGTTTGATTTGTTTGACTTGATCAATTGAAAGCGCAATAAAACCAATTGATCAAATCAAACAAACCACGGGGTGGCCGCTTCTCACTCGGAGGGTCAAGGTTCGAATCTTATCCACGACAAAAGTTTTCATTTGTGTAATTGGAACTCAGTCAGAAAAATCTGCGTGTGAAGGCATAACACTGACATGTACATTTGGCTGTTGTAGGGTTTTCAAGCACAAAACAACCGTTAAAATTCACAACCTGAATCATTCCGAAAGAAAGAAAATCTCTCCGTCGTATTCGGACTCCCACCCCTGGAGAGCCAATATCGAAACCAAACACATCTGAGTTTCAAACCACTACATCACAATAATGCTTTCCTTTCTCCTCCTTCTATCATTTCGCCCGCGCCCTGGTAACAGTAAAAGGGTATTCATAACCCCTTAGGCGCGCGTAAATTATATAAAAAAAAAAAAAACAACAAATATGTACATATATGGGGAGTATATACATAAAACTCGCACCCACTCCAAATCCTACATCCTTCCCCCAAGCAGGGGAAGCGTTATTTCACGGCACCGTTTCGGCTGACGCAGGACGTAGATGCATACAACGAGCTGGGCAAAAATCTTGTACTGCTAGAAGAAAACCTTTAGTCAGCGAGGAAAATAAAAAAAAGAAGAATTTGCAGATGAATACAAAAACAAAGGATTTGAATTTTGAAACAAAGCAATTTTTTCAGACAAGTCGAAATATAAAATTTTTGGCTCAGATGGGTGCTCGAAAGTATGGAGACAGCCAAATGAAGCTTTAAATCCAAAAAAACACAATTAAAACAGTAAAGCACAGATGTGGTTTTGTTATGGTGTGGGGATGCATGCCCAGTTTTGGGGTCTGTAACTTAGTCGTAATCGATGAGATCAAGACAAAAAAAATTTTGCATTGAAATCTTTTTCAAAGTGGACAAAAACTGGGTATCGCGAAACATTTTTACATCCAACAGGAATGCGATTGCAACGATGCCTCCCTAATTATAAAGATGTGGTTGATACATGAAATCCTTCACTTGCTAGTAACGCCACCATAAGGCTCCCATCTTAACCCAACAGAACACATCAAAGCCTCAGTTAAAAGCCTTACTTTTATTGGAGTGGCAAGAATATCTGGAAAAGTTGACACATTTCATGCCAAACCAACTTAAAGAAGTTAAAACGCTTAAAGGATACTCAACAAAGTATCTGGTAAGTATCATTTCCACAAAATTAGGGTATACGAGTAAACTAAGACTTTTAACAATTTTTTAAAGTATATCAGCACTTTTGATAGCTGTGAACATGATACTCTAACCATTTTCTAATTGAACTTTAATTTTTCCATACACATCTAGAACATGTTATTTACTTTCTTCTTTCAAACATACAATAGAATTGTTTCACTTGCTACTCAGATCCTGTATAATAAACATCCTTTCATTGAACTCGCTCTGCGTTTTAATTTGCAACAGGTTATGGGCCCATTTGCAAAAGAAATAGACATCGTTTGTCCGTTTTAATCTACTGTGATTTTAAATAATTCATTAGTCGAATAGTAAATCCGTTTCCGGGAAAAAAGTTTTTCTAATTTTATAGACTAAATTGAAAGGAAGAAAAAAAAAATAACAGGATGATTTGCCTTTACCAAATTGAAAAGTTCAGTGAAGGCAATTATTCAACATTCCAAGTAAGGAGCGTACTTTTACACGCAGATTTGTATGTAGCTGGATCCAATATTCTGCCTGAGGAGCCGAAACCAGTACAAGTAGTCGCATGGAATACCGCAGATGGGAAGGTTCTTGCAACGGCTCTGCTTAATGTTAAATCGACTGAATTAATTTAACATGCATAACACTGTAAGAAGTCTAAAGAAGCGTGGGATAAACTGTCCAAAAGGTCCAGCCCGTATATGGAGTCTTTATAAAAAATTTAATGCATGTCAAGATGACAGATGGCCGAACAATGTCTGCTCACCTAAATAACTTTTACGATGTAATAGAAAAAATGCATGAGATCTAAGTAATTGTGCCAGGGGAATTGCTAAGTATAAACTTGTTATGTAGTCTGCCGGAAGCGTCTGAAAATTTTATTGTTGATATCGAGAGGTAGCCATCGTTAGCTAATATAAACTATTGGAAGAGGAACACATGAGACATAAGAAGGAGAACAGCGGGATAGACAATCAGACGGCCTTTCTGGTTAAATCGAGTCATAAAACGGTATCTCAGAGTGGAGTCATATCCAGCGATAATGGTTATAGAATCAAGGATAAATGTTACACATGTGAAAGAGGGGCTATTTCTCAGCTCATTGCCGTAGGAGCAAAAATCGTTCATCAAATTCTACATCTTTGGGCTATGCTCTTCAATTGAATCGAACATGCTGAAACCTAACGAATGGTGCTTAGATAGTGGTGCCACATCTCATATGTATTTTAGCTAATCGTTTTCAGTAGCTTGGATATAGATAATGTAAAAATCAAACATTATTCGTATCCATTAATAAAATAATAACTGTACTGCGGATTTTATGAAATATGGATATCGTGGAAAATGCATACAACGATTTCGTATTAAAGCCATTTCAAAGAATTAATTTATTTCTATTAAAGATAGAAACGGATCGGAAAGAGAAGTAGATGGTTTTCATAAATGGCATCAGCGTTTCGAACATCTTAATAGTCACAGTCTACAACAGCTTAAGCTGAATGGTATGTGGGTTGGATTAGATTTTGAGTGTGGGACTAAGAATTAGATTTTTTAACTTGTGTCAAACCATTTCCAAAAAAATCTTCAAAGCAAAAAAATTACTAGAGATCGTGCATATGGATGTTTATGGTCCCAGCCGTTCAGGTGGGGGGTAAGGTATTTTTTAACATTCATAGATGACAAATCTAGAAATAAATTTGTTTACTTCATAAAAAACAAAGGGGAGGTTTTCAAATGTTCAGGCAATTTATTGAGTTGGCAGAACTTCAAACAGGACGAAAAGTCGAAACGATTCGAAGCCACAACCGAACGGAATATTTGAATAAGACTTTTAGTGAGTCTGACGAATCTAAAGAGTAAAATTTATTTAATTGTACGACTAGAAAGATTGAGAATAGCCATGATGTCATACTTTTTGAAGATTTTAACATACTTGTGAATGATAGCGCTGGTGATTTTCTTTTTACTAAAATCTAACCTTTACTGTCACCTCAAGAAAAACTGTCTCAACCTTTTGAAAATCAATTGAAAAATCACATAGAGGCAAAACCCAAATCTCGAGCTACCGAGTGCGTAAGATTAACTGAAGGTCCTACAATAATACGCACAGGAAGACCAGGTTGACAAACTAAACAGTATAACTTCGCTGAAGTACTAAATTACGTGGAAAACTTACCTGTTCCATTGACAATGAAGGGAAGAAGTGCACCGATAGAAAACTACAATGGATATTGAGATGGCTGCACTGATATAATTAGTTCTAAGTGGGTGTTTAGCAGGAAACGAAACCCCAATGGTTCCATCGAAAGATTTAAATGCAGACTGGTGGCAAAAGGTTGCGCTCAGAATTTCTTGGTAAATTATAATAAGACTTTTCCACCAGATGCATGCTTTTCAACCATTATTAAGAATTAAAAAAAACAAATATCAGATGCTCTCAGCAGCAGAGAGGCTGAGTACATGGCGCTATCTCAAGCTAGTAAAAAGGCTGGTATACTCGTATCTCATCGGTTGTGGTGACGGATGAGGCCATTAAACATACTGTTGATTCCTTTGATGGCTTCAAGTCGCCTGGCACCGATGGTATTTATCCATTTATTTTATAAAAAGGTATAGACCAGCTGCTGATCACTCTGACGAGAATTTTCACTGCTAGTCTGGCACTGGCATACATACCGAATCCCTGGCGAACAGTGAGAGTGGCCTTTATACCGAAAATCGGAAAGGGGGATCGCTCGCTTCTCAAGAGTTGCAGACCTATAAGTCTGACATCCTTCATGCTGAAAAGCATTGAGAGAATGGTCGAGATAGATATGCGCAAAACCTCCTTGCGAATGCATCCCCTGTCGGCGATGCTACATGCCTAGCAACGCGGAAGATCGTGCGAGAGTGGATTTCAGAATCCGGTAGGCAGAACTGAAGGCGCACTCGATAAGGAGGAATACACCTTGGGCATTTTTATCGACATTGAGGGTGCTTTCGACAACGCAACTTTTGACGGCACCTGTAACTCGGCCAGGCAACACGGCGTGGACGAATCACTAGTTTTGTGGATAAAAGCAATGCTGGTGAATAGGACATTGATTGCTGATGCTGGCTGGGGCCAATAAGTGGTGGGGGGTGTAAATAGCGGTTGCCAGCAAGGCGTCTCCACTGGTATGGCGCATGGTGGTCGATGCACTCCACAACCCGCTCAATAGGTTTAACGTCTTTGCACACGCGTATGATGTAACTGTACTGTATGTTGGATCTTGTCTAGCGACTGTCTGCACTAAAGCGCAGGCAAACCTAGACTTAATCGACGACTGGTGCACTACTAATGGGCTTTCAGTCAATCCTCTCAATACCGAGGTTGTTCCCTTTGCGAGAAGAAATAAGTTGCCTGGTCTGACTCATATAGTGCTTAAAGGCATCACCATCCAATTCTCCAAAGAAACTAAGTAGGTATTTGGGTGTCATCCTGGGTAACAGACTTCTCTGGACTAAACATTTTACGTCGAAAGCATCTAAGGCGGTTTCGGCCTTCTGACGGTGCAGAGGAGATATCGGAAAGACATGGGGCCTGTAACCTAGAAGGGTTGTCTGGATCTATACGGCTATGATCAGGCCAATTATATCCAATGCATCGGCCAATTATATCCAATGCATCGGCCAATTATATCCTAAGCTCTCGCAAAAATACGTAATTGCTGCTTTAACCAGACACCAATGAACGGTTTGTTTCGGATGCATGGGGGCTTTCCCCAGCACTCCTGGCTCTGCTCTAGACGCACTGATAAATCTCCCTGCATTTTCAAAGTCATCTTCCATTTAAAAAGAAGTGGTCTTTGATACAACGCGCACTGGAGCTTTGATAACCTTGCGCGCAGGCTGTCTTACAACTCTGATTTTATGGACATACCGTCCGATGCAATGACACTAGAACTCCTGTTCCGGAAAAAATACGAAATCGACTTGTGCCATGTGACCAGGACTGGTTTCGGCCAGAATCTGAACCAGAAAAGGTATGGAGTCGGATCGCACTTCACGTTAGGAAAGCTCGCATCTGTCGTCCAAGCCGAGTTTTACACAATCCCAAATGGGTTCGCGGAAAATTAAATCGCTGTTCAGAGAAGAGTTTTTCTACGTTGGGTCTGCCTGCGTCCTCGGTTGAGACTTCCATTGGCAGTTGGATCTCATTTGAGCACAACTGTAGATGGCATAGCTCCCCGGTATGCAGGCAGACTAATCGAATGTTTCCCGACGTCTCTAGGAAGTCAGCGGCCTTTCTGCTGTCCCTCAGCAGGAAAGATTAACACGCAATACTGGCGTCGTTGCAGGGTACTACACTTTCGCAAAGAACTTAAATGTGCTGGGCATAAGTGACACAAAAACCTGCGATGTTTGCTGTGAAAGTGATGATGACGCCGCGCCGCGGAGCACTATCTCTGTGAATGTCCGCTTTACACTCGCATCAGGCTGCAGGTACTCTGCGCTGACATGGTGGGTTCTGGTACTGTAGAAACCTTATCACTGAAGTGCTTACCCATCTTCCTTCGTAAGACTGAAAGATTTCATTAAAAGGAACCTACAAAGAGTACAATGGGCTAGCTCCTTGTTCGAAAGAACAAAAACAAAAGTAGAGAGGCGGCCTGCGTTTTACTTTGCAACAACTCCCTCATTAAAAAGTAATTCTATTAAATATTTTTGTTTGTAAACTCTAAAACTAAAAGAAAACATAAACATTTTTGTTCGTTTATATTTTTCTTTGTTCGCTTTGACAGTTTGACATTTGTATTGCTAAGACTGTATACGTTGCTTTTTCGAAGAGTTGAACACATCGCATATGAGTCGGGGAATAGAGATGGTTCTATTACGAAAGAAATACGAAAGACGTGTAAGTTAAGATAAGCAATCCTCACCCTTAGTATTTGTGAATAAAGAAACACATCATTTACGATATCGATTATCGTATCAAGAGCTGGAGTAAACCGAACCAGATTGATTAAAACAAACCTTAAATAGTTTTATCTACACTCTACTACATTTTATTGATTATTGAATATGGCTCATGCTAACATGATAATCTGACTGTACAATTTTTATCATACCGAAGTTCTACTAAAAGTTAAGTTACAAATAAGGATCAGATGTATTTTACTTTCAGTAAAGTTAGCTCCTTAACCTTCATAATAAAGGTTCTATACTGTCTCAAAAGACAACAAATTGGAATTGTTGTTTATTGTAACTTATTTTAACAGTTGTTTTTAATTTGTATGACTTTCGGAATTGAGGTGATTGTTTTGATTGACGCTCGGTTTCTAGGGTAGATTATTGCATTCAGGTGACATCAACTGCGACGGAACAATGTAAAAACTCCTGCGGATTTCGCTTATAGAGCTCCAAACATCACCTCGAAGTGACCAGCCGTATCGGATTGTTGTCCACTGTGAGCAATCGGGCAAACAGCTTTTTCACACTTAACTTACCATGTCGAATTTTGATCGTACGGAATACGCCTACTTTGCGCAATTTCCTGTCATGGCAATTGAATCCTGTCATGGATCTTTCAACGATTTTCTAACAAAAAAAGCATACCGAGCGACCTGGCCGCTCCTCATCAAAAACAGACATACGGCCACATTTAAATGAAATAAATAAATAAATAAATTTTTACGTGATAGACATTTGAAAGAATTTTGAAAAAAAGAATGAAAACAAAAATTATAAATACAATTTATTAGCGTTGGGTAAAACTGTTTTGAATCACAATTTAATGAGTACGTATTACAAATCAATACCAGACTATTTACACTCACTAACTATAAATGCAAGGCACCTGCAGGATATTTTGAAGAGTTATAATCTTTCGATAAGGTATAGTTTATAGACAGAAAAGAGGACTAGTTAAGAAGAAGCCTTAGACAGTGGTGAACGTGGGAAGTCTTATGCTGCCTGGGTTAAACATTTTGAAAATGTGACTGATGTTTCTGAATGGAATGACGTTCAAAAGTACCTGTACGGACGAAAATTAAGTGTAGGGGCTGCCGGATTGGCTTTGGAATTGGAGGTAAGGCGTGTGTAGTTGGAATAGTTTGAAATCAATATTTGGTGAATGAGAGCTAGAAAACGTCCATACAATTTTTGAAATGATGAGATGTGCGAGCACAGAAACGTCTCCCGAGTATGAATAATATGAGAAAAGTAGGGGCTCGTGGTGTGGTAGAGGAATTAAAATAAATAAATTATATAATATCTGGAATACCAGATGGTGCACTAAAAAAAACCTAACTCCCATGAACAGATGAAACCATCAATGTAAGTGCTAAGAATAATGCTCAAAATTATTTGCCTGGATGCAAGACCTGTGGAGCCTTGTCCCATCAAACTCAGGCTTGTCCGAATAAAGTCCTAGGAAGTAGATGTTTTCGGTGCAACGAATTCGGGCATCATTCATTAGTATCAAAGCGCCCGTTAGTGAAAAAGAATTTCAATGTATGATTGATATAAGAAGTGGCGTAACCGTTAGAGTTAAGAGTTACTATATGATATTCCACCTCACTTAATACCAAAAGATTAGTTTTCGTATGAGATTTTGTTTGTGAAAAATTCTACTGCGCTCGTGAGCTTAGTGTTTGAGAATGGAGTACCAACACTATAAAGGATGTCCCAAAATTCACGCAAGATTTGAATTTTGCACCCGCACTGATGCGATACGTTCCCAACGTAAAAAAAGGACAGCGTGGTACCTGACAGTTTATAGTTATTAAAAATAGAACGCTACATGAAAGAACAATGTCCTTTTATTGTTGAGAAATATTTTAAAAATAATGAAGCTTTGGCATCTACAGTTCGTATAAAATATGGTCGGAATAGTGATTTAATCTCATCAACTGTGAAGAGATTAATTCAAAAATTCAGCGAAGCTAGAACGATTAGTGATCTTGGGCACTCTGGCCGTCTTTCAACAAATCGTTTAACACAAAATGTTGTAGCAGTTTGTGAGAGTATTGCTGAAAGGCCAGGAACATAAATTCGGTACCGTGGTCAAGAATTGGGCATTTCGAGAAGCCCTCTAGAGCGTATTCTTATGAAAGATACGCATCTTCTACCATACAAAGTGCAATTGACTGAAAGAAAGAACTAATAACTACTAACCACGCACAGCGAAGAGAGTTCGTTGAATGGATTATGGAACAACAATATTTTTCAAACAAAATCGTCTTCAGGGATGAGGCTCATTTTCATCTTGATGGCTTTGTTAATCGTCAAAATTGTTAAATTTGGGGCTTAGAAATTCCGCGAGTGATTGTTGAGAAACCAATCCATCCACAACGCATTACTAGTTGACGCGGACTTTGAGCTGGCGGCATCATCGGATCTTCCTCCTTTGAAAATGTTGCTGGTCAGGGAATAACAGTTAATGATACTCGCTAGCACGCCATGATAATCCAGTTTTTTGTGCATAAATTGCAAGATATGGATATGTGGTTTGAACAAGACTGGGCCACTGTGCCATTAATACATGAATCTCTCCTGGTAGTGTAATTTCCCGTTTTGGTGATCATAATTGGCCACTCAGATGCGATCTAATGCCGTTGAAAATTTTTTAGGGGTTTTTCTGAAGTCTGAGGTATATGCCAAAAAGCCCATGATCACCTACGGCTGGAAAGAGCAAATTGAACTCTGTTATTATAATAATAATTCTTACAATTAGTTATGAGAATAGGTAGAGACATTTTATTATTATTAAAAAAAAAAAATAGTGATAGAAGTCATATTTTAAATTATTTCAGTGTGGTCAATTCATTTTATGTAAAATATATATGAACTTGCTGGTATTCAAGAAAATTACAAATAGAAACTACATCGATAATAATTTTAAGATCATACATTAATTTAGTTTATGTTATTTTATATGATGAAGCGCAACAAAATTTAAATTATTGTACATTATAGTTAATATTCAAAAGCCACAATTTTACTTTAGATAGAAATTGCTCTAATGTTCTGATGATTCGAATTTCTTCGGGAAGTGTATAAAATAATTTGCAAGTCACAGTTGTGTAAAAACTTCTTAAGTTAGAAGTGCGGAAAGTTGGAGTGCTAACCAATAAACCAATATTGATTTGAATTTTATGGGTGTTATTGATGGGACTCTGCATGTAACCGCATCTAAATAATAAAAAAAATGTAAAGGACTTTGAAATAATGCAAATGTCTTGCTGACAGAATTTTCTGTTTATTAAATAGGACTTATATGTTGGCTAAACGAGACGGATATTTTTGTAAGACAGTTAGTTGTGGGATTTTATTAACGTTGGTACCACCCTAGCAGCTAATACCATATTTTAATCTGGAATGGAATACCCCAAAACAAATATTTCTTAAGATACGTGTAGAGCAATACTTTCTGAGCCGATAAAAACTTCGCAGAGTTGATAACAAATATTACTTCAAAATGGAAATGTGATCGCACCAACTCAAACTGTGATCAATCTCGACTCCGATGTATTTATAGTTCTTCACTATTTCAATTTCAAATTAAATTGTATTACAGTAATTGTTTTCGTTATATAAAATATTACATTCACATTTAAGCCGGCTGAATCCTCGACAACTAGTTGCATGGAACAGAATGTTAATTTCCGGGGATTCTTTGGAGGTAAGGCTAAAACACATGAGCTTAGTCTTACTGCTAACTATTAACTTGTATTGCGCAAACCTTAGCAAATGGATATCATGGCTAATTTCAGCAACTAGGTTAAAAAGATTATTAGAACTCTACGCAAACGCAAAATCATCCGCAAAATGGAAGACTTAAGATTGAGTTTACATATGAAAAGAAGTAAAGACAGATCATTGTGGAACGCCGATGTTGGTGATCTTGGTCCCCAACTTTTTGCATTCTGTTCTTAAGATAAGATGCAAACCAATCCATGATAAATCCTCGAAATCCTATATGGTATAATTTACCTAAGAGAATTTTGTAATCTGTTATGTCGAAGGCTTTGATTATGTCTACAAAAAGTTCGGGGCAGGATTGCTTTTCGTCGAGTCCCATGTAGATATATTGACAAAAATCGAGAAGTGCACCTTAGGTGCAATGGTTTTCTCTAAAATCAATTTGATTTTCGCTAAAAAAGTTAATCTTAGTAAGAAATTTCATAATTCTAAATTTTATAGCTTTCTCAAAAATTTTAGATATCAGAGAGGGTAAGGAAATCGGTCTGTAATTAATTTTTTTTTCTTTCTACAATATTATCCTTTTTGGAGATTGGAATCACATTGGATCGTTTAAACAATTCAAGAAAAGTTCCCGTGACAATGCTTAACTTTATAAGGGATAGGCCAAAATATATACCACGTTTAAAGCGATTATTTTTGGGATGGAATTAGAAATTTCATCATCACCCCTAAAGTTTTTGAGAGAATTGATTATTTTTAGTAGTTCAAAACTTGAACTGGGTGTGAAAACGAAGCTGTTTCTATAAACGCTGCTGTCCAGGAGTTATGCCGCTGAACAGGAACTACAAGATATTGGATAGTCCCAAGGAGAAAGCCTCTGTTCTACTGAGGCAAAGTATTCATTTAAATCATTTGGAACAACTACAGGATCTGTTACGTTAACGTTATCATCTTTAAGTGTAATGGATACATTATGGTTTTAAGTTTTCCGATTAATTATGCAGTTTACAACTTCCCATTCATTTTTAAGGTTCCCTTGTGAGTTTCTTTATTTGTTTTCAAAGTATCTGTTACGACATATATTAACTTCATTTTTAATTTATTGACACAAATTGGTGTAACGAGTTTTTAAAGCAAGGTTTAGTGGGTTTTTGCAAGTTTTACTTTGCAACTTATGTTTTAGTTTAATTAATTTAAGAATTGAGTCATTCATCCATGGTTTAAGTTTAATTAGAGATTTACTGTGCTGCATAGAAACGCTAGAGCTATTGATGTAGTTTGTTAAAATTTCTCTAAAGAATTCATAGGCAAGAGAAGCATTTTCTTCGGCATACGTTTCATCCCAGTTTTCTCTCAATAGTCTTTTTTTAATTTGTATTATTTTTTTAGTTTGTTTGAAATATTTCCCTTTTTGAGCTACTAAAGATTAAACCTGTCATGCAGTGATCAATAATCTGAAGATCGAAGTTTAAATCAACACATCAACGAATTTAAACCTTAAGGAACCGGTAAATGCACGGTCAAGACAAGTATTTGAGATTGGCCAATAAGGACTCGTACGTATCTAATTGGATTAGATATTAGATATTAAATATAGATATTAGATTAAACCGGTTACAGTGGGGTATTTTGAAGTCTAAATACACAAACAATGTAATATTACAAATAATACAGAAGATTTTTAGGATATAGGCACTTTTGAAACTAATAGAAAAAACATTAGAGCCTAAGAATCTTTCACAAACACTCCCACTCCTCCCGCTTAATACGTATCATTTGTATTTGGATAAAAATCATAGTTAGGAAATTTGTAGTCTTCTTTTTCAAAGGAGTAAATCCAAATCACAGTCACAAATATCATGTCAGGTAAATTCATAAAACCTTCGAGATTACAAACTAATAAATCTTATGTTTTAATGTACTATGAAAACAAGTTTTTTTGTCGTAAGAGCTGGAATAGAAAATGTTATCAGGACACTTTTTTATGGTTTTAATAGTAAAATCGCTGTGTAGGCTAACATTTTCCAACATTTAATTAAGCTTCAATTTCTGCTAGATCATCAATTTTATCATTTTCAATCTATCGCAACTAAATATTTGAGTTACTGAACCATAGGTATTTATGTTTATTTTCTAATTTAGTGAAATAATGATTTATAAATAAACTGTTTCCGCTTTCATCACCAAACATCGAAGTATTGTATTGAGGTTTGTCTTAGCTAATCTCTTGTATATGCCAGTAATACCATGGGGGACATGGCCGTATACTGTACACCTACTTTATCATCAATAACAAATATTCAACTTTTAATTAAAAAGCTGTATTTTCAATCAAAATTACTTCTTTAGTGAATTTTGGGATACCAAAACCATTAGCTGGAATCAACCTCCTTAAAATAAATTTAGTCCCTTCAAGAGAATTTGAATACTGGATACTGATGTAAAAAATGAAGTACAAAACTGATCTCAGCATACGAGCGTAGATGACCAAGTGCATCGTGTGCCATTATGAATATCATTGACTTTTGCTGAGAAAAGAATTTTCATTGTTCATATCCAGGAGTGATTGCAACTACGCGTAGTCAAGCAAAGTAATTCGGATTCCGCCTGTCCAATTGTTCTCGTTAGAACAAAGGATTATTCGATGCCTGTGTATCGATTATCGTCAGATTAATCGTCAGATTAATCGACACATCATAAAGAGTAGATACCCTCGTTCAAATATTAAGGAAACTCTGGAACAATTGGGTTTATAAACACTGGATATCAAAACCGGGTTTTTTTTTCACGTCGACATCGAAATGAAAAGTCGAAAGTTTACCGCGTTTGTACCGCACTATGGACACTACGAGTTCATTACGGTTCGCTATGGGAATTTTACCACATATAGAAATTCATTAATACTATATTTAGGAAGCTTATGAAGCTTATGAGCAATTGTTTGGATTTACATTGAAGACGTAATTATTGCTTCATCATCTGATTCAGAAATGTTAACTAGATTGAAGTAAGTGCTGGATCTCGTGCTTTGTTTTTTGAGGAAGAGATAACATTTCTTGGACATGATATGAAAACGGGGCTATCAGGATTTCCCAAGAGAAGATTCTTGCGGTTAGGAACTACCCAGTCCCCAAAAACATAGATGTTTTTATACGGTTTCTGGGTCTAACAGGTTTTTTCTAGAAAGGGGTATGCAGCTATAGACAGAAGGTCATAGTTTTGTGAATAGTACTTTTCAGAAACTTAAATTAACCTTTTCGATATATTGATGCCATATGCCATATGGCATTATGGCATCGTATCTATTGCGGAAGCTATATCAGCCACAACAATTGCTTTTTTTTTTAAATTCTTTTTCACTCGTATTGTTTTGCAAACGTTTTAAGAGCTAATTTGAGTGAGAAATGTAAGAATGCACGAAGGGAGCGCTAATGCTCTCTAGAATACTAAGCCACGAAATTCCCTCTTAAAAGTTATGTATCAGGCGGACTCTATATTTTATTTAAAAAAAAAATTCTTTGCTGGTATTGAGTAAGGGAGAACAGCATTTTGTAGTTTAGTATTTATACAAACTTCATAGAAATTTTTACGTTGATAGAGCTGTATTTGTGGTTCTAGCGAGTTTTTCGTTTTGCATGTTGCCATTTGGTATCAAATTTGTTTTAAGGTGCAGTCGTTCATAGACCTCGGTGAGAAATAGACGTGTTTCGGCTTTCAAAGTGAAAAAAAACCTAAATAAACAATTGCATTCAAAGTGAACCAGAAACATTTTTGTTAAGTGCTTCGGTGGTCCAGTGGTAGTGGTGTCCGACCGATAAAGCAGAGGTCGTGGGTTCGATCCCCGGAACACGTTGGACTTTTTTTATTTTCATTTTAAAAGTAAAGTCAATAAATATAACTAAGAGCGAGTAAAAGCAGTGCACTATGAGTGGAAGTGAGCGGTCCGCTATTCAAATAGCGGAACCTGCAGATGGCCTGATGTCATCAGACGACCAGGCCGTTATGTCGGCCCATTCGCATTCTGGGAAACCAGAAATAACTATTAAGAGGAGGAGGAAGCTGAGGCCTACTCCGAACCTAGTTAAGCGCCCTTCCCTGTCAGCATCTACAGAAAAGCTGCATGGTGGAGCGAGGGAAGAGGCGCCAACTACATCAACAAGGGTAGCAGCACAAAATCAAAAAAGGCAAAAGGCCAGCAAAGATGATTTCCCATATGTGTCAGATGGTGGAGAAGGACGCTATATGGGAGGCGAGAACACATTCGCATCATTGGTTGACACCGAGTCAGATGAAGAGGAAGAGGAGGTAGAAGCCATAAATGCTAGCATTAAACAGCTCCAGCAAAGAGTGCTAGTTATTAAAGCTAAACAAATGGCAAGAAGAGAGAAGGAGCAAAAAATAGAACTCTGCGGGTCACAGCAGCAGCAACAACAACAACAACAGATCCAAAAAGAAACACAACAGATAAAAACACAACAACAACCACAAAAAGCCAAACAGCAGCAAAAACAACAACTACAGCAGCAGCAACAACAACAACAACAACAACAACAACAACAACAACAACAACATCAACATCAACATCAACAGCAGCAACAGCGTCAACAACAGCAGCAGCAGCAACAACAACAACAGAAACAGCAGCTACGACAGCAGAAACAACAACAGAAGCAGCAACAACAACAACAACAGCAGCAGGAAAAAACAACCAAACTACGGGTACGGAGATCAACACATATAAGATGGAGTTGAAAGACACCATAGAATTATGTAAGTCGGCCATAGGCAATAATTTTTATATTAAAAGACTTAGCGTAGATAGGCACGCGATCCACTGTAACACAGTGGAGCGCTATTATAAAATAAAAAATTTATTGAGGGATTCGACGACGGAGTTCTTCTCCTACACCCCGAAGGGGGACAAGCTGCAAACAATGCTGCTGAGGGGGTTAGAACCGTCGACTGACCCGGAGGAGCTCCTTGCACTGCTGAAAGAAAAGGAGTGCGAAGGGCTCAAATTCGTGGGGGTCAAGCCGTTTGTCACGGCTAGAGCTAAAAGGGAGAAGCGGAAACTACCGTTCTTCCTGGTTCAGCTAAGTCCCGACAGCAAACTGGATGGTCTAAGGAGTATCAAAGTCCTAGACTACCAGGTTGTACACTGGGAAAAATTAAAGAGGAGCGAAAACATTTTACAATGTGTTCGCTGCCAAAGGTTCGGGCACGCCGCGTCGAACTGCGAAATGCAGCCTCGATGCGTGAAGTGTGGAAAGAACCACAAGTCAGAAGAATGCGCTCTAGGGAAGGACGGAGCGTCTGAAAAAAGCCAACTTTCTTGTGCGTTATGTAGGAACACGGGACACACCGCAAACTATCGGGGTTGTCCCAAATTCCAATACATCAAAAGAGTAAATCTGGCTCGGCAGCAGAAAGTGGAAGTTAAACGTCCACTCGTGCAGGCACAAACACCAGCCGTTACTCCCCACGTTACCTACGCCCAAATGGCGGCAGGTAGGGGAAGTACGGTACAACAAACAAAGGTAGCTTCTCAGGCCCCAGCGCCTAGAGCACCGGAACCTGTACCTGACATGCTGGCTATCTTGCTCTCTATTCAGGGGCAGATGGCTCAGCTTCAGCGTCAAATACAGGAACAGGCTACACGGGTAGATCAAATATACGCGCTGCTGCCGGGCCTAACGCACCTCCAGTCGTAATGGGTACGTACATGGCGGAGCAAACCCTGAAGGTCCTTGCAGTGAATGTTAATTCACTGATTAGGTTCGAACGAAGAGCCACACTGTTCAAGTTGCTTAAAGACCAAGCCCCTGATGTGCTTTTGGTTAGCGAAACTAAGCTTACTAAAAGACACAAAATGAGGCACAGAAGATATAAAATATTACGGAGAAACCGACCCAACTCCATTCAAGGAGGTGGTGTTGCGATCTTTGTTAGAAAAGGACTGCGTTTCAAAAGAATATACAGTCGTGTAGTACGTAGGTTCCAGGTGCTGGAAGCATGCATCATGTACATCCCTCTCCGTAGTGGAAAGCGGTTATACATGGTGTCTGTTTATGCACCTAAAGCTACTCAATCCACTTTATTCATCTCAGAGCTCGAGACACTTTTTCGATTCCTAAGACTGGAATTGGAGGAGAATTATTTTATTATCGGCGGAGATTTCAACGCCAGACACAGAGATTGGGGAAATAATACACCAAATACTAGAGGGAACCTACTATGCAATTGGTGGGGTCAGCACAGTATAATGTATCGACTCGGCCTTAAGGCGACGGATAGTCCGTCGTTTCCCAGACACGGCTCTTATTTGGACCTCTTGCTGTTCGACACACGAATACACCTGACATGTACTAACCAACATACCATAAACTGTCTACGCACGTTTGTGTATGACAGTGACCATTGCGGTCTCAGTACCGAAATAACCGTTCCGAACGAAATTGCGGAATTGGACGAGTTTGTTCAAAGGCATTGCTACAATTATAGTAGGGTGCGCTGGACGCACTTCTCCAGAACACTGACGAGAGCACTCTCCTCGAATTCGCTCTACCCACCGTCCAGCAGAAATCTGTCAAACGAGGAGATTGACAGGTATCTTAGACTAATGGACGAGACAATCAAACGAACAATGGACAAAACGATACCTCGGTATCAAAATACTGACAACGAAGACTTATTCCGCAACGCTACCATTGACGCACTGCACCGACATAAAAGTAGCCTGCTGTCAAGACTAAAAACCTTGTACAGACAGTTTACCGACAGACATAACCCGGAGATCGTGACACTGAAGTCGTCGATCAAAAACCTCCAAATATTAATAAAGGAAAATTACAGAAATTCTGTAAGTTTGTATTGGAACAATAAAATTCGGGCTGTAAACACCAGCAACCCGAATATGTTCCCGCAAATAAATAAAATATTTCGGAGAAATAATCAAAACGACCTTCCATGTCTCAAAATCGCCCGAACGACGAACAACGAACAAATACTTGTAGCAGCAGGTATAGATCCAAATGAGGCAGTTGATGATGACAACTTCTTTGTGGTCGAGGATCCGCAGGAGAAGGTAGAGGCTATAGGAGCGACTTTCCAGGAAGTGTACAAGGCGAATGACATCATTGGCCCCAACCACGACCTGGAAAATCGAGTCCTTGTGCACAATTTCTACCTTCGAAACGAAATAGTGAACTGGCGATTCGAGAGCTCGGGTTTCACCCAGTTCAGTGACGAGAATATGGCAAATAATGCCATCGCCGACGATAGGGTACTACCCTCGTTCATTTCGAAGGAAGAGCTCCAAACGATCTTCGAATCACTTAGAAGTAAGAAATCAGTGGGAACCGATGAAATACCGAACATTGTGCTTCGACATCTCCCACTAGAAGCGGTGGACATTTATACCACCCTGTTTAATAATGCAATGAATAATGCACATTATCCAGCGCATTGGAAAACTGCGGTCGTACATCCCATCCCCAAAAGAGATAAAGCCACATCCAATCCGGCGAATCTCCGCTCGATCAGCCTTCTTCCAAACATCAGTAAGGTTTTCGAGAAGGTAATAAATAGAGCCCTGACTAAGTGGGTTGAGGACAAAAGTATAGTTCCGGATAATCAATTCGGTTTCAAGGCGGGGCATGATATCATTCATGCTGCGTCTAAACTGGTTTCTGATATCCAATGGAACAAAAGCAAAAAACAGTGCACTGGTGCCTGCCTGATTGACTTGGAGAAGGCCTTCGACACCGTATGGTTAGAGGGACTCTTTTTCAAGCTGGACAGGTTGGGCATTAGTAAATCACTGCTGTATATTCTCTTTGATATGCTCTCCAGTAGACAGTTCATTGTGAAGAATGGCGATGTGACTTCTGCTGGAACATTTAACATTAAAAACGGTCTGCAACAAGGTGCGGTAAATTCGCCGATCCTATTCAACATTTACACAAGTGATCTGATAGGTTCACTTCACCATGCCATAGCGTACGCAGACGACTTAATCGCGTACAGATCAGGTCCAAAGATTGAGGTCATTAACATACTCTTGCAACGTGACTTCGATAAAATTAAGCAATATTGCGATGACTGGAAGTTGAAAATCAACTTTCAGAAGTCGGAAACCATTTTATTTAGGACGCCTTTGTCTGGGGCCTCTAGGGATACCAGAAAGAATTGGCGAAAGTTTTCGATCGTGGGACAGCACGGGCAGCCACTTGCTTGTCGAAATGTAGTCAGATATCTTGGGATCTTGCTAGACCAATATCTGTATTTCAACAAACATATAGATGTTGCTCTGGCCAGAGCCAGAGGTGCTTTTGCCCTTACAAAGAGACTGTTTTATAACAGCCAACTCGATGCGAGGGTGAAGGTGATCTGCTACATGGCCCTTATCCGGCCTATGCTTGTATTTGGTTGCCCCGTGTGGTTCAACGTGAGAGCAAGCTTATTGGAAAAGATTCGGGTGTTTGAGAGGGCTTGTCTTCGGACTTGTCTTCGCTTATACAGAACACCAGAATCCGAGTACATAAAATTCTATCCTAATGAGGTGTTATACAATAGGGCGAACCTAATAAGAGTGGACAATTTTGTTATTAAGTTGACTCGAAGGCACATTGCAAGAGCAATGACCTCGTCAAACAACCTGATCTCCGGGGCTTACTACCCTAACTATATGTATCATGAGAGAGTTCGCTTTGACGGCTTTATTCCTCCAGAAGCGTTCCTCTACCTAGATATGAAAGGTCTGATCCAGGACAGATTAGCGGTGCCGCTAATCTTCCACGTCGCTCGGACAGCTGGGGACAGGCGACTCAACTACGACAGAGACGTCGCACATGGCAGTGCGAAGCGTCTCCGGTTCAGTAGGGCGGTAGGGAGTCGCGACATGAGGGATGTTGCTCGGCAGCACCAACAATTTTGGTGGCTGGTTGAAGGAGGGGAAGGTTCGTCGTCGAATTCCTCAAGTTATAGGTAGCTTCAGGTGAAGCAAAGTCGGTCATCTGTTTATGTGGTTAGCCATGGCCGGCTTACATAGTTTTAGGTAGGATTAAGTTAGATTTAAGGCAAAAAAAAAAAAAAAAAAAAAAAAAAAAAAAAATAAAAAAAAAATAAAAAAAAAAAAAAATAAAAAAAAATTATATTAGAACATTAGAGGTGGGTAACACACTCTAAAATAAGGGGTAGTTTAAGTAGGATTAAGTAGGTTAAGTTAGGTAGCTTATAGGTTTAGTTTTAAGTTTTATATTATAACAAAAAGTCATGATACTAAGTTTTTTTAATTAAAATTCATTTTCTTAGTTTTAGTGTTAATAAATGTAAAAAACAAAATAGACTGTAAGCAACGTCGAAAGACATAGATTAAGTATTATGTTTAACCTAGAGTGCCCGCATGGGGCCAGTAAGTTAGAATAAGATTATTTTTAAGTTACTTAAGCTAATTTTTAAGCGTTTTTTTGTATAGCATGTAAGAATTAATTAATTGAAATCAAATAAAAATGCATTAAAACTGAAAAAAACTGAAACTTGTTTTAAGGTGCAGAAAATACTAATATTTCGTTTCATAGAAGTTATGCCATACGGCATACGGTATCATTTCATATTCGATTTAGCATTGCTTATTATCAAAATGTAGCGGAAATTAAAAGGCGACGAGATTCAAAATATTTTAGAAAGTTTGATGAATCTGATTTATCCGAAATAAATGGATCTGATATTGTAGATACTGTATTAGAATGGTTTGAAAATACTAATTTTAATGTTTTGGAAGACAATAATGTATTGGAAGAAACTGATTTGAATCAGAGCTCAAAAGAAATAGCTGATATTGAAGGTGACGATTATGATGCTGATATTGTAGTACAGGATGAGATGACAGCCAGTGTCTCTTCTACGTCGGGTTTAAACAAATGGAAACTTTTCGATGGGGAAAAAGTTCTTGGGAGGCACCTCAAACTGATTTTTCCGAAATTTATGAAAAAAAAGTATTATTAACACCAGTTCAATATTTTCTCAACTATTTTATTGAAGATTTAATTGTTTCTCTGATACGAACTGGACTTTCTACAAATATTACCCGCAATGAAATTATAAAATTAATTGCTTTAGAAATAATTGGGATAATAGGGTATCCTCGACTGGTTATGTATTGGAATAAAGCCACGGAAATTCCATCATTTCGGCAAAATCCCACAGGATATAGGTTTGATGAGATGATGGTCCCATTTAAAAAAAAAAGCCGGATTAAGCCAATAAAATATGGCATGCAAATATTTTGTTTGTGTAGTTCTCAAGACATTATTTATGATTTTGAAGTTAATCAGGAAAAAACACAGTTGTGTGTAACTTCAAACTGGGATTCTGCTCCGACATCTTGATGTACCTTGCAAAAACCATACCAGAACAGCAAACTTTCAAGTTGTTTTTTGATAATTACTTCACCACCATTAATTTGCTCATAAATTTAAAACAGAAAGGAATATAGGGTGCAGGCACTATTAGAAGAAACAGAATCGGAAATGCGCCTCTTATTAGTGAAAAGGATTTAACAAAAACTGGACGAGGTAGCTTTGATTTCAGGACTGAAAGAAATCATAATACAATGATTTTGAGATGGCTTGATGGCGGCATTGTTCAGCTAACATCATCAATTTATGGTGATAAAGATATGGGTACAGCTCTTCGATATTGTTCTGAACAAAAAAAAAAGAATTTAAATTCCCCTGCCGAACATTGTTGCAGTGTACAACAAAAAACATAACAGGAGTTGATAAAATGGACTTGTTGCTTTCACTGTACAGGATTAGGTTCAGAACAAAGAAGTGGTCGCTTAAAATATTTCATCGTTTTATTGACATGGTGGTTTGTAATTCTTGGTTGGAATACCGCTCGGACTTTAATGCTAATAAAACTAAGGAACGAATGGATTTGTTAGCGTTCCGGAATGACAATGCTGATGGATTATTGGCTTTATCAACGCATCAAGCATCATCCCGAAAACGTGGTAGGCCACGGCTAGCTGATTTTTTAGACGACAGTAACAGTACGTCGGGTTCAACGTCAAGACAACAACATGAGACAGCCCCAACAGTAACTTTGAGGTACGATAGGCTCGAGCACTGTCCGGAACACCTGGTTGATAAACGAAGGTGCAAGCTAAAAGAATGCTCAGGATACTCGATATATAGTATATGTGCGCAAAATGTAATATACCTTTGTGTATTCCCTGTGAAAATAGGAATTGCTTTAAACAATATCATCAGAATACGTAATTTAATTATAACATATTTTCTAATTTTGTAAATTTTCGTTCTTCGCATATTTTTATGTTTAATTTATAAATTTTGTATTTTCTCTAATTAAATTTTAATTACTTTACCGTTATATTACTAATTTTTGTATTATTTAAAGGTTATTTAGTTATTTTGTTTTGTTTTTTGTCGTGAAAGTTTTAATTTTTGCTCGAATTTTTTGTATATTGTTTTATTTTTTTAATCCTATATTTAATTTTTTTTTTATGTTACAAGGACTCTTACCAAAAACTTAATTTTTATCTCCTAAGTACTTGCTAAGAAGTACCGAAAAGATTTATTCAATATTTTTAAACTAGAAGTCTTTTGGCAATTGCGTCGTTGAACCCCCATAGTTATAATGTCCTTAAAATATAAATAATTTGTTAGTAAAGAACGGGGGGGGAGGGGGGTATAACAACTATTTATGTTAAATAATGATTTCCGGCCCAACATATATCTTGTTCAGGATGATGAATACTACAACATATTTAGATTTTATGGCGGTTAGACGACATGGTTACCAATCTTTTTGTGGCAATATTTAAAGTAATGTTGAAACTATTCCTTTCTGCTTTCTCATATTAAGAACATGATTATTTTTCGAAACTAAGGTTGTTTTACAGACGTCAGTAAATTTACTTTGGCATTCCGCATTTCTTGGCATATTCTCAGTGTCGAATTTTCTGTTTGAATTAAAAGTTCAGCAACAGATATTTCAGTCAAAAGTACACAAGTAGCATAATGTATAATGCAAATATATATTCTGTTGAAGATAGAAATGCAATATGAATTTCGCAAATTTCTTTTTCGGTGTAGCAGTGATTCAGATTGTAATGTCAACAAACGGTTGTTTGTTAGTGTTTTTTAAGAACACAATTTTTACTTCGTAAGTATGTGTTTATAAATCCTAAAAATGACTTGATGTTAATTGACTTTAATTGAATCTTCTTTGATTATGCACATACATACATGTAAATACACAAGCAATCATTAATTTGTAATGTGTAAATTTTGTGGGAAATTCATGACCAAAACATGGGGCCGAACCAATTTGTTACTTAGTAGCATCATTCAGTATTGACTTCTTCTTCATGACCCTCTGTTTTGATCTTTCATTTTTCAATAGCAGACTTTTCTCAGGGTTTTGATGCGACTAATCTTCTTTGCGATACTATGCTATCATATAATGTTATTATGCTATCCTGGAATATTTTGGACTAGTGGAGCACTGCGGTACTAAGGTTAAAGCTCATCAGCACTAACTGCCGTAGAGTCTGCGGTATTCATCTCGAGCTGCATACATCTTTCAATCTGTGATTTGAATTATGCAGATATCCATGACATGTGCTTTTTTTTCTTTTCGTTTAACAATTGTACTAGTTCCGGTTTAAAAAAAAACGCCTTTCAATGTAACAGTCTAGCATGGCACTTACTTTACCCATATTTACGACAGACGCCAATTTAATGTTGAATTGAACGCATTCATTCACGAAACAAATCGGATATTATGGTGATATTTCCTAATCTACTTCGAAATCTTGCCATTGTTAATCTATCAAACTGGTTAAGATTGGAGCGTAATTTCCTCTGCTTCCGATATTAATCGGATCCTAATAAAAAATTCAGATGTTCTTCTACAATTCCAGCGCAATAGTTGGTTTCCATTATATCATAAACTATTAAGTCTTCAAGCCTTACCTGTCATTTTTGGGTAAGTGCTATCAGACTTTGGGTAAAATCAAAAAGGGCACACTTCTCGTGATAACGACAACAACTGTTCCAATTCTGGAAAATTGCTGCACAAACCAGTGGTTCAGCTTGCATTTCAACTGAAGAGCGATTTAAGTTCAAGTTCAACTATCAAGACTTCCTCCATAATGAAATTGTATATTATATTGATCAGTTACAAGCTGCATATCATATGAATAGATCCTGCTGTTGAGAGGACAACCTGGACTTTGATCACGATACTGTGGGAGCCAGGAGCCCCCGGACTTCGGTCCGGGCCAGACTTGTTGCGGTTGGTCCCCTTTTATGAGCGTCATAGTGGCTGTGGTTTAAACCTAAAATCGCAGGAGGGATTTTCCAGTTGATTTCGACCGGATGTAGAGTTGCAGTAAGTAAGCAACAGTTTTTAGACCGGCCTCAACTCATATCAAGGGTAGAGTTTGTGTCTCTAGCACAAATTCAGCTTTGGTATCAATGAGTTGACGGAGAGCGATGTCAAGGCGTATCCCTGCTCTTGTGAATATTTGGGCATTCAGTGGAATTAAGGCTTATTTAAGTCAGAAGTTCACTTTAAACACACTAGGAACCTGTACAACGAACTCTGAAGGCTTCACCTAACCTTAAATAGAAAAAATTAAGCGTAAGCCTGTTCTTACGGAACATCATAAGCTCATTCTCTTGCGTTTTGGCAGACATCATATGGATTGGACGAATAAATGGGAACAAAAGTATTTAGAGATGAAAAAAAACTTAATTTGGACGATGCATATAATTATTATTTCCATGATTTGCAGAAGGAAGAAAAGATTTTGTCCTGGCATCACGCAAGAACAGGTAGCATTATGGTACCGGGTGCAGTATCTTGGTATGGCACTTTTGAGCTGGTGGAAATGAAAGGCGTCCAGTATGATAATGCTTGATGCAATGCCAAAGATTAAAAATATTTTCCACACCGTTCCTATCATTTTCTAACAAGATATTGCGACCATTTATAATGCAAGAACAGTGAAAGAGTGGTTTCGCGGATAATCAATTCTAATGGCCACCTTACTCTCCTGATCTAAGCATTATAGAAAACGTTTGAGGATGGATGTCTCAAAAATTGTGTAACTAAATTGTCCGAGTTTGAGTTATGGTGCAATATAGATCTATGAAAATTCACATTAAGCAGAGTCTCGAGGATTTCCTTACGGTCAATGGAGAAGGCATCCACTAGGCAATCAAAATTTTCGCAAGGATTTCTTCGAAGAGAAATTTCTCTTTCAGGTCTGCATCTGTTATCGCAACTTTAAGTGCGTTTTACATTGTATTTTCTGCAGTACATTTACTGCATTGTCCTCGTAGCTAATTGTTCTAGGGTTATTAATAAACAGGTCTTCTGAGCAAGCACGACTTACAAGAAGAACGGTTTAACTTGTTTGCTTGGGCTGGAACAAATATGAGATAAGTCTGCTTACCTCGCATCAGATGTTAGATTAAATATTATGGTAATCAGGCAGGCGGACGTTATTTAAAGTTCTTGTTTTATATAAAAGAGTTTTTAATATAAATACAAAGGCATAGTGTTTGCTATCTAGGTTACAGTTCTTCTCATATGTTACAATGTATTCGAAATTTGTTCGTTGGAAGGTACTTTATGGTTAGTTCCCTCTTACCAGACTATACATATATTTATTTATGAATTTATTATATTGAGATAGTATTTTTATGTAGTTTACAGAAATACTGGTCATCAGCTCAAAAAGATTTGCAAATACAATTCGAGTTAGGTCTTACTTTTTTATATGTTGTGTGAATGAAAAACCATTACAGGGCCAGGTATTTTCTTGGTAGTAGGTACACATCCACACAATAAAGCAAGGCATGTAAAGAGCGGCAGCTGTCCTTGTATTTGGAGCCTTCGAATTTGGTTTGGCAGCCCTGTTTGAAAACCCAACCGATTCTTATATGGAAGTTAAATACTAAGATTTTCCTTTTGCTGGTCCTCAGAAACTACACCTAGTCTCGATTAGGCAACTACACCACTACAGCAAAAGAACTTTCCGGATTGTTGATAGCCGTCTTTGCTAAGCGTGTTTACGGGATAGTTCAGATCTTGCACAGATCAATAGCTGACGACTATATTAATTTTGCGGAGCACTGGAATTAAGAGTCCTAATTTCGATAGCAGTGTTGATGATCTGATCCCGGGGCTGTTGATATTTAAACCGGAAATCATATTCTGCTTTCTATTCAGCGTTACCTGAAAGAGAAGTCCTAGTTAAAAATACTTCCACTGCTAATGGCTACAGGCCTCCATAAACTTGGATATTTGTTATCAGAAGACCGCATAATAGTGAATAGGAACCCTTTTAATCATGCATTCATCGGTGTATGCTGATCTATTGTGAACTTAATTAGGAAGTGGGGTAATAATACTGAGTTAAGAAGAAAGAATAAGTCAATTGATTGTTACACTCATTTGCCACCCTAAATATCCACACCGCGTCTTCATACCCTCGACGTTGAAAAGTGGAAAACCTATCTTTATTGGGAGAGAAGTTATCAGGAAATCAAGGACGGTTCTTCTCTTGTTACGTACTAAGACAAAGCGTTTGTTCAAATAACATAAAAATCGACCGCAAGGTGGAACTTCAAAAAAACATTGTGTAAGTAGGAATAAAACGAGTCATGCCACGGAAAATCATTAAAAATAAATAAAGTTAAAAGCCTCAAAATCAAAAATTTTGCTGCGACTGTGATTTACTTTTAAATGAAATATCAAGTAAGGAAATGCTTTTCATCGGTACAGATTTAGACGGACACATCCGGAGTTGAACTGCTAATACGCAGACTACTATTGAGATGATGCGGGATACGGTTTCAGAATGAGAAACTCAGCGGGAGAAAGTAGAGAAACTAAACGTAATGTATGTATTTTAAATGGCTTCACGTAAATAAAGAAACGTGGTGGTAGAACACTTCTTGTTGGTTTTTCGTTCCATCGGAGTTCGCGATCACATCATGTCGCTTTTTTTCGTTTCATCAGAGTTCGAAATCACTTCGTGTCGCTTTTTCGTTTCATTGGAGTTTGAAATTACTACCTTCGAGCCATAAGGAGTTTCACTTCAAAAATCTAATATCGAAGAACGATCGAAGAACTTAATATTTTTAAGAATGCAACGCAACTAAGAAACATCTTCTTTTTAATTTTGAAAAGGCATTAGATAGAGGTCTAAGAGATCCTATGCGCTTTTCGCTTAGATCTTAAAATTTACCCGACACGTAATTAAGAATGTCGCGCGATATGTACGACGAGGTCCAAAGGAAAATTAAAAGGGGCGGGGGATCACTGGACAATTCGAAGTTAAATTCGGAGTATATCAGTATAAAAAGTGTGTTGCTTTTTAGTGTCGTGAAAGCTTTCCCATTGAAGTAGCCACTAACAAGTCCGGAACGACTCCTCTTCTTTCGCCGATAATAGAGCTTTCAGTTGCTCCTCAGGCAACTCTTAATTAATTGTGTGAAGGTGCTAACCGGTAAAGTGCTACGAATCGGTTGCATTAAAACCGAATATCTGCATTGCTGATTTTCTGAACCTCCAAACGCAACTCTCGACATCTACGAGTACCTAACATAGAAGGAATCTACGTATCAAAGTGGGAATAATTCAGCAGCTTAGGCTCTATCGTTAACCACCAAGTTAAATGAGGTAAAAACTCTACAGTATTTTCTGTCAGAAAAATAAAGAAAAAATAACAGCGACATAAATAAAAATGTTATTCCTAGAACAGCGTGTATAACAAAATATGATCTAATAAGGAGTATGCGCATTAGTAGAGGTCGCTACATTAAGAAATGGATTGTGAACGAATTCTGACTAAAAAAATCAGCCAATTTGCAAAATTCAGCGGAAATCATCGCAAAATCAGATTCAAAGGCAATAGAAGTTTGAAAAAGATTCCGAAAGGAAAATAATTTGCTCATTCAAAGGCAAATTAATCGGCAAACTTTTAACCACACAGACGAGGCCAGCAGCGATGAAAATACTTTTGAGAAGAATGTAGCAACCCATGTTATTATATCCCTTAAATATTTAAAAGAGTTATTAACAGAAGATGAAGAAAAATAACTCATTTCCGATCATCTAGAACGTCGACTGTTTTTCAAAAGACACAAGAGCAAATATTTGTGATTCGAAGATGCTACTGAAAAAAAATATGACGGTGAAAAAAATATGTTATTTACACTCCAGCAGATTAAAGCATAAATTGACGCATTAATTTATTAAATGAAAAACATTTCCTTGGGTTGTACGATAAGAATATGCATGATTCGTTCAAAAATAATCGAAGATGAATCTCGTTCGTTTTGAAAATTTTGATATTTTTGAAATATTTGATATTTTAAGTTTAATTTTAATAATTATAATCAAACATGTTTTTTATGTTACCTTTTTACATTTGTATTGTATGAATCAATTTAGATCTGAAAAAGAGGCCCGGCATGAGTTTACATGTTGCTTTGTTCTGCTTTAATTTTTTTTTTGGATTGGAGCAATTCCAAATAGAATATACCAATTAGGATCTCCGTTTCTAAGGGCCATCAAAAGGGTATAAAATGTACATCACAGGTTTTATAGCATAAATAATTACATAGGTAATTAAAATCCAAAAATTGCATACATTGGAACATATTCCTAGTGATTAGAACAATTCGGCCTTTGAGTATGGTGTTGCTAGTTGTTTTTTTTTTTCGAAAAAAGAGTATCGAAGGTCTTGTTAACTTTCAATAAAATGTGCTGGAGAATAAAGTGTAGAATTTGGCTCTGATATTTTTTATAAGAAATGAAAGTGACCGAATAATCGTAATGCTTCAGTTTCCACTAAAGTTTGAGGGAGAACATTTTTATTTAATTTTCAGAAAAAAAAACATTTTTTATAGAATTTTTAACACATTGTGTACAACTAGAAATAAAACACTCAAAACTTTTGACTTAAATGGATTAACGGTTTCTTGAAAAATACTGTTTTTACTTTTTTCAAATGATGTGAGCTCTAAGAAGGATGAAAGCGAAGAAAAACCTTTTCTTATGCGCTTTGAAATCTAAAAAAAATTAAAATTTTTTGTTAAATTCGGAGCTCAAATTATATGATTTGCAATCCGAAAATATCAGATAACAAGTAGTTTTATACATGAATAAAAAAAATGGGTGAACGGGCAAATATTGGATTCTTGATTGAAGTTCACAAAACCTGAGAATAGGATTGAACAGAAAATATTTTTGACTTAACTTTTAAAATAGTGTTCCTTTTTTTTTAGACTCCAAAGTTTTCGGTTTTGAGTTTGAAATATTTTTACTAGAATACATTGGCAGTTAATAAAATAAGCATATAAAACATAGGTACCTTTTTTTATTATTTTGGTTATTGCGGACCAAATCTGACGCAATAAAAAAAATTATTTTAATAATCCTGCCAAGTTCCATCATAATCAAGAATAGTTCGAATGACCCATATATAAAACAAAACCATATTGGGAAGCGTATGAGAGCAATTTCCTATACACAGGCGGACTCAAGCCAAACACTTAATTTATTCATTAACAGTGTTTTAAAAAACACAGTAAAACCCAACACCCTTTCACAGACGCTTGTTTTTATGTTGTGTCCTGCAGAGATTACTTAATCCACTCTGATTTTCGCACTTGTTCTATTAAGGTGTTGGAACTATTATTCAAGTACCAATTAAGCAAATGTGACAAATAGTTTTCAAAAACCCATTACTTAGGCTATAACTCAAAAATCGTTCGTCATTGAAAATTTTCTAACAAAAAAGAAGAGGCTTATATTGTAGATGGATTGCTTAAATGAAATTTCATTTTTAACACGAATATTTAAAATTAGCTTTGTCCAATATTATTTCAACGACGAGTAGATTCATCATAAAGTTATTTCACCAACCATCAATCATGATCAGAAGCGTTTTCCTTTCTTACAAAATTATAAAAACAATTACTTGAAAGCAATTGGTAAAGGGACTGACTGCCAAAATTGATGTTCGTAAAATAATATACACAAGGGGAAATAAATATAAAAAAATATCTGTTTGTGAAATTTGAAATGAAAATGCTGTACATGTAAATGTCAAAAATGAAAAGGGCAAAATAATCACCATTTCTCTTATGATATGCATGATCTAATTCGTCGCCACAATGAAACAAAATCCTGGATGATTGCCAGGAGAGAATTTAATGAAATTTTAATAGAAAACTGACGTGGAACACAAAATTTAATCTGCTTTTTGCTAGCACCTGGGAAAGCAGGTGAAGTGGCCACAATACCTCAGGCATAATTTTATTGAATATTTTACACCTTGGGGTTGGCTATATGCCCAATCGATATATTATTGCTATTTTAAGATTTTTTTTTAATGAAAATTGGCTAACTTTGAACACCGGAGTGAGTGGTGGTAGGGAGTGAAATTTTCAGTATTTTAATTAAATTTTAGAATCTTGGAAAATCCGGAGAAGTATAATTAATAATATTTTAAGTAACGAATGAAACACCACTCGCATAAGTCAAAATTTGCATTAAATGCAATTACTGATTCCCATAGATATTTGTAAATCTGTTAATATTTCTGGAGTTACTCAAAAATGAGATTTATAACTGTCACAAAAATGCTGGCATATAAATTATTTGGATACGATATGTTGTCACCCCTCAAGTTTCCCAGACGTATTTGAGCAAAACATTCCTCTTTTCTCCACTCAGTACAAAGCTAATCAGGATTTATTGAAGTCGAAACCAAACAAGATAAATTCCAAAAATAAAAGAAAAACAATTTGACAAAACAAATAAATATATCTAATCGAAGGTCGAATTTGATATAACGTCTGAAAAGTTAGCAGCAAGCGGCAGTCTGATGCCTAACTGCAGATTATTTTCAGAAAATTTGAAACGCAAGAGAGAGTAAAACTATCCCAAAGGGAATACTTTGCACAAGCGGAAAGCACTTTTAGGTGCCGCCACTTAATTTGTATGATTTAATCAGTCAATCAACCGATTGAAATTTTATTCAAAAACAATTGATCCACTTAAATTCTATTAAAATCATTTTTGAATCCTGAAGTAATTGTAGGAATGTTATGCATTTTGTATATAATATATACCATAAATTATTAAAATGGTGTTAAATGTCACTTCAAGGGGCTTTGTTACTTAATGAAATAAAGGTTACCCGATATGACGGAGAAAGTTTTTAACAATTTAAGCCTTGTAGAATTAATAGTGTTTTCATTTTATTCATATAAGCTCTTGCAATATTGAAAGTTGGAATGGAAAATACCGAGATAAATAATTTTAGATTAGAAAAAAACATTTTCCAGGTAATAAAGATATCTGAGAGTGCAAAGAAAATATTTCCTGCATATGGTTCCAAAAGCTCAGGCTGGAGTCAATAATGAATTCGAATACATAAAATCTTCTATATTCACTATTACAAAACCAGTATCACACTGTTGGAGGGTAGTATTAAAAGCTAGAGAATTTAAATCTGAAACACAAGAGCAGCTCGTCAATTTAAATCATTGGTAATCCAATGCATGAAAATTTAACTCATCATTAGAGCTAGCTGATAAATTAAAAAAAAAGATTATTTTGGTTTAGAGTTTATACTTAATCTATGTTCCGCGAATTAGATTCTAAATACAATAAGATTACAGATGCCAAGTTCAAATCATTATCAGCCTCATATGAACAGTCCAGCCAAGGCAGCAAGCGATTCTTTAAAATTCAGTTCAAGCAGCGGATTAATGTAAACGGCAAACAAACTTATAAACCTGAGCGTACTCCCAAATTCAAAAACTGGATGTCTTTTCTGGTTTCTCCATATTTTACTCCTTGAATTCTATTGGAAATATAAGACTTAAGCCAATTAAGCTTAAAACAATGAAATAAAGCATTTTCTGGCATCCTCACCGAAATATTGTGGCTTCCCATATCGTTAGCTTTCGCTATATCAGCAAATAAGTTAGCAAAGATTTTTTTTCCATCAAGATGTGAAACAAAAACTTCTGAACAGAAGTATAGAGGTGCATCGTCAGGTAATTTTCCGTGTTGAAAATAAATTTGTAACGGGCTGAAAAAACTTAGCAGGTAACAGATCACAAAGGGATATTGAAAGATATAATCGCAAAAATCGTTTAACGAGAGCGTTTTATTCATTGGAACCACGCCGGAGCACTTGAAAGAACAGTCATTTGGAATAGAATTACACGCTCGTCAAGAGCTCCAGATCTATAAGTCTGACTTCGAAATCCTCTGTCTAAAATTCAAAATGATTACCAAGGCGGAAGATCTTGCGAGAGCGCACTACAAAATCCTGAAGGCAGAATTGAAGGCACACTCAAGAATAAGTAATGTTCATTGGACATTTTCATCGACATCGAGGGTGCTTTGACGGTATGTATATGAGTAACTCGGTCTGACAATATGGGGTAGATGAATTATTAATTTTGTAGATAAAAGCAATGCTGTATTCACTGCGGATGCTGACTGCGACCAATATGTTATGGCGGTTGTAAACAGGGGTTGCCCACTAGTCGGCGTTCTGTCTCCACTGCTATGGTGCATGTTGTACGGCTTACTGTATAACGCTCTCAGTAGTTCTGATGTCTATGCTCACTAGGGTGTCCCTTATATGGTCGATTTTGTTTTCCTTTTAAATTTTGTGACGCATACCCC
This sequence comes from Volucella zonaria, assembly GCA_963966105.1. Classification (NCBI taxonomy): domain Eukaryota; kingdom Metazoa; phylum Arthropoda; class Insecta; order Diptera; family Syrphidae; genus Volucella; species Volucella zonaria. The sequence goes on along the minus strand of OZ014533.1, from coordinate 56,348,845 downwards.
CTAATTCTTTTTATAATGCTAAACGCTAACCACGTGCAAAATTTCGTGGTTATATAACAACGATAACCTGTGTCGACAAGCCTCAATGTATTCCTATATAAACGGTTCTAAAACATCTAGTGGCATATAAGCAGCATAAGAACAAAATTCCTATTTTAAGATAAAAACACAGTGGAAGATTAATTTGGATATGAGTTTATTTATTAAAATAAATTACTGTGTAATTACGAGTATACACGATACTTTCTTTTCAAAGTTTCCTTTTTACAATCTGGGTACAACTTTCTATGTTCTTGAACACAGCGTAACAAGAACTGTTTTTGTTTTTCGTCAGCAGTAATTAAACCACGAAAATTTTAAATGAGCTTTACACCTCTCTCTGCCGTGTCATTGACAGCCTTCAAGTGCAAAGCTTTGATCCCAGGAAGAGACGTCTTCTTGGAAAACAGCGTTATCAATTTTTAACCGCGATAACAAATTTGTGCTCTTTATGGTCACGAAATCACTCAAACATTTTTCTGCAAAAATAACAAAAATTATTCATTAACAAAATTAGCAGTTTTTCTAGGGATAGAATGAAAAACACTTATTCAACTCACAGTACAATGAGGCCGATATTCCTTCCTTTAAGCTTCCGTACTGACTTTCTCTTTGCAAATTCCATACAATATTAGCTTTGGATTGCGTATCAACTTCATCATCAAATAGTAAAAATAAAGGTTCTTCTTCTTCTGATAAATACCATAAATGTTGACTGAACTTGGTCAGAGCTGCTTTAGAAATCACATTGTCGACTGTTTCATAGTTCTTCAATGTTTTGAAGAAGCATAAATCTTTATTCGGGGCTTTTACTGTTAAATTGCACCCAAGCCAGAGCTTTAAATAAGCTGTTGCAATAAATAAGCAAACATCTTGCAGGGGTAGCTTGTCTTTAGCACACATTTTAATTGCAGCAAACATATCTTTAAAGCGTAAATAGCTCTTGCCTTGCATTATAGCAGGAGGTCTGATTTTAAATTTGTTTTCATTTTCTCCTCCCAATAAAACAACAGAAAGTTCAATCAATTCCCGATAATCGTCACGTATAATTGGTTTCAGTAATTCTCTTTCTATTTTTTGCTCCAAGAGCACACAAGCCCCATTTAAGCGATCTGTATTAGAGGCCGTTGTATCGCAGTACATAATCTGTACCATACCTTTGAGGTCCCAATCAGAAAGCGCATTCCAAATAGCTTGAGCTTGGTCCTTGCCAGTAGAGCTTTCGAGTTTGGGCACTGCTAAAATATGTCATTTTTCTCCGAATGAAATCAGAATTGGCAGGCGTTCTTCTATTGAACCCGTCACACTTAAACTTGGCAACAGTTTTCCATCCCAATGAACGGTCACAATTTCAGGCACGTTGTTCTGAAAATCAGATTTGATCGATTTTGCTCTTTGTTTTTGTCGAAAAATTTTGTCTTCCTCTATTTTGATCTTTTCTAGAGCATCAGCGTGTGCGATATCAAACAAATTATCTAATTCTTTTTGAAATTTCTCCTCGCGGTACTTATAAACGTCCTGTGGTTTTTTACAGTTTTTTTGCAACTGTAAAGATCCACAAGTTTTTTGACACAGTTAGGTACACTCCGGCGGATATTCTTGCCTTTTCCCAAAATATAATGCACTCCCGAATCACAACATTTGCACTTTCATTTACAGTCAATTTTACTTCGCGAATATTAAAAAAAAGAACTGAGAGAACTTGGCGATTATACGGTAACTTTGCACCAGATATTTGGTGATTTATCTACCCAACCAAGAAAATACTTTTTTTAATATTGGGTCTATAACTTAATTCGTGCGGTTTGCTAAGAGATGGCGTAACTTGTATTATTCCATGCGTTGGAAAGCTACTGTCATTGTACGTCGTTTCAGTATATGTCATTCATTTGAAGCGTAAACAACAATAATTTTTTTTCACTCAAATATGTCGAACTTTGTGCCTGAAAAAGAATTTTTGCGGGGAGTTCTTCTTCATTACTTTAATATGAAGAAAACTGCTGCCGAAAGTCATCGTGTTTTGGTTTAAATTTATGGTGAATATGCGCTAGCTGAGCAAATGTGCCAAAAGTGGTTTGCACGATTTAAAAGTGGTGATTTTGGCGTGGAAGAGGATGAACGTCCTGGGCAGCCAAAAAAGTTTGAAGATGAAGAACAGGAAGCATTACTCTATGAAGATTGTTGCCAAACACAAGAAGAGCTCGCAGAATCTTTGGGTGTCACTCAAGCAGCCATTTCAAAACATTTAAAAGCAATTGGATATATTCAAAAGCAAGGAAATTGGGTTCCACATGAATTCAAGCCGAGAGACGTCGAAATGCGGTTTTGCATGTCCGAAATGCTGCTGGAACGCCACAAAAGGAAGTCATTTTTGCATCGATTTTTGCATCGGATTTCTACTGGTGATGAAAAATGGATCCATTACGACAACCCCAAGCGCAAAAAATCATATGTGAAACCCGGCCAACCAGCCAAATCAACGGCAAAGTCGAATATCCATGGCGCGAAGGTAATGCTCTGTATTTGGTGGGATCAGATGGGTGTGCTGTATTATGAGCTGCTAAAACCGGGTAAAGCCATCAATTAATCCGTTTGAAGAGAGCAGTGGCCGAAAAACGCCCGGAATATGCGACCAGACTCGAGGCAATAATTTTCCATCATGACAACGCTCGGCCCCAAGTTGCTATTCCGGTTAAGAACTATTTGGAAAACAATGGATGGAAAGTCTTACCCCACCCGCCTTATAGCCCAGACCTTGCCCCTTCTGACTACCATTTGTTTCGGTCGATGCAGAACGCCCTCACTGAAATACGGTTCACATCAGAGCAGAATATCAAAAATTGGCTTGATTCAGTTCTTTTGGGATGGGATCCACAAATTGCCAGAAAGATGGGAAAAAGTCATAGCTTCAGATGGGCAATACTTTGAATAATACTATTGTACATGTTTTTCTTAAATAAACGTTTAAATTTTGAAAAAAAATCAGCACGTTATATACCCAATATTTTTTAGTTCCACTGACATGTTGAAACTTTACTATTATGCACGTTAACTATTCGATAAAACGCTAACAAATGACAAATAGAATGAAAATTGGGGTCGTAAATTGTATGAACATATAATTCGGCACAACTCGGCATGGGTTGCTATGATTCAAATAAGATAAAATTTTATTTTATTATGGTCAAATGAAAAAAAATGACTTTGAAAAATAAGAGACACCCTGATGCTCACCCATATGCAGATATTGTAGGTGTACAGTCAGTTGAATCGAGTCTATCGACTGTCTATCCTAAAATGCAGGACTTTCAGTCAATCGTTTCAAACCTAAGATTTTTCTACTTATGAGAAGTAGGAAGCTGACTTATTTAACTCATCTAATGCTTAAAGGCATCACCATCCGATTCTCCAAACAAGCTACCTAATTGGATGGGATTCTGGATAACAATCTTTTGTGCACTAAATATTTTTCTTCGAAAGCCTTTAAGGCGCTATCGGCCTCTGGCAGTCCAAAGAGCTGTAAAGATAAGGATTGAACCTACTCGTCTATGATAAGGTCAATCATATTCAATACGTCGGCTGCCTGCCAGAGCAGGCTTTCACAAAAATACGTCATTTCTGCTTTTAATAGACTAAAAGGAACACATAAGTCTACTCTACCTCAACTTCAGATTCATAACATGGGCCGCACTCTTAAAGTCATCTTCCGTGTAAAGTGAAGTGGTCCGTGGTATAACACGCACTGGATCTTTGATGATCTGCCTGCCGACAATCTTTTGGCTCTGGTCTTGTTGACACGCAGTCTGATGCAATGACACCAGAATTCCTCCTGATGCGGCGTTAGATTTCACTCATCGTTAGGAAAACTTGCGTCTATCTTCCAAGCGGATATATTGAGTATAACAACAAACTATATGTAGTGTTAAGAACCGGTGGATGGAACGAAGCATTTGCATCTGTACCGATTAACAAGCTACGTTTAGAACCTTTGTGAGCCCTTTTACGACTGTCAAGTAATTAGAGAATGGAAGATTTCACTGAGCGAAGTCGGAAGACGGAATTCATTGAGTCTTGTAAGAGTCCTGGGTCATAATGGGATAAGGGGAAATGAGGTCGCTCGAACTAGGCAAAGCTCAGAGGAGAAGTTCTCAGGAACCGTGTGCCTGCGTCCTCAGCTATGGCTTTGTTCTATCGTCGCGAGACCGTGCTTTCTCGTAGAAGGGAGAAGAGTCTAACTACGGAGTTGATTAAAAAGACTAATTAATTTTGTTTATTATATTTTATTTCATTGACTAAAGGTCCGCCGTCTTTAGCGTCGCAGCAACCTTGTCGTCTGTATTAGTCTAACTAACAAACTGTCTTTCTTTTCGCATTGTATCTCTTTTATAACCTTTTCTGTGCGTAGCCAAATCGGCTTGCGCAAGCACTCCCATAACACTTACAATCATTCACCGCTTGTTCCAGTTTATTTTGCAGCTTGGATGGTTTTTCTTTTGTCGGCTTCAAATGTCATCCCATTTGTCATTCACTTCCACACTCCGAACATTGTAAGTGCAATCCCATTAATAATTATTCATTAATTGTTTCCTGGGATCGACCCAAATACGAAACATGTCCAGCGTCGTATTTCGGCATATGGTATACAGTATTTACATGCGGCTTCGAATTTCGGTGAATGACTCGGGTATGAACTTGACCGAAAATGCATATGCAGCTGGATACGTGGATTGTTATGATAGCAAGTGCTGGGATCGTGCGGTGTGTGAATCACAACAGCTTCCATTGAGAGTTGAGTTTCAAATGGGCACGACTGCAGATGGCATGACTCTCCAGATTGCCGGTAGACAAAGCGAAATCTTTTCGACGCCTCTAAAAGGTTAGCGGCTTTCCTGCTATCCTTCAGTAGTGAAAATGGTAGGCACCTTACTGCTACCCTGCGAGGATGGGCTCTGCCCTCCTGGCCCCTCCCAATTATCTAGTAATAACCCGGGTTAGGGCAATGCTGGCCTTATGAAGGTTTCCACGATTTGAAAAATTACAAGCGGCCGGTCATAAGGTCCTGTTGGGTTGTAGGATTACCTGTAGTCCTTACCTGGACTTAAAACTTTGTACCCCCGGAGATCACTCGGGCCTGACTTAAAAGAGGTAGGCCCCTAGTGGGAGCGTCCTAGAAGAGTTTTTTAGTTGGTTCTGACCCAATATAGAGTTGCAAAAAGTACTGGGTACCGTGGCCCTAAGATCGGCAATTTACGTCAGCCTCGACTCAAACCAAGGGTGGAACCCCGTGAAATTAAGCCATTCTATGATAGGCGTTCGCATAAAACACAAAAGACGTTCCAAGATCCTGCGAAGGTTGCTGTGAAAGTGATGATGATACCCCGGAAACTATTCTGTAAGCGTTCGACTAACGCTCGCATCAGCCTGCAGATACTCGATGCTGATGTGGTGGGTGTTGGTACTGTAGGCATTTTTTCAAAGAAGCACTATTCCATTTTGAAAGACTGATAAATTTCAGTATAAAGAACATAGAACAGAGGTTCCCTATCTTAGTTCTCTATTCTGAAAGAAAGAAAAATATCAATAACAAAACAGCCTATATGTTTTAAGATAATTTTGAGATACCATCCAAACCGTAAGCCGTTGAATTATTTAGAGAACCAATAATCACCTCAGTTACGTTAAATAGTTGAATACTGGAGATAAACTGCAGCTTATTGACAATTTTGAAAGGGAATATTAAAGAGATGCATCATTATTAGACTTATAATGTAGATTGCTTTTCAGATTGCCTTAATCAACTTTATTTTACATTTGTATACATTTCACATAGGAGCTCCCTGAAAAATTGGCCAATCTACTACATGAATGGTCTTTACACTCTCCCGAACAGAGTTTTTCAGCAACTATGATATATTTTTGTATTTAATTATATTTTTCATCGAAGTTGTTCAACATAACCTTGCACGCGTAGTTCTTCTTCTTGCTTTGTGGTTTTTGTAGTCATTCTCATAAATTTAGCGCCCACAGATATCCTCTTTACTGATTTCAACTTCGGCGGTTTATTTTTTCTACTGATGCCCATTTTCGTTGGTTGTTCTATGGTTTTGTTCACGAAAAATTCAGGTATTGAGCAGTACCTAGCAACTAGGTCAAGAAATTTTGAGGAAAGTTCCGGACTTCAAAGAAATCATCATACGTAGTACATTAACCTCAAGTCAAAGACGACTAAAAAAAAAAATAAAACTGCACAAATCATTTTGAAATCCTCTCAGATCTGTATCTGTAGTTTTGTGAAATACGTGTAGAAGCTGGATTCTAGTTCTGAATCAGATATCATAAATCCTCAATTATTAATATCAATGTACATACTCACAAATGTCCCTCTTACAAATCGAAAAATTTAATAAAATTAAAACAAAGACGTACGAGCAAATTGGATGAAATTCGAAATTGAATTTTCTCGCTATCAAATACGCAAATACTCTCATAAGTATGTATGTCAGGTATGTTCATCGGAATTTTATGGAATTTCGTCCTCTCTGTCTTCTTCTCTAAGACTTCGAGTGTGAAATTTAGATCCATGTAAAACAAAAGATATTTGATTTAATTTGGATAAAGTGGGCTGAAAAGATATACGATATTAATATTTATGTAGTACATATAAGTGCAGCATTCTTTTCAATTATTTGAATATATTGCCTGATATTTTGGAATCCCAATCATCGGCATGATAATTTCAAAGAATGGGTTAACAACTACCTACTACTAGAAATTTTAATATATACATATACTCGTATAAGTACCTGTGGGAACAAAAATTTGTATGATTGTGACTCCAATATTGTGTTGGATGCATCATCTCATGTTTTCTTAAATGGAAATTCTTCAGCGTAATTAAGATATCCAAATTCTTTATCTAACCCTGAAAAATCTAAAATAACAAAATGAATGAAAACTTTACAACTAATGACATTGGTATTTAAGTTCAGCCTTAAAAATCATGCAACTGCTGCTTTCACAGAACGTATTGTTAGAATTCGTCCATTTAAGATGTGGAAGGCTGAAATATCCTAGTAGAATAATACTATCTTCGGGTTATGCAGAATCAGTCGTAACATCCACAGAGTGATCGATAAGACTTAATTGATTGAGAGTGGTTAATGTAGCAACAAAGTACGTACGGGAAGTATTTCAGTAGCACAATGTTGACACAGAGTAACTCAAAATTGTCACTATGAGAAATCTTAAGAGGAGTTGTATGAACACGGTAGTAGATTACGAACACTCAGGACATAAGAATTATCTGTTTTCTCAAAACCATTTATCTAAAAAGATAAAATTTGGGGGAAAACCTTACGGCTTTCAATATCAGGAATAGGATTACCTTTAGTTACCTTAGAAGAAGTCAGAAGAGAGCTTTTATGAACTTACAAAAAACGGTGAAGATTTTTGAACTTTAGCTCCTTTTAAAAAATATGCACTTATTTTGGCCAATTCACTTGTTCGTTAAATTCGATTTCTTTTACGGCCTTATTTATTTTGATAAAGCCGAGAATATCATCCATAGCAATGTATTGTGAACCTGAACCGTCAATGTAAAGCAATCATTAGTTTTTGGTATACGGTCACTGAAAAAATTTTGTTTTGAGTGCACTGCTGCTCATGGCTTAGTCCTTCACCTAGATATCATACAACAGATTATCATTAACATAAATTGGTTATTGGTTAACAATGTTGAACCTAAAACGAAATTCACTATCAAAATCAGAATCAAAGAAGTACATTTATAATTAAATTCTTCGATTTCTAGATCGATTCATTGTCGTGCGCAATAATTTGGCTTGTGTCCATCGATTTCGTCAAAAATTTTGATCCAGGATCTGAATTTAGAAGCTTAAAAGATTCACAATTGCTTAAGAGTGGAAACTGGGTGAAATTCGCTACTCGTGTGCTGAACAAAAAACTACTACGAGTATAAAACAAAACAAACGGTAGCCAAAAAAATAAATAAATAATAGCGCGCGCGAGTGAACAAAAAAAAAACAGAAAAACCAAAAAAATGTGCGGGAAAAATAAAAAACAACACGCGACGGCACCTTGCATACATTATCATACAGCACCGGCAGTGGCTGAATCACTAAAAAGTAATCAAGTTTCTGTATACGTCCATGTCTGTAAATATGGACCAGCTGTTTTGACTGGTAGATCCCCGTCCACACCTCTCAGATCACTCTGATCTGAAGATGTCTGGTTAAGAGCTAGTGCCATTATTTTTCACTTACCGCGGTCTCGCCATTTACGTGCGTGATGATGTAGCTTACGAAAACCCACCACAATGTAGTCCCTGTTCCAATCCGGGATTAAATTTCAAGTGGTTAAAATTCCATACCCGTAAGCAAATTATACACTATTGCTTTATTTATAGAAGCCCTAAACTGGACAGCAATCTGACATAGGTGTAACGAGTTTGATGCGCTGTCTGACTCCATACAAAGGGTTGTATCCCCGTATTCTCAAACTGAAATCGTCATTACGGGCGATTTCAATATTCACAATTCTGGCTGGCTCCGACATTCTGGACATACAACACCCGAAGGACGGTGTTTTAAGATCTCCGCTATTGATAGTCATATCGCCAACACCCTGAACTTGTTTTTAACAACTCACACTGGCAAGTACACCATTGATATGCTCTCCCTCGTCGGACCACTGTGTCGTATCTGCTTATTTCTAGTACACTGACCACACAGTTAGAGAAAGTCAATTGGAGCGGTCTTAACAGCTTCTCTAGGAATTTTAGCTAGTTGATATGATCACAGACACTATTCTCTTTGGAATGAGATCCTTGTTTTCTTTCAATACTACCAAAAGCTAAGCAAAAAATACTACAGGGTGAATAACTCGAACTCCAACTTCCGAACCATTTCTGCCGATGTTGCTGTTTTTTTATGACCACCTCCATGACGTTTTGCAACGCTGCCAGTATCACGGTACCGAGCTATGGTTCGAGACACAAATGATTTATTCAAGTTGAGGTGCTGGAGGGGTCTAATAATAGCTACTTGTGGTTTTCCAGCCAAATATAAAGCAATCACACTATCACGTATGAATTCCATCGCGGATAAAATTTTTTCGACACAACTGAGACGCAAATCGTTTAAAAGGCTTGTAAATGATAAAATTATCTGTCATGTGTCAAAATTTGAGCTCACTGTCATGAAGGGTTTGGAAATTATAGCAGTCTGAGCTCGGTTGCAGTTGGAGTCATTCAGGGTGTATAATATCCCAAAGGTAATAACAATTAGTGCTTTTCGTCAAAAATATTAGAAATTCTGCCTCATCATCCATATCAACGCTCATATACAATTACATTGCAGCTGTCAACTCTTTGGATAAGGCTAATCTGTTTGCTGCACACTCTGCGGACAGCTCAATAATTCCAGCTTGTGCTTTCGCAACAGCAATTATCCAGCCACCCCTGAAAAAGGCGAATCTTCTTCTTTCACTTCCTACAGACCCATTTTACTTACGTCCCTTCTTTCCAAGGTCATGGAAACACTGATAAACCGTCAGCCAATGAAATCTTGAAACACGAAAACTTCATTTTGGGATCGTTGACTGTCTTCTTCAATGGATTTGAAATTACCTTTCGGAATGATCAATTTAAGTTCCCTTGGATGGTTTTAAGTCTGATATTCACAAAATATTGTAAATACTGGTGTGACACAGGGCTCCCTTCTGTCTCCGACACTCGTTTCAATTTTCATCAACGATCTCTAGTCTGCTACTTCTAATCTAATATATTCCTTTGCTGACGACATATTCATATTCGTTTCCTGACCATCAACATCTTTTATTAAGCTCATTACATTTTGATATTAACTGCATAACTAATTGGGGAACTATCAACAGAGTGGAATTTAATACTTCCAAAACACAGTACTGTCTGCTGTCGTTAAAGCGAAATTTAAGCACCCAGCCATTATCCATGAATGCCAATTGCATCCCCGAAACCGACAAATTTTCCATTATCGGTATATGTGTCAATGACAATATTACGTTCGAAAGACCACATATTCGGTGTCGTCAAAAATGCCCCGAAATGTCTAGGTTTCCTCAAGTAGTGTAAGAAATACTTCACGCCATCCATCCGGCCAAAATTGGAGTACAATCCCTACATCTGATCAGATGCCCCTAAAATATCTTCGCATCTGCTACATAGGATTCAAAACCGTGCGATAAAACTCATAGGTGATACTAAAATCACTCAGACAATGGACACCCTCGAATTTCGACATAATGTCTCCTGTCTCACTCTGTTTCATAGCTATTTCCACCACCTGTGTTCCATAGAAATAGCCAGTAGCATCCCTGCCCTTCAAACTCTTAACCGTAACACCCATCTCGCTATGAATGCTCATCAGAATACCCTCAAGACCACTTTTGGACGACTTCTAAAATATCGTGATTCGTTCTTAAGCCATTCAACTAGCTTATGGAATGCCCTACCTAGCTCTTCATTTCCTAGTCATTATAACCTTCAAACATTTAAAACCAACGTTCATCGGTACCTCTCTTTCTTTCCGCCCTGATTTTCCTTCGCTTTGAAAGATGACAAAGGAAGTGTTCGATGACAAAATCCTGATCTTCAAGGTCGTGTGTTTTGATCCAGCTGGGCTATTTCCTTTCAAGGTATTTGAAGTCCTTGTCTATGCGTGACAAGCCAACAACATTTTCAGCCTTTGAAGCCAATATCGAGGGCACCAATCGTTAGACTCTTCTTCAAATGCTTTCAAAAGTGTTGGAAAATTTGACCATATGCTCAAATCAGTTTTCGTCTTGGTGTTATTGTATGTATATACGAGTACATAGTGGCAACACTGATTTTTACTTACTGTCAGAAAACGTTCATTGAACAATAAACTAGTATACACATATGGTACATATTTGGCAGCAGTCAAAACGAGCATTTTATTTAACTTCACTTGTGGTTTGATTGTCGAGTGTGTAGCATTAATAATTAAAATAAAGTTAAAATTTGTGCGGTGAACTTTTATTTGGACATTTAACATAGACGATGTGGATTTCAATCATAATCTAGAAAAATCTAAAATCACTACGGAAGATAAAATAATTTTACAGACCATCGCAGTGGGAAACAACTTCGAAAAATTGAATCTAAACTTCATGGATTGGGAAGGTGAAATTAGAGCAGCGTTGGAGAGGAAGACGAACAAACGGAAACAGTGTTTTTGTTTAACAAAACTGCATCATGAAGTCTTCAAGCTCCTCACAGACAGCATCTACCCTAAAGCTGTCAGTAAATTAACATTTGTCGGTGTAAAAGCTAATTTAAAAAAACAATTTATCAGAGGTTGGCGGTAGACAAAATTAATGGTACAGTTCAAAATGCCCTCAACAACGATAGATGTCATCGACACGATAGAGTAGGATGCAATGGTGCGCAGTGCTACTACGAAAATTTTACATGTAACATATGCAAAATTCGCGAACAACTTAAGGTTATGTGTAAGAATAAAAATTCACAGAGTGAACACATAAAGAACACAACTAATGCCGAAGAAAAGGAACGTAAATGAAATGAAAAAAAAGACCTAAAAAGCATCGAATACGAGTACAGCTATGAGTTATCTGCCTATAGCATTGCAATTTAAAATTTATGGTAGCCAATTTATGATATCATGGAACTCGATACCGGCAGTACAGTGACTATAATTCCAAAATGCTGACCGAGTGAACTGTTAGGAACAAAAATCTTACTAAAATGTAAATTATTTGGGAAAATTCAAAATTTAGTTAGGAGTTTGGACACAATATAAAGGAAGACACAGACGTTAGAATTAAATAACTATTACAACAAGTGAGTTCACGAATGTTTTTAAAAATAAATTGGGCAAATTTAGATTCGAAAAAATTAATCTCAAGTTGATGGACGGACAAGGAGAGGTAAATCCAATATTTGTTAAGTCAATGACTTTGCCATAGAAGATATCGCAAAGGAGATTGATTTTCTGGCATCAGAAGCAATCATCACACCAGTAGAATACAATAAATGAGCAACACATCTTGTACCTGTAATTACGTGCGATGATGTACGGACTATAATCCGTCGCTAAATAAACATCTGGAGGCAGATACGAGTAAGTACCCGATACTGAGGATTCAAGATCTGCTGCAAAAACTATCCGGAGATGAATAATATTCTAACATACAATAGATCTAAAAGAGGCGTACATGCGAGTGAAGCTGGATGAAGGGAGCACACAACCCTGCGCATAGTCAACATCAAAGGGGGTGTACTTGGTTAGTCGCATGCCATATGGTGTATCACCGGCAACATTTAAGTTCCAAAGAATCATGCCAAAAATGTTTCATTGCATTAAAAATGTCGCGGTTCTTGTTGATGACATATTGGTCACTAGGTGAAACAACGATGAGCACATTACGAGCCTTCACGGAGTTTTCAAAAGACTGCCAGATGCGGGTATTACGCTGAAGCTGAGTAAGTGCGACCTTTTTAAAGAAGAGATCTACTCCTTGGAGGTAATAATCAACAAAATCATCCTTAGGAAGAATTCAGAAGGAGTATGAGCAGTACTTAAAGCTAAAGAAACGTCAAGTAAGTTCAAGCAGTTTCTTTTCTTGTGAATTATTATGGAAGACATATTCTGAATGTAGTCGTGGAACCATATGTAGTCATGGAACCAATCTAAAATCTATTGAAGTCGGGCGTAAAGCTCGTGTGGACACAGAAGTGCGATATGGATAAAAAACATTGCAGTACCACGCAGAGTGAGATGTTGTGCTCGAATGTGATGAATTAGACCAGGGAATCGCGGAAGCGCTGTCTCACAACTTGCCGCCCTGTTTCGTTTGCGCCCGGGGGTTTGTCATCGGCGGAGCCGAATATAGTGTGATCGATAAAGTGGCTTTGTCATTGTACTATGTAGCTTGCGAAATATGATGGACACCGCAGTATTATAATGATGGCCGCTTAAAGAGTGCGGAGATGGGCCATGTATAAAATCTAGAAGTATTCAACTAAAAGTTTGTTAAAAGTAAATTAGATGGCCGACATGCTTTCGAGATTCTCAAGTAACGACGAAATAGATGGGAACGAGCAGTTAAAGGAGGAAGGTAATTGCAAAAATAAAAGCAATTAGCTCAAGTGTCGTAAGAGCTAACCAGTAAGACCGATTTCTTAAAGAAGTCCTAAAACAAATGGTCAGAGGCTGGCCAAAGGGTGTCGGAGAGAATTTAAAACCATATTGGCGTAGGAAGGATGTGCTCGAACTGATCGATGTAGGGGTATGAAATTCGGGTACCAGAACAGCTGCCGTCAAAAGTACTTGAGGAGCTACACAGTTCACACTTCGGCATGTCGGAAACAAAATCATTAGCAAGATCGTATATTCGGTGGCCAAAAATGAATTTCTGCATTGAACAAATGGTAAGAAGTTGCTTAGCATGTGGGATTCACAATGCAAGTCCTCCGAAAGTTCTCATAAACTAATGGCCGGAAGCAAGGGTACCGTGGATCTTTTCCCAATCCGTAAATCCTGATCATCGTAGACGCCAGTATGAAATTTTTGGAAATTTATCCGATGAACATCATCACTTCGAAAACAACGGTGGAAAAGTTCTGTGAAAAATTTCCACGATTCGGATTTTCCAAATCATTAGTGAGGGATGAGAGGAACGAGTTCCAGGCTTTCATAGCCCACGGGACGCCCACAAAGCAACGGGTGCAGAAAATGCAATTTAATCGCTTAGGGCCTAAAGAAGATTTTAAAGGGAGTAGAGGGAGTCAGTATCTATAGCGCTAGCGAGATACTTATTTCATTATTGCCTGGCAAAACATTCCACAATAGGTCAGTCCCCTGGAAATCTGATGTTCAAAATAAAATTGCGGAGTGTAGTAGTAATAATAGATTACGCAAATGTAATAGTAGTATACATTTTTAAATTATCCTTACTTTGAAATGCTTTTTTAAGCTCCGGCCCTATTCAATCGAACGTAATGAAACATATGAAAGGTTGAGAGATGAGCTATAGAATAGTGGAACTTCCATTAGAATCGGTTCAGTAGATTTTTTGTGATGCTCAAACAAACAGACATTTAGGCAAATAGAGAAAAATTCTAAAAACAATTGATTTGGGTACAGACACAGGCATACGACGTAATGCAAGTATTTTTTTTATATAAATAGGTCAATGTATAGACACTGCTTCATTACTATGTACATATTTTATAATACAATTAAAATTAATAATGGAAAACGATGAAATAAATTCAAATTAGTTTGCCGTGAATGCTTTTTACACAAAAGAATTTATTGCATTGGTTTTTGCAAAACGATTTTGTGAAAAAAAAAATTGGCTCATATATTGTACACGGAGCATTTCGGATCACCTCTTTTGGTGGTAAGGAAATCAGTGAGGTTCATTTTATATCATATTTTAAAAGATTATATAAGGGCAGGTTTATCTTCGTATTGACGCACTTCATCCAGTTGAAAATGCTGGATTTAAATTTATGAATTTGTTTTATTGCCGATTAACATGGTCAGGTAAACACAATAATGCAAATGAGAGAAGTTGGAATCGGGAAATTGTGATAGAATTGCAAAACTTACTGCATGAGTATAACCCATACTTCCGAGGTTTCAAATCGGGGCTGCGTTCGATTCCAGTAAGAGAATGGGAAAAATATGAAATGGGAAATATGTTATTGTCGTAGGCCATTTAATAAGCACAGGGCTTGCTGCATTGACCCAATAACGAACGAGATGATGGCGGTGATAATGAATGAGGAATACGGCACACGCAACATTGTATTACGAACTCACAGCGATCAATTGCAGTGCATCTCAGAAGCAAACAGACCTTATGACTCCTTACAGTGTCCATTAATGTTTTATTTACCTTTTCGAATTAATTAATCCGCAAAGATGCCAAATGACATATAAAAAAACTTCTGCTCTTCAATGTTACGCGAATCGAATTATGGTCCGAGAAGGATAACCTAATTATTTGCTCTACTTTCGCCAACTTCTTCCCTATATTCGAACTAACTAAAGTCATTACCTTTCGAAAACTGAAAAACACTCTCAGATAAGACTATGTTCCTGACAACTTAGCGCCCTGCGTTATATTGCCAACTGCCTTTATTGTCACTCGGGTGTTCCATTGGAAGATCAAAAAACTTATGGATCTGCTCATTAAGGAAAAGGTATTCGGTGCAGTTACAGTGTAGTGGCAAAAGCGGGGCTTGCCACATGCCCTCATATTGATGTTGTTAGAAAATAAGATTACGCCAACTCTAATGCGGAGTTCCTAGATGTCCTAGATTCCGAGCTTCTCAAAGTAAATAGTTCAGTTACATATGATTCACGGCCCATGCGGAGTTCTAAATCCTCAATCACCATGTATGAAGGATGGGCAGCGTTCCATGGTATTTCTCAAACGATTGACAGCAGTGATAGAGTTACAGGTGACGGCGACTACTCCTCCTAAGTTAGGCTGATGGTGGACATTCAACAATGATTCGTATGCGTGGCCTGATCGTGGAAGTGGACAATAGATGGGTAGTGTCTTTTTCGTCGACACTATCACGTATCTTTGGCAACATTGATGATATTAAATACATTTGTGAATATGCTAACATGGGTACTGATCAGGCTACGTTCTCTGTGTAAAATAAAAACGATAAAGTGATGCGGTATCAATCCGGAAGATATGTATGTCAGAGGCAATATGGCGTATATTCGGCTACTCCACTGAGCACGAGGTTCCCTCTAGTCTTTCATTTGAACGTTTATCTTGAAAATGGGTAGCGGTTGTATTTTGCTTCCTCGAATATACGAGTACACGAACGTATGGAGAAGCCAAGGAACACCACTCTCGCGGCGTTTCCTCAATTGTACCGAGTAGACCAATTCACAAGGACTCTGCTAAATGAAGAAATACCGGCTTACTACGCTTTCTGTTCGTTCGTTTAGAACAGGAGTGTTCTACCGGAAATGACTCGGACTCGGGATCCCACTCATCCCGGGCAGCTTAAAGAAAATACTTTGGGCCGCGTTTATACAATACATCCAAGTAACAGCGAGTGCTTCAATCTCCGCTTACTTCTCATACAGTGCGCAGTCCAACGTCGTTCGTTGATCTAAGGCGTGTTGATGACGTTGAATACCAAGCGGCATGGGCAGCTCGCCACTTGGTGGATAACGACCAACATTGGGGCAAAACCCTGGCCTGTATTGCTCAAAATGGTCCCAGATTGCGCCAATTGTTCGGGGTATTACTGATGTTTTATAGTTTGTAGGATGCAAGCCGACTCTGGGAGAAGTACCACTGATAATT
This sequence comes from Volucella zonaria, assembly GCA_963966105.1. Classification (NCBI taxonomy): domain Eukaryota; kingdom Metazoa; phylum Arthropoda; class Insecta; order Diptera; family Syrphidae; genus Volucella; species Volucella zonaria. The sequence goes on along the minus strand of OZ014533.1, from coordinate 56,332,420 downwards.
GGCCGAAGACTTAATATACGCTCTCAGAAGGCCGATGATGACATCTACCCCAAATGCATTGAAAACAGCTATCATTTAAAAATATATGAAGACGTATTTTCAAATGGAGAAAACCCACTGATTCCAACACTACACGCGCCCATCAATATGGCAACTAATCGGGAGTAGGTTGCGGAGACGAGTTATAATTCGGCCGCGTTCGCAACTCTAGCAGCTCAAACCGAACAACAACTTACTGCTGAACAGTGGGAGATTTATGAAATGCAAAATGCTTTTTTGGATGCCTCAGGAGGCACTGAAAAAACTTTCCTCATATCTTATGTTGCGCATATATTATCAGAGCCTGCATTTTCATTATTTGGGACTAAAGCAGCATGGCGCATAAAAAATCGGTTGAGTCTGTTGATCGGACACTTCGTGACATTCACAATGTTAATAGAATGATGGATGGTGTCACATTTTTATTCTCTGGTGACAATCGTCAGGGGAACGCGTATCGCGCATCAAAACATGAGCGCCATTCTGAGGGGCGACTCAGAAGCTCAAGAATTGTCGGCCGCTCTATTGTCGGTTAGCGAAGGAACTACATATATCCAAAACCAACGGAAAAATCCCACTACCCTCTTCATTCTGTAATAATGAAGAACCGAAAGAAGTTGCATTTATCTGTAATGTTTATCCGCAAAAGGCAAGCAGGATTCTTGGTTTTGCGAACGCTGTATACTTACGCCTAGAAATGACACAGAGCATTCCGTTAATCATTCCCTCGTAGATAGGTTCGAGGCAGAATCAATGACGGGGGTTCTCGAATCACTATTTTTACGCTCCCTAGAATCAAGCATGTTATATAGTATACAGAGAGTCCTTGATTTAAAGTTAACTGCAAACAATTCTGTTTGATTTGATACCCTCCGGCAAGCAGATGAATGAACCCATTACACTCCCAGCGGGACTAACTAAAAATACTAAAGTAAATTCAATAAAAGTTAATTAAGCATTTACCTTTGTAAAACATGAAATTAATTTTTTATTTATTTTTTTTATACTAGCCTTGTATTGGCGCAAAAAGTCGGCAATATAATATGATATTTGGTGCCTGAAATCGCTGATCAGCTTGCACCTCCTCGTTGCCAATAAAGTACTCGTAGATTTGTAAACATTTGTGACCCTACCCGATGATATATTTGCCATCGTATTTTGAAAGGTTGCATAAATTGGTCTTGGAATACTTTATCGGCTCTGAAGGATATCATTTGAAACGCCGAATTGTATTTGCGAAAATTTTGTAGTGTTTCGAATCGGCAGAGTTGCCCTAAAGCAGTGACAACAGAAGTTCAGGTGCAAAGCCGAAAATTTAACTTTGCCATTTGCTCAGCACAATCCTGGTGTTCAATTGTTAAACTTTCGTTAGGTTCACTTTATCAGACATTAACCACTTAACCAAGTGTCTACACTTGGATGCAGACTATAGTCGTAATTGACATTCTACTGGAATGCACCAAGATTGAAGTTAACATGCACCTAACAATTGCAGCGCCTTCAGGAGGCATGATTATTTTGGCACAAAGTTGCTGTACATAGTCTCTGGTTTTTAACGTAAACCACCTGTCATGTAGGCTTACGGGATGCCCATACGTCCATGGAAGCAAGGATATGCCTTGCCATCGCTCTCCGTCAATCCTTTGATTTGCAACTCTACGATGGGTCAAACCAACAGGAAAACCCTTCCCGTGATTTGGGTTTAAACCACAGCCACCATGACGCTTCCACAAGGGGGCCTACCTCAACAAGTCAAGCCTGGACCGAAATCCGACGGGCTCCTGACTCCCATGGTACCGTGATTTAAGTCCTGGTGGGGACTACCGGTAGTCTTGCCGCCAAAAAGACCTATGACCGGCAACTTGTAACTGGTCAAATCGTAGCAACCTTCGGTGGCGTCATCTGAAGATGTTTTTGAAAAGACCAGTAATATGCTCTGCCACCGCTTTTTATTATGACGTTGACAACGTCATTGATGGGCGAAACCTTGGTAATTGGGCGGGGGCCCAGTTGCTGTACAATCGGATGCACTGTCAAAATTGTCAAAATGTTTCTTCCCTTTTCTCAATTTAGTCACTAACTAGCATTACTTATTTGGATGTCGGGGCGTCCAATACACTATAACATGTTCCACGGCCACCCACTAAAAATCGTATTCAATAAAACCTTTACGTAATATTGGGAAGTCTATGCAACAAGCGTCTCCTTGTTGGTCAACCGTCAGAGACCTTTTATCAATTATTCACTATACCATCGCGAACGCAGTCGCGGGTATAAGCTAGTGCTTAATTAGTTCAACATGTTCTGTCTATATTGGTATTTCCTGACACCATCTCGAGTCAAAATAAAAACTATTGGCACGAAGTCCAACACTAAGGTTGGATACGCATTAAAATTACAATTTCGAGTCCGCCCTTTATTGCAAAGCCATATTGAATTTCATTCCAAGTATTTCATAACTTTACGGTTATACATAGTTTGGTTACGACCAAAAATAATATGTATATCCTATTAGATACAGTACGTGTCACCATACCTTTCATATACGAGTACATATTAAATTCTCAAGTTCTGCTACTCAACTTACTATTGTTATGGGCTCTACAAATTACATGCGATAATTTCGAAACACCATAAAGTATAACCCGGCCAAGCCAAATGGAAGTCATAATTTTTACTGCATTGGGGCCATTGCTTTTGATCTTTCTGGTAAAGGTCAACGAAATGCCATATAAAGAAAATTTAAGGCAGCGATTCTGTTTCTTATTTCCCTTTTTTTTTACCCGCTTAGAATTTAAAATCATCTTCCATTCTTTTACCTTGTCCTTTCTCTAGTAAATGATTTTCTCCCGATTTATGAGAATTGCTAAAACTGTAGCTGGATATGGAGCTGGGGCATCGGAACGCGAATGTGCACCCTCACAGAGTCTGACCGTCTCCGATAAGCCATAAATTACCAGACATAAGTGGTCAATAAATTGCAGAATACTATAAAGTAGAACAACGCCGTCGAGCACACATAGATACATACGTGCATGTATGTATATGCAGGAAGATGAATGGATATATGTATGTATGTATGGATAGGTAATTTTTTCCGGAATAGAGTAAATTAAATTTATAAAGCAGTTGATGAAAGCCTGGCTTCAGTGATATGAGGAAATAAATCATCTTAAAAGGTTTGAGAAATAATAAATGCCTTATTTTAATGGCTACACGTTTTATAAATATATATTAAACGAGGTATGTAAAACGAAGTGGTTCTTTTGTGTTTTTGACTGAAGAGGAATTCCTTTAACTTGTTGGGTAATATAATAGAATAATGTGGCGCTGTATTAGGCATTAGATAAATTTCAAGACGATAAATAAAGAAAGTATAAAGCGGAAGTGTTTATATTTTATTAGTGTCAAGGTATGACACAAGTAATTATGCCTTTTATACTACTACTAAACGGTGGTTTAACAAGATTTATAGGATTTGTTTTTTTTGAAGAAAATGAACAATTGTTGAGATATCTCTGAAACCATTATTGCTTTATAAAACAGACATATGGGGATTATTTATGGAACACAATATATCTTTTAAATAACCGCAAAGAAAATGTTAGTAAGCATTGCAATTTTTAATGATGCTGTAAAACAGAATAGAAAAATACATTATAAATGGATATAGCGAATGTGAAATAAAAAAAATTAATCCGAGCTTGAAAAACTGCTTTCTAGGTTCTTTGTCACTTTGTTACTGTCAGTGTCAGGGTCTAAATAATCTTCATTGGCGGTTGGTAGTTCTGGTTGTGTAGAGTCAGTTTCAGGTTCAATTGAAAAATTTAAGACTTCAAGAGAAACTGATTTTAAATTATTTAACCCCTGGTTACTACTCAAAATAAATTTTACACGGTGACTATTCAAGGGTCAGTCTAACTCTCCCATAAAATAATGTATATTTTGTTAACGCTATTTATGAAAAATGATATATTTAATAATGAAAGGACATACATTTACTTATTTTCTGAACAGTTTGGACATACCATTTTTTATTATTTTTATTTGTAATTCTTTATTCTTATGCCATAATTTTGCACTTCAAAAATCAAATTACATATATACATTTCTTTTTTGGAATAATAGTAAAGATAGGTGTCATTCTGTATTCTTAAGAGTACTAGAGGCGAATGACCCATCAGCAAAGTTAATACTACTTTGATGAAAAAGTTCCCGGAATGTATTCAGAAAATTGGAAATACAAGTTTATTCATCGAAATCTATATTTTACCATTCAGAGTATTACCCATCGACTGCAACACACTTATGCCAGCGCTTGATCCAATCTTTTTTATATTCGGTTTTCGGTATGTCCATCAGTGCTTCCTGCGATTTTTCCATTACTTCTCTCTGCTGCTAAAACGCGTTCCCCGTAGTGGTTTTTTAACTCGATTGAACAGAAAGAAGTCACAGGGAGTCAAATCAGGTGAATTCGGTGGCTGCTGGATGGTATTTGTTGCATTTTTCGTCAAAAAATTACGACTAATGATGGCAAAATCCACGAGTTTTCTGCCCACAATTCTGGTCTCTTTCGGCAAACGTCTCACAACGCCCAAATAATACTCTTTGTTCACTGTATGGGTTTCTGGCAAAAATCTATGATGCACGACACCATTGTAATCCATGAAAACCGTGAGCATTTCCTTGTTTTTTGACTTTTTGACTGAAAACGACGTGGTTTTTTTGGTCTCGGCTCGGCATGCACTTGCCTGATGTATGGATAGCTTATCGTACTCATACACCCACGTCTCGTCTCCAGTAATGATCCTTTTGATGAATGTGGGATCGGATTCAGCCTCGCAAATCATCTCTTTTGCGACGTCAACACGGTCCCTTTTTTGCCTGAAATTGAGGTCTTTTGGCACCAACTTTGCTGCTACACGACGGAAATCCAAATCATTAACCAAAATGTCTTGGACGGATCCATATGCAATGTTAAAGCCCACAGCTATCTCTCTGATGGTTAATTTGCGGTTATTGACCAACATTTCTTTTACTTCATCAATTTTTCGTCGGTCTTCGATGTCGATGGTCTGCCACTGCGTTCATCATCTTCGTTTGACTCACGACCACTTTTGAACCGCTCGCGCTCGTGCCACTGGTAAACGACCGTTTTCTTTAGAGAATCGTTGCCGAAACACTTTTCCAACTTTTCCAAAGTTCGCGCACCATTAAATCCCTTCTTTACTCAAATTTTAATACGAGTTCGTTATTGCAAATTTAAATCCATTTCTAAAATTGTAAAAAATCGCCAATACAACACGGAGATAGATATACTCTTGGCTACGTAACTTTTGCAAATGTCAACTCAAATCGGAACAATGGGAGCGCCACACGGAGGTGTCCCCCGGGAAGTTTTTGATCAAGGTGGTAATATTTGCCTATGTGTGGGGTAAGTGTAGATTTACTCGTATAAGTTACTCGAAAAATTAAAAGATTAAGAAAAAACAAAAATTTAAGAAAAAGATAAATAAAATTGAAAAATAATTCAAAACAAGACTTCTAAGTTCTATTTATTAGTAAATTTTTGTCCGAAGATTTATCCAATGTAAAAAGCTATTTTTTACTCACCTTAAGAACAAAGTGCTTGCGCTTAAATTTCGAATTTCGTATGGCAATAGGTTAAACAATTTGGGTGCTGTTACAGTAAAAAGTTAGAGAAGTGGGTTTTAATAGAAGAGGGATATTAATTCTTAAATCATAAACATTAGAGTGTCGAACTATAACCGCTTCGAATAAATAACACTTTGAGAGCTTTATAGACATAGATGTGTTTTATCGGTAGCAGTCAACTTATTTTTACTACAAATAATCCGTATGATCTGTTTTTATGCTATTAACAACGGCTCCAGAGCATTAGAATAAGCTCCACCCCAACTAAATATGCCATTTTGTAGCTATGAGTTGACGAGACTGTAGTATACAGTTGTTAGCAATTTTTTGGAGTAATATGGCTTAAGCATATATATTTTCTGAGTAACGGATAACATATATTTCTTTTAGCTCAGTTTTATGTGCTCTCCAGTTCATGTTTCCATCAATTAACATGACTAGATATTTAAAATTTTTAACGAATTCAATTTTAAAGCAACTACTAGTACAACAATCATTTTGATAATACTTAAATAACTCTACCACAAGAGTGGATAGATAGAAAAAGTTGTTACATGCATCCAATCCATTCAGATTACAGGACATGGGTTTCGTTTCGTCACTTATAACGAGTTCACGTTTTGCAAACCGTTGTCTCAGAAGTTGTAGGTCTTTTTGCAACTTTACCATCGATTCTAATAGGGTGCTATTGGTATAAGTAACTGCCATGTCGTCCGCAAAAGTTGTTATATTGCTTGTAAAGCTTTATTTGAAAATTGAATTTATGTAGACAAGGAAAAGATAAGGACCCAAGACTGAACCTTAAGGAACACCAATATCTAAAAATAAGTCATCCCGAAAAACTTCCCCGAACGTCACTTTCTGAGACCTTCCTGTTAAATATGATGCGAACCAATTATAAGATTGTTTTCTGAACCCAGCCTTGTAGAGCTTATCATATACTTTTTCAAAAAGTTTTGCTAATGTAGGAAGTAGCGAAATAGATCTGTACTGGTTCGTTAAAGTTCTGTTTCCTTTTCTGAATAGTGGGATAACTTCAGCAGTCTTCAGAGATGTAGGAAAAATTCCACAACTGATACTCATATTCCAGAAGAACTGGAATTTTTATTGTCTAGCGACATTATTCTTGTATATATTTCAAAAGAAGTAAAAGGCTCCAGTACAAAGCTCTCCCTTTGAAAACCATCTGCAACTAAGTCTGATTACAATTCACATCTACAATTATTTTAAGTGGGACTAGGTTTCATAGAAGCAGCAACAGATACAAAAAACTTATTAAAATTATTAATGATATCCAAAGAGTTATAAATTATTTTGTTTTCGACTTGAATATCCTGAATACTGACTTTATCTTTCTGTTTATTGACAATGCTGTCAATCACTTTTCTTTCTTCTTTAATATTGCCCTTGCACCTACACAATTTATCAGTATAGTATTTGTATCGACTTAATTCAACTTCATGTTTTACAGCTTGACTCAGCTTAAAATAATAACGCTTAAGCCTGGAATTCTGGGGATGTAGCTTACATTTTTTCCTGATTTGATTTTTTTGGATATAATTTTGACTAAGTTTTTTCCAATCCAAGGTCTAAGACGTTTTAATTTTGAGACATTTCTTGACTTGGGTAAGGATTATGATTATGACTTTTTAAAATGTTCATGAAAGTGTCATAAGCGGTAGAGGGAATGCTTTTCCGATATGGCTCAAATTTAAGATCATCTATCAATTTTGAGTAGATAATTTTGTATTTTACCGGAAAGGGTATGTATTTATCTGCATTACACGAACTCTTTTTCTTGACCATACAGTGATCAATAATTTTATAGTCCAGTATACTAGTAACACAAAGTTGACAATTTGTGTGCAGCCTCACAAATATATGGTCAATGGACATAAAAAGTAAATATTTGTCGGAATCGCAATTAGTGCTTAAGATATCAAGGTAAAGATCTCCTAAAATGACTAAGTTTTTCGTTTTTACATCTCTTAATAGCCCATCCATTTGCTCTATAAAGATGCTTAACTTAAACCGTTCTCATGCAAGCGATATACACAAAAAAATTTAAAGTTATCATTATTTATAATTTGGTATTTTGGTAAAATGCTCTACTTCGCACTGATAAGACCTTTTTACAAATACTGCAACACCGCCCGAATTATAGGAATTATTGCAATTGCCATACCGTTCATAACCAGAAAAACTGTATTCGGATACAGAACGGAGCCCTGGGGCACACATTTTGTGAATATTAAGGGTGGCATCTCTATCTGTTTCATTCACACTATTCGAAATGGCGTGTTTATCCGTCTAAATCACAGCGTCACTGTCTGTCTCGCTCACACTTGGTACTCATTTTAACTTACGAGTATTAAAAAGAATCGGGATTCTTTAACAAAATATTTTTTTTGTCCTCAATTAAGCAATAGTTTAGCAAGTGTCATACCATTTTGAAATCCGGACTAAATGCGCCCGCCATCTTTTAAAGTTACTTGCCAAAATGGCACAGTACATTTTTTTGTCGTACAGTCAGTTCAAGTTAGGTGATTAATGATTTTCAGATACATGGATGGACAAAAAAGCAATATAAAAGTTAAAACCGATATAATTATGTTTCGATTTTGGACCGTAGTTTGCAGAACAGTTACTTAGGGTTACGTGACAACAAAAAAATCGAAGAAAAGTAAAGATTTGCTTTCACAGTACTTGGAAGATCGTCACAGGGTGCCAGATTTCTCGTTTTTTTTTTATTTCCGATAATTTTAAAAGTATTGGGTCTATAACTTAATTCGTGCGGTTTGATAAGAGATGGCGTAACTTATATTATTCCAGCTACTGTCACTGTACGTCATTTCAGTATATGTCATTCATTTGAAGCGTAAACAACAATAATTTTTTTTCACTCAAAATGTCGAACTATGTGCCTGAAAAAGTGTTTTTGCGGGGAGTTCTTCTTCATGAAGAAAACTGCTACAGAAAGTCTCGTATTTTAATGGAAGTTTATGGTGAACAAGCGCTAGCTGAGCGAACGTGCCAAAAGCGGTTTTCACGATTTAAAAGTGGTGATTTTGGTTGGAAGGCGATGAACGTCCTGGGCAGCCAAAAAAGTTTGAAAATGAAGAACTAGAAGCATTAATCTATGAAGATTGTTGCCAAACACAAGAAGAGCTCGCAGAATCTTTGGGTGTCACTCAAGCAGCCATTTCAAAACGTTTAAAAGCAGCTGGATATATTCAAAAGCAAGGAAATTGGGTTCCACATGAACTCAAGCCGAGAGACGTCGAAATGCGGTTTTGAATGTCCGAAATGCTGCTGGAACGCCACAAAAGGAAGTCATTTTTGCATCGGATTTCTTCTGGTGATGAAAAATGAATCTATTACGACAACCCCAAGCGCAAAAAATCATATGTGAAACCCGGTCAACCAGACAAATCAACGGCAAAGCCGAATATACATGGCGCGAAGGTAATGCTCTGTATTTGGTGGGATCAGATGGGTGTGCTGTATTATGAGCTGCTAAAACCGGGTGAAACCATCAATGGACAACGCTATCGAACAGAATTAATCCGTTTGAAGAGAGCAGTGGCCGAAAAATGCCCAGAATATGCGACCAGACACGAGGCAATAATTTTCCATCATGACAACGCTCGGCCCCACGTTGCTATTCCGGTTAAGAACTATTTGGAAAACAGTGCATGGGAAGTCTTACCCCACCCGCCTTATAGCCCAGACCTTGCCCCTTCGGACTACCATTTGTTCCGGTCGATGCAGAACGCCCTCACTGAAATACGGTTCACACCAGAGCAGAATATCAAAAATTGGCTTGATTCATTCTTGGCTGCCAAGCCGGCGCAGTTCTTTTAGGATGGGATCCACAAATTGCCACAAATTGATGGAAAAAAGTCATAGCTTCAGATGGGCAATACCTTGAATAATACTATTGTACATGTTTCCCTTAAATAATCGTTCAAATTTTGAAAAAAAAACCGCACGAATTAAGTTATATACCCAACAAGATAGCCTACACCGCTTGACCTATCACCCATTTCCGGCTTGACGTTGATTTTTGGGACACCCTGTATACAAAAAACAAAATAAAAATCTTTTACAAATTACTAAGGTCTTCAAAGCTCCTAACTGACTGCATCGTCTCTGACTGCATCTTTCTTACGCAAAAAAATTATATTATTCCTAAGCTAAATACATTTGTACTGCTTTGTCACCTTGATGCTCCTTGCTGCACCGAATAGTTGACGTGTTTGAGCAGTCAGGCTGTCGTTGATGTAGATGTACGTACCATCATGATGATCGCCAAAAGCTTCGCAGTAATTTTCGGTTTCTTTTTGTGCATCATTTTCATGATCGTCGACTTAGACAACAACAACATTGCTGAAGAGATCAGCTGATGAAGGGCGCTCACTAGTGTGCTTTTTCTTTATTTTCTTAATGTGGCAGAAGTCTATATTTTTTTCCTCTATTTGTACACCAACACCCTCGCGAACAACTTTTAAAGCCGTCTGTAATGCATTCATATTGTCAACCCTTGGCATATTAAATATTTCTAATGTATTAGACAGATTCGATTGTTCCAATGAATTTATTTTTATTTGCAATGCGTTCACTTTACTTTTAAGTTCAGAGTTTTCAGATTGGAGGGCACTTATGAGTCTTGGTTGATTTTCTTTAGTTCTATCATATATCTTTCTATATCATATCATATATTTTTTCTAATGCCACTTCCCCACTTGAGTTTTGCAGATCATCAAAGTTTTTGTTGTTCCACAATTTTTTTATGAAGGACAGTAATCGGAATACTATCCCCGGAAAATGAACTTCTACGCAAGAAAGTGCAAGAAGTGCACCTACAGATTTTTTTTGTTTCTTTTCATATAATCTATGTCAACCGGTAACACATTTACACAGTTTCCATGAAAGAGTTTTTTGCACTCAAAACACTCAACTTTAACATCACTTCTTCCAACTTTCTTATTGCAGGTGCAATTCATAATTAATAAGGGAATGAAAATTAGAGCAAAACGAGGCCAAATAAATCTTTAAGAATTTAATATTGGTACTTTAGGAAAAATTATGAACTTTGAAAGCACCAACTTTTTTCGTTACGTGTGTACCCCACAACACACACGCGACTCTTCTGGTATGATTATTAAGCAATTATTGCATATTGGAATCTTACAAGATGAGCAAACACTGTTCGTTTTGCGAACAGACACAGCTAGAGCAGGGCTTTCAGGCATCGGCAATTTGAACAGCCTTGATGTTATAAGCAATTGCCGGGGTATCTTTTCATTGTAAATTCACTGTCAAACATAGGGTAGGCATAACTCTATTCCAAGCCTGCGAAGGTATTTAGTTAGGTCAATTTTCTGACTTTCCACTGACTGCATCATTTATAACTTTAATATTTATGCCTGTGATATTTACCATTGCATTAAGTAACACCATCGGCCACCGTCGAGTAGCCCTGGCAACCGATAAGTTGGCACACTTTTGGTCCAAGGCGTCAACCCCAACTTTAGTCTCATTGTAAAACGTGATAATTGCAGGATCAGGAACTATCTCACTATCATAATGCATAGTAGAAAAGAAAACCACAGCTTTATATTTTTTTGGGAAAATATGATGTCATTGTTATTTTGGTTGTAAAGCCAAACAACGGCGACTCTACTTCGCTTGTATTATGGGGTAAAAATCCTCTTGGGATCTCTCTCTTGTTTGACTTCATAGTCCCTACATATATTAGTTTCAGTTAATCGACCAATTCAATGGAGGAGAACCAATTGTCGCCAGTGATATTCCGATTACATCCTTCAACTGGAGGTACCAAGCGAAGTACAACTTGAGTTTGTAAAAGCTTGTCATTTTTAGCACTAGGTCGGTCCGATGTTTTGGCACAGTAAACTTCGACGTTTACCATGTAGTGGGTTTTGGCATCAGTCAACATCACTATCTTCAAGCCGTATCTGACCGGTTTTGGCATCAGTCAATATCACTATCTTCAAGCCGTATCTGACCGGTTTTTTTTGGCATATGCATGCCAAAAGCACATAGCCCCCTAAAAGGTGATAGCATCTCATCTACAATAAGTGTTGCTCCAGGAGTGCAATCAATATCAGATATAGCTGCTAACTTATTATCTTTCGCACTTTCTCTTCTAGTATTAGCATCATCGAATCTCAAGAAAGACATGAAAAATCTGAAGCGGCAGAGAGTCATTGTACAACGAAAAATGTCAAGTCCAGTACCATCTGATACACAAAGCGAAGATAAATTTTCTTGATTCGAATAAGTCCGCCAAATAAAGCAATCCTATAAATGCTCGTAGTTCAGTAATAGTTGTTAAATTTATAAACGTTGGTCTCCATATAGTGCGAGATAAATGAGATCGTTTAAAAATTGTTTACTTTAGTTGAACCTGTTCCATCTTGGCATTTGTGTGTAGAACGATAGTCTCAAGAATGTGTTCGTCGATGAAGAGATCAAATACATCTGCAAGTGATGTTGCTGGTCTTTTAGGTTTTTCCACTGATATAGGCTGGAGATTGTTTAACCTAACGCCGCTGCGCTGAAGAAGACTCAGATGGATCTGGGGTCGGAGAAATCCCTCGGTCTCTCTCCTTTTCAATATTAGTTGAACTGTCGTGATCACCAAATATTTCTTCATCGCTTGAATCGTTACACTGCAGTCATTATCATTTAGAATACGTAAAAAAGCGTTTTCTCTGTTATCATAAGTAAAAGGTAAAGAAGAAGAAGCAGAAGTATAAAGACCTGGTGTTGTGTCAATATCCTCCTCATCAAAATCATCATCACCAAGCAAAGCATTCTCAATCTCTTCATCAGTAAGCATATTTCTACCACCCATACGTGCGACAAACAAAAAGCTAAAATGCAAAAAAACAGTAAAAAAAGGGCAAAAACCTTTGCTTTGATAGCACCATAGCATTTTGCACCAAAGAAAAGGTTTTAAAATAGAACCAATATTTTTCACTTACCGACGTCGTTGCTATTCTTGACCCTTGACCCTTGACCCTTGACACTATCACTGCTATTATGTCCCGAAATAAGCACAGAGCGGCTAAACACAACCACTACGCACAAGCGCGAGAAAAATACTGAGAATACGAGGGCGGGGGACCAGGCTTATCTAAGAGTTATTGTTCGAAAATTTAGTTTCCAAAGTGAACAGGGTTATATATACCCATGAGTAGTAACCAAGGGTTAATTGTTTTTCCCAAAATGAATTTATCAATAGGTCTGAAGTTGTGAGCAGCATATTAAGCAAATCTCTGTTCGTACTGATTCTCGAAATTGCTCGCATATGAGAAACACAGACACGTATGCAGTCCTTGTTTCGGGCTTCTTGGGGTTCTTCCTATAATCACCCTATGGGAACAATAAAGTACTTCATTACGTCAACAGAATGCCATAATCTTTTGTGAATGGCTACCGATATAGTGCACCAACTCTATCTAAGTTTGTAAGTAAAAACTAACAAATATCCTAAGGATATTCAAGTTAGTAAGTATAACATTTTTGTAGAACCTAACAATCAAGTGACTATGAATACACTTATAATGCCTCAGCATGTGTTAAGTTTTTTGGAAAATGGAATAGAGAGAGATGTTTAGGTTCAGTGGTTACTTCGCTCCATGGGTGGCATCTAAAATTTAGTGGGGAAACTAAGTTTTTAGTGGAAGTCGGCTTGTCGGCTTGTCGGCTTGTCAGCTTGTCGGCTTGTCGGCTTGTCGGCTTGTCGGCTTGTCGGCTTGTCGGCTTGTCGGCTTGTCGGCTTGTCGGCTTGTCGGCTTGTCGGCTTGTCGGCTTGTCGGCTTGTCGGCTTGTCGGCTTGTCGGCTTGTCGGCTTGTCGGCTTGTCGGCTTGTCGGCTTGTCGGCTTGTCGGCTTGTCGTCTAGTCAACTACTCAACTTACTTGATTTTTGTTCACTGAAAAAATGAAACTCTTTTGGGCGTGGTTGGGATTCGAACACCTAACTTTCCGATCTTCAAGCCAGTCCACTACCACTTGAGGCACGGCCACCCACTATATAAAATCGCTTTATCAGTTCTGATCTATGACAATTATTTGTGAACTTTTATGGGGGTTTTTAAAAAAAAAACGTCTTGCGGTATTTCCATCCTTTGTACGAGTATTTCTCGGTTTTGGTTTGTCAACAATTAATCCCATTTCAGATTTGAATCGTGTTTGTATACGAGTATTTTTCTTTCGCGTTTAAATAATTTTTTTTCATCACTTTTTCTTATGACCCACTTTTTAACATCTAACCTGTAGGATATGTGCAAAAAAACATTCGAAAGCTGTTATCCAGGCGTCTAAAGTATACATAATTCAGGTTATGGTTGTTTGCTGGTTATTGTTCAATTCATGTCACTGGGCTTAGCTCCACAAGCATGTTATAGCAGATCTGCGTAGATTTTTTAGAAGAGAGATGATTTATAATCTTACCATCTATCGTGGTTAGAAGGAACTAATATTTTATTTTTATAGTTTTTATCCAACGGAAATTTCAAGGTATTGAAGATATTTAACTCAGCCACTGATATCTCTTCTGCTTCCTTAGCAAAAATAAATTTAAAAGGGCGCCACAACCGGGTGGAGGATGGATGAGGGTTTTGCCAAATCACTTTTTTCGGATTTTCTGTTAATTTTAGTTGTGTCGGCACAAATGAAATTACAAATAAATATTCATCGGTCTTATTCTGTTTTCAAACATCTGCTTGTACGTACTATGACCTGAACTTCCATCACCACCCCATTTGGAGACCAGAGTAAGTATGCAGCCATCAGGAGCATTGTAGTATATAATTTGTTCTTGAGCTCTTAAAAGACGTCCAGTTGTGTGGCTTACAACATCTTTCACATTAATTGATTATGCAGCGGTTTTATCAACTTTAATTACGCACTCTTTCTTAACCTTACCTTATCCATAGATGAATATAATAAGTGTCCCTTTCAATCGATTGCTTTCTTATAATTTTATGAACATTCGGGGTAATTTTTATGTCTACTCATATATATGTACAATGCAAGTGTTTCCTCGGCACTATATGACCTAAGTGACTAAATCTTCTCCTGTGATTTTTTAAATTCTTTTGTTGCTTCATGAGATTTTGAAATGAGTGTTGTTACAATTTTAATAACCTCTGCACCTATAGATTAACACTCATTCGAGTTACCAGCTGTGCTGGATAAAGTAACTCAGACGAAGACGTTTCGTCTAGAAGATGGTGCACTTTTTCACTCTTAGTGCCTGTTCACATTGGTGAGGGGATGAGAGTCCTCACCATGAATTTCGTGTTAACATTTCCATGATGTGGAAGGACTTTTTGACAAGCGAGACATTTGAATCGGAGCATTTTTAATTATCAAATTTGAGCAGTTGGCCTGAAATATATTTTTTTTGCTCATATTTATACTTGCTTGCTCATCAACGATCAAAACTAAAATGAAAAAATACGTCAGAAATGGAGCGATATGGAAAAAAAACAATGTGCCTCACACAAAAATCCACTTTAGTTCTTTTTTTTATATATTTTGAGGGATTCTTTGTATGAGTGCTAGTCAGTCTATTTTCTTGTGCTTTTTGCTAGGTTGAAAAGTTTTCTGCAAATGTTTCTAAGCGGTCCTAGTGTTAAGGTCCACCAGTGCGGCTCTTTCTTACCTCAAGGTTGAATAAGAGAGTTTTAGATCCAGGGTGAATTCTTTGACTTGAGAGTTCAGAAGATAGCGTTTCTGACAGTCTTCCTCTGTATTTCGGCCAATCAGTTTTTCGATTATTCCCGAATGCTGGTTGTCTGGGAGGAGCATCACTCAGGCTCAATTGGATGTATCTGTGGTCTGAAAATGAGTGTTCAGACGATACCATCCAGTTACAACATTAAGCATTTAAGTGATGTTGTCGGAGACAAGAGTCGTATCTAGCACTTCCTGTCGGCTTCTTGTTATAAAAGTTGCCAATGTTGCAAACTATGAGGTTAGTACTTATAATGTAATCAAAAAGTGACTCACCTCTATCGCTGATGTCGGTACTGCCCCATACCGCGTGACCATAAAAATTAAAAAAAAAAATACATATCCAAAAAGTAGACAATCACAGCTAACAAAAAGGCGTAATTTAGTATTAAAGAACTATCAAGCACCAATTTAGATTGTCTGAAATACTGCAAAAACATATTTCTGTGTGTAATTATTCTACAGTTTTTATCTAGCAAACTAGCATTAACACGGATTTGAGCGTTGACTCATAAGAAAGTAAATACTTTCGCAACTCGCTCCGATATTTTTAAATAAAATTGAACTTATATTAACACTTTTATGAACGTCTTGAAGGCTCAAATAGCCAAAGTCCACTGTCGTAATTTTGATCATTGACTTTGGTGATTTCATTACTCTTGAATATGTTGAGTTAGAGGGTAACAAAATATACTTCTGTAGGCAACAGTTATCCGTTATTGATAAATAAATAAAATGCAATTTATGACGGTGCTGTTTCCTCTTCTAAATGTATGGAGTCGGTTCACTGTGCGCCGTACGTTCACGAATTGGGTCATGGAAAATATGCATGCATTAATTTTTGCAAGCAGGTCGTGTTTTCGGATGAGGCTTTTTCCACATTGGCGACTCAAGTTAATAAGCAAAGTTTCGTGCATCTAGGCCACTGAAAATCCACGAGTGATTCAGGAGAATGAGTAACTGTATGGTGCGGTTTATGGAGGTGTCGAAAACAAGACCGTAAAAGTCATTACGGTTAATGGATAGCGCTAGCGAGACTTTATAAACAATTTTTTGTGGCTAGAGTTCTATCATTTGGACACGGATGACCTCTACGCTCAAGTCGCTTTTCGGAGACATATATTTGCCGCCAAGATCGTGTGACTTATCTCTGTTAGACTTCTTTCTTTGTGGTTATGTCAAAAGCACAGTCTACTCCAACCATCCTCAAATACTATCAGAGTGATCGAAAATTTCGAGTAAAGCCGAGTCGGTCATTTGGAAGATATTGTATTGCTTAAATAATCCCCATGTGTCTACTTTATAAAACAATAAAATTTTCAGAGATATCTCAACAACTCAGAAACGCCCATTACTTGTAGAAAATATTTGATTTTCTACACCGCGCTTCAACTCTCCTCACATCACCATAAATATTGTCGACTCGTTATAAAATTTTCCTGAACCAAGGTGACAGTTCAATTGGCTACCTTTGCAAAGAATATGTGAACAATCCAATGGTTAAAGTGGTCCTTTTTTATATTTATAATCAGCACTCATTGAAGAGATTGTACCGGCTGAGCAGAATTAACAATGACGTGAGTTTGTAAAGGTTTGGAATCAATGTTCTACGTGTAAATTTAATTCGTTGGCGGGTGTAAATGTTCCGTGAAACTTGTTCAATCCCAAATACATACCCTTCAGCAAGGGCCCAACATAACATCAAGAACCAGCGAAAATATTCGCCAGTTGGAACGAAACTTTTCCGGAAATCCAACAATCTCAGTACAAAAAAGAGCGGTTGCTTTGGAATTTCCAAAAACTACGATCACGAAATTTTACAGAAAGACTTAAAATTTCACCATTTTCAGATTCCGTTGGTGCAAGAATTTACTAAAAATTAATTTAATCTACAAAGAAACTTTTGTGAAACAATTTTGGAGAGGTTTTGCACTGTGAATTGCATCGGCCAAGCGCCCTTCCGTCAGAATGGACTCGTAAATAGGCGAAACTCTTGCTACTAAGCTCCACGAAAACGTAATCTGGGACTTAAATATCAACGGTCTTTACGTACATTGCCTAAAAACTAGTGTAATCATTGAGCCTTCTTTTCTGATAATGTGAGGCTATGATCATAGATTAATTTTTACCTTATTTGCAAGAACATCCATCTTACTCATCATACATGTGAATTTGTGAATTTTATGCGTGAAATTTCCCTCGAAAACTGATCAGCCGCTTCGGAGACGCCCCGTCCACTGGGATCCCCGGATTTAACCCCCATGGTATCTTTTCTACATAAAATATAAAGCCTTCGCTTATAATGGGCTTTTTGTAAAGCAGCCGAAAAAAAGTATCTGCAATGAAATTTACGACATCAAGTTAAACCTGCTGCAGCAGGTAGCAACAGTGGGTGCACCTAAACGGGCGGTATTTTCAAGAAATATAAGCCGTATTCCTTTAGGAATAGCGATAGAACAAAATAAGAAAAGTGTTATTACATTAAAGTTGGAAGTTGTCAATTAACCCTTCTGGTAATGAGTAGGTCTGGCCAAGCCTTTTCCATTTTCGAAACCATTTTTTCCTAATTGATTGTGTAGCTATCTTTACCAAATTTGTAATGCTTTAGTGTGGACAATAAATTGTATATCTAAATGGAAAAACGTATTTATTTAACATTTCATCCAAAAAAAATAACTCTTTTTACCTAAGTCCGTCTAGTAATCTTTAGTTTTGTTTAGTGCATGCATATATAAATAAAATAATTTATTACGGTACTTTGCAAAAATATGCAACTGCCTGGAGTTTTCCACTAATTACCTAAGTTTACGACGTATGCAGGCCATTGGGTTACTTGAACATTTCGTATTTGATTGTAAATCGTTTATTGCCTACGACTTCTAGATAATTAGATCGTTAGTGAATTTTACAGTTAGTTCTTTTTGTTCAGTTTGTGGGTATATATGAGAGTGAAGGCATGATTATTGTCAATCAGTAATCATTACTTGAGCGAATTAGAAACAAATTACTAACAACATACTTATACGAAAGTAAATTATTACGGCTGACGAACTAAACGCATTCAACTGGAGCCGCATGAGCGAAGAAGAAAGGGAGCAATACATTAACAGGCTTGCCAAAGAAGTATGGAGAGTGGAAGTAGAAGATTTTAGTGGCGATGGCGATGAGGACTATGTTCCCGGTGTAGATAATTCTGATGCCGAGACAGACTTGGTAATACGGGGGATATCGGATATAGAAGATACTGATGATGGCGAGATCCTGGAAGAGTTTCAAGCAGAAAACGATCGGGTTCGTCAAGCGCAAAAAGGACAATTCTCCGAGGAATACTATTTGGCCCTAGATGGAACAAAATTGTACCAACAATCCCCAGCAAGAGGTCGTCTAAGAGCGTACAATGTGATTCGAGGAATCGGTGGCTGCCCAAGTCGAGGAATGCCTTGTCGTCATCTTATATCTTCAAGACAATGATATCAGAGGATATGGTGGTTATCATCATGCGAGACACTAATAGAAGGGCTCAAATGTAAATTATAAAATACAATCTGTTGCCGAAGAGGAACTATATTCCTATTTTGGTCCTTGTTTAGCCGTTGGTGTTAATCACGCCAACATTCTGCATACAGAAGAGTTGTGGACAACCAACATGAATCCCGTCTTCAGAGCAATGATGTCGCTAAACCTTGATCAAAAATTTACCGGAATTTATTCAGAAAATTAAAAATACAAGTTTATTCATTTAAATCTATATTGCCCCCTTAAAAATAATCCCCATTGACTGCAACACACTTATGTAAGCGCTTGATCCAATCCCCCAAAACATTTTTTATATTCGGTTTTCGGTATGTCCATCAGTGCTTCCTGCGATTTTTCCATTACTTCCTCTCGGCTGCTGAAACGCGTTTCCCGTAGTAGTTTTTAACTCGATTGAACGGAAAGAAGTCACAGGGAGCCAAATCAGATGAATTCGGTGTCTGTTGAATAGTATTTGTTGCATTTTTCGTCAAAAATATACGAATAATGATGGCACTGTGCGACGGTGCGTTATCATGGTACAAAATCCACGAGTTTTCTGCCGACAAATCTGGTCTCTTTCGGCGAATTGCTTCACGCAAACGTCTCATAACGCCCAAATGATATTCGTGCTCTTTGTTTACTGTCTGACCTTCTGGCAAAAATTCATGATGCACCACACCGTTGTAATCCATGAAAACCGTGAGCATTGCCTTCTTTTTTGACTGAAAACGACGTGTTTTTTTTGGTCGCGGCTCATTTGGTGAACGCCATTCACTCACCTGATGTCTGGATTGCGTGTCGTACTCATAAACCCATGTCTCGTCTCCAGTAATGATCCTTTTGATGAATGTGGGAAATCATCTCTTTTGCGACGTCAACACGGTCTCTTTTGGCACCAACTTAGCTGCTACACGACGGAAACCCAAATCATTAACTAAAATGTCTTGGACGGATCCGTAGGCAATGTTTAAGTCCTCCGCTATCTCTCTGATGGTCAATTTGCGGTTATTGACCAACATTTCTTTTACTTCATCAATTTTTTCGCCGGTTTTCGATGTCGGTGGTCTGCCACTGCGTTCATCATTTTCGATTGACTCACGACCACTTTTGAACCGCTTGCGCTCCTGCCACTGGTAAACGACCGTTTTCTTTAGAGAATCGTTGCCGAAACACTTTGCCAACATTTCCAACGTTCGCGCACCATTAAACTCGTTTTTTACGCAAAATTTAATACAAGTTCGTTGTTGCAAATTTAAATCCATTTCTTAAATTGTAAAAAATCGCCAACTCACACTTAAATAGATGTACTCTTGGCTACGTAACTTTTGCAAATGTCAAGCTATGACGCTAAGATTTAGAGGGAATGTCAACAACAGATTTACCAACTTAAAAAAAAAAACAGAACTCAAATCGGAACAATGGGAGCGCAACACAGTGGTGTCCCCCGGGAACTTTTTGATCAAGGTGGTATACTTGTAAATGACAGACGTAGTGATGGCCATTGGCTTTTTCTTACAACATGTTGGATGTTGCAGCATTAGCATCTTTCATAATTCACAAAAAAGTAAATGACATGAGTGCAACGAACAAAACCAATGCGCGTCGACAGTTTTTGCATTCTTTGATTGAGCAGTTAGTGACCGCTCAGATCGAAGCAAGGATGAACGATCGAAGGATGATAGGAGTGTTTTCCGTTCGTAATGGCATCGAATCTTTCTTCGGAGCACCATTGCAAAATAGGATTCCACAGTGTAGCAGTAGCCAGACATCAACGGACAGAAAAAGTCGTGTAGAATTTGCAGAATAAACGATAAAATATAAAAAAAAAAAACAGATTTGCACGCCTTGCCTGCGAAGAGCCTGTCTGTTATTCAGTTACATACATAAATGTCATAAATGTGTAAATCAAGAAAATACTTCGTAATATTAATGTTACGTAAAAAAAACAATTTAATTAAAAATAAAAATAATAACATGTCCAAAATTATAAAAAAAACTTCAATTATTTCATTGAGTTCCATCAATTTTCATACAGAATGTATGAAGGTCCAGCCTGACCTATTCCATTGATGGGAAGGTTTTAAAACATCCATTGACAGAAGGGTAAACTTCGGTATACTGGGGTCACCTACATATGATCTTTGTCGAACGGTTGTGAGTCCTACCTGGAAAGTTTTGAGAAGTTTCATGAGAATCCGCGCTGATGTGAATATTGCATACCAATTTTGGGCGAAGAAATCCTTCATACGAGGGTCATTTGAAGAATAATAACTATATTTTTAATATACAAAGTTAAAATTTATTCTATGCAGTATTACATTACAGTCCTTCAGTGAAGTCCCCTTGTTACTCCTTTACCCAACGCCTTTGAAGGTTTGATATGCCAGTCAGCTCACAACTTCTGTTTAACTGCCAAATGCGCTGAGTTACGGCATCAGAAAATCCTTTAAGAGAGGGAAAACATAACCCACCTATTGGCTCCTTTAACTTTCTTTCAACTTTGGGAACACGTCGTTGTTTGGTGGGCTCATGTCTGGAGTGTGTGGTGTGTGAGGTAAAATTTTACACTCGTACTGGCGTAGAATATCAATCACACTGTTTCGGATATGACGGTGTTAGGTCACGTCAGGTAATTTTTTGCGCATATTCCGGTTTGATTTCCACAAAAGGGAGACGTAATGCGTTGCTGTTACACTTGTTCCATTGGGAATGGTCTGCCATATCCGTTAGCAAAAATTATCATCTACTTGGCTTTTGATTTGCGTACGTACGTACGAATACGTTTCATCGATAGAGACTACTCCAGAAAGGAACGTTCAATGGGAAGTTTTTGTGGCGATATCCAGTTCACTAGCCAAACAGTGAGTGGCCCAGTGTGCCGCAATAATTTGTCTTTGCAGCGAACCATTTTTAAAAATGCAGGAAATAGATGTTGCTGAGACTCTAGTAGCACAGTGTATTTCTCTACATGTTACTCGACGATCTACATAAAGAAAATCTACAATAACACAAGCTTAATACTTTGCACTTTCTGGGCGTGGGTCATCTCTTATGCTTTTGCGGCCTGCACGGAAGCGGGCAAAATATATATATGTTCCTTACGTCGTGACATCGAATATGTGGTCATTTAATCGTATATTGTATCATTATTGACCACCGAAATAAGTTTCGACGGTGCAAGTGCCATTCATGGATAATGGCTGCTTTAATGACAGCATTAATATAGAAGTGTAATGAGCTTCCGTTCTTTTTTTGTAGCAGAAGAGCAATTGCGTTAAGAAAATAGAAAGTACTGTCGTCAGCAAAGGAATATGCTAGATTTGAAGTGGCAGCAAAGAGAACGGAGGCTTGTAGCACATCGGCATTTACTTTGTGGACATCCAACTTGAAACCCTCTATGAGCTCATGGCTTCCATGAACTTCGAAACAAGTTTGGTAAATTCAATTACTGTAGGAGGAGGGAGTAGGAAATTTATTTTTTTTAAGGAAGGGTTTTAGAAATTTTGCTTTCCCTCTTCTCGGAAAGAGTTAAAAAAGATCGTATTCATTGAAAAGATTACGCAGTGGTTCGGATATCGTAGAAGAACACCTCTTGACTTTGTCTATTATGCATTTGAAGGCCTTTCATTACCATTTATTACACATTTATTTCAAAGCCTTACAAGTATTTTTGAAAAAGATGGCTATCTATAAAGTCTCTAAACTTTTTTGTCAATGTTCCTGTTTTTCGCACTACCTGTTACAGAAACTCCTACTTAATTGTATCGTGCAAACTTTTTAACGCTCTTCCTTTCGAAATTCGCTCTAAAAGAAGTCTGTGTGTGCTTAAAAAAGTAATAAAAATGTGGCTTCTTGACTTTAATCACCATCAATTTGAAGTTTTGTTGAATTAGTTAGCTTAATGTAAAATGGTTTGTTCATTTGTTAATCTAATTTGTTTTGCTTTCGAAATTTTATTTGTTGTAACCTTGTTCTTGTTGGGAACTTAAAGAAAAGAACTTCACTCAATGGTAAACGATAAGTTTGTAGCTAACAGGGGTTGTCATATTTATGCGTTAGTTTATATAGTTTTGTATGAATGTGATACTATGTATGTACATGAACATGTGTAAGTGTTATGTTAAAATTATACAGCATTTAATCTACGTGGGAGTTTATATGCAAACAATCCGTCTCTCAATAACTACATTTCATTAAATATATTTCCATTTCAAAATTCATAGAGATAGTAATTCAAGTAAAAAAAAAAAATTGTTGTTTGCAACATTTGTAAAGCCTGATTAAGAGCATAATTCAGAGTGTTTATTTTTTTTTTAATTCTTGGTAGAGTATTTCGACGATCATATTATTAGTTGAAATATACTAGGTGGCGCTAAAGTGATCACCATATCGGAAGATGCTATAATTTTTGCAAATGTTAATTAAGTAAACAGATACAAAATACACGTCAACAAGACATGAATCGCTATATTCCTAAAGAACGCGGAATAATTGTTACGATTTTTTTACGGAATAGTTCGTGGGTGGTGTTAGCGAAGCGTGACTTTCGTCGCAAATTTCCCGGTCATCCGAGAGGCAACTGGGTAAACACTACGGCGTTTAGCCACTCACCTAGAAGACTATGGGACAACACGAGATGCTGTTAGATCTGGCCGGCCCCGAAGCAGTCGTTCTGCTGAGAACATCGCATCTGTGGTTGAAGATATCGCAAAGGACCCCGGAGTATTGACCAGAAGACGTGGCACACAATTGGACATCAATCGGCGGTCTTTTCAGATACATTTGCTGAAAGACTGTAAGATGTTCCAATACAAAGCGCATACAGTGCATAAGCTGTTAGCTGTTGACCGCCAAGCGCGTGTAACCTACGCTCAACCCATCCTGAATCGCCACCACGAGGGAGACAACTTTTCATCGAAAATCATCACGACCGAACGGGCCCATTTCCATTTCTGTGGATATAAAACTACGAAAATTTATCGCGTCTGACGCACCGAAAATCCGCGTATAACCCACAAAGAGAACTTCCGTCAAAAATGCGTGGACATATCGCCTGAAGTTCTGGCAAGATTGATAGAAAATGTCACAAATCGGGCTCGAATGCTCATCAATTCTGGCAGCGGGTACTTAGCTGATATCATTTTTTCGACATAATGGAAAATAATTTCAGATATCAAGTAAACATAATCCAAAAGCAGAACCAAAGTTTTTCATTCATTAAAAAAATTACAGCCAAAGAACATCGGTTGACAACTTTTGCGGCGCCTTGTACTTTATATTGACAAGCCCTTTACAAGGTTCTTCTCGTATGTAGTGACTCTTTATATCTACATGCTTCGTTCGGTTGTGACACACAGGGTTTTTGACCAGATGTTGAACATTTATGTTGTCTCCAAAAACTTCAGTTAGGCGACCGATAAGACCATTGAAACCCAGTTCTGCCAAGAAATCCCGTAAATAGACAGCCTCTTTGTTTGCAGAGAGTGCAACATATTCGCCCTCGACACTACTTAGTGCCACCGTTTGTTCCTTTTTACTTTTCCACGAAATAGTCCCACCAGCAACAAAAATACAAAACCAGTGAACGACTTTCTGCCATCAAAGCAGCTTGCCCAATCTGCGTCTGCGTACTCTTTAAATGTTGTCTGTTCTGAAAATATTTAATTTTAAAATTTATGGTGTTATTAAGATACCTTAGGATATGTTTCGCTACATTCAGGTGTTCAGCATGTAGGTTCTTGTGGAATTCAGCAAGTTTGCATACCGAGTGCATGATGATGTCTGGCATCAAGGAGCCGATGAGAAATTATCACTGTTTTTCATCCATCAATGAGCACTTAGATTTGGAACAATCAAAACACTTTTTAAACATACTGTTTGGTTCTAAAGGCGGCGCACATGATCTGCTCTGCACCATCCCGAATTGGACAAGCATTTTTTGTATACCTATTTTTGTGAAATTTGGATTGACTTTGATTTTTTCACAAGAAAATAGTCGACAGTGAGAGTGGCATATTGAGCAGTCCTTTTTTGATTTCGTATTTGCTGCTATTTAGGTCAAAGACTGGGACGTAGTTGCTTGTTATATACAACATTCTAAATATTGGTTCAAAGTGACCGTAATTGGTGCGGTGAGTTCGGATCAGGAATAGTGTGAATGAAATGCATATTTTGAGTTATTCTCGTTCAGTCGATGTTTCCAGTCAATAGCTGGTGAATAAATCAGCGACCTCACGTTGTTTTTTTAGGGAATGAATCTAATTAGTTTTAAGCCTATTTTCATAGGGAGGTAAGGTAATCCATATGGATTGGCCCAAGGTACACGTGCGAAACGGATAAACCTGCATTGGACTGCTTCAATACTTTAAATGTGGATTTTTTATAGGGTCAACCACCATGGCTGTAATATTCGAGAAGAGGCCTACAAAGGTAATGTACATAGACCTTGTAACGTAAGGGTTGGAAAATTCTTTTGATCAACATTTGATAAAGCCAAGTGCAGAGTTAGCTTTATTTATAATGCTGTCAATATGTGAGTCGAAATTCATTTCTCTGTCACAATTTATTCCCATAGTATTTCGAGAATCCCATCCGTCGAGCAGCGTCTAGTTCTCCAATCACAACCTGATTGTTTTCGGCTATATACCGTCTTCTGTAAACGGTACACTTTTTGTTGCGTCTTCTTCAAGAATACTTCCTCCTTTAACTTCCCATGCAAGTAAAAAGAAGGTACGTCCATTTGATGCACACAAAAATTAAATTCTGCTGATAAGGCAAGAATTAAACGAACAGATGAGGATCTTACTATGGGAGAAAAAGTGTCCACATATTCCAAACTATACCGTTGACTGCATGCCTTCGCCACAAGTCTTGCTTTGTATCGCTCTATCCCACCATTTTCGTTGTACTTTATATTAAAAACCCATCACGATTTAATCGTTTGAATTCATTTCCTCCTGCATCGCCTTTTTTCACTTATTCACATCTTCTCTGTCCAGCGCCTCTTTTACGCTTAGCAAATCTTGAAACATTTTAGCTTACGGGAACGTAACGTCGTTGTAAATTCAACTCCTCTTTTGTGAAATTGTTCCCCACTACACAAAGCAGCAACAGCGTCATTAGCACCATTAGCAGCATTACCATCTTCATTGAATACATTTTGTCCAGTAAAACCGCTGTCGGCTTTTTCGCTAACGCTATTGAGCTCAGCAAAAATTTCCTATTCAACAAAAGCAACATTACCTCCTTACACGTTGTCATCTTCTTTTACAATTTCCTCTTCTTCCACTGATATATTTTGTTCTTCGGCGTCCGAGTTATGAATGATTTCGTCGACAACAACATATTCTCCTTTGACAGAATTGCTATCAGGATCAGGTTCGGAAAAATTAAAACGTAAATCTCGACTCTTGTGAATTTTTTCTGCTTTTTGGCTCAAACAATCTATAAGTGTTCGATGGGGTTGAGTATCCCAATGCCTTTAGGTGCGAATTTCAGTTTACCTGTGCGTTTATACAAAATCATTTCCTTTCGACCGAAGACTTGCAAATGATAAATACGAGTACTTGGTTTGTAACCGAAACAGGTTTCACATGGTGTGGTGTTTCCCAAAATCCTTGTTGGCTCACGGTTACGTAAGTAAACCTTACCCTCAGCCCATAACCTTTGTTGGGAACTTAAATAAAACAACTTCACTCAATGCTAAATGATGAGTTTATTAGGACAACTGACGTTCTACTCGTAGCTAACAGGGTTTGCCATATTTATACGTTAGTCTATGTAGTTTTGTAGGAATTTGATACTAAGTGTTATGTAACATTTACACAACAATTAATCTATATGGGAGTTTATATGCAAACAGTTCTTTCACTATATAAACTAAAGTAAAAAGTCGATGAATTTCCAATTAAATTACAATTATATCTTAATTTTTAATTTAGTGTTTGAGAATAAAGAAATGAAATGAATGACGTTAACATACTTGATTTACTATTTGGTATAAAAATGAATATCTATAACAAACAGCAGCACCCTATTCTTTGCTATGTACTTATTCATCTTATGTAATAATCTTCAATTACGTATTCAGTACTTTGATCATGAAATATAGTTTAGTTCTACTTGAATTACTAAAAGCGACGGTTGTTTTTTTAATTGCTTTCTTGCTGACCCAACAAGTGGCGGGGCTTCTGACTTCATTAAAATGCGGTTTGAACAGTAACCCCTTATGATGGTGCGTAAACATCTGTGATAAGCCTTTAAAAAGGTAGGTATTGTGGCTGGAGCGAAATAACTGCCTAATTAAGTGCTGTAATAGTTGCTTTTCCAACCGAATGTAGTTTTTGCCCTCTTGATTCCATTTTCCACATCAAATTCTGTGCAGAAACTGTTTGAATTATTTATAGTTTACCGTCTCGGTCTACAGTATCAAAGAAATGTTAAATTAAATGGAATATTTGAAAAGATAACGAACTTGGTGTGGGAATCATTTAACTGAAGCCCTGCACTACTTCAGATTTTAAGCTCCAGGTTATCTGGTGAAACTGCATAACTCTACGTGAAAGGACACAGATTTTATCAGCGTAGTAGTTTCAATTTAAATATTATTAGCCAATGAATTCGCAGAAAGTTCTGGATGGATAACATACCTCAAAGAAAACACACAGCCTAATTGAAATGTTTTAGAGTGACAGCTGTTTTTAATTTTTTTAAATTTATACTTAGCCTAAGAAATAGTTTCGATTTGTAAGGAATATTCCTGTTCCTAAACTCCCTGTCCAATTACACATTGCCAAAGACCTTCTCGAAGTAAATTTGAAGCAACAAAAGTTCCAAATCTAAGCTCTTAAGTAAACCGCAATATGTTTATAAAATCGATGTAGAAGAATCCACAGCGAAAGTCACTTCACTTTTGCTATAATATGGTAGGCCATAATAACTCCAGCAACGTACTTTGCGAATGCTGCCTACGGGTATATACGAGTATTTGGGGTAACCAGACAGCAATGATAGTTTTTCAAATTGTTATGATTCAGCAGCTGTCAAAGTTGCCAATGACATCCAGCTGTCAATTCAGTAAGGTTTGCAACTTCATCATGTATCGTGCGGAAATTATTAAAAAATATTATCGAAATTCCAGCTCTGTTATAAATAAGCAACGTGGATTTCGTAGTGATGCAGATCATCATCACGGCTTCAGTGTGCAGACAATTCGTCGCATCGTTGAAAAGTTTGAACCTGAGTACACTCTTTTGGATTTTAAGCCACCAACCAGATACAGATTGGTGCGAAATGAAGAAAACATAGCCACCGTAGCGGCCAGTATCGAAAAAGACTCAGAAATGTTGATCGGCGCCGCTCAGCCGAATTGGCCATCGCCAGAGATCAACTCGGCTTATTTTGCGGTTGGATTTGGGCCTATATCCATATAAGATTGTGCTGACGCCAGAACTGAATCTGCACGACCATACACAAAGCCGTGAGTTCGCTAATTGGACGCTGTATATGTTGGCCGATGATCCGAATTTTGGCCAAAAAATCATCTTCTCGGACGAAGCCCATTTTTGGCTCAGCGGCTATGTCAACAAGCAAAATTGCTATTATTGGAGCGAACACAAACAACAAGTGTTCCGCAAGGCATCAATGCATCTACAAGGATTGGCTGTTTGGTGCGGTTTATGACACCATTTCTTTCGAAATGAGGTGGTCTCAAGTATATAGCAACGTGAACCGACTTTCTGTGGTCATGGATATATGCGAGTTGCGGCTCCAACAAGACGGCGCTACATGTCATACAAGCGGCGTAATGCTCGAAGTTGTAAGGGAGAAATTTGGCGATTGGGTCATCACACGGGCGAGCGTTCACCAGTTGTCCGCCGCGATCATGCGATGTGATACTACTCTATTATTTTCTCTCAGGCTACATTCGACACCGTATTGCCCGAATAATGCCGCACATATTAGACCGAGTCATAAAAACTTGGACCAACTATTTGAAGCACTGGCAGCGAAGACAAGGCGTTCATTTGAATGATGTTCTATTCCATACATAATGGCATGAACGTAGTTTCAAAATAAAGCTAGAATCAATTTTATATCTCACATTGTTGTTGTTTTATTTATATTTTTTTTCCTAACGTTCTTATCTGGTCACCCTTTATATATCGATAGAGTTGTGTTTCGACGGCAAAACTCAGTTCTGATGTAAAAACAAGCCCGGGCCATATACAAGCTAAAGCTGTGTATTGCTACTGGAAGAGAGTTGATAAAGCAATGTGATGAATTAAAAAATTTGGATCTGGTCGAACAAATCCGAGTCAAATAAGAGTTGTAGACACTCGAAATGCGCTACATGTTCTAGTTTAAATATGCGAAAACTTGGCTTGATGTAAGTAAAACCAAAAGAAGTGATTGACAGTAATAAGATTGCACCAGAAATGCCCAACTAGTTGCGTACTATAAGAAGTCATTCACCGCATCGTCCAGTGCGACATCGACAGGTGATAATGGTCTCCGATGAGAATGATATTGTTTCTGTAAGGGTTTCACCAAATCAAGAGTTTGAATTAGAAAATAGACTAACAACGCGCATTACTGAGTTAAATATATGTGATATGAGCGGTGATAATAAGATTTCAAGTCCTTGCTCTGGATCAGGTGGGACAAAGAAAAAGCACAAAACATCAAACAGTAAACAACCCTCTCCAAACATCACTGATTTCGATACAAAATTTTCATATAATCAAACCAATAACAAAAGCACAGGATGTTTGGTTTATGTGCCATCGGATCCGTGTTCAAAATATCTGATTTAGAAGAGTGTGAAGTTAACTCGGTGCAGAAAAGAGCACATCTTCAAAAAAATGCCGAAAGAAACTCGTTCGCTTACTTAGTGGCTGTAACTTAGCTTGACAACAATCCACGGATTTCGGTTTGGGGAAAGCCACCACCAGATTCCACTAATGGTGGTCCAAGAACAACTGCAACTGGTAATGTTAAAAAATCACCCAAACTAGACATATTTCGACAAGCAAAGTCATTTTCTGCTTCGAAATTTGAATTGGGCGGCGGTGAAATTCCAAAGTTACAGCTTTGTAAATCGCTTTTATTCATTGAAGACGACATTCTGCCACCAATATCGGCTCTTTATTTTCGATTTTTGAAAGCCCCAGAGATTAGTTCTCACCCCCACCTTCACTATTTACTGCCACAACACCACCGCCGCACTACATTTGCAGCAATTCTCCTGTTACATCACCATCTCGCCCACAGTTATAACTATTGAACCGCCACAGTCTTTGCAACAGCCATCAATCCTAACCTACTGCCAGCACGTCAAGTTTTTCGTCAATGTCATAGCGGGATGGTGAGTTACAGCTAGACATTCGTTGTTTATCTGAACAAATGCGCAAAGCTCAGACAGGAAGTGCCGCCTTAATCACCACTGGTGCCAATTTTAGTGATTATCTTCGACAACTTCGTTGCAGTGAGACTAAAAAAGCTACACAAGGTGACACAAGACATTTTCAATTCGATGTTAAGGATTACGTGTTAAAGACATGCAGAGTATACGCTTACAAATCAATAAAATAAAAAATCAAAAAAAAACAATATGAAAACTATAATGATTCTCCTTGAAAACATTAAACTGCAAACAAAAAAGAAAAAAAAAAACAAATATTAATTAATTTAATACATAAGCTGTTAAATGAAAACAAAAAGTGAGAAAGAAAATCTACAAACAAAAATTATTAACTAAAGAAATAAGAGCAAAAAAAGAGCAACATAACTAAGAATGGAAATGCATGCATTTAACCATTTCGAACCAAGGTATGTACGAGCTTGTACTAACAAGTGTTCAAAAAATTCTTGCTTCTTAACCGTACCCTGAAGCATAAACAACAAATTTTAATCTCTAAATGGTAAAAATTACTGTCATGTCATAATCTGTACCACTGTTTTCGCCATAAGTGCACGTATTGTGGTAAACTTTTGCTACAGAAGCAACATTTCGCTATATAAAATTTATCAAAAGTGTGTAAAGCTATTAAATCCCAACTGTTACATTGTTATATAAAGCGTAAGTAGTGAATTGACCTACATGCTTAAATATTTAGCCCTTCTTTCATAAATGGTAGAAATTTGTACCAGTGGTTCTTTTTGGTGGTACTTATGTGTACCAATAGTGCTTTACGGCAGTCTCTGTGTGAACCATTTTTAACTGGTGTTTTTTCACTTTTTTCCGCAAAAGTAAAATGCCGAGACGCGAGATCGCGAGGGTACTACGAGCCAGAAGGGGTTGTCAGCTCAGAGAATGTAGAATCTTCAGAAGAAGTAGCAGCGGAAGCAACAAGAAATTCAACGAAGTCAAGTGAAACCAAACGAATAATTACGCATTCTGAGGATGAAGGTAATTCAGCGGATAATTGTAATAATTCAGTAGTAATGCAGCGGATTTGGAATGATCCTGTGGACAGGATTTGTTCCTCGAGCGACAGTACCGATACCCCGAGAATGTACAGTAGATTCATGTATTTCGCATACATCGACACCCATCGATGTTTTTTTTACAAACTGTTTCTAAAAAACTTGCACATGTAAATAGCTCAATGGACCAACGAAAAAATTAAAATTTTGCATTCAACCAGATGCAGGTTAAACTACGGTTCTTGTAGGCTGTATAGGTATGTTCATCATGAGCTATAGCAGAGTGCCAGCTTTTAAAGATGACTGGTCAACGCATCCATCGCTTGGAAACAGTCCTTTCAAATCAGCGATTGCAAGGGATAGGTACACATTAATATCATCAAAAATGTATTTTGCACCTCCTGAATAACTGTTGTTGCTATGACATCATTTCTTGCTTGGAAATTGTTAATTTTATTTAAGTTGTTATCTCTCACAATATTATAAGTGAATTCTTACTGTGATAGATGTTTATAATGATAAATAAATAAATAAATAAATAAATAAATAAATAAATAAATAAATAAAGGCACATTCAAAAACTCGCGACAAGATAGTTAGATTCAAAGCATTGATAAATCTATAGTATGATGAAGTTCAAAAATCTATCTTCCCTCAAGCAATATACACCCCTAAAACTTGTAAAACGTGGTATAAAAATGTGGTTGAGGTGTTACTCTGTAACTGGGTATACTTATGACTTCAAAATGTACACTGGAAGAGAAAAAGAATCTGCGGAGGGAACTTTAGGTGAAGAGTCGTGCAATGTAGATGCTTTAGCTTTGTTTCGACAGATTTTGTACTTCCGTTTATTTACTGGAAAGCATTAATTACCCAGCTGTTCGAACATGTATGGTCCAAAGAAAAGAATTGCCAGAAATAAGCGAAAGACTCAAGCAAGGAAAGGTAATTTTTAAAACTAGATCTATAAGTATCTATCTAATTCTAATAATATCATATTTTGTGAAAAACATCATTTAATTGTAGATAATACCTGATATTTTTAAGTTGCTTATTTTTTTTATTCGATTGTAGTGAGAATACTCTTTTGTTACACTGTCTGCGTTTTATGTCCTCTGAAATCCAAATGGGAGATTCCTTTAAAAAAAACACGGCAATATCATGTCAGAAAGAGATTGGTAAGCAACAGAAATGTTGCTGCATATCGATACAGATCCTTTAGTGTCTGTTGTGTCTGTTGCGTCTGAACGCTACCACTGTTTTCTACGTTCTACTCGTATTTTATGCATTGAAAAATTGTCACTGCCGAATAATCGTTGTCATTCGTCATTCTGCTGTCAGATTTCCTATTAAGCGGACTTAACTTACTTACTACTAATAATGGAATCGATGTTTATTAATTCTTTGCATCCTCTTGGCCTCTTGCACATTATTGATGATGGAAGTTAACATTTTATATAATATTGGCAAGCATGTTATCAATCTATATTGAATTTTATTGAAGTTCCTGACACATTTCATCAGGAACCGGGGACTTGCAATTTTTACTTTTCCATGTGACTGTTTTTAGCTCTTCCATATTTGAGGATGGTGAGGTCCACTAGTGAGATAGATGAATTGATGGCTATGCACACGATTTGAACCCCATAACTCTTCCTAGAACCATTCTAAATCTTCTTCAATAGGTTTCTCATTTGATTCAAATGCGCAGTTGTTTTCATTAAGTAGATCATAAAATCATATCACGGACTATGCCAAAGGGATTAGGCTCTGGTGGGGCTTAGACCATGTTCTGGCTCCTTATGGTTCGTTCCTCCCATTCACATAATGGCTGGTGCGGCATGGGTGGGGGGACGGCGGAATGTCACAACCCATAGCCATTTATTTTATGTTATTATTATTAATCGATTCGCAGTTGCAGGAATTTTCTGACATTGTTGCATGTGTCCAACAATACCTAACGATTTTTGGATCTGTGCCAATAGCCATTCAATATTGTGTTGCCTCAGATTTCTACCCAGATTGTTCGGGGCAAGACCCGTTGTTGAAATAACTATTGGGGTTACATCTACCCGTTCCATACTGTACATGGCCCGCAATTTAATGGCTAAGGGAGTGTATTTGGATATCTTTGTGGAGTACGTGGTTTGTAGGGTACGATTTAGCGTGACTGCTACATCAAAGATATCTATCCTCCTCTCCGCTTTGTGAATGATAACGGGTCTGTTGGCTGGAATATGCCAGTCCCAGCTTAGCTCAAAATTGGAGCTTTCTAGTACAGGGATCAGGCCGCTTTTGAATGCTAATTGTTGATGTATTAGCTTCGCAACAATGTTGACTCTGTATGTGTAGTCTTGTGACGCTAGGGTGTCGCATCCTTAAATTATATGATCGATTGTTTCTCCATTTTCTCCGCACCTACAACATGTCGTGTACAGCTATCCTAAGGATGAACTTCCTCTAATTGCATGTTGTCTTGTACGCCTATTACAAATCCCTTAGATTCAGAGAAAAGATTTTCTTTTATAAGCCATAAGTTAGGCGCCTCTTGGTTTATATTATCTCGGCTGTGTTCGTTGGGATGGCTTCCATGAAGAGGCCTTGCTTTCCAAAACAGAATTAGTCCATCTTTTATTTTGACGTTATCAGCTAGCGAAAAATTTGACAAGCTGCGGTTAAGAGGCGTAAAGTTATCATCAAGTTATTATTATTATTACTACTATTATTTTAATTAACTTAAATAAAACTTATACTTGTTGTATAAATATATATTAATTATATTATAACCCTCAACTCATGGGTAAATTTTAGCCAATATTTCTTTCGAAATGTTTTTTTTTTTTAACTCAAAATTTAGAAAATATATAAACAACTGACTTTGTTAGAGTGAATAGCATGTGAAAAAAAATAATAAATAGGCTTTTGTCTGTTTTTAACTATTTTATTAAACAAAGCAATTATTTCCTGCATATAACACAGAAGATAACTTTAACTTCATTTTTAATAAAAAAAAAAAACAAAAGAAGTTATCGAAACATAGATGTCTTACCATTTCCTAAATTTTATTTTATTTAAGAAATGGTAGGAAATCTATTTTCTTTTTATTCTTGAAAAAAAAAAAAAATACTTAAGTAATTTTTTTTAAGAAATTGAAAAAAGTCTTTTTTGAATTGAAGTCTTTTGTTTATTTTTATCCGCACGTAGATCAATCCATAGCTCTATGCTCCACACATCGGATTCTTGCAGACAGGGCATACGTTTTTAATTTTTATGTCCTTCTTGGTTTTACAGAGAGCACATCTTACAGCCTTATTAAGAAATTCATGAGTTGGAGTACATAATTAGTTTGAGTTTTCGAATGAATTCCACACTTTCCTGATAAGCTGCTTTTGATTTCTTTTAAGCTGTGCAATTTATTATTTTATTCGCAAAGATGGGCGTATCAACGAGAAGCCAATTCGTTGTAAAAATTGATGTCTTGGTGGCTTATCAAATTTATTTGCAAGTCTAAACAAAACGTAACCATTAACACCAATTCTGTCAAGAATACTGCAAAATACCCTAACTATCCATCTAGAAGTTCGTCGAGCAGTGCTGTAAACAATACATTTTTAATCAAACAAATCGGTACCAATTTTAGACTGATAATATATAATGACGGGCATTGGCTTTTCAGTTACTGTATCAATGCTAGCAGTTTTGTTTTATTTCTTGATCCAGGAAAGAAGCGTTTTTTCTTTGTTGAATTCGTATATAGCTAGCCTCCCAAAGCCTTTAACCTTTATAAAATGCGGTGGTATCTCATATTCATTTTTTCTCATTATTCTAAGCATTGTAAAACTAAAATTTGATTGCAAGGAATCTGCTAACGGCTCTGAGCTAAACCAATTAGCCATTGTTATATTTCTATTAGTGTGATGAATACTGATGACTTTTTGACATAGTAAGTTTAGACATATCGGGCTGTTACAGATTATAACAACTAAAGGAACACCTACCTCTAAAACGTATATGGTACAATATTCATTCGGCGCATAGATATGTTTTTAAATATCTCTCCCAAAGATCTCGTATAGCTTTAAATTTGTCGCTTTAATGTAGAGTTTTTCTAGCATTTTTATCATCGAATAGAATGTTTTAAATTGGAATCTCTTTTTTGACATAGTTGCACGGTAAATTCCATTTCCAATACCTTTATCCCATAATTCCATTCTGTCAACTCTGTTTTGTTTCAAGATACCCATTATAAACAGCAACCCAACAAATGCTCTCAATTCTTATTCTTTGACCTCCCTTTCAGATTGCTGTCCTCCTTTCTTCCTATTGATTTGCTGATTTGTGTGTGTAACAATTATTGCAAACATTTCATTTGCAAAAAATAAATTAAATATTCTTTGAATCGCCTATACAATCGGGAAGGCGTATAACAATATTTGACCTACTAGGTCTTCCCCTTGAACTTAGCCTTTTGGGAGCATCCATTTGCCATCTAATAAATTTCATCCCTTTTAAAAACCAAAAAGGAATCATTATACCTACATGACTACCTGCACTTATTTCCACCTACAAAGTACCTAACCGGTTTTTTTCGTTTAGCCGAACATAAAAGCTCTGTTGAATCGGTTTCGTAATTTTCTTCCATTTCATTAACCAAACTTTCCACATCGCAAGTATCACCCTCATCATCCGTAATTCCTTCAAAAATCGTTGGCTGAAAATTTTCGTCTTCTTCACTGTCATCCCCAAAAAGGCCATCGTCACTCTCATGGTGATGTTCTTGATCCAAGATGCGCGATATAGTATCATCCTTTAAGAATCGTCTTGCAATTACGTCCAATAATATCTAAGAAATACAAACACGAAAAGCTTACGTAACTACCCATCGTAGGTAAAAATTACCCAAGGAAAACTTCAACTCATCCTTATTCTTTGGTTTGCAAACAACTTCATTCGACAGCACAGGTAGTAACACAGAATTATCGTGCTATAATTATCATAAACTTGGTTTATCATTTTGCGTTAGCATTGGTGAATGCATATCTGAATCAATTCTGAATGGATAAAATTTACCCATGATGGGTAGTTAAGGGATAATTATTTATATTAATTTTGAATTAAATGTTTTTAGTTTCCTATTACAGCCACTTCTATTTTCAGGTACGCAAATGACATATACATATCGTCGCTTGAAAAGCTAACTGTCATAAGTCAAAATTCATCAATTTTCAGAAAAGTCACAATATTTGAAGTTTTTCATTACTTAAAAAATTAATTTTAACTTTGAATTTCAATGAATACCAAAAAGTTGTAGAGTAAAAAAGTATTATATTTTTTTCCTCTTTCAAGTGGTATATCAAAGTGACTAAAACTCTTTTTAAAAAAGAAATAAAAAATAATTAGTAATTTAAAAAAACAAAATTTAGAAAAATGTTTAAAAAAGTGTGGTTTTCCTTCGAAATAAAACCAAAAATGTTTATCCTCCAAAAATTATATTGTTTTATTTATAATTTAAAAGAAGTTATATTTTATTCAAGAAATAAGGACAAACATAACGGTTATGTTAGACTTAAACAACTGTTCATCAGTCTTCTTTTATAAAAATAAATTAAGTGTTTTACAAACAATATTAAATTTTATTTATTATTGTTATTATTTAATTAATTAATAAAACCAAAAACAAAAAAAAAAAGGATTGTTAAATAAAACTAATACAGTCGGTCTTTTTTATATTTTGCAGGAACAACGCACTCTAAATTTAGTAATAATTAATTAATTTAGAAATAATTAAGAAGAAAGAATATAGGAACTTTGACGTATAGCTATTATGGTTACAATAAGTTATTTCGTTATTAAAAATATCGAAAACTAAGAGTTTTGTAACTCTTAATAACTTTTTAATATTAAGTAAATTTCTTTATAAAAAGCTGGAATCTTGTTTTTTTCTAAGGGTTTTTAAAGACCTTCTTTCTTTTTTAACGATATACCATTATTAGAGATTTACAATGGTTCTAAAACGATATTGATTGGACAAACCTGGTCTTTAATCTGATTTGACAGCGGTGGTATTATTTTTCAGCGTATGACATTTTTACGTAAAAAATGCCAGGTGAATCTTTTTCAAACTTCATTATTTTAACATCAGTCAATTTGATTTGATTTTTTGCAGATCCATATTGTAGATTGGTCCAATTCTCAAAAATAAGGCTTTTAAGCCAAAGAATGATGTTTTGTCTAGCTCATTAACGCGGTATGGTTTTCCAGTTTTTTTAGTTGTGCGAATGATAGTAACATGTTGGCCAGGAGTGTAAATCGATCCAGATTTCTACGTTTTTTTTTTACGGCACGCTCAATGACAGAATGAACTGAGTCACCCTCGTTTTGGGTATGTCCTTTAATCAAAAATTGATGGCTTATACTGTTCAAATTAGTAAATATTTGAATGGCATAAGTATACGATGTAATCATAAACTAGTTTTTTTGTTGAAACATTATATCATACGATTGGGTTAACTTTTCCTGGAGGCTTTTCAGGTATATGAAAACATAAGAACCGATTTCACTTACTCCCCTGGCTTCGCTCCCGTGCCAGTGCCAAAACAGTTGACTTCTTTACTCTTGAGTTCTAATACATAATAAAAATGCAAGACTCTCCTTTGGGACACTGGAGAACAGCCAGGAGGTCATAAACAGTGACGGTGTTGTTTTCATTGACAGATTATTTGTCCGTTTCTTTTTCTTAACTAGAAAGTATTTTTTCTGCCAAGTGTTGATCATATTTTTCTTGCAGAGTATCTTTATTTTCACTGTTTTCAAAGGCGATGCAGTCCTCACATTGGTCTCTTTTGGGATGATGAAAAGCTATATTGTAGTTATTCACGAACACTTGTTGGAATACTTCACACTTTGCAAAAGGAACTCCTTTAACACTACACTGTTCAACGTAGTTTCTGTGAATCTCTGCAATACTCATACCTCCATCGATGTACTCTTTATTTGAGTTTTCTCTGCAATAATAGCTTAGAATGCGTGGTATTTCGTCAATATGATCCTAAATTAGTTTAAGTTTCGACAGTATTAAAGACATGTTGGTCTCTCTTATCTGGAACGGTTCTAATAGGCCTGTCGTTGATTCCCAGAGTTGATTTGAAAAAGTTTTTGTAGACTCTGATTCTTGAATTTTTAACAGTAAAATAAAATGCATTATTGCTATGTCGAGGCTTTTTGATATTGGAAGTAGACCCTTATTTAACTCCTTCTCGAATATACCTAGGTTTTACATCCATCATTGAAGCTGCAATAAAGTTAAATTGTTTTTTTTGTGCATCCAAAGTGCCAGTATTTGCTGAATATTTTGAATCTGTTCTCTTCATTAATTTTCGATGAGCACCCAAGGCTACGCTGACAATCGGGACCTATCTTCCTTTCTTTAGTTATTCACTTAGTCTTGGAAGTAGAATGATACGATTTTCCAAAGCTTCTCGCAATCTTTGCCTTATTTCTTAACCATTCATTTTCACGGTTTTTCCTTTTCCTGGAGCTGGGTTTTTCATTTTCAGTGGATTCTATTTCGACTGGTTTCGGATTTGAAGGTGGTGAATCAAACGATGTCTTTGAAGCTATCATCTGCTGAAAATTCTCCATCTTCTGAATCTGAAGTTGAGTCGGAAGATAAGTCACTTTGAGGATGTCTGGTTATTAAACG
Organism: Volucella zonaria; assembly: GCA_963966105.1. Classification (NCBI taxonomy): domain Eukaryota; kingdom Metazoa; phylum Arthropoda; class Insecta; order Diptera; family Syrphidae; genus Volucella; species Volucella zonaria. The sequence goes on along the minus strand of OZ014533.1, from coordinate 56,293,310 downwards.
AAAGCAACTGGCGATGGTGCTACTACATCCCGGTACAGAAGTGTTATAATCGAAAGTTGTCGTTTGCGAATTCAACTGAAGATTACTATTTCCAGAATATGTATTGTGCTCGATAGCTGTTCCAGCTGGTTCTGTAAATAAGTCACGGTCGCATGCGACAGATGGCAAAACGGAAGCATTTGTTTGAAGATTAGGTGAGCCAAGTTGATTTGAAGATGAATCTTTGTTCTGAAAGTAATTTTCAAACTATATCAAGGGACAGCATTCGGGAGAGCCAAATAACAAATATAAATGTATACTACTTACAATATTTTGGAAATTATGGCAAGATTTTGGGGACACTTTGTTGTGATGGGTTATCATGGCAAGAAATTGTCCATTCTTTTGAATTGTTTTTCTTACTTCATACTAATTTAAAGAGTAATTGCGATCGATTAGTAGGGAATCTAAGTTAGGTAGTGAGTTAGTTAGTCTATGAGGTTAAATAATACCTTGATTGTTGGTAAAGTGACACTTCTTAAAGTAATCAAAAGAATTTTACAGTTTATAAAATAATTTTCTTGCAAGGTAAAATGACTTAAAGCAAATTATAACGTTTTACCACAAAAATAATTTACTACAATTTGGCATTAAAATGACACAAAACAAAAAGTGTCACTTTTCCAGAAAATTATTTATCTCGAACTCATATTTTTATTAAATCAAAGTGTTACATATAAAAAGTGTCAGAAATAAAAAAAAGCCTACCGTGTTTTTTTATGACGTTTCACCGAGGACAAGCACAACCATTCACAGCGACGACCGACACGAAATTAAAAAAAAGTCATTTCGCTGGAAAAAAGGATGTGCCCTTAAATGCAAAACAATGCTTACGTCTTCACGCTGTCAGTTTAAGAGTTGTAGTTCTGACGGTTTGACAGAAAAAAGTATTTTATTTGCGATTCGCCAAATTTTGATTTATGTCAGTTCGGTTCAAGCGACGATGTGTTATGTCATCGGTTTGATCTAATGTAAAAGTTTGTTGGATAATGCAACATATATCTTAAAAGCAAGAAGATCAAAGATCAACTTTAATCTGTTTAAACTCTTCTTGATGTAAAACTTTATTTTTTGTATTTTGACCTAAAATATGTAATTATTCTGTTTCATGCCAATATTTTGAATTTATTATTTGGACAACATACTACAGCCCTTACCTCCAAGACCGTTGTACATGCATCTTCATACCATACAGTAAAATTACAAGCAAAGGTGGTTTCATTGTTGTGGTGTTTCTTTCCGTTCCGTTGAAACTTTGGCGGAAGACAAATTCCTATTTATGTATGTTAAATTGTTCGCATGTGTTTATGAATCACGCAGAAACGTCTTTCGTTTTCAAATCAGCGCTCCTTCCGTGACAGTTAAATTAAAGGCAAGGGAAATATTTGTATGACGTATAGCTCAGCAACTGTGTCTGTTTTCAATGTGCTTTGTTTCGTTTTATGCCACCACACAGGAGCAGCATAAGTTATGCTTCGTCATGCTGTGGTGGTAAGCATCCAACGGATCAGGGGGTGAGTCCTCAGTTTCGCGCAAGGAGACGTTTGTATGACAGAAGTGAGCTTTGTTCAAATATTTTGTGAGGTGGGAATTCCATGTACAATTTTCATCGTCGACTAGATTTAAGAAAGTATTTAATTTCTTTAGAGTAAGCCCGGTATTCATCAAGAATTATGGGATTTTTAAGTTTTCACTACTTACTTTCCTTAGCAAAGGCAATGGGTAGATATAGAGACCAACTTTCTTGTACCAGTTGGCAAAAAAGTCTAGTGTCTCCTTTTAACATAGAAACCATCATAGTCAACTATTGTCAGCAGTTCGCTGAATAAGACGGACCACAAAGGTGGAAAGGGAATTCCCTATCGGGCGCATCCTTGCATATGTGACATTTTATACGTCGTCGCTTACTAGTGTGGTTTTAATAACATAATGGGACAATATAATAGAATAGTAGAATAATAGATTCCTTTCAGCTACATGACGTGCTTTATATTATTATCCTTTGTTCGAATTACGTCCAAGAATATGGCAAAAGTGTGTTACCAAAAACCCCTATATGTATTAACAAAGCAGCCATAAGCTCTTCTTTTATTCCTAATCGATTCATCTAAATATGAGGCTCACAGAACAGCAAAGGTGGCTTAGTTTCCGGGCTGTTCGACATATTATTCTTATTCTTATATTCTTAACTTATGCCATAGACGATGCTGAACCCTTATACAGCCCTTAATATTTTCTGGTTTTGTCAATAATTCGAAAAAGAAGATGTCTTATTCTCAAAGTTCGACTTGACGGATAGATAGACCAAGTGAATCTCTGACAAACACAACATCGTGTATATGTCACTAGAAACTCAAAGATTGAACTCAAACTAGTAGGCACCAGTAATTTGAAGAAGAGGCCTATTTCATTTAGTAAAACTTCTTTGAACTTTCTCCAAACGATAGGGGTGGGAAGTGCACACAGGACTCCAAATCACGTCTGCATAATTCAAGGCTGATGGAACTAATGTCATTTATTGTTATTATAGGGAAAATAAATTCTTCAAGTCCTTAGTAATACGCTTAATGAAACCAACACTATTGTTTGCCCTAGTAACAAGGCGCTCAATATGGCATTTTTACATAAAGTAATACACCCGAATCCTTAATTTCGTTTACCCTATTCAAGAGAATTGAATCAACATAATAATTCAATTCTATGCAAGCCGCTCATCTATTACAGTGAAATATAAAATATAACAATTACAATTCACTTTTTTATATTTGATTTAAGGCAGTTGCTGCACCAATCTATGATAGTACCAAAATCCATTTTCATCAAATAACAATTATCATTATATTTGGTTGAGGAAAAAAGTTCCAGCAGGTCTCCTGTGAATATAAAATAAAAATACTTCAATTCTTCAAATATTTATTGTTAAAATCAAATTAACTGAAGAGTCTTTCATTACGCGCTTAATTAAATTTAAATAAAACAAAGCGTGTATAAGATATCATCGAAATTTTTTATTCGTTTGAAAGGCCTATCGATGCCATTATGTATGGAATATAATATCGTTCAAATGTCCGCCGCGGCTTTTCTGGGTGGCGCGCATCAGAAAAGTCCATTTTTCCATGATTCTGGCACATAAATTAGGCTGAATTTGACCGATGGCATGAGTTATGTTAGCTTTGAGGGCCGCTGTGGTTTGTGGCTTATTCGCATAGACCTGCGACTTCAGAAAATCCCACAAGAAAAAGTCTAACGGGGTCAAATCGCAAGATCTCGGTGGCCAGTTCACATCACCTGCAACTGAGATGACTATGCCCTCGAATCGCTGGTGCGGAATTTTCAATGTGGCGTGAGTTGTGTGGCACGTAGCGCCGTCCCGTTGAAACCACATGTCGGTAGTGCCCATATCATTCAATTCAAGACGAAAGAAGTTGGTAATCATCGACCTACAGCGCTCGCCGTTGACGGTGATGGCCTGGCCAATGTCGTTCTCAAAGAAATATGGACCGATGATGCCGCCAACCCAAAATCCGCACTAAACAATGACTTTTCGGGATGCATTGCACGCTCTTGGATCTCAAGTAGATTGGTATCGTCCCAATTCGTTTGTTTGTTGACTTGCCCATTCATCCAGAAATAGGCCTCATCGCTGAAGATGATTTTTCGATGAAAATTATGGTCAGTTTCCAACTACTCCAGAGAACATTCAGCGAACACATGTCGTTGTTTATGGTCGTTTACCTTCAGGTCCTGCGTCCGTTGAATTTTGTACTGGTGCAGGCCCAATTCTCGATATTCGCCAAGTTGTGGTCTGCGAAAAGCCGAGTTTTTGTGAGCGACGCGAAATCGACTACCTCGAATTCTCCTGCACAATCTCTTGGACAGCGGCGAAGATTTCGCAGATCTTGCGTTTCGTCGACGTACGGGTGTTGGTTTACCATTTACTGAACCTGTGGTCAGAAGGTCGATTATGGCGACCGTAAAATAGGCGAGGCGCGCGGAACGTTGCCCGAACTGAACACCCGTTTTGATAAAACAATTCTATCATTTGCATATTTTGTTGAACGCTATGTCCATCCATGGTGATTTGGCAAAACAGATTGAATAAATGGCAGCCCATTTGATAGATGTAGCTTCAACAAAATGGCCGCTATAAATTGTCAAAGTTGGGAAGTCCCTATTGGAAGACCCTGTATATAAAAATCCACGATTTGGGATGTGATGTGATCTGAGCTGGCGATGTTGTCGCGCCGAAGACAAAAGCGGAAGATGAAACAGAAGCCAATGTGATGGGTATTTGACGTCAAAAGATTTAGTAGCAGATGACTGTGATGTTCGTGCAGGCGAAACGAATATGCAGTAACTCTCTCTCTCTAACTGATGGCTTCGTGGTATTCTATGTATATCGCTTCATTCTGAGCAACGAGGTTGTATTGACTCTTGAGAAGTAAATAATAAATCAATTGCGGAAAATATTACGGCTTTTGATTCTTTGCCTGGCGTCTGGTATCTGGCAACTATCGTCTGGCGTCTGGCGTCTGGCGTATGGCGTCTGGCGTCTTTCGGTCCTGAAAAGGTGCACAGGATGGAATGGTGTTTCTCGGTGTTGGTTTAGCTTCGGAACAATTCGAGAACTTTTCGATCATTCTTAGACAATAGCGAAATGCTTGAACTTTTGGAAGTGGTCCGACTATGTCGACATGAACATATGTAGTCGAATCACTGGTCAGATTCGAGGATAGTTGCTAGTTGCGTGTGGACATGACGTCCGAGTTTCGAAAGATGGCAAGCTACGCAAATTATCACCACTAGATAATGTCCTTTTTCATGTAAGACCAGATGTATCGCCGATAGATGATTTTGCATGTAGCCTTGTCACACGTTGAAAACTTTAAGTATCTGAGGGTAATAAAGGATATTCATTTTATTTGGGACAAACATATAGACACATTGCAGTCATACTTAAGAAGAGCTCTATATGGTATAGCCTTTTAAACATACTATTCAACGCCGAGTATAATAAAGCAGGTCTCTTACGCTCTGTTTAAATCAAAGGGGGCAGCGCTTCAAACCCATTCTTGCCGACACCACAACGGCTGTAAAGATGTCAGAGCTACAAATCCACGCTTCTTCTATGGCCTAGTTTTCGAATATTATTCAACAAGCTTTCGAATGGGCAAAAGGAGATAAATATAAGGCGGATCTATTTGCCGAGCACCTAGAACAAACGTTTAAATCTTTCGATGGACAGGCGTTAACAGGAAGATCTAACTATATAATTACGGCACTGGACAATTTTAGTATAATAACAGTGTCGCTACGAGAACTTAACCAAGCAATTAAAAAATTGAAAAATAACAAAGCCCCTGGTTATGATTTAATAACTGCTCAAATTCTCAAGGAGCTGCCAAAGAAAGCCCTGATCAAACTGCTCCAACTTATAAATGCCGCGCTAAGACTTTTAAACGTTCCAAGCCAATGGAAAGTTGCCGAAGTTATAATGGTCCCGAAACCAGGCAAATGTCTAAGTGAAAAAAAGTTCTACAGACCCATATCGCTTCTGCCGATAATATCTAAAATATTTGAAAAACTCCTATTGAATTGAATAGAGACGTCTAATTCCTGAACATTAATTCGGTTTTAGAACTAAGCACTCCACAATTGACCAGGTTTTTAGAATTACGAATGAAATTGAGAAAGGCTTAGAGGTTAAAAAGATATGTTCTAGCGTGTTTCTTGACGTGTCTCAAGCCTTCGATAAGGTATGGCACGAAGGCTTAAATTTTAAGCTAAGCCAGGTTCTTCCGAGAGAGCTGCATACGATTCTGAAATCGTACCTGGAAAACAGAATTTTTCGTGTTAAACATGGCACCGAATACTCGGAATTTAAAGATATAGCTGCTGGAGTTCCGCAAGGAAGTGTACTTGGACCGGTATTGTTTTTACTCTATACTCGAGACATACCGGAAGAATCAGGTACCATAGTAGCCACGTTCGCGGACGACACGGCGATACTAGCTACAGATACTTCAGTCGAGTTAGCTACTGGAAAGCTACAAACGGCTTTGGATAAAATCTACGAATGGGCAAAGATATGGCGAATTGTTTTCAATGAGACCAAATCTACTCATGTTAATTTTACTTACCGGAAAATAAACAACCTTCCCATTTTCATTAACTCGGTACAAATACCATGTGCAAATGAAGCAAGGTATCTAGGAATGACACTAGATGTAAAACTGAAATGAAAGCCGCATGTTAAGAAGAAACGTGGTGAACTTGAAAATAAATCCAGACAAATGTACTGTCTACTAGGAAAACATTCCAAGTTAAGCATACATAACAAATTGCTCATCTATAAGCAATTGCTTAAACCTGTTTGGACGTACGGTATACAACTTTGGGGCTGTACTAAAGGAAGCAACCGAAATATTCTCCAAAGCTACCAAAACAGAGCTCTAGGACAAATCGTGAACGCCCGATAGCGTGATATCCACAGGGACTTAGGAATAGTTACCGTCGAGGACGAAATAATGAACTTTGCTCGCAAACTCCGTATTCGTCTTCATGGTCATTGTAATAATAAAATACTCCAAATTCTGGACGAGACAAACTTAGTGCGTCGATTACAAAGAATGAGATCATTCGATCTGGCGCGATAAGGACTATCCGCATATAATAGCGGTACTAGCAGGTGCTTTTGCTGGAAAGCTACCTGCCCCACGCGAACGTTATTTGGAACGGAAACTACTTGATAAGGTAACTTAGTTGTAGTCTATAAGAAGTTAGGCGTGTTTTTAGTAAGAATCTCACACTACTAAGGACTGAAACGAACAAAATTTGGAAACTTCAAAGTAAAAAAAAAACATATTTCATAATTCGTGTAAATTTTTTTTTATTTGCTTTAAAATTCTGTTTTTATTAAATTCATTCAAAATTACAAAAAATAAAAAAAATTATTTGGGTTCCCATTTTTTCCTCAACTTCTTTCAAATATCCTTATGGGTTGGTGACAGTTACATCCGTGATCTTTTTGGACGCTCTTTTCCATTTAACACTAAAATCTTTTACGTCCTTTGCACACTGCTCACTTTTCCTCAATTTAGCTTTGACCAAAGCCCAATACCTTTCAATGGGACGGCACTGTGGAACATTGGGTGGATTCATGTCTTTTGGGTCAAAGTCGACATTTTTAGCAACAAGAAAGCTCAACGTCGCATGAGCATAGTGAGCTGAAGCTAAATATAGCCAAAATAATGTTGAACCCTCGTTTTTGCTTAAGAAAGGAATCAACAGTTTTTTTAGGCACTCGTTAATGTACACTTCTCCGTTAATTGTTCCCGTTGTAATAAACGATGAGATTCTGTGCCCACATTGGCAAATGGCCCCCCAAACGAGATATTTTGACCCGAATTTTTTCATCCCAATCGATGTTGTTGATTGCGGAAGAATGTCAGCTTCAAACGAGTTGTAAAACTGCGCACCTGGAAGAGTAGTAAAGTCGGCGTTGACATAAGTTTCTTCATCCAAAACCAAGCACGCTTTCTTGTTTCCGATCAACTCGTATAGCTTTCGGGCTCGTGTTTTTATGACTTTTTTTTTGCTTTTCAGTAACTTTTGAGATTTTTTTTTTCGTGTTTTTAGACCGTTACGTTTTTTAGAACTTTGTATCATTGTTTGGTTGGTATTACATTTCCGAGCAACATCTCTGGATGACATAGTCCGGTTTTTTACGATGGTACCCACCATTTTCCTGTCCAAATTTGTATCATGTGCTCCATTTTTAGCTCCACTTTTCTGTTTTCGCTTAACTGTCAACGTCTCCAAATATCGTTTAATAACGGAATCCACTGTACTGCGTGCTATGTTTAAATTTTTTGCGATGAAATGGTTTGGACCCAAAGTATTTTCGAGCCATTTGTCGATGATCTTTTTACGGTGTTCCTCTTGACTCATATTTTATAAATATTTTAAACCGCACCGAACTAAAATCAATAACAAACTGAAACTAGAGAATATACAGGCTAGTTTGGGTACAAAATGGGACTGCAATTTTTACGCATTGGAAGTGTAGCCCGTATTAAAATTTACAGATTTTATTCGTTTCAGGCCTTATGAGCAACGGGTTCATAGTATCTATGAAGATTTTCACATCTACCCACCAAAAAAAAAACAAGCTTTCTGATAACGTGAAAAGAATTATACGCTTTTAAGACAGAAAATAACTCTTAAGGTATTTGTTTTTATCTGCAACTTTAAAGGAAAAATATGTTTATATACTTAAACTACCATTAACTATAAACAAGGGATCCCTCGTCTCACACTGCAAATCATGGCAAGTATGTATATTTGGGAGGTTTCGCGCCTCAGTAAATAAACATCTTATGTAGAATTAAAAAAAAACTATGAGGTGGAAAGAGACTGAATATGTTGCAGCAGAGAGACCATGAGTCCATGGTGGACTTCAAAAAACCACTCCTTTGTAAAAAAATTCGAGTCTTTTTTTTTTATAATCGGCGCGCGCTAAAGGGGTTTTGTATCCTTAAAATGTTCGTACACGGCTCGGGCGAAGGAAATTTAGGGAGGAAGAAAAGACAGGTTCCGATGTACATTGTTTTTAAATGTTTCTGAATTATAACGATCTGGAACCACAGAGATCGGCAGGGTATTCCATAAGCGAGTTGAACGGCTTAGGATAGAATCACGATATTTTAGAGTACGTCCGAAAATGGGTTTGAGGGTATCCTGATGAGCATTCATAGCGAGACGGGTGTTACGGTTGAAAGTTTGAATGGGCGGAATGCTACTGGCAATTTCAATGGAGCACTGGTGGTGGAAATAGCGATAAAACAAAGTGAGACAGGAGACATTACGTCGGTGTTCGAGGGTGTCAATTGATTGACTGATATTAGTATCACCAATGAGTTTTATCGCACGGTTTTGAATCCTATCTAGCAGGTGCAGAGATGTTTTAGGAGCATCTGACCAGATGTGGGCATTGTACTCCAATTTTGGACGGATGAAAGCCTTATATATTGTGGCCAGATCAGAGGGGGTAAAATATTTCTTACATCGCTTGAGAAAACCTAGACATTTCGCAGCATTTTTGGCGACATCGAATATGTGGTCATTCCAACGTAAGTTGTTACTGATACACATACCGAGAATGGAAAGTTTATCGGTTTCGACGATGCAAGTGCCATTCATGGATAATGGCTTGGTATTTGAATTTCGCTTTAATGACAGCAGACAGCATAGAGTTTTGGAAGCATTAAATTCTACTCTGTTGATAGTTCCCCAGTTGGTTATGCTGTTAATATCGGAATTTAATGAGCTTAGCATACGCTGCCGTTCCCGTTCTACAGCCGAAGAGCAGGGGCGTGAGTCCGGGAACGAATATGAGAAGCAGAGAGTGCTGTCATCAGCAAAGGAATAAATTGGATTAGAAGTAGCAGACAAAAGATCGTTAATGAAGATTAAAAAGAGTGTCGGAGACAGAACGGAGCCCTGGGGCACACCAGCATTTATTTTGTGAATATCAGACTTGAAACCGTCCAAGACAACTTGAATTGAACGTTCCGAAAGGTAATTTCTAATCCATTGAAGAAGAGAGTCATCGATCCCAAGAGCACGCATTTTCGACAAAAGAGCCTGATGCCAAACTCTGTCAAATGCCTTAGAAATATCAAGTGCAACTAACTTGCTTTCGCCAGATTGATGTACGCTTTGGTTCCACTTTTCGGTGAGACATGCCATCAAATCACCAGTGGACCTGTTGCTACGAAAACCATATTGCCGGTTATTGAGAAGTTTTCGTGTTTCGAGATATTTCATGAGCTGACGATTTATCAGCGTTTCCATGACTTTGGGAAGAAGAGACGTAAGTGCAATGGGTCTGTAGGAGGAGAGAGAAGAAGATTCGCCTTTGTTTTCCATCTGCTCGGAAAGAGTCCTAAAGAGTAGGATTGATGAAAAAGCTTACGCAGTGGTTTTGCCAGCGTGGAAGAACACCTCTTCAGATGAAGGGAAGATATACCATCTGGACTAGCGAATTTATGCATATTGAGATCTTTAAATACTCTTGATACTACACGAGTGCGAAAGTGGATTCGTCCCATTATAGATTCGACGCACTCAAGTGTAGGCGGGAACAAAGCAGTCGAGAACATTTGGGGTTGGCAAGTACGAAAAGTGCAATCGGGCAATCGGCAATTTCACACAAATAGTTTGGCCGTATTTGGTCAGGGAATTTGTGAAGTCTTATATGGATTCAATGGTAAATAGAATTTTTAAAAAATTGTTAATAGTGGTGGAAAAATCAATTCTTAAATTCAGCAAAATGTGTTTAGTTTTCTTAATTTTATAAAAAAATTATCTGTGGCTATAACAACGAAATGACCATTTTCAGTACGTGTGTTCATTTGCGAATTGTAAACGTCATATATATGCAGATGATGAGCAGATTTATTCTGTTTTTCCCGAATCCCAAATTAAGCAAGCGATAATTAATCCAAACGACCAGTTAGTAACAATTTGTAAGTGGTCATTTGAAAACAAACTCAGTCTTAATCCAACAAAGACTAAAGCAATGATCATTAATGCTAGCCGAGTTAAAGTAGAGATTCCCCTTCTTTATATTAATCGAACTCCAATTGAATACGTTGAAACATTCAAAAATCTTTGGGTTTATAGTACATGAGCGAAAAATTTACCTGGAGGACTCATATTACAAAAACTGCATCGAAGGTTTATGGAGCCCTTAGAGGACTTAGTCCAACCTCCAACTATCTTCCCACCAAAGTTAAGTTAGAGCTTGTAAAATCATACATCCTGCCTATTCTATTATATGGATGTGAAATATACTCCGACATGGATTATGAATCCCGGCGAAAGCTGAATGTTGCCGATAATAGCTGTGCGAGATACATATTCGGCTTAGGAAGATATGAACATATCTCTTTCTACTCCCATCAGATTGTAGGTTTGTCAATCGACGAATTGATGAAATATCGAACTGTACTATCACTACACAAAATTTTAACAATAAAACAACCGGAATATCTGTTTGAAAAAATTAATTTTCCGCGTAATGTTAAAATGTTGCAATTGATCTAAGATGCAAATATATTAATACATCTAGACAATTTTTTTAACTCGATTCGCCTTTGGAATAGTTTACCCCTAGATATAAAGCGAACGATGAACAGAACCGCCTTTAAGAAAAAATTGTTTCTTCATTAGACTAGTAATTCCTAATAGATTTGCCTACTTTCCTACCTCTTCTTTTCCTTTTGTTTCTTTTTCTTGGTACTTTCTTTTCCTTATCTCTTTCTTTTATTTAAACTTAACTCTTTAAACTAAACTCAAATTAAAGTAATGTGCACAAGCTTGTTATATTTTTTAAAAGATGTGTTTTGTACACAAGTCTTATACGAACAATGAATTCAATATTAATAATAATAAACTAAACTAATGAACTAAACTAAATTTGTTTGCCTTTTTAGGAATTGTCCTGTTATTTTTGCAAAAATTACATTTTACATGTTATTAATTAATTGTTAAGCGTTTTAATTAGGACACGCGCACCATCTTTGGACACATATCATATTTGTGTTCCAGTGAATCATGAAAAGGCTTACCAATCTTGCAAATTTCTTACCACATTCGCCCACTCCACTCTTGGGCTCTTATAATCGACGGGGTAAGCGAACAATTGAGCTGCTTAGCGAAAAAAATTCGAATAAACTCATTTAACCAATCGGGTTGCGGCTGTACATCAATCTATTCCGCACAATTCTCAACATTTGAACGTCCCTGTGGAGCATTTTGTGAAAGGACTTGGGGCTATGCTTCCATGCAAGATCGTATTGATCTAAGAGCTATAGCCAAATGACTATCATGCACGTCGAACTTTCCGCTGATGGAAGAAGATATGAATTTTCATTGAAAAATCGTCCTGTGAAGGCATAATTTTGGTTCAGGTGTTCCAAGGGCAGCTATTGTTACTGTTTGGTGTTTTTTTTTCATCGCGAAGGTGTCATTGGACCGTATTTCTTTCGAGTTGGTGTCGGCGTGACGGTCACATTAAACAAAGACCAACATCGCTTCATAATAAACAATTCCTTTGTAAATAATAAATTGGATTTGCAAGGTTTAGAAAGCATTGATTTTAACAAGATGATCCCAAAATTTACTTATTGAAGACAAAATTCGCCATCCCGATCCTACGATTTGACACTTTTAATTTGAGTTTTATTTATTCTCTTGTCCATACCATCAAGTCAAAAACTACATGGAGGCAAATTACCGAATTGAAATTGCTAGGACATCGGCCGAATTATTCCAAAAAGTTATCAAAAATCTGGTCCACAGCATCCACTCATTCAAGTGGATCCATGGAGGACATTTTAATGATGTTATAATTTATATTAATGATAGTAAAAACAGTGTAAAAGATGACTAGCCACATCATACCGTTTTTTTTTTTTGTTAAAGAACGTGACACTGAAGCGGGTATGACTGCACTTAAAATGCCTAAGCACATGTTAAGTTTTTAGAGAAAAGAGATTTTTGAGCTCCATGTTTGGCATCCAAAATTTATTGGGAAGACTAAATTATTTGTGCAATTGGACTTGTTGTTGTATTCTAGGCGACCACTCATCTTACGTGATTTTAGTTGCCTGAAAAAAAGAATGTCTTTCGGGCGCGGCTCATGTTGAACTTCGAACCGCCCGATTTGAAAGCCAGTACGCTCATTTCAAATGTATTTTTATTTTTAATCATTAATTAACTCTTACATGCTAGACAAGAAAACGTTTAAGAATTAGCTCAAATAGCTTAAAATTATCATTTCAAATATATTTCAATTTACTGATTGGAGCTACCCAATCAGCCACCAAAATTGTTGCTGCTGCCGAGCAACATTCCTTATGCCACGACTCCTCACAACGGTATTGATCCGGAGACGCTCCGCATTACCATATGGGACGTTTACGTCTCTCTGTTGTAGCTGGGTCCGCAGTTGTTTGAGCGACGTGGAAGATTAGCGGTTGTCCTGGATCAGACACTTCGCATCTAGGAGAGGAAAGTTTCTGGGAGAATAATGCCGTCAAAGTGCACTCTCTCGTTTTACATATAATTGTGGTTGTAAGCCCCGGAGATCTGGTCATCCGACGAGGTGATTGCTCAAGCAATGAGGCTTTGAGTCAAATTAATAACAAAATTTTCCAAGGATCGCCCTATTGTACAAGACCTTATTAGGATAGAATTTTATATTCTCAGACCCTGGTGTTCTGTATAGGCGAAGACAAGCGCTGAGGCAAGCTCTTTCAAGCACCCGAATCTTTTCCAATAAACTTGCTCTCACGTTGAACCACACAGAACTTCCAAGTACAAGCATAGGCCAGATAAGGGCCGTGTCACCTTCATCCTCGCATCGAGTTGGCTTCTATAAAACAGTCTCCTTGTAAGGGCTAAATCACCTTTGGTTCTGGCTATAGCAACATCTATACATTTGTTAAAATATAGATATTGATCTAACCAGACCCCAAGTATCTGTCTATATTTCGACAAGCCAGTGGCTGCTCGTGCTATCAAATTATCGAAAACGTTCACCAATTCTTTCTGGTGTCCTTAGAGGCCCCAGACAAAGATGTGCTAAACAGAATGGTTTCCGACTTCTGAAAGTTGATTTTCAACTTCCAGTCGTGGCAATATCATTTAATTTTATATTTATGACTTCAATCTTTGGACCTGGTCTGTTATGTCGTCTGCGTATTCTATGGCGTGGTGAAGTGAACCTATCAAATCACTAAATGTTGAATAGGATCGGTGAATTTATAGCACCTTATTGTAGACCATTTTGAATATGAAATGTTCTAGCGAAGTCACATCGCCATTTTTCACGATAAATTGTCTATCTGTGAGCGTATTGAAAAGAATATACACAAGTGGTTTACTAATGCCAGTCTGTTAAGATTGAAGAACAGTCCCGCTTATCATACGTCATCGAAGACTTTTTTCAAGTCAATCAGTCAGGCATCAGTGTACTGGTTCTTGCCTTTGTTCCATTAAATATAAGAAACCAGTATATACGAGGCATGAATGACATCATGCCTCGTCTGGAAATCGAATTGACTATCCGGAGCTATTGTATATGTTTGTCCACAATCCACTTGGTCAGGAATCTATTGATCACTTTCTCGAAAAATTTACTGATATTTGGAAAACGACTAGTCGACACGAGATTCGCCGGGTTGGATGTGTCTTTATCCCATTTGGGGATGGGATGTACCACCACAGTTTTCCAATGTGCCGGATAATGGGCATTATTCATTGCATTGTTAAACAGTCAACTAGTTTGCGATGTCGAAGCACAAAGTTTGGTATTCTATCTATTCTCACTGATTTCATATGCCATATTCTCGTCACGCTCTCGAAGCGCCAGTTTCCTATTCCATTTCGAAGGTAGAAATTGTGCACGAGGACTCGATTTTCTAGGTCGTGGTTCGGGCCAATGATTTCATTCGCCTTGTACACTTTCTGAAAAGTCGCTCCTATAGCCTCTACCTTCTTCTGCGGATCATCGATTACAAAGAAGTTGTCATCATCAACGGCCTCCCACATTAATTGCGGTGTTCTATGCATTTATCCTCAGGATATCCATTTTTGTTATTTCCTATTTTCTTCTAAGCCCTGTGAGTCCTCAGTTACTTAACGGCAGCTGTAGTCTAATTTTATCTTAAGAATCTTAGCCACCATGTCACCACTGGCTATGGGTTTAAAAACTTCTCAATAGCGGTAACAAAATAACACTATTAAGTAGCAAGTGCTAATATACCTTTGGATATTTTCGAATTAAAATTTCTAAGAATTTATACGAAACCTAATTTTAATTTATCTTTCCTTTAAATTGCAGTGCAATGGAATTATGCCCGAATGATGATTGAATTACAAAAACTCAAAAGTTTCAGAATTGCTACACAAGATACGAACCTCAACTATAAAACTACAAGTACTTATATTTCCGGTAAAAAATCTCTGAAACTCATGTCCGAAGGGATTTCAGATTTCCTGTTCAGTTATTTTTCTGAAATTGCTTTTATCCCCTAGCAAATAGTATAGAGAATGCTCCCTGGAACCGAAGATTTTCTTCATATTGTAGTTGTGCACGTAGTACGAGTAAATGTTTAGATTGAAAGCTTTAAGTGACAGAAAAAAAAACTGCTTACCGACAACTCAGAAAAGGGTTATTTAATGCTTTACTAGTCATATTCGTTTGAAAAAAAAATTCTAATGATGTGGTTTTGGATTTATAAAAGTTTTTTCTTCATTCTATGTCCTTGGAATTGTATCTTTTCTTCTTCCGAGATCAAGTCATTAACGGATTATAAGTTCATACACGTGTGTTATATTTAAAATGCGTTTAAAAAAAGGCTCCCCTTGTTAAATGTTAAGGACGGTTCTTTTTAATCGGGGTAAATTTTCCACCATAATTATTACGCAACTACCACATGCAAATATAAGTGCGAGCTACTCTTATTTAGGATGCCTGGAGCTCTTGACCCATTTGAATGAATAAAAAGTATATTTTCCGTTTTAGAAAATTATGATGAGCTGGGGTGTTTACTGTTGTCATAGATTTGTATTCATTAATTTTTAAAAGAGTGTTTTAATTTCGGAATGAATTTTTATGGACAGCAAAAATGTTAATCTGTCTTTTGGTGTATGTTATATGTCACAGCTTTTATCTTCGAGCTACAATGACTATAGACATGAGTTTTATCCCAAACAGCATGTTTTCCCTTACCAAAACTGGGGAGAAAATGAGTTTTATGTACAAGTGTTGTATCATATGAAAAGGATTTGCTTATACATCATAGAGTCGGATAGATTTAAAGCACATGTAGAGTGATTTTGATCGAGAAAGTATAGAAGAATATCCACTCCAGCGAATTTTCGAAGCGCACTTATAACATAAAATATAATTTAAATCATTTATTAAAAGTTTTATTTGTACATGAATTTTAGAATTTTTTTTTGTCAATATGCGGAAAATAGCCCCATATACTCTACACGTACTGATCTATATTTTGTTTTTGACATATAAGCATTTAAAGCATTTTGCATTACGGCAGGCAATGTTTCAAGCTCCATATTTGTTATTTCTATACGATTGGATGCTGGCTTGTTCATGTTGACCCGTCCTATTAAGTATACCCACAGAAGATATCAGGCGACATGAAATCTGTGTAAAGGAGAGGCCAAGTGAGATCTACATTTTTCCGAAATTAGCCGGTCATCAAAAAGTTTTCAGAAATTTCCTTAGTGATGCGTGCTGCGGCTCTATCCTGGTAGAACTATATGTTTGGGTTACTGTAAACTGCCTGACATGATGAATTGCCTAACATTTAAAGATGTCCATAATCATGTTCTAAAAAATATGTAGCAATAACTCTGTCATCCACACTCGTAATTCAACACCAAACAGTCCATCTAAAAAGGTGTAATTGAATTGAACGTGCGCGTATTCTCCGTACCACCAGTCCGCTAGTTTTATTTATTCAAATATCCACTTAAATCGAAATGTGCTTCCTCGGTCATAGAAAGATTGTTGAAAAAGTTGGAATTATTCGTATTTGTGGTTAGCTGTATGAATCCACTGGCACATCGTTCGCGTAATTCTGTATCCTATGAGAGTATTCTTGAGTCAATCGAATCTTTTATGGAAACTATTGCAGATCAAGTTTTAAAATCCGCCTTATGTTGTTCTAGAAATGCATAATTTCGTAGCACGTCGACGACTAGCAGAGATTGATCGTCGTTACGCACTGTCGTACAGTCCCAAAAACTTCTTGCGGACAGGCCGATGAACATTTGGTTGTGGCAGATTAAATACCGTACCTTTGTACTAGGAGCTATTGCACCAGCAGAGATCTAGGTTTGCTGGCATGTTGAGTTGTCATAAAATTCTCTACAAAAACACCAATAACAATAATAGTTATTACATTTATGTACATATTTTTAGACCGATAATCACCTACGGCCGTCTGGTAGCCATATGCAGCCAACTTCAGTAAACTAAGCAGGGTCCAAAGAGCAGCATGTCTATATATAAGCGGAGCCCTACGTTATACTTATTCCGCGGCATTAGAAATTCGATTTCACTTGACAACCCAGGCAAGTAGCTGCTACTGAAGATATTCGCCTTATAGCAATTACACAGTGGACAAATAATTTATTTTGGCTATTAAAGAAGCTCTGTCCTGGCTGAAGAAAAACGTGATATCTGTAAAGGATATCCGCATCTTTTCGGATAGTCTGACCGCTATCAAATCTCTGGACTCAGTCTCATTAAATTCTAAAACCGCCTTTGAATGCCGACCATCTCTTATGGAGATGGCAGAGCCGTTAACTTTCACTTCACTTTTGTTGGGTATCGGGCAACAGAGACATTCCATTGAATTGTAGGGCTAACGAACTCACCAAAATTGGAGCCGCTCTGCCTATTATACCGGAAAATGATAGCATAGCTATACCAATCGTGGAAATCAATATTAAACCTGGCTGCTAATAAAAGAATTAACTTTAGATGGACTGTTGGACAAACATTTTTAGCGACCAAACAGATTTGGCCAAAGCTGGATCCGAAACGCTCTAATAGTCTGATCCTTCTAAATACGAAACATCTCAGCGCTATCATAGGTGTCATCACTGGACACTGCCTAAGAGGCAAGCATCTAAGAAGCTTTGGCGCCTTTACAAATGATTTCTGTAGAAGCTGCATGGACGAAGAGGAGGAAGAGACAATCCTCCACCTACTCTATACATTTTCAGCTCTCTCACAGTGAAGAAAACTTCACTTAGGAGCTTTCTTCTACAATGACTTAAACGATCTAAAAATATAGACATTAACAGTCTCCTACGCTTCATCGTAAGCTAAAATTGCTTCCAAGATCCACGTGGCATAGTAATGGGCAAATAGGCCTAAGTGGGTTGGTCTTTCCAACAGCCACTTTTACTTACCTACCTACATACCTACATATTTTTAAAACCAGCCAGTAAAAGGTAGTCCGCCGTGCACTTACTATACTCCTGCTAGGTGGTGTAGAAGGTCTTTACCTGAAACATCGTCGCTTTCTTTGATCCTTGGGCTGTTGCCCTGTCTTCTACACCAACCATCCTTTTATCGTCATTACCAGAGTAAAACTGGTATGGCCATCGTCAACATGAGTCTTGATCTCATTTGCTTTCAGACAATGTCATAAATGTCGGCAGCTATTAGCTGGGTGAACATTTTCTGTATGCACACCTACCTAACTCTTAATATGATCAGGCGCTAATTGATATAATGCTGTGAAGCCTAGAATGATTCCAAGATTTTTGGGATCAAGAGAGCAGACGCTATGATGAATACACTTATTTTGACGTCAAGATCAATCGAGTGGTGGGGTGCGTGCATTGAAAATCCATTTGACTCATCTATGGTTTCCCTAAGTAAAAAACTTAATCGATTTAGCGAGGTGAAGGTAGCACTATTTTATGGTTTTTTTGTTTTTGTTTTTTTTTTAATTTTTAGAATAGACATACTCGTAGATGGTTCTTCCCGCGCTCGAACCCACCACATACATATGTATGTATACCATATGGTGTTATTCTTATTATTTCGTATGCCCAGCAATAAGTTTTCGCTCTCAATTAGTAGGCTCTATCATCTAAGGATCAATCTATAAAAAACAAGCAAGCAAAGGAAACTTTTTCACAACCGCCAGTTACGCTCATCTTGTAATAAAGAAAATGAATTATGGCGCACATACAATATTTCAGATCTCGCTCTAGTTCTAACCTCTTTATTTACCATAAACTCATACCCTCTTTTCACAACTCTTCACAGATTTCTAGAACTGAAAGAAATTTTAACTTATTCACGCCAAGTGTTGTTTTTTTTCTACACAACAAACATTGCCGCTAAGATATCTGAAGTAATCAGGAACTCATTTCTTAAATTATTAAGCCACCCAGTAGCTATGACCAAACTTCTTTAATTTCGGCGTGTAATTACCGTACCGTAGGAGAAGATAAACACGCTGAAAGACCAATTAAAATGTGCGAATTATTAGCTTAGATCTCTCGAGCTCCAATATAATTTACTTGCATATCCTAATTGACGTGTCATAATTAAATTTACTTGTGTGCCCAAATCCTTTGACAGCACAGCTCATTATGTTCTTTCACTACGAACCTACTTTCTCTCCAAATCAGCATGGTTTTCGTAAGGGTAGATCAATGACTACCAACTCAGATGTTCTGAAACGGTTTATGTGTTGGGAAATGGAAAGGTAATTACTGTAATTGCTAACGATTTTGATAAATTTTTGCACGAAATAATCCCTCGCAAACTGAAGAGTCTCGGATTCCAACCGAGGATTATATGTATTTGTATAAGGTCATATTTGTCACTACACCTGGATTTCCTCAGGGAAGATACCTTGGTTTGTTATTCCAATACCTTTATCAAGGAATCTCACATTTCTCTCTATGACGATAATATGAACATTTGCAAAGACATCTCAAGCCGTCGTTCAATCGTTCTTTGGATCGTAACCAATGCAGTGGAAATTGGAATGTAAGAAATACGTAATCGAAAGTTACTTGGGTTGATTTTAATACACCAATTAATAAATCAGTTAGCGGCTAGTAAATAAAAAGTACGCAAGCTCTTGATGTTTTTGAAGGAATTTAAAATTTCGTGCTTTTAGGGAATCTGCGCAAGGACCGCTTAATGCGAGGCTGTTAACTTAGGTTGGACTGCTTCATTTCCACAGAAAAGCTGTCGTAATAAAAAGCCCAAACTTGGCTTGCAGATTTCAGTATTGTGAAATGATTTTGTAACAGAGGGGTAATGCAATTCTTTGTAGCTTACTTAAGGTGGCGCTACAGTCCGATGTGGACCTGGACTTCACCAACAAGCATCTCTGTCCCTCCCAGGCAGCTTCGAATACTTATCCGACTGGAGCTTTGGCATACGTAGCCCAGCCATCCGAGTCGTTGAACCGTCACTCTTCTGACTACGTCCATGTCGCTGTACGGCCCGTACAGTTCGTCGCTGTATCTCCTCCTCCACTCAGGGTCTATGCAAACGGGACCGAAAATCGCCAATAAATTTTCCTCTTAAAGCAGCCAAGAGTACCCTCATCCATTGATGAAGTACTTGCCTCTGCGCCATAGGACAAGGCTGGGATTATTAAGGTCTTATATAGACTCAATTTTGTTGTCGAAAGAGGACTTTGGTTATCAATTGCCTTCTTAGCCCAACGAAGTAGCGGTTGGAACGAATTATTCTTCGTTTGATCTCAGCGCTGGTGACGTTGTCTGAATTGTTATTGGGTGTCCTTTGTTGTTGGAAGCATATATTTGGTCTTGAGCTCATTGCCCGTTAAACCCGTCTCAATACTCGCGAAAGCGTTACTGACATCACACTGTTTTCTTCCGATTAAGTCAATATCATCAGAGTATGTGAGTAATTGGACGGAATTTTAAAGGATTGTGCAGTTGTGTTGGCGCATGTGTTTTGCACAATTCTTTTAAGAATGATGTTAAAAAAATAACATGACAATGCATCCCCTTGTCTAAATCTTTTTCAGACATCAAAATCTCGGTGAGTTCTTCACCGACCTTGATGGAGCACAAGCGGACGAATTTGCCAGGGATGCCCAAACTAAACATTGCTCTGTATAGCTCATCTCAATAGATGCTGTCATACGCGGCCTTAAAATCGATTAATAGGTGGTGTGTATCGATTTGGAGCTCATGGGTTTTTTCCAAGATCTGCTGTAGCGTAAATATTTGGTCGATGGTGTACTTTCCTGGGCTTATGCCATACGGATGTGGACCGATCAGTTGACGGGTTGTTGACGAACGGCTTCAGGCGCTCACACAATATGGCAGATAGGATCTTATAAGCCATGTAAAGAAGATTGATGCCTCTGTAGTTGGCGCAGTTCAGACGGTCTCCTTTCTTGAGGATTGGACAAACAATGCTGAGGTTCAATTCATCGGACATACTTTTGTCCGGCTAAATTTCACAGGTAAATTGGTATATGCTCCTTACCAAGTCCTCGCCCGCCACTCGCTTTGCATAACTCAGCAGTCTAGCCGCACGCTCTATCAGCTTTGTAGGGCTTAGGCCTAGATATGGCTTCACTTCACTTCAATTCTTGGTCTACATCGTCCAGATTGAAAGCTTCATTTTGCCCGACAGCGGTGTTTGGTTCAGTACCGTTTACAGAAATGCTCTTTTTAAATCTTCAACGTCGACTGCGATGTTGGAAGATAGTAGTCCCTTGTTCTACAGGCCAAGTCTGCTTCTAACAACAAATTCATATCCAAATAGGCACTGCTTTTGCAATCGATAACAATCATCGTAGTAAATGTCGCAGCTTTTCATCCTCTTTTTGCCCGGGCCATCCTATCTCTTTTCTTGGATGGCGCTAATATCTGCTTTGAAGCAGGGCCTCCGTTGGTTGTTCGGTTGCACCTGGCCTATTAAGGGACCTAAGATTCCACCTGCCGACAGGAATAGACGTTGACACGAAGAAGCGTGGTGAAATGAGAAATACATTGCAGAACTTCTTTCAGAAATAGATGAACATACAAGTTAATGTCAGCGATGTCATTGGGGCGCAAAGTGTACACAATTGAAACAGAGCACATAAAAGAGAAGTAGCTAATAATAGAAAATAAACACAAACTGAAAAGCTTCCGAGAAAGAGTATATGTATAACGAAAAGCGAACTAGAAATACAACGAAAATTGAAGAGAATTGAGAAAGAAGAAAAGAAGAATGGGAAAGGAGTAAAAATTACGCACACGAGACTGATCATTGATGATTCAGAAAGGAAAAGTAAGGAAAATCCATTGCAAAGAACAGAGAATATGCTCCATCGCAGTAACGGAAATGGTCATAATACTCGTAACAATGAAAACAGAACTCAAGAAAACAATGCAGCAAAAACTAGAAAGGACAGTGAAGAGGGCTGAGAGAACAGGTAAACAAGTCATTAATGAAAATAAAAGTTTATATGAAAAACCAGGAGCATGGATAATAGGAACATGGACGGTGAGAGGGATTCAGGGGAAGTAGTTAGAAATTATGGACTGTGTTACAAATTCGAGTATGGGTATACTTTGCTCTTACTGAAACTAAGAAAAAAGGTAAAGGCAGTTTTCTGATGGAAAACGGAGATCTAATGATCTACATAAGAGTGGATGAAAACAAACAAGCAAGAGCAGGTGTGGCCTGTATAATTAAGAGTGGATTATCAAGTGAAAATAATGACTGGGAAGCAGCAAATGAACGATTCTATAGCTAATAACTTGGAAAATAAAAAGATAAGAAAACTATTATGATGGCGTATGGCCCGGATGAAGACGAAAGAAGTGAAGAGAAAAACAGGTTCTGGGAAAGGCTATAGGAACTTGTGATAAAAGAAAAGGGAAACTGATTATAGCTGGGGATATTAATGCTAGAGTTGGAAATGATAAAGAAAAATGGAACGAAGTAATAGGAAGATATGGAGAAGGCAGGATTAGTTGAAATGGAAAAAGATTATTAGATTTTTCTATTGTTAATGATATGGTCATAAGTACACTAGAGAAGTAAAATAATAAGTAGAATTGAAAAATCAATTTTATACTACGTATAGTAATAATAGAGCAAGCACATAAAAGAAAGGTAGGTAGTAAATGCCAGAGTTAAAAGAGGATACGAAATCGGAACCGATCATTTTCTACTTGAAGTAACAATGAAAGAAGCAAACATAGTCCGACAAAGGCGGAACAAGAAGCAGCAATGAGAGAAAAGGTGCAAATTAAAGCATATAAGTTATGAAAGTATGAAACTAAGGAAAGGAGTTAGACGAAGAATTAGGAAAGAGATCCCAGTCTCGCCCGAAAGACATATTAATTTTTTTCAGTTAACGAGAATCAAGTAAGATGAGTAGTTGACTAGAAATCAACATCAAGCGTACTTCCACTAAGAATTTAGTCGCCCCTTTAATTGTTGGATGCCACCCATGGAGCGAAATAACCACTGACCCCAAAATCTTTCTTACTCTCTATATCCAATTTTCCAAAAGAACTTAACACATGCTGAGGCATTATAAGTGTATTCATACCCACTGGATTGTTAAGTTCTTTAAAAAAATAAAAAAAAAAAACGGATATGAAATCGTAAAAAGTGTGCGGTCAAAGTAAATTAAAAGGTAATAGGAAGAACTAAAGAAAGAAATTGAATTCAAGCTAAATTTATGGGAAGACTACATACGGAGTAAGAGTAACATGAAGTACGAGGAATACAAAAAGCAGAAAGGGATATCTAAACAAAAGTACTCAGAGCTAAAACGACATCATGGAAAGAGTTTGGGAAGACCATTAAAAATAACAGTAGAGAAAATTCAAAGATGTTCTATCAACTGCTAAAAATACTTAAAAATAAAAAAGACTTCAAACTGGACACTGAACTGGAAGCATGGAAGTCGGTTAACGCAATAGCAAGAGATAGAACTACGATATTTGGAGAAAGTTCGTGAAAGAAAAAAAGACAGTAAACGGGACAATCCTCGACACCTTAGGGTAAAAGAGGATCAGATTATGTATGTATGTATGTTCAACATCGAATTATTTTTTATAAAAATCGACATAATGAAATACAAAATAAGCCAAATGACTTCCACTAAAGATTCGTTTGCAACCTCTGTTGCGCATCCCGGCTCTTTTCATGAAATCGTTCAGCATATTTTCGTAAATTTGCGGCTGTATTTCACCAACAAAAGCACAAATGTTGGCTTCGAGCGCTTCAATGAAATAGGGAGGGTTGTCATACAATTTCTCTTACACAGGACTCCAAAAAGAAAGTTGTCAATGCCTATAATGCCAGCACCTGATGCTTATGAGAGCGGAGGATACTCAAAGTGCTCTACAGTGTCGTACTCACTATCGCTGTAAGCATCGAAGAATGTTGCGTCACTTATGTACGCCACACCTATGTAGGTACTGAGCTAAAGCGTATTGCCCCATTTTGACTTCAGTCAACAGTCTACAGTCCTTCTACTGACTCCTTAGAAAACTCTTTTATTCGAGTGGTCCGAGTCTTGAAAATGATTTTTTGTTTAAGCATTTGATCGATTTCATCCATTTCCAACATCAAATTGGGTTTAAGTTCTAGCGTGAATTAAAGTTTGACGATTTTATGAGGCAAGACTGTATGCAAAATTAGGTGCAATGTTGTTTGTAATACGACTAAGTTTAATTCCTGAAACTGACGATGAATTGGTATAACCTATGTTTTCGGCTACGGTAATAATATTCCCAGTTGCTCCTACGGGGGGCCAACAGTAGCCCGATGGACTCAATTTTAGTGCTAGCAAAAATATTGATAATATAGTCTGAAAGCAGAACCTCTACGACATAACTTCCGAAAACGGACCCAGGCTTATTGATTTGGCAGCGGAATGGAATGCCACCACAGGCAGCACAAGGTTTCCATACCTGATATAAATTGACTCGGGTGACCCCTGAACAACAAATGGTTAACAAAAAATTATCATACTGCGATCGGCGCAAAGCATTCCTCCAGTGTTTTGGATGTCCGAACGTTCCGAGCAGCTAAAATGGTTTCGGTCAGTTATCCTGTTGTAGCCAAGATACGGATTTGGATATCCATACCAGCGAACCATTGTGAACAACATAGACTCCTCAAAAGAAAAAAATGTGAGCACGTGAAGCCTTCGAATGAGACCTTAAAGAGATGCTGTCAGAAAAATGAGGAACGGAAGTTCTAGTAAAAATGGATACCAGAGCCCGAGCAGTCAAGAAATGAAGAGGGAAACCTCATAGTGGAATCACAGAAGTAGGTAAGAATCTGGAAAGGCTATCAAGTCCGACAACGATACCTGAACGGAAATCATGCGAAGGGTCACTTTCGCTAATCGCTTCTTCTTTGGGCCAAAAAGGCAATTGAGTAAGGAGCTCTCTTTTGATTTAGTCGTCCCAGTTCTGCTTTACGCATGAAAATCCTTTCGAGCACTTCTAGTGTAACGCTTTTGGGTAATTTTCGGTGGACCAGTTTGAACAGCGAACTATACGGGCTATTAAGTGATGTCGACCTAGTCTATAGAGCTCGGATAAATCAGCTTAGATGGGTACGGACACCAGTGCTCAGGCCCGGAGAGTTTTCGACTTCAACCTAGACGAACACCTCATCTCAGAAATGGGGCCTCAGCCAACTACTTGTTCGCAACTGAAGGTAGCTTGCAAAAGATTGTCCTCTCGGGAGAGGCATAGTTAGTTCGTAGTGCATGAGCTAAATGCTCAAAACCCTAAACCATTAAATTGAGATCAAAGGAGTAACTCTCTTGTTAACAGAGGTTACATCTTTCGATTACAGATAACTTCTTCGCCTTTAGTGTCCAATAAGCTTACATTTATTAAGATGTATGATACTAGGATGTCTTTTATCTTGAACATCATTTATAGTACAATCATTGGAAAAAATACAATAGTATAGTTAAGAATAGAAAATACAAAAGGGAAAGCGAAAAAAACTTTTATGTAAAGAAAAACAAAAAATTAAAATAAATAAATATATAAAATACATTCGATAGTGAAATATAATAAAATTATATGAAGCTAAAAATGACAAGCAATAATTATTAGTTTGTAGAACACTGTAATTTAACGACTAAGAATTATGTAATAACAAACCAGAACATAAGTATTAAATAAATACTAAATTGAAAAAAATAAAAATAAATAAATAAATATATTATTTAATTGATTAACATAGAAATAAAAGAATTAATTATTTAATAGATAAATAAATAAATAGACAAATAGACCAATAGATAAAAAATAAATAATGTGAAAACAAATTAACAAACAATTAGTAAAGATTAATAAATATAGAAATTAATAATTTGAATATTGCGAATATAAATTGCTTACATATTCAACACTAGAATATTTATCAAACAATTTAGCAGTGAGCCTTATTATTCTTTCAATAATCCATTCAACATTTGCTCTTTGGTACAGTTCAATATTTGGATGATGCCAACGAAGGTTAAGCATCAACTTTAGAACCTTATTTTGTGCCGCCAGCAATTTTTTAATATGGCACTGATAACATTGGCCCCAAATTTGTTGGTAAATTACTTTAAATTACTTTAAATACCACCTTGATCAAAAAGAATTTATTCGGAAAATTAAAAATATAAGTTTATTCATCTAAATCTAAGTATATTGTCCCCTTCAAAGTAATCCCCATTGACTGCAACACACTTATGCCAGCGCTTGATACAAATTTTTTTATATTCGGTTTTCGGTATGTCCATCAGTGCTTCCTGCGATTTTTCCATTACTTCCTCTCGGCTACTAAAACGCGTTCCCCGTAATGGTTTTTTAACTCGATTGAACAGAAAGAAGTCACAGGGAGTCAAATCAGGTGAATTCGGTGGCTGCTGGATGGTATTTGTAGCATTTTTCGTCAAAAAATTACGATTAAATTATTGCACTGTGCAACGGTGCGTAATCATGGTGCAAAATCCACGAGTTTTTTGCCCACAATTATGGTCTCTTTCGGCAAACGTCTCACAACGCCCAAATAATACTCTTTGTTCACTGTCTGGGCTTCTGGCAAAAATCTATGATGCACTACACCATTGTAATCCATGAAAACTGTGAGCATTACCTTCTTTTTTGACCGAAAACTACGTGGTTTTTTTGGTCTCGGCTCATTTGGTGAACGCCATTCACTTGCTTGATGTCTGGATTGCATGTCGTACTCATAAACCCACGTCTCGTCTCCAGTAATGATCCTTTTGATAGGCAATGTTCAAGTCCTCCGCTATCTCTCTGATGGTTAATTTGCCGTTATTGACCAACATTTCTTTTGCTTCATCAAGGTTTTCGTCGGTTTTCGATGTCGATGGTCTGCCACTGCGTTCATCATCTTCGATTGACTCACGAGCACTTTTGATCCACTCGTGCCACTGGTAAACGACCGTTTTCTTTAGAGAATCGTTGCCGAAACACTTTTCCAACATTTAGAACGTTCGCGCACCATTAAGTCCGTTTTTTACGCAAAATTTAATACTCGTACAAGTTCGTTGTTGCAAATTTAAATCCATTTATAAAATTGTAAAAAATCGCCAACACACACAGAGATAGATGTACTCTTGACTACGTAACTTTTGCAAATGTCGAGCTATGACGCTAAGATTTAGAGGCAATGTCAACAGATTTACCAACTTAACAAAGAACTCAAATCGGAACAATAGGAGCGCCATACGGTGGTGTGGTGCGGGAACTTTTTTATGAAGGTGGTATACTGACCAGATAAGAATGATAGGAAAAAAAGTTTAAATAAAACCACAACGATGTAAGACATAAAATTGATTCTGGCTTTATTTGAAGCTACGTTCACGCCATTATGTGAGGAATAGCACATCATTACAATGGCCGCCTCGGTCCAATTGTTGATGACTTGGTCCAATATATGCGGCGTTATTCCGGCAATAGCGTGTCGGCCACGAGCTCCTCCAAAGTGGTTGTCTTGGTGGCGTAGACTAAGGACTTGATGTAGCCCCAGAGAAAATAACCGTGTGGTGTAAAATCTCATGATCGCGGTGGCAAGTTGATGAATGTTCGCCTGTCGCCAAATTATTCGCTTGTTAGAAGCGTTTTGTTAGAAGCACATCTCGGATATAACGATGTTGTTGAGCACTGACCACAGAAAGTCGGTTAACATCGCCTTATATCTGAGCCCTTTAACGGTACGGTGACTCCTTCCTCATTTCGAAAAAAAATAAGATCCAATGATACCACCATGCCGCATCAAAGAGTCAATCTTTGTAGATATATTGATTCTTGGCCGAACACTTGTGGATTGTATTCGCTCCAATAACGGCAATTTTGCTTGTTGACATAGTCACTGAGACAAAAATGGACTTCGTCCGGGAAGATTATTTTTTGGCCAAAATACGGATCTCCGGCCAACATTTTCAGGGCCAAATTAGCGAGCTCACGGCGTTGTCTACCGTTGTCAAGGTTCAATACTTGCGACAGCATAATCTTATACGGATGTAGACCCAAGTCCAACCGCTAAATAAGCCGGGCGTTGCCCAATTCAGCTAATCCGCGCCGAATCGACATTTCTGGGTCTCCTTCGATATTGGCCGCTATGGCGGCTATGTTGCACTAGCACTCAAACTTTTCCACGGTGCGACGAAACGTAACAATTGGAAAAACTGTTGTTGCTATCTGGTGACCCTATATCCTCCGATAGACGCAATTTTCGGTAAATAAACGGATAAAGCATTTCAATCGCAATGTTAATTATTTTCAGTTTGCTATTTATAGTTTATGTTCCATAAAAATCAATTTAGAGCCAAGATAAATACCTAAATAGGTGCTTGGCCGAAGTTTCCCACGATATAGAGGTTCCGTTGATATTAACGTTACTAGTTGGAAGGTAGCAGGCTTTGCCTTTCCGTGTAAAAATGGTAGTCTTTATCTTAAAAAGATTAAGTTTAATCTTCCATTTGTTGAAATAGATGTTAAGTAGTTCCATCGCATCATTTTAATTTCTCTCTGTATTGTGAGGAAACTGATGAGACGAAAGTATCGCCAATAAACATAATAGGCTTACAAGTGTTATTTTGAATCCTAGACTTATGAAAAACATGGACGTCATACGACTTATTTTTATAGGTCCCTTTCCAACCTTTGAAATGCATAAAAAAAGGAGTTAAATATCATATTTTATTGCCTTTTTTAAATTAAGTTGTCCGGATAGAGCCCTTAGGAAATATTTTTTTCCATATTAAATTTCACTTACAAAAAAAACTGCCAATAATAAGGGTATATCATACAAAGTACAATCTGATATTTGTTTTGAATTTGCCTTTGCTTGCATAGCCTAAGTTCATCATTTGCCCTTGGTTTCCAATCGCAACATTCATCACTCCCCAATTTTCCAAAAATGAGCAATGGGATTTCTCCCCTAATCCCGTTGACCTTTTGTATAAATCCGAAGGCAGTACATTTTGTAACTGCGATTATGATTGTAGCAAAGCGTTACTTTCTTGCTCATTTTTCAAGACACTTGGGCCGAAACCCCGTCAGATTTATATACTTTATCTCTTCAGAAATATTTGTACAAATGTGTCGATCCAAACGTTGGTATGTTTGTCCCAAAGGATGAACTGAGCAGTAATATTTTCGGATCCCATGTGGGTTGCCTCTTGCACACCATTGATTATATTTATGTATATAAAGATGAGTACATATTAGAGGGCACGTGACATCGAAAATAGAGATTTTTGCAATATCACCAAATTATCATATTTTATGCTAGTTAATGGATTTTAGGGGAAGGCGAAAATAGTCCTTCTCATCAAATAGGGTTTGGCTGGTGTGGTGTTATATTTTTTTATGGATACGCGACAATAGCTAATCCTTTGGATTACCTTATTTGTGTGGATACATACTCGTACTTTGTACGGGTATACATACGAGTATATTTAATTTTTCTTCTTCTTCGAAATAATCGGCTTTTTATCTCTACAATATATGGTAGAGTATTGGCCATAAATTGCATCAACATGTAGAGCATACAATAATGTTTTATATCCGATTGAATATTAAAAGAGACTATTTTGAAATTCTTGTGAAATATTGATGATGATGAAAAACCTGTTTGCAAGTGAAACGAATAAAGTTACTTGAAGTGTTTCTGGAATTATTAAAACAATTTTATTAACAGCAGCTTTGATTGGAAATAAGATAAAAGGGAAATTGAATTTGAAATTAAGAATTGATTTTCATTCATTTGTAGATCCTTAACATAAAAAAAACTGAATTTTTTGTTGAAATTGCCAAGGTCAGCGGTCTTTTTTGTTTAAGGTTTTCCATTGGTCCAGTCAAAATATACAAACTTCGAGAAAATTTGCGTGGGTAGGTAGGGTCCTTATCGAGTTTTCGATAAAATATGTATTGACGACACCTCATTGGAGCGTACACACCGAATACCGACTAGGTTGTATTTGACAGTTGTATCAGCTGTGCAATTTTTGTGTAGCCAACAATTTTTAATTCGATTTGTTTTCTCATATTCTTTTTTCCTCCATATTCTGTTGAAGAAAAATTATTATTTTATTTAACACTGAATCGTTACTATGACTGCAAATTTATTTATTTATTTATACCAATTTGAATTTTTGCAGTTTTGTTTTGACAACTACTCAATCAGCTGGTTTGTTTAGATGCCGAATGTTTCAAAAGGTGTGTCTCCTACAACAACCCCACAATTGCGGCAAGGTTTTGAGGAGTTTTCATCAAAACATGGTTCTGGTTTCAAAAACTAAAAAATGCATGGGAAAACTGTTTTCGATTGCGATTATGAGAGTTTTCTCGAAAACCCGGTTTTCGATGCGGTATTAAAAGGGTATAAGTATGATATATCATTGGATGTAAAATGTTAAGAGTATCCATCATTGCTATGATGCTTCTGCTCAAAATGTTAATTCAGGATCAAAGAAAAAAAAACTAAAACCTTTTAAAGGTAAAAGGTGTTTCAAAAATAATTCTTATATTTGAAAATGTTGCAACTAAATTATTTTCGGATTATCTATATAGCCTAACTTGTATTTTTATGAATAACTGCCGTATAAGAAACGACGCGTTCGCTGCCACCGGGATACCATTAATCGCATGATTGAACTGAACTGTTCCTTAAAAAATAGAGTGTAAGCGTTTTGTACCCCTATCCTGATTCTAGCAATAACAAAAGTAGCGCGGAGCAAGAGTGTAAGCCCTCACCGAGTAATCCTTCGGGTGGAATTCTTGGTAAAGCCTCGAGATCCCTAAAAGTTAAATACTAAACTAGTAAAATTTAATTCTACGGATTGCTAGTAGATGCACTCTAAATCTAACACAGACTCCGTATAAATTGGGAGGAGACCAATCATATTGAGCTTATCCCAGAATGTGATCCAAAGGGCATCATTCCATCACCTCCTTGTAGAATCATATATGGCAATAACAGATGTGAGGTCATTAGAGAAATCTAAGTGCAACTATCTTGCTTTCGCCAGATAGATGCACTTAGATTTCTCTAATGACCTCACTTCTGTCATTTCGATATTTCGAAGGCATTTGACAGAGTTTGGCATCAGACTCTTTTGTCGAGGATCGATGACGCTCTTCTTCAATGGATTAGAAATTACCTTTCGGAACGTTCAATTCAAGTTGTCTTGGACGGTTTCAAGTCTGATATTCACAAAATAAATGCTGGTTTGCCCAGGGCTGCGTTCTGTCTCCGACACTCTTTTAATTTTCATTAATGATCTCTTGTCTGCTACTTCTAATCCAATATATTCCTTTGCTGACGACAGTACTCTCTGCTTTTCGTATTCGTTCCCGGACTTATGTCCCTGCTCTACGGCTGTAGAACGGGAACGGCAGCGTATGTTAAGCTCATTAAATTCTGATATTAACAGCATAACTAATAGGGCAACCACTGACAAAATACAATTTGTTGCTTCCAAAGCACGATGCAGTTTGCTGTCGTTAAAGCGAAATCCAAACACCCAGTCATTATCCATAAATGGCACTTGCATCATTGAAACCAAAAGGCTTTCTATTCTCGGTATGTGTGTCAACGACAACTTCCGTTGGAATGACCACATAGTTGATGTCGTCAAAAATCGTGCGAAATGTCTAGGTTACCTTAAGAGATGTATGAAATACTTCACCTGCTCTGATCGGGCCGGACAATGGCCACATCTGGTCAGGTGAGCCTAAAACATCTTTGCACCTGCTAGATAGGATTCAAACAGGTGCCATAAAACTCATATCGACGTAATGTTTCTGCGGCTCACTCTGTTCTATAGCTATTTCCACCAGCAGTGCTCCATAGAAATCGTCAGTACCATTCCGTTTCTTTAAACTTTACCTTAACTCCTTGAGCGCGCTCTAGTTTATAAAAAAAAAGTAACTAAGCGTAAGAGCCCAGACTTAGTAACCAAAAACCGACAAGAAGTTATTGATATCACTTTGGCTTCTTGAATTAAAGAAATTTGATAAAAGGCTGTAAACTTTCCCCTAACAACTCTTTCTCAAACTATAAATACATTCTCTCCATTCAGCAGGTCTTTACAAAAGCGTCACCAGAGAGACTGGAACCGTGATGCCTTTAAGGCTTCTACCAATTCCGAATTTGTGCACAGGTTGACCGAATCGCTTACATTATCAATCAATACGTCTTTCAAGGGCGGCTATTCCGTTAGCTTATGATGCCAAAGAAACCTTCAACTGAGAAGTCCTCTGAAACCTCATAAATTTTGGGAGACATTGCCTAAAAGAAAAATTCTCTCCCTCATCTGAAATCTCATTTTACATTATATCACCAAAAGATATTCGGAGATAGCTCGCCTCTTTTGTAATAGTCTGTTTGCGAAATTAATTGAATTATATTTAAACTTAAACCCCAAAACCTAACATAGATGGAATCTGTCCTTCTGAGATCCAAATAACTTCTGACATAACACTTTTATGGGTAGAAGTAAGCTTACTAGGTGGAGTGAAAAGTAACCTCCTTGACCGCCAGAATGCGCTGCTGGTCGAGGTCATGGTGCCTTGAAGTCCGTACAAGGCACCATGATACTACTTTTTAGTTTTGTTTTGACAGCTGATTGTTGTTGACGTGTTTGGCATCATGTTGAGTATGGACAAAAACGATTTTCGTTCTCCCATAAAACATTATTTTTTGAGAGGCAAAACGGCGAAGCAAACAAAAGAAAATTTGGATAAATATTATGGGGCTAATGCTCCGTCAGATTACACTGTCAAATATTGGTTTCGAGAGTTTCGTGGTGGCCGCAACCCCACTAAGTCCACAGCGGCAGGCCCTTCGATGCGGTTACAGAGGACAATGTCAAAAAAATACATGAAATGGTGTTGGCTGACCGGAAAGTGAAGGTGCGCGAGCTAGCAGATACCACAAAGATTAGTACTGAGGGCACACGCCGTATTTTGGGCAATATTCTGCATATGAAATAGTTATCCTGCCGCTGAGTGCCACTCATGCTCACTTCTCACCAAAAACACGAACTCGACAGCACTTCGAAAGAGTGTTTGGACTTGCTGATGGTAACAATTGATGAAACTTGGATCCACTATTACACACCAGAGTACAGACTGAGTGTCCGGCAATGGACTAAAGCCGGCACGAGTGCTCCAAAGCGGCCGAGGGAGACTCGATGGGTCGGAAAAGTTATGGCGTCGGTTTTCTGGGATTGTCATGGCATACTCTTCGTGGACTACCTCGAAAAAGGAAAAACCATCAACAGTGAGTATTACTGTGCATTATTGGAGCGATTGAAGGCCGAAATCGCTGCAAAACGGCCTCACATAAAGCCAAAAAAATTTGTTTTTGCAAGACAATGCCCCGGCGCACAAGAGCATCGCAACCACGGCTAAAATTGCTGTCGCATCCACCGTATTCGCCCGATTTGGCTCCCTCGGACTCTTCCCAAACCTCAAAAGATGGCTCATCAATAAAAAATTCAGCTGACGCGAGGAAATCATTGACGCCACGGAGGAGTATTTTGCAGACCTTCCGGAAAATTACTTTTCGGACGGGATCAAGAAGTTGGAAAATTGCTGGAATAAGTGTATCAAACTAAAAGGGGACTACATTGAATAAAATAAAAAACCATTAAAAAAAATTTTTTTTTTTTTCATTCCCAAGGAGTTTACTTTTCACCCCACCTAGTAAATGACTGTCTGGAATTCGGGTACATCCCTACTTTATGGGCTGATGCCATATTGAGCATACATATGTTGATAAATCAGCTTCTATTAGGTGTAAAGGAAAGTTCTGTCGTTTTCTATTTATTTAAAAGTTAGTTCAAAGTATACTTTTGTTTAATTCTTGAAACTATTTTGTAATTTACCTTGTCTTGAAAAGAAGTACAATCTTTTGCCATTTGGACACCCTCAAAATTTAAATATTCATTTGTAAGATTCAGAATAGGGATAGTCCGATGGTTCAATATCATGAAAATATGGTGGCTTGAGAAAAATTTCCCAATTCAACTCAACAATGTTTTGGTCAGTTTGCCTTGGAACGTGTGGTCTTGCTTTGTCGCGGTGAAAGAATATACCCTGGCTAATAGCCAAAGACGGATTTTCGCGTTAAATTTCTGTGACCAAAATATCAATCTGAGTACAATAATCGTCATGATGAGCTATTTCATTTTGTTTAAGCAGCTCATAGTACATCACATTGTCGCAATCATATATGGTATGACCATATCCTATTCACATGCGAGTGATTCATAAGGAATAAATGAGGGCCACATTATATCCTCAACGAAAGATGATAAGGTTGGCCAGCTAACATGTTCTGACAGTTCCAAAGGCACTCCTCTGGCTGAAGTCGAATGTGATATCTACATTAACGCAGCAGCAACAAAGGCCTTAAACTCAGTTTTTAAATGGTGAACTCATTTTTTTGTGGATCGAAATGTTTCATACATATTTATATATATAGCTCAGAAATCGATATATATTTGCAGTTTTCTTAAAGCCTTATGTAAGGAGATTTCAAAAGAAATTAATATACGCAAGGAGAGTTACTATTTAAATGAACCAGTAAAAAACAAAAAAAATTATTAAAAGCTAGAGTCAACTGACCTTACATTACAGTAAGAGAGTGATAATTGACAATTTTTTTAAGTGAGAGGTTATGGTTTGGTCGAATTGCTTAGCATTGTTAAATCACTAAGGAATTCTCAGTCCGGAGCAGTTAATGTACTTGTATTTTTAATAGAAATATTTACGGTGGGATTTTGCCTAATGCTCTTAGGATTGCTAAAGTAATTCTCCTCCATAAAAATCTAACACTAATAATCTCAACGAATTTTCTATCACATGTCTGTTCCAAAATTCTTGAGAAAGCGATGAAAAAGAGAATTTAGAATTTTTTAAATAAAAGCAGCAACTTCACAGACTGTCAATACGGATTTTGTACTGCCAGGTCAACACAGTATGCGTATTTAAGTATCCGTAGCGTAATTCATGATTGTGCAAGGTGGCTACCATTTTGTTAGAAAAGTTTACATGAAGGCGTAGAATTGATATTAAATTGAGAAAATAATATCGATCAAATGAAGACATTTTGAATTGTTGCTCGCAAAACATCATGCTCCAACTTGTAAGGTTTGTGGTTTGATGTTGTAATCGTGAAATTTCAAAAAACCCCAACGGAAGAGAGCTGGCGGAGCCATACTTCTGGCTGGCCATTTCAAATCGCCAAAACGGGAGATCACACGAGCTGGAAATTGGCGATTAAAAATCTCCATCGTTTCTCGAGCTGTGTGAGCGGTTACTCCATCATAATAGAAACAATAATACCCGAGACCCAACTTGCGGTAAAAACACTCGATTGACATCTGTCTGGAGCGCTCACCAGTTATGGTCACGGTGGTCCCGTCGATATTCTCAAAAAAACAGCACCAAACAGTTACTTTGAGGGGATGCATTTCCTGTGGATTCTCCGGGCCTTGGAAAAGCAAATTTTGTTTATTCGCATAACCACTTAAGTGGAAATGGGCTTCATCACTCGTTATGATTTTGGATACGAAATCATCCTCTTCTTGCACCAGGTTTAACAGAGCATGCGAGTGAGTTTACTTCACTTGACGGTCAGCAGGCAGTAATTGATGGCCAGTTTGCACTTTATAAGGGAACATCTTCAGGTCTTTCACCAAAACGACGCAACGAACGACTACTGATGCCAAATTGTGTGCATCGTTGTCTAGTATGTCTGTGAACTCTCTCGGACGTCCTTGGCCATAGCAGTGATATTCTCGGTTCAACGAGCAAAACGGGGCCGGCCGCTTCTTACGACATCTCTAGTGGACCCAGTTTGCATGAAACGCTCAGGCAAGCCCTTAATTGTTCGCGCGTGTGGTGCAGGACGACGAGGAAAACGATGGAAAAACTCACGCTGCGTTAAAACAACAGACCGGAAAATGGTTAAATAAGCGTTAATAACAATCCCGCTTTCTTCAAGTGCGTATCGCTCCATTAGTTATTGTCAGTTAATTCTCTATCTGTCTACAACATAAATTTCAAAGCACAATGGCACTTGATATTATTTGCAAAAATTATGGCACATTCACATTAAGACATTACTTTGGGCCTACCTTATATTAACAATAATATGTTTTCGGTTGGTCTCTTTACCGCCTTTGATTTAGTTAATCACAAAATTCTTTTCAATAAAATAAATGTTGCAGGACTTCATGTTTTTTTCTAAAAGTAGATACCTTCCTAATTAACAAAGTTAAAATAAATGGCAGTTGTAGTAATCTGTGCAATATATTTGTTGGGGTGATTTGAAGCTCGGGTTAACCCGATCGGTAATGTAGCTTATTACAAGCACAAAGAACGGTTAAATAATCTACTGGACTTAAAACTAACAAAATCAATTTAAAGCTTAAAAGTCATCGCCCTATCGGAAGATGCTATAATTTTTGCAAATAGCAGCAAATGTCAGTTCTACTTTGACATTTGTGAGATAAAAAATATTTAGCAAAAAGAGACATTTGTACCCTGGCTTTCCACTTTTTTGTCAGATGAGGGTTCTTCCAGTACTACATTTATATTGCTTTAATGTGATAAAGGCTTTTTTATGAGATCAGGAATTTTAAATTTCAGAGTTCTTGGCAACCACCTTTTCTTCTTTCCGGATCACAGCCTATCGTAATTCATTTACTGTTGTTTCTTGCCAATTTTTGAACTCACTTCCATTATGTTAGAGATCAATAAATGTACCAAAAAAATTTTTGAAAGCTAGCTCTCAAAAACTGGCTTCTCGTTTTAGTTGTTGTGTGTTTAGAATTTGACATAAATAGCGCTTCAGATTTTTTGGTGAACAGATTTTTTGTTTGTTTTTTGTGTCTTACCGAGATTAGTCTGTTAAATTTGTTTTCTGGCCTTTTATTCCTTACAATAATTTTATGGGTCACCCCACCCACGTTATTTTTTTTTTAAGTTAGCTTTAGCTGATAAGGGGTTTGACCTATTTTACCCTTTTATATAAAGGTCATCATTCCTTTTCGCACTGTATAGGTAATAAAAACTAATGAAAAAAGATTCTTCTAGTTTTTATTGGTCACGTGACAAATTTGGAGAAGGACTTCGCCCTTATCGGAGCAGTGCTTATAGTCTGAGATAATTAAAAGAATTTTCGATTAGATGTGCTTCAGGCGGCGCGCACAAGTGGAAGGAAACTCAACCATCTTGTAGTGCAGAGCTGAAGGCAATTGGTTAAAGATAGAGCTAATTGGAGAGGTCTAAATCAAATGCGGACTGTAGATTCAACTTAGTAAGTAAGTGATCGACAACACTTTGCGAATCTTGAGATCGACAAAAGACAGGCACATTCCGAGCCAATAGCAAATGTAGAATACTTCGAAATTATATTGTGATCGCAGCGGGCTGCGACTGGTTGGTTCACAGCTATGAAAACACAAGCAGCTAAGATGGCCTTAGTTGAAAATAAATGCAAAACAAAGTTATGCTGTCGACGAGGAAGTCCTGCAACGGCGGAAACGTCTAACTCCGAAGTAGCAAAGGATTTCGTCTACCTGTTGCATACTGTAAATAGAAAGCGCGATGTCACCGCATCATAAAAAAAGCTAACAACCACAAACACCTAAAAAAATGTCCTCTCTTTGCTTATGAAAAAGAAAAGTTCGAAATGGAACCGATTTGGCTTGGGATGTTATTGTTGGAATAAATACCAGTGGTTCGAGCTGGAAAATCGTCAGATTATCTCAGAGAGAGCATTTTTTCGATGGGATTTTCAAAT
This sequence comes from Volucella zonaria, assembly GCA_963966105.1. NCBI lineage: Eukaryota > Metazoa > Arthropoda > Insecta > Diptera > Syrphidae > Volucella > Volucella zonaria. The sequence continues at coordinate 56,255,338 of OZ014533.1, read as the reverse complement.
GAAAAAGGGGCTATAATGAATTTGGTATGGACAACCAGAGGCGAGTACCATATCATTTGGCAAAATGGACAAAATGTTGGTTGCAATTTCAGGACTGCATTTTATGTTCCAATTATAGTTAACATGTATTGACAACAATAAAAATCTTCAACTACCTAAACAGTTGATCCAAAATAAATCCCTATTTTTTCCAGGAATAGTCCTTTTGGTGTTTAAACGTCGCAGATTTTTATTAACAAGCCGTAACATTGTTTCCAAATTTTTGTTTGACTTTTGTTATTACTTACCCTTTACACAGTCTCGAACTGAGTCAGTATTCTACATTTCATTACCGTGATATACATAGTTCTGGAAATCTTTGAATTTCTTTGTCTGGGAAGTCTTTATGAATCAATCACTATCCAAACTGTGGATGCCACTATTGATTTCATGGAGCACCCTTCCATTTACGGACTATTGACTGTCATGAGTTAAACAACCAAGAATTTACATTTCATATCATGCATACAGTCGAAGTCATGCATACAAATGTACAGTTTGTACTCGTATTTATATGCTGTTTTACACAATATACCTGCTACATATTTTCGGTTATCTATGCCACTGTCAAAGCGATGCATTGCTTTCGTATTGTAGCTAAAAACCACACCCTCTTTTTCCATTTCTAGTCACTAGGAGAATACATTATCATTTGACCATTGAAACCAGAATGGCTTAAATAAAATAAATGGACATTTCTGTTTTAGGTCCACATCAACGTGATTTGTAAGGATTTTTAAATTAAACCACCTCATGCATATTCAAAATCCCCAAAAAATGAAATTTGTAGCATTTCAATTACACGCAACATGTGTCCTCGCGGCCTATAATGTATTCAACAATCTAAAACCCGGAACGAGATAATCAGAATCTCTTCGTATGCAAACAATGAAAAAAAAAAGCCAATAAAAAAAAATTGTAAAAATACATTCATTCATAAAAGTGTATAGACTTCCCTTATCCGTAAAAGATAAAAAATATGCTTTGCCCATAGGTGCGAGTATATCCATATAACCCACACATACCGTTTCGTACCTGTCACAGGCTGAATTTGAATTAAGCACAAGGATAGAGGAATAATAAGCCTTCATCCTAAGCACCCATTTTTCCAATTGGTGGAAATTATGCTATGTCCCGGAATACATTACAAATAATAAGGCTGTTGATGATGATGATGATGATGGCATTGAAGGACTACGAGCACGATGAACGAGCAAAGATGACACCCGACCGACAATAGACGACAGACAACAGACGACATCCACAAGTTTGCCTGCCATTGCAGGTGATCATACTGAAGCGAATCCTTATTGGGTTTTCAAACGTGAACTTCTAAGATTACACCCCCAGTCTAATACGACTTATGGACTGGTTGACTAGCAGGTGACATTGTCAGATTTTATATCAAGCAGGCACTCACTATATTGTCATGGAATACATACTTATTGTTATTAAGGTAATTTCCTTGTTGGTTTATAAATCATTGTGTTAACTTGATGTGACTGGGATTCAGTATTAAGTAGAGGAGACTATATGGTATATATACATATACTCGTATTTCTACCTCTACGACTACATACCAATTCGCACATAGATACGAGCACGAATGTTTTCACACAGCACTTCTTAAAAGGTGATTCAGTTGATTTAGGATATTGTGGGAAGGTGCTGAAAGCAAAAAGCCTCGACAATGAGAGACTTAATGTATAAGAGTATTAGTGGTTTATCATAGTTCAGGCGAAATTGTCCTTCACAAAGGCCGGAAAAAGAAAAAGTCATTAAGTTGGGAAGGGCTTAGTGGTGTTGTCTAGTCTTGAAATCACTCATTTTCTCATCAAATAAATTTATGTTATTAATCTAGACTTATCCCGCAACTTCTTCGTTGAGGTGTTTCTGAAATTGTTAAAGTAGTTGTCCAAATATATTAGATATGCTCTTGGAAATGACAAATAAATAACAATTTATTTGATACAATGCTTTTTTGCTCCTTAACTATGAATTTCCAGAACCACATTGGTTGAACACTACGAATGGAGATTGCGCACTTTTTATAAATGGTTTTGTGTTTTTTTAAATTTTTAAAGACTGTACACTCACAGCCCTCGCTCAAGCGTCTGGCGTTCGAGCGCCAACTTCTTACTTCAGAATGACCTCACAATGAAGAAATCCTCGTAAATTGGTTTGCCTGAGTGGTTGTCCAGACAAATGGTGAATGGTCAAAAACAACCTTGACCGAAATCTATAGTCTCTTAAATTTAAAGGCGTATTCCAATGAAATGGAACCCGTCCGTGGTATAAACACCGAATACCATAAAGAAGCTATGGACAATACTGAGCAATAACATGATTTGATTAAGAGGATTATGGTTTTGGGTATCCACATACTCTACAAATTACACTCTTGAATTCCTTTCCGTCAGAAAATACAATACATAGTTTGTGGACTTAAGTTCACCCAGCCAGACTAAAACAAGCATGGTTTGCTATACCATGTAGGGAATTTGGAAGATATCCAAATTCTTGGTGAAGTGATTTTGAAGTGCAGCGGTTCAAACTTGGTGGTGGTCGCATCTTTTCGAAGGCATGTGTGGGAAAAAGGAGTGTGGGACTGTACACATTCTTATGAAATCACCGTCTGCAATTTCATCACAAAACCAACAAGCGAGAGGGCAGTCGGAATGTACTCGTAGACCCTAATTTTGTTCAAATATTAAATAAACTTGGCATGTTGATTATAACGTGGTCTATTCATTGTTTTTGATGACTTTTCATAACGAACTGGATTTGGTTTCTTTAAACAGAAAAAATGTTGTTAAAGTCTTGACTTTCTAGTGTACTTCAAGCGTACCATACTAAGTTAAATTTAATAAAACATGCTTGTTACCCAATATTTGATATGTATCCGGTCAGGTTTTATTAAATCGTCTTCCGTAATATGGTGCTTTCAAAATATACTATGTATTGATGATAGACATTACAGTAGTGATACGAGTAATTTTCAAACCCTGCTTTCACTATTGGCATTTACGTGCATTATTCTTTTACAAATTATCACGAATTATGTTAGTCTTGTAAGAAAAGGACTCTTTGTGATTTAAACTTATTTAGAAGCCAAGTCTTTTGTGACACATACAGACGATTACGTGATGCTTTTAAACTCATAATCGACCAACTGAGTTCGGTATTCCTCATGTTGTGGATAAATTTCCTACAATATACACACTACATGTCACCAACAAAGTACGTGACAAGGTAAGGTGCGAACAAAACAAACTGTAGCCGCTGTGAGTGAAAGGTTGCCGAGATATTCGAAATTGTTGATTGATTGCAACAGATTGGCTTTGTCCTTGTGGAAAATTGGAAAATTTTGCGAAAAGTTTTCAGCCGGAACTGGAGCAGGAACTAAACCTACGAGACCATGACTTGCGATGGTTATATGGGGATTGGGCTCTTGAGTTGCTCGTAATCTATAACAGTCAGTAATTTCTCTTGGCTTTGGCGGTTTCCTCCCAAAAAGAACCGGCAAGTGCAAAAAATATTTACCAATATACTCGTATATAATATTTTTGATCTTGACTTGCTTTGCATCAATTTTCAATGTGCAATTCCACTTTCCTGTCGTATCGGTTTTGGATTGTGTTTGAGTATATGTATACCACTTTGAGGAACATGTGGCTCTCTGATCGGTTTATCCTCGGAAGATAGTTCTGCAATGTGAAGACGAGTCAAATCACGTGTGGTGATATCTAGTGGGGAGAGTCATGTCACGGGCTTAAACAAAGTACTCAATTCATCAGGTGCGCATTTTTAAATCGATTGCTTTCAGTCAAGTTTTTTTACGGTTGGGGTGAACATTAGTAGACCCAAATGTCTTAAGCGCTCTTTGCAGGTGAAATGGATATGCAAAATTATAGAAGGCAAACATCTGACCTCATCTCAGAATCTTCACCAGCTAGTTCAAACCAAAAACTTTTGGCATTTATCCATCCAAACCGTTTCACCAAAGGTTACGCGGGTACAATTAAATTCGCAGTAGAATATTTTCGGCACTCTACGAACACCTAAACCGAAGTCGTTTACGCAATCTTAATAGAAACGTGCGAAACGTTCTCTGTGCAGTCTCTTACGCCAAAGTGAAAATAGGGCAGATCGGCTAACGAACTATAGGACTCGATTAGGTTTTTCTTGTAGCAAAAGCCTAAAAAGTAATTTTGGTGCGGGGAGCCATAATACAAAAATACAACCTCTTCATTAGAATTAACGCAGGGCGTTTGTAAACAGTTTGCGGTAGTATCAGGTAGTATCATAATGAATTTTGAATGGCCTCGACTAACAAGTCTCTACAGTTAGTCCGGTCTTTAGCGAACTGCTTTCAGTCACGCACTCCAAGTCAGTTGAGGTTCCCTTCTACTTATGCGCGCCACGTAAGGTGAGGTCGTCATCTGCGGCGTTGTCCCTCCGGGTTAGATACGAAAACTCTGTTGCCCATTAGCTGTATATGTCCAAGCCATCTCAGCCGATTGATGTGCAGTTTTCTGACTAGGTCAATGTTGCTGCACTGCTCGTGGAATCTTCTCCTCCGAAACTCATCAACGCAAACGTACCCGAATATTTTTTGGAGAATTTTTCTCTCGAAACGACTGAGGATATCTTCATCCGCTTTCGATAGAGTCCATGATTCAAGGCCATAAAGTGGGACTGGGATGATCATTTTCAGTCAATTGCCTTCTAAGCCCAAAGAATCAGCGATTATCAAGAGTGCTTCTTCGTTTTATTTCTGCTGAGGTGTTGCTGACAGAATTTATAACAAAGGTAGACCTAGTCCCTTACTACATCGAAATTATAGCTGATTTTAGTGGCGTTCTGCCCAATTCGTCTGTATTGTGTTCCCTTCTTGTTGAAAGCATATACCTGCCCTCATTTGCCGATTAAGCCATTTTCGCAGCTTCCCTTAACCACACGCTGAGTTCTACCTATTATGTCAATATCATCAGCGTACGCTAACGGCTTTTGAAACATTGTTCCTCAAGTGTTCACCGTAAGTTCCGCACAACTCTTTCTAATATGATGTTAAAGAAGTCACATGAGAGCGCATTACTATGTCTAAAACCTTTCTTGACAAAAAATGCATTGGTTAAGTCGTTACCGAACTTGACGGGGCAGCGAGCGTTCTCAATCGTACGTTCTGCACACACGGACGAGATCGGTAGACATTGCACTATATAGCCCGTCTCCATAAATCCTATCATATGCGGCCTTAAAATGTATGAAAAGAAGATAAGATCTTGCATCCGATGTTGAAGAGATTTATACATCTATTGTCATTTCTTTTGAGTACCTCGGCCGATAAGTTGTCAGGTCCAGCTGATTTGTTGGATTTTAGCTTCCATATTGCTATGCTTACTTGGTTCTGGTCAGGTGGACAAAAATTTTGGTTATCGTCGTCTAGGTTAAACGGCCTATTCTACCTAAAGACAATATGTTGGCCTTCTTCTCCGTTATACAATCTGCAGATTGTTTTTCCATATTCAGAAAAAAGTTTTTCCATATTCTCAGCTCGGACTGTGCCTCTACTACAAGGGTTCCTTCTTCATCTCCTAGCATTCGAATTGGTCTTCTACAATATCTTCTTTCGCGCCCCTCTCGTGCTCTTTTTTCTTCTTTTTGAGAAGCCTATATTTTTCACGTCTCTTCTGCTCGTAGAGGTCACAGGTAACTCTGCATGTGCTAGCCGGCATTCTTCATTAAACCAGGGACTTGATGATAGCCGGGTTGGTATGTTGGAAGCTTTCTACTGGTCTTTGGTACTTGGTGCTGGCAGCAAAGGAATTGTTAAGAGATGTTGGGTGTACGGCGAAGATTCTGGCGGTCTATTGCGATTGCAGCTTATCTATATGTTCTCACAGTAGTTCTTCTTTATTGTGGCAATTGGAAATCTGCATTCGTACCTTGACTGCAGCAAGATGGCGATCCGGATCAATGTTGACTGTCCGGAACGTCCGGATGTCTTACGTCTATCGCAAAATTATTAATTTGATTTAGCGTTTGATAATCCGGAGAGCGCCATGTCCCTTATGTTTATTAAGATGTGGTAACCGTTTGCTTATTATAGTGATAGTTAAGCCTAAATCCGTTGCCAGGCTTGGTGTCGCATGGATTACGCTTATCAACTGTCCTACCAAAGATGTCTCACTTTGGTACACTGGCACTAAAATAACCTAGTACGATTTTAGCGTCATATTTCGGATATTGATCATAACTGTTGTCGAGGAGCTCGTAGAAACGTTCTTTGGTGACGTCGTCCTTGTCTTCTGTGGAGGCAGGCACATATTACGTCTACGTTAGCGAATTTAGTCTTGGATCGGATTGTCGTAAAATGCTCACCGCATATGACAAATCCGCATTCGAATAAGCGCCGATACTCTTTTTTATAGAAAACATTGTACTAGTTATCACAGTGTGTTCTCCTATTTCTGGCCCGTCCACCCCATCGCACTTCTTGGATGGTTGTGATATCTGCGTGAGTCAAGGTCCTCTGTCAATTGTTGGGCTGCACGTGTCCTGTTAATGGTTCGAACATTCCACGAGCGATGCGAAGATCGTTGTCCTTAAAACGTTTGCTAGGATCGTCAGCAATTAGTTAATTTTTATCCGAGGCCATTAATTGGTCCGTCAAATCTTTTAAATCTCTCCGTATTGTTTTTTTTTTTTTTTTTATAATCGGCGCGCGCTCAAGGGGTTTTGTACCCATAAAATGTTCGTACACAGCGCGGGCGAAGGAAATTTAGGGAGGAAGAAAAGACAGGTACCGATGTACATTGTTTTTAAATGTTTGCAAGTTATAACGACCAGGAAACACAGAGGTCGGCAGGGTATTCCATAAGCGAGTTGTACGGCTTAGGAAAGAATCACGATATTTAAGAGTACGTCCGAAAATGGGCTTGAGTTTATACTGATAAGCACTCATAGCGAGACGGATGTAACGGTTGAAAGTTTGAATGGGCGGAATGCTACTGGCGATTTCAATGGAGCACTGTTGGTGGAAATAGCGATAAAACAAAATGAGACAGGAGACATTTCGTAGGTGTTCGAGGGTGTCAATTGATTGACTGATATTAGTATCACCAATGAGTTTTATCGCACGGTTTTGAATCCTATCTAGCAGGTACAGTGATCTTTTAGGAGCACCTGACCAGATGTGGACATTGTACTCCAATTTTGGGCGGATGAATGCCTTATATATTGTGGCCAGGCCAGAGGGGGTAAAATATTTCTTACATCGCTTGAGGAAACCTAGACATTTCGCAGCATTTTTGGCGACATCGAATATGTGGTCGTTCCAACGTAAGTTGTCGCTGACACACATACCGAGAATGGAAAGTTTATCGGTTTCGACGATGCAAGTGCCATTAATGGATAATGGCTGGGTACTTGAATTTCGCTTTAATGATAGCAGACAGCATTGAGTTTTGGAAGCATTAAATTCTACTCGGTTGATAGTTCCCCAGTTGGTTATGCTGTTAATATCGGAATTTAATGAGCTTAGCATACGCTGCCGTTCCCGTTCTACAGCCGAAGAGCAGGGGCGTGAGTCCGGGAACGAATATGAGAAGCAGAGAGTGCTGTCATCAGCAAAGGAATAAATTGGATTAGAAGTAGCAGACAAAAGATCGTTAATGAATATTAAAAAGAGTGTCGGAAACAGAACGGAGCCCTTAGGCACACCAGCATTTATTTTGTGAATATCAGACTTGAAACCGTCCAAGACAACTTGAATTGAACGTTCCGAAAGGTAATTTCTAATCCATTGAAGAAGAGAGTCATCGATCCCAAGAGGACGCATTTTCGACAAAAGAGCCTGATGCCAAACTCTGTCAAATGCCTTAGAAATATCAAGTGCAACTAACTTGCTTTCGCCAGATTGATGTACGCTTTGGTTCCACTTTTCGGTGAGACATGCCATCAAATCACTACATGCCATCAATGCCCTACGAAAACCATATTGTCGGTCATTGAGAAGTTTCCGTGTTTCGAGATATTTCATGAGCTGACGATTTATCAGCGTTTCCATGACTTTGGGAAGAAGGGACGTAAGTGCAATGGGTCTGTAAGGGGATAGAGAAGAAGATTCGCCTTTTTTAGGGACGGGCTGGACAAATGCTGTTTTCCATCTGCTCGGAAAGAGTCCTAAAGAGTAGGATTGATAAAAAAGCTTACGCAGTGGTTTTGCCAGCGTAGAAGAACACCTCTTCAGAAGAAGGGGAGATATACCATCTGGACCAGCGGATTTATGCATGTTGAGATCTTTGAGTACTCTTGCTACTACACGAGTGCGAAAGTGGATTCGACCCATTGTAGATTCGACGCACTCAAGTGTAGGCGGGGACAAAGCACAGTCTGGGAGTGTTGAGCTAGCCGCAAAGTGTGCAGCAAGCAGATTGGCCTTGTCCAAAGAGCTGACAGCTGGAATGTCATTGTAAATGAGCGTTGGGATGGAGGATGAGGCAGAATTTCTAATGTTTTTGACGAATGACCAAAAATTTTTACTGCCTTTGGGACATTGCAGTATTTTTTGCCTCAGGTTTTGGTCATATTGGAATTTCACACGCTTAAGAAAGCGTTGCAGTCATTTCTGGCTCGTTTAAACTTTTTTCGGTTTTCCTCTGTCGGGTTGGTCTTGTAGGACCGAAAAAACAGTTCTCTAACCCTGACAGCCTCTTTACAGCTCAAGTCATACCATTCCTTTTCTTTTGGTTTGATACTCTTCATCCGATGAGGGATAAAGCACCTCATTCCAAAGAGAATAGTTTCTGTGATCATGTCAGCAGCGGCATCCACGTCGTTACCGAGGAAACATAACGACCAGTTAAAATTCCTAAAGAAGTTGTTAAGTCCGCTCCAATTGGCTTTCTCGTATTGCCATACGGTTCTTTTAGGAATCTTTTCTTTAACTGTATGGTGGGTGTACGAGAATTTAGCTGATATGACACAATGGTCCGACGAGCCTAGAGGGGAGAGTACATCAACGCAGTACTTGTCAGGGTGAGAAGTTAAAAACAAGTCCAGGGTGTTGGCGGTATGACTATCAATGTCTGGTATGCGTGTGGGCTCATTTACAAGCTGGGTTAAGTAATTTTCCGCAGCGAAGATCTCAACACACCGTCCTTCGGGTGTTGTCTGTCCAGAATGTCGAAGCCAACCAGAATTGTGTATATCGAAATCGCCCGTAATAACGATTTCCGTATGAGGATACAGGGATACAATTCTTTGAATGGAGTCCGACAGCACATCGAATTCGTTAATAGTCGAGTTGCTGTCCAGTTTGGGGCTTCTGTAAATAAAGCAATAGTGAATAATTTGCTTACGGAAATGGAATTTTAACCACATGAAATTGAATTCCGGATTGGAACAGGGACTACATTGTGGTGGAATTTGGTAAGCTACATCACTACGCACATAAATGGCGAGACCGCGATGGGGAAAGAATAGTGGCACTAGTTCGTAGCCAGGTAGCTTCAGATCATTGTGGTCTGAGAGGTGTGGGCGGGGATCTACCTGTGTTTCGCTAAGTGCCAAAACAGCTGGTCGGTACTTACAGACGTGGACGTACGCAGAAAAGTGATTACTTTTTAGCCCGCGTATATTGGCTACGTCCACCCTGAATTCCCTAGACATAATCACAAACAAACACAGTAAACACAAACACCGACGATACTAAGCAGGGCTGCGAAGTGAAAATTCTGACGATGGTTTACTGAATCAAATTGCTGTAGGTGTTATGCCTTACAACAATATGAAACAGTGCACCAACAAAATTTTCACACACAACCCGCTATCCATCAGTTGTTACATACACTCGGTCACTGCCCGTACCGTATGATAAATACCGTAACGGCAGCGACCGAGTGCAAGCGACAGTACTACGACCAGGAGCGGGAGAGGTGTAGGATTCCCACACTGTGTGATAATGTTTTTTTTTTTTTTTTTTTTTTTTTTTTTTTTTTTCTATGGCACTGCACTGTTTTTTTTTTTTTCACGCGCGCGGCCAGTATAATATTACCATTAGGAGGTACGGGAAGCACTTCGCTGCGAATTTGATTGTTGCACTGCTGGCCCAATCCAAGTTACAAGATACTCAGCAGTTTCCCGATCAATCGCCACGCAGGTCCACCCATAATGAAACAGGTCAACTAAATATTTTCATAGTTCCACCACTTAGCCAAAATCTTTACTTGAGCATACAAACTACGACCAAAAACTATAACGTAATGGAAGATCTCGAAAAGACCAATTCGCTTGGCCATAGAATTGATGTTGAAAGGGTTGTTCCTTTTAAGCGGCATCATTATCCAGTGTCGCTTGCGATTGAAACACTGAAATACTTCGAGATAGACCGAATGCTTGGTTTAGGAGACATTGAGGAATCTAACCGATCCTGAAGTTTGCTGATTGTTTTGACACGGAAACCAGGAAAAGTTAGATTCTGCATGGAAATAAATTTTTGCGAAATGACGGCTTTCACAGTTCCAAATCGTCCGTTGTAAAGTGATTCCGTTTGGATTCTGTAATGCTGGATGAGCTTAATGGTGGTGGATTATGCCATCCCTTATCATTTACGGATCAAACTAAAGCAACTGGTACCTTTTGCCATGCATGGATCTAAAAAATGTTAAGTAAAGAAAAGTAGTGATTAATTTATATATATTGTGAAAAAGTTTTAATAATGAAAAAAAAAAATAAGAAAACAGTTTGGATAAAGTCATGGCAGAAAAAACGGGGTTCAAAGGCTTATTTTCATTTTTGATGAGAGAATTGCTAAATGAAAACGAAGCCTAGTTTTGGAATTATTGAAGGATGAACAAGTCCAAATTCAATTTGCTTTTATCTCTTGTGAATGCCATTTGGACCAAAAAATACAAACAGGGCTGCAATCAAATCTGAAGAAATGTTAGTAGCCACTTCGAGGGTTCTTGCAACCGGAGTATCGAACAAAAGTCAAAATTACCATACAAACACTAATCTCTAAAAATAAAACGTCTTGTCTCCGCTCAAATATACGTTAACCTTCTACAACAGCGATACAAGAATAAATCAAGCATAAAATAACGAAAGAACCACAAAAGAGAATGCGGGAATGCATGCATGTTATTGTTACGTTCATAAGAAAAAATTAGTAAAGCGTTATGTTTATTACGCATTTTTTTGGAAAAAAGTGACCTCAAAGTTAAAAATTTGCCCATGCTAAATGAAAATGAAAAATGGAACAGGCTTAGAAATTGGATATCTGAAGACACAAACAAGATAAACCCCATCTTCTGCATCCCTAAATCAGCAGTTAGTTTAGCTAATAATAGCTGAGGCCACTCGAAATGCATTTCATATTGGGAGGATAGGCACGATACCAAAAACTTAGTAGGTTACCTCACAGGACTTCATCTTGAAGAAGATGAAACAGCTAAATATATTTTATGTGAATGTCCAGCCCTCCACGGAATTAAACGGAATATTTTCTTCACGGAACAATTGGACACCAATGAAATAATGAATTCCTCTGCTAGTAGTGTCATCAACTTCGTTCTAACTACAGTTCTAACTAATTGGTACAAAAGATCTTGTCGAAGTGCCTTAATTCGCAATTGGCGAGTCAGAAAATTAAAAAAAAATAATAATAATATTTTTAGCAATAACCATACAGTTATTTATCTTCAAAAATATGGACAACGTTGATCCGGACGATAACCCATTCATGCTCAATTAAACGACAACCTTATATCGCGAAATACACCATTGAATCGACTACCCAAATCGTGCTATTTGGCGTCACTCGATTCCTTTATGCATCGCCCTACATCTTTGATGTATGCTGATAAACCGTTAACTATTCACACATTAGAAACTAAAAATGGTGACGCATATTTACGTAGATCCCCAAGCCCTCGAAATATTGGCTCAAAATTGGACCGCCAAGATGTATTGTACTTTGTCAAAAACAGCGGACGAAGTCATATGCCTAAGTGCTACTCTTAGTAGATTATGTCATGGACCATCTTTAATAGGGAGTTAAAACTTTTGACTTAAACATTACTCCTGTTATTAATATTAAAAAGAAACACCTTTCACTTGCTATAAGCTGACCCAACCGGCTTCGCTCGAATGTTTTGAAAAGGTTTCTGAATTGTTATCTCTATAATTTATTTTCTGTGAAAAAAATCAATACCAAGGTTAATTTGAAAAGTCTGAAATTTAAATAATTATAAACCATGTAAATACTCGCATCAAGTTTGTTTAAAAAATAATGCGTTACGAAGAAGTGAGCATTTCGCACCGTGTTTTTAACTTATACTTTATTCATTACATGTCAAATAAAATTCGGTATGAGAGGAACAGTTGGGGCTTAAGGCAACCGCCGCCTTTTCGGAGGATTGACCCTGACCCTTTTGTACTGTCTTCGCGAAACAAATTCTTATTCTCCTGCGAGAAATAAACCCAGTCTCACTTTGGCCGCAGCCAGTAAGCATTATCGCCCCTATCACATTATTTAGGAGAGGTTTTATCTACAATCTGGTTCCAGTGAACATTTTGAATGGGTTTATATTCCTTAAGAACATAACAGGTGCGCCGACATTGAATATTAACTTGTGAGAGAGGATTCTTGGGGGATTTAGGGTATGTAGGAATTCCACTGTGTAATGAACTATTTCGTCTTTATTAAGCAAAAGGATGCGTCAAGTTTTGCTGTGAATAAAGCTCGTTCCTTTAGTCATGTAATTGGATCCCCAATGATAATCTTCAAATCGTGATATATACTCATATCTTCAGTGAGTGCCTTTTACGAGTATTAGGTCGTTTTTTACTCCAGTATTATCTAGTTATTTCTGCAGATGTATTAAGATGGAGCTCGCAAAACAGAAACCATTTGGCGGAGTTATCGATTTTGTTTGGAGAATTGTTAATTTTTTTCCATGAGGTTGTTATCATAAAATAACATCCGTTGGACATTTTCCAAATGATCACTTAGAAACTTTCGAGGAGGGGAAAATAAGGGAAAAGCGTAAAGATGCTTAGTACATGCCCTTACCGAGGGCAAGAATGACTCCATGAAATACGAATCAGTTTCCCAGCTTTGATACCAAAATTGTGCTACGAGATCTTAGAGGCGGTTGAAGGAAGCCTGTAGGCAGGTAAATGCAATCAACCAAGAAGCATATTATGCTCCCATGCTTCGAACGAAGGGAGCTGCTTGTGTTCCATCTACAAGAAAGGCGACTCGTTTACTGTGCCTTTTAGAAAAGAATAAATCTCCTAAATATCGCCTTATGTGAGTATCTTCTATTCATGAACAATGTGGTTGATCCATATCACTGCAGATTTAGCCCAAGAAAGTTCACCACCGATCAAATATAAACACTACGGCAGATCTTGGAAAGGACTCGGAAATTTTAGATCACCACGCACCATCTACATATAACATACGAGTATGTCGATTTCAAAATCACATATGCAGGGATGAGCTATACTATGTATACGTATGTATATATATCTTACCTGACTTTTTTAACAACGCTGTACCTGGGCGACATTGATGTAAGTGGAACTTTCAGCAAAAATTGTTTTTAATTCCTGAAAGTGGATTAGTTTAAGCAAAAGGAGTTTTTTTTTCAAAGTTCAGATTTCCTTGTTTAAATAAAAACAAAAATACAAACCTGATGCAGACTTATTTAATCCATTCGAAGGACTACTTAATGCCATTTAATATATAAAACTAGCTTTGGGCATACATCCAGGACGGCGGCCTTGTACATTTTAGAGGTCCATTTTTCGGCCCTTTTTTGGGGAAATACGAGATTACAAAACAATATTTTGCTTCAAAGCGTCAGCCGTTACACGTTTATCGGCATAAACTAGTGACGTAACGTAGCTTCACAGAAAATAATCCAGTGGCGTCAAATCGTACAATTTTTGTGGCCAATTGTCGAGTCCGTTCCTTGAAATGACTCTACTGCCAAATCGTGTTTTCAATAAAGCGATGTTTTCATGGTAGTATGGGATGAAGGACCATCCTGTTGGAACCACAGTTCTCCTACATTGAGGTCATGCAAATTTGGAAACATATTGATTATCGCATTGTACCGGTGTATATTGACAGTAACTCATGCTCCGGGGTCATTCCGAACAATACGGTACATTTTTCTGGATTCAATGGAATTTGGTGAATTCTTGAGGATTATTCTCGCTACGAATGCGGCAACTCTACTTGTGTACGCAACCGTTTAACCAGAAATGAGCCTTATTACTCATTACTTTTATATTCAGCCCAGCTACTGAAGACCCGAAGTATTGAATCGTCAAGCGGATTTAGCACCAATTCTTTTTTTTTATAATTTGCGCGCGTCTTTAGGCCTAAAAATGCTTGCACACAGCGCGGGCGAAACAAAATTAGGGAGGACATAAAGAGAGGTACCGACAAACGTTTGTTTTAAATGCTGGACGGTTATACTGACTAGAAAATTAAAAGCTCAGTAGAGTATTCCATAAGCGAGTTGTATGGCTCAGGAATGAATCATTATATTTAAGAATACGTCCGAAAGTGGACTAGAAGGTGTACTGATGAGCATTTCCACTGCTGGTGGAAATAGCTATAGAACAGAGAGAGCCGCAGAAATATTACGTCGATATGAATTTTACCGCACAGTTTCGAATCCTATCTAGCAGGTGCAAAGATGTTTTATGCTCATCTGACCAGATGTTGGCATTGTACTCCAATTTCAGGCGGATAAACGCCTTATACATATATTCCGGCCCGATCAGAGGAGGTGAAGTATTTCATACATCTCTTGAGGTAACCTAGACATTTCGCACGTTTTTTGACGACATCATATGTGGTCATTCCAACGTAAGTTGTCATTGACACACATACCGAGAATTGAAAGCCTTTTGGTTTCAATGATGCAAGTGCCCTTTATGGATAATGGTTGGGTGTTTGGATTTCGCTTTAACGACAGCAAACTGCATCGTGTTTTCCCCTATTAGTTGTGCTGTTAATATCAGAATGAGCTTAACATACGCTGCCGTTTCCGTTCTACAGCCGTAGAGCAAGGAAATGAGTCCGGGAACGAATACGAAAAGCAGAGAGTACTGTCGTCAGCAAAGGAATATATTGGATTAGAAGTAGCAGACAAGAGATGATTAATGAAAACAAAAAAAGAGTTTCAGACACAGAACGGAGCTCTGGGGCACACCAGCATTTATTTTGTGAATATCAAACTTGAAACCATCAACGACAAATTGAATTGAAAGTTCCGAAAGTTAATTTCATATCCATTGACGAAGAGAGTTGTCGATCTCAAAAGCTTTCATTTTCGGCAAACGAGCCTGATGCCTAACTCTGCCAAATGCCACAGAAATATCAAGTGCTACTATCTTGCTTTCGCCAGATTGATGTACGTCGTGGCTCTACTTAACGATGAGATATGCCATAAAATCACCAGTGGACCTACGAAAATCGTATAGTCGGCTATTGAGAAGTTTTCTTGTTTCGAGATATTTTCTAAGCTGACGGTTTATTAGCGTTTCGGTGACCTCAGAAAAGAAGTACGTAAGTGCAATGGGTCTGTAAAATAAGATTCATCTTTTTTAGGGACGCGCTGGACAAACGACCTTTTCCATCTGCTCGGAAAGAGTCCCAAATGGTAGGATAGGTGAAATAGCTTAAGCAGTGGTTCTACTACCGTGTAAGAACACCTCTTCAGAAGAATGGGAAATGTACCATCTGGACCAGCGGATTTGTGAATGTTAAGATCTTTAAAAACACTTTCTAGTACAGGAGTGGATTCATCCCATTGAAGATTCAACGCACTCAAGTGTAGCGGAGATAAAGCACAATCTGGAAGTGTTGTGCTGGCCAGAAGCAAATTGGCTTTGTCCAAAGAGCTCACAGCTGGAATTTTAAACGAAATGAGCGTTGGAATGGAGAATGAGGCAGAATTTCTAATGTATTTGGAGAACTACCAAAAATTGTTACTACCTTTGAAACATTGTGTTATATTTTGCCTCAGTTTTTGGTCGTGTTGAAATCTCACACCCTTAAGAAAGACGTTCCAGTCATTCCTGGCCTGTTTGAAATTTTATCGGTTTTCCCCTGCATGTCGGGTTGGTCTTTTAAGACCGAAAATATATTTCTCTAACCCTGAGAGCCTCTTTACAGCTCGAGTCATACCATGCCTTCTCTTTTGGTTTGATACCCTTAATCCGATGAGGGATAAAGGATCTCAATCCGAGCAGAATAACTAAATTTCCTAAAGAAGCTATTAAGTCCACTCCAATGGACTTTCGCGTATTGCCATACAGTTCTTTTAGGAATCTTTTCTCTAGCTGTGTGGTCGGAGTACGAGAAATTAGCTGATGCGACACAGTGGTTCGACGAGCCTAGAAGAGATAGCACATCGACCTTGTATATATTTGTCAGAGTAAGAAGTTAAAAACATAGTCCAGGGTATTGGCGGTATGACTATCAACGTCTCGTATTCACGTGGGCTCATTTACAAACTGGGTTAAGGTATTTTCCATAGCGAAGATCTCAGCACACCGTTCTTCGGAAGGCGACTGTCCAGAATGTCGAAGACACCCAGAATTGTGGATATTGAAATCGCCTGTAATAACGATTTCAGTATGAGGATATAGGGATACAATTCTTTGTTTGCGGTTTCTGTAAATAAAACAATAGTGGATAATTTGCTTACGAAGATGGAATTTTAACCACATGAATTTGAATTCCGAATTGAAACACGGATCATACTATGGAGGAGTTTGGTAAGCTACATCACTAGGCACGTAAATGGTGAGACCGCGGTGAGGGAAGAGTAGTGGCACTAGTTCGTAGCAGAGTGATCTGAGAGGTATGGGCGGGGGTCTACCTGTGTATCACTAAGTGCTGCAATAGCTGACGAGGAATTGTAGACATGAACGTGCGCAGAATTCCCGAGTCATTACAAAAAACCGGCGCAAACGCCGACGGTGCTAGGCAAGTCTGCGAAGTGTAAATTCTAGTGTTGCTTTGCCATAGGTTTACAGCAATAGGAAATAGCACACCAACAAAATTCATACCCACAACGAGCTATCCATCGGTTGTTACATACACTCAGTCAATGCCCGCGCTGCATGACAATGTACAATACTAGAGGAACGACATTTCTTTTATGATAATGGAAAACTGGAATCGATTTTTGATTTGCGCACTTTGTTGGATGTGTTTCGGCCGTAATCCTTGTATTCTCAGTGGAAATCATTTTTCGATTTCGTTGGCGATAAATAGCAATCTGATTCCAAATTTAATGATTCCAGATAGAAAACCATCTTTACTGGTTTAATGCACAACAGTGCGTAAACAATTTTAAAGTGATATTGAGAGAACCATTCGCAAGAGAAACGACAGGCAATGTTCTACAATATATGTTCCAGCGAAACTGACAGCCAACGTCTTGAGCATAAATAAATTAAACCACGAGTAGATGAAAGCTTAACTATTTTATTACATCTGTCCAAGTTGGGCAAGTAATTGTTTATAGAAATAAGATACAAACTGTTTTTAAGGCCACTCCCTTGACGAACTTAGTATTACAAATTATTTGCATTTCTGAATCAAACAAGAATTTGGGCAGTGTTACCATTTTCCTTTTTAAGGTATGATGATCTAAAGCGTTTTAATTGAATTTATTTCGTTGTTGTCATGTCGGATTTGGTGTTTCATACTCGCCCCCTGTATTTCCCGCATTATTGTCGGCGCTTTGAGGTCTTTTCAAATGTCGTCATTCGAAACATACGAGTACCATGGTGCATTGACTATCCGTTTTTAAGATGTTTGATTGTTTTTTCTGGATAATTTGTATGTTTGATGTACTCGGTGCTCCCCGTACTTGGAGCCCGTATATCCATATTGGTTTGATGAGCAGCTTGTTGTTTGTTGATAGTACCGAATTTCTTCGTATCATCCAGTAGATTTAATTTGATTTCGTTTCTTGATTATATGTTGTTTCCAGTTTAGCTTTTGGTCTACGTACATTCCCAAGTATTTGACTTCCTTGGCTAATATTACTATTTTGCAATTAATTATTAAAGTTGGTGGATTTCTTATTTTTCTTGTTGTGTACGAGTATATGCCTAGTTCTGTCTTAGTTTTTCAACCAGTTTCTCTACTCATTTAGTTGTGTTTCGAGTTCGTTGGTTGCCCGTTCTAAGTTTTCATGCAGGAGAGTATTACCGTGTCATCTGCGAAAGCTGCTATCATTGAATTTTTTGTCAAAGGTGTTGGAATCATCTGTGTATGCAAGATATAACAGAGGTTCTAGGATGCTCCCCTATGGTACTCACGCTTCAGCTTTATAGAAAATTTAAGATCGTCCCTGAATTGTACATAAAAGCAGCGGTCGTCAAATGCAGCTTTTAATGACGGCATAAAAGTCAGTTTGTAGTTGACATTGTAACTTGTATAACAGTCCTTTGTTCCAAACAGAGGTAGACTAATTTAATTCGGACAATATATTGAAGGTAAGAGAATAAGGCTGCCAACGAAGTATTCCCGCGAAGTAACATTCCCACGATGTCGCGCATAAAGAAGAAACTTCAGGTTTCACGGTCAATAAAGAAGTAAAAAAATAACCTGGGAAGTGTGGTCGTCCAGAATTCAGAGTCAAAGTTGGAGTACTCCAAGGCAATGTTCAAAGTCGGCTGCTTTCTATTGTCTTACAAATGGAAAAGTTATATTTAATACCTGCCACAAACCAGTCTCCTAATATCAATAATATTCTAGAGTGCCATCAATTCAAATACATGGATTCAGTCACACATCTCTGAGGTATATTGCAATGATGATTTGCCTAGCCATCAGTGAGGGGTAGCTGAAATTGGACGAAAGCTCAATAGTCTTTTATTCTTTGCGCAACTACTGTATTCGGTTTTCATACGATTTATTGTGTTAAGGAAAATTGATACAGGCGATCCGAACTTTCGAGGGTAGCGTTACAAAAGCAGATAGTTTTTTCTTGAATCTCGAGTCCGTAGCCACACTGCTAGGTGCCATTAAGTGTGGTTGTAAATGGCTTAAATTGTTCAGTGGATAGAATCGTGTAGACAATATAAAGTAGGGATAAGTAGGGATGCATTTTATTAGTTTTGCAGGATATGTAAGGCAATTTGTTTAGACAACTGAGAGAGTTGTAATTGGTGCAAATATTGCTTGCCAATATATTAACGTAAAAAAAAGGGGAAAAATGAGCATTCTTAAAGTTCAGTACTGCAACACTTATGATTTGAAATTTCTCAAATTCGGCAACAGCGACTCAAAAAGTGGATTAACCAAAAGGGCTTATTAATCGATCACATTATTATGCTAAAGAGCATTGGAGAATCTTTCCTTCAAAACGGGAGGAAACTTTACAGATTCTTTATCGATTTTAAGGTGGCATTCGATGCAGTGGATAGACGTGTACTTATTTACAAGCTCTATGAACTTGGGATGTCTCCAAAGTTTGGAAAAGTTTTATAAAATCTCTACAAGAAAACTATAGCCGCAGTTTGGAATGGAGAAGATATATCAGAATGGTTTCAAACAGAGTCTGGCGTTCGACCGGGGTGTACACTGAGCCCTCTGCTATTCACACTTTTCATAGAAGATCTAACGGATTGCATTAGTGGAGGTGTAGAGTTTGCAGGGACCACTATAAAGACCCTCGTTTACGCTGACGATATTGTGATGCAATCTCACTCACCCCAATCGCTCCGATTGATGATCAACCAACTGTATAGGTACTGTACTACTTGGAATCTTAAAGTTAACCTCAACAAATCAAAGATAGTGATTTTCAGAAACGGTGGTGAAAGAAATAACATAAGCGAAAAATGGTTCTATAATTCAATACCTATTGAAGTCGTGAACGAATTTAGCTACCTAGGAGTGTGCCTTAAAAAAACTTAAGTATGGAAAAGCATCTGAGTGAGAAACTTGTAAAGGCCAAGAGTGCTATTGGAGCTACTTGGAAAAAGTGTTTTGCCAACAGAGCTATGGCGCATAGCTGTAAGTTCCGTGTTTTCGATGCAGCTGGAAAAACAATTATGTTCTATGCGTCACAGGTATGAGGATAAAAACAATTGAAAGTGTAGAAAAGCTACTGAGGTTTTTTATTAAAAGGATATTCCATCTGCCTTCGAACACAAAAAAATACGCCGTAATGTTAGAAACAGGACTATCTCTACTCTTCATCCAAACCCTCAAAACCCTGGTAGACTATATTATCAAAGTTTTGAACATGCATAATGAAAGACTACCGAAGAAGGCAGCCCTTTACGTAATCAACCGAAGACACAGCTGGTATGCGGAATGGAACGAGCTCGCGTAATGGTTTGGTATGCAGTTGGACTTGCATACTGAAAATCTCAATGAATGCAGAGCTAAACTGTAGAAGTTAATTGCTATGATTGATGAGAAACTTCGAAAGTAGTTTATCGAAGATGCCACCAGCTTTGTCCATAGAGTGGTTTACAGATGGCTTTGGCAAAACCTGGGCCTAAGGAACTACTTCGGAGACAAGAACAGTGTGGAGCATATCTCGGTGATGGTGAGAGCTCGTGCCGAGCTTCTACAATTGAATTACATATATGCCACATCCTCTCTATCTTTTCTCAACGAAAACCTCTCAATTCATAATAAATAAGAAATGTTGGTGTTACAATATGATGTGTAAGAAACATAGACACAATGAATGTATTTATGTAATTTATTTTAATAGTCAATCTGGCAGACGGCTTTGTCATGCTATACTTGAGCTTTGCTATTGTACATACATGATTTGAATAAGAAAATAAAAAAAAATTATTTGAAATTTCCTAATTGCAATATGCACCTCTGAATTTGACATTTAACCGTGAATATCACTTTTTCATATAATTCATCTGAATTAATTTATTTATTTCAAAAAGAACTACCCAGCACCAGATAAAGTCATACGTTACCATGTCTAAAGAATAAATCAAAATGAAACTCCTGCACCACAATTATCCCTACGTACGTGTGACGACTTCATCAATGCCTTTCAGATTCCTCAGCACACGCATTGGAATCCTATACTAACGCTCCATGAACTCCTTATGGTCGTGTCCTTATGGAAATTCCAAGAAAATTCCATTTAGAATTCCTCATGACATATCTTAATTTATTTTTCTTCATTCATTGGTGTCATATACATGAAGATACGAGTATGTTCACATTTATATTTAAGTACATATACCTAATAGGTATGTATTGGCGAGATTGTAGTACTTTTATTAAGAAGCGGGACACACATGTTAGTGTGTACTCGTAGATAATCTTCTACTATGTATTCTACAACATTACAATATGACACCCACTGGTATTAAGTGCTCTGTTTGCATCCTTAACTTGCAACCAAGGAACATATATTTATGTTGCCAGTCTGTGCTAAACACACAAGTGAACATTTTCAATAGTGGCTGTCACACAAGAAAAAAAAGTGAATGGCCCCATTACAACCATTTTATGTATAATATATAAGAATATACGAGTATTATATTTGATTGCGCACAACAGCTTTGAAACTCGGTAAACAAAAATATTTTTAGTGCACGTATATATTCTTGCTTAAAAGTTAACGTCTTTTTAACGTAAAAACTTATTAAAGACATAGAGAAGTATTGGATTTATCTCCTTGTATCCTGCGGTTCTGCTCACGAAAAATCCAGTTTACATACTCGTACAACATTGTGACCTGGAAACTAGATAATAATTTCTGTCACATCAATGCTGCAGTCTCTCGGGAAATGAGATCGCCGATATATTCTCTTGGTACGAAGAGTTTCTCAGGATCAGACCTGAATAGGGACTACATGCGTTAGGGCCTCGATTGAAAACTGAACATCATATGAGCTGCACATGACTTGACTCGCCGGGTTGCTGTGCATCATGACAATATACTGAAGAACAATGGACTAGTTTTTCTCTAAGTGAAATTCGTTTATACGCTACTGAGAAATATCCTTACAGTACGGTCTCGTATTTTTCAATTCACCGGCGTTCTCAATAATTTAAAAACAAAATATCTTCCAAAATGTGGATGAAATTGATCAGGAGAGTATTCCTGTTGATACAGAAGCCAATGCGGGCTTATAATTCTCAAACTAAAATCAATTATTGAATGCCATCAAAAATAATCAATCAATTACTTAATTCTTGAGAGTGTTATTAAATTGAAAATTTGAAACTATCGCGCTCAGAAACAAAAACATCTCAACTAAGAAAACTAATACTTATCTTAAAAATCTCATTAATTTCAACGATAATTCATTAAAATTATTACCCCATCTTCTGAACGGGGCAATAATGATAAGGGCGTGTAGTTTCTAGATGATTCGTACTTAACCCAGGGTCCTTTAATAAGTGTCAAACACAAGAAACCGGAGAAAGAGAGAGTAGTATAACCTCGCGCTATTAAAACTAAAAAGGACAGTCCCTACTACCTTTTCTTTACCTTTATGACGGTCGATTGCTACTAATAATGGTAGTTGGATATTGTTTGAGCTAACAATTAAAAAATGTGTAAACCCAAATTTACCGTTAGCGAATACCAACCTTTTATCTAATTTTAAGCCCCATCGGTATACACAGCAGATAATCTCATTCTCAAATCACAAATGAAAGAAAGGATGCTATAACACATCTTGATAACTACATAGTCCGTCGATATAATAGTAGCTACCCCTTTTGTGAAATAATGTCCTTTACATCTCTCGCTACCCAAAGATCCTTTCACACCCTTATATTTCTAATATTCACCACATTCTCCACAAATTTCTATTTATTTTCTCGTGAAATTTCTCCACTAGATCCTGTCTCTTGCTATTTGTTTAGCCGAGTCCCATCCTTCCCCAGCTTCTTTCACAATTTTTTCGACTGTAGTGTTCCAGGTGGTTTTGAGCCTTCGTCTTATGTTTTTTTCCTTCTGATCTTGTTTCCCAAATTTTCATCACTTGTTTATTCTCTTTCATGCGCATTCCTGCCCAGTTTCACAGTGGAAGTTTAAACTTGAGTTCAGCTGAACCTGAATTTAAAGATCATCTCGTCAAGTTTCACAGTGGAAGTTCAGTTGAAAGTAGTTTAACTAAATTGTATGAAAAAAAAAAAATTGTCAGCACTGTACATTATTGCTTCGTCATGTCAAGTACAATAATTTCGTTGTAAATGTACGAGTATATACCTTCACATTCGACGGTGTATAAAACGGCAGCTGTCAATATGAAATTCAACTGAGGTTTAAACGACAGAATTCTGTCATTTAACTTAAACTACAATATGAACTCAGTTGAAGGGTCAAACGAAACTGTGACACCGAATAAATTGTTGAACTGAAGTTTAAACCAAAAGTGGAGTTTAAACTTTCACTGTGATACTGGGGGTAAGTGTCTAAACCATCTTAGTTTCTTTTCCTCGAGTATCAGTTTAGCCAATTTGACATATAGATGCATTGTAATATCCTCATTCCGTTTCTTGTCTATTCATATGGCTCCTATAACTCTGCTGAGATATTTTATCTCCATAGCTTGTATTGTATTTGTTTTTCTGGTCTTTCTGAGAGTATCCGGTTTTCGCCTACGTGTAGTGGCATAGATAAGTACTCACATCGATTTAAAAATTAATATTTTTGTTCCTTGTATGATCTCGTTGTGGGTTTGGAACTTTTTTGTAATTCTGTGTACAGTCTATTTGCTGCTTTTATCTTCGCCATCAATTCGTCTTCCGAACTACCTCTGCTGTTTATAATACTACCCAGGTACTTATATTCTTGGACCTTATGTCTCCATCCATCATTACTCTTGCTACTCCAGTTTCATTTCCGATCACCACCACTTTTGCCGTATCAACATTAAGCTCTATTGTAGTTTTGCGTTGCTAATATATCTTTCCAATCCTTTACACTCTTTTGCATATTTTTTTCACTATTTGCAGATAGCGCTATGTCATTTACGAACGCACATGCTTGATGATAGATTGGTGAAAGCTGTCTATAACCGACTCTGTAGCTTTCCATCCTTTGATGGCATCGTCCATTGTGCAGATAAATAGGAGGGGCCTCAACACAGTACCTTGTCCCACTCCTCCAGACATCTTGAATTTGTCTGACAGCACATTGCGTATCCTTACGACATTAAATGCTTCCTTGTATATGCTTTCGTGGCTCGTGCAAGTCCAGTTAAAGCACACAAATTAAAAAAAAATAGTAATTCTTAAGTTAGGTTAAAGATATCGGTAAGAAGTATATAATAATGTTCTACGAGTATGTTGTCCAAATAATAAGTTTATAAGTCGATACTGTGTGTACGTTTTAAGTATTGATTGAGTGATCACTAGCTAGATCAGAGCTGTCCAAACCGCGGCACGCGGGCAGCATGCGACCCACAAGGGAGCTTTATGCGGCCCGCGATGCATTTTTCAATAATAAATATATAATTTTGTGAAACGTTAAATATTAATTGCCATCAAATAATAAACGCTTACGTTATCTGCTTGTCAAGAAGATGCGAGAGCAAACAAGCGTGCAAACTTCAAAATGTTTTTCTCTGAAAACCGACCGAGGAAAGCACTCACATTCGAATGTCGCTCCCAAGTAGCGGTAGCCGCGACCGAGAAAACAGATTCAATGGTCAACCAAGTTCTACAAAAGGGAATTTTTCGCACAAACTATCACAGTACATTTTTGAAACCGACGAAAGGATCGCAACGCAAACTCATTCGCAGGCATTCTTCTAGCAAGCAAACCGCATCATCAGCTCTAAAGTTCAACTGACAGCTTCATTTCACGGGTGATGCAATACGCTAGCGAGTAAAAGTTATTATTTTTTGTTAAAATACGCATGTTGTGAACGTTGCTGTCAACAAATATCTAGGTACGTAATTAATTTATCATCATTAATAGATGATTGAGAGCACGTTTCGTAAATTTTTCGACTCGGATTTACGCATGTTGTGTCGTTTCCACACTCGGATTTCATTTAGATTCGTGTCGTCTCCCAAAATTTATAAAAACCATGTCTGAGAAGAGGAGAAAAATTGGTAATGCCAATCGAATGTACCATATTCAATGAGAATCGGACTATTTGATTATAAGCAATAAGAATACGATTCAATGCCAAATCTGCATACAAGTTTTGTCCGTTTGTAAGGAATATAATGTGAAAAGGCACTACAGATCACTTCATAGCAAAATATTTGACTGCAATTATTGCAGAATGTACAAAAAAAACTTGTTGCACCAGACCATATTTTATACTCACTAGCATTGGAGTTAGCGAAAGCCAAGAAACCATATAGCGATGACATGCTAATAAAAAAATGCGCAATTGAAATGGCTAAACAATTTAATGAGCCGAAGATAGCGGACAAATTCGACACAGTGGCTTTATCTCATCAAACTGTACCAAAAATGTAAATACTTTCCCTTGTGTTTAGATTAGAACACTGATTCGACAGATATTAGTCAGCTTTTAATATTTGTGCGAACTATTCAAGAAGATTTCACTGTAAATGAAGAGCTCCTTAGCCTGGAATCTCAACATGGGACTATAAAAGGTAGCGATATTTTTGAAGCTGTTCATAATTACATTGTAAAATATGGAGGATTCGATAAGTGTTCCTGCACTGTAACAGATGGAGTAAAAGCTATGACGGGAACACAAACCGGCTTTTGTGGACTCTGTGGACCCAACACTCCATTGCATAATACACCAAGAAGCACTCTGTGGAAAAAATTTACATAAGGCCAATGCTATGAAAGTAGCTGTAAAAATAAGAGGCGGTAATAGATCTCTAACACATCGTAAATTTCGTGATTTCTTGAATTACATGGATGCTGCATATAGCGGCTTAACTCTCCATTCAGATATCCGTTGGTTGAGTGCCGGAAAAAGCTTAAAACAATGTTTTGCTCTTCGGGAAGAAATACCAATATTTCTTGAAAATGAAGTGTAGTCTGATAAAGAAAAACTTTAGCATCAAATGCAGGATTCCATATTTTTATCAGACCTTGCATTTTTAACTGACATGACTAGTCAGTTGAACGAGTTCAACTTAAAACTGCAGGGTAAAAGTCAAAATTCTGAAAGCTTATATGGTCATAGCAAGGGTTTTAAAAGAAAGTTGCAGCTATTCAAATCAATATTTATCAATAGCGACTTTACTTTTTTTTAGTTGTAAGAAACACTTCGAAGAAATGAAGAATTTTGAGAATACTTGATTTTCATCTCATGTAGAATATATTGAAGATATAATCAAGGAATTCGAAGAACGATTTGTCGATTTTGGAAATTTTGAGCAACATATTTTACTTTTTAGTCAACCTTTAACTATAAATATTACAAACTTAAAATCAGATTTGCAGTTAGAGTTGTGT
Organism: Volucella zonaria; assembly: GCA_963966105.1. Lineage (NCBI taxonomy): Eukaryota > Metazoa > Arthropoda > Insecta > Diptera > Syrphidae > Volucella > Volucella zonaria. The sequence goes on along the minus strand of OZ014533.1, from coordinate 56,228,849 downwards.
TATTTGCAAACAGATCCCTTGTTTAGTAACAAATGTGGAACACTAGAAGAAATGAATTTTTGAAATTATTACCAGGACAAAAGTACGAGGGCGGGTCAATAAGACTTTTAGATTAAAACACAGATTTTTTGATAAAAAAATAATTTTATTTTTCAACGTAGTCTCCCTTGAGCTCTATACACTTTGTCCAACGCTTCTCCAATTTTTTTATCCCTTCCAAAAAAAATAATTTGTCAAGGTCCTCAAAATAGGCCTTTGTTTGCGAGATGACTTCATCATTGGAGTCAAATCTTTTTCCACCAAGCCATTTCTTCAGGTTTGGGAACAAGAAGTAGTCTCTCGGAGCCAAATCTGGAGAATAGGGTGGATGAGGGAGCAATTCATAGCCCAATTCATGGATTTTTGCCATTGCAACTGCACATGTGTGCACCCTTGCATTGTCTTGGTGGAATAGAACTTTTTTCTTGGCCAAATGAGGTCGTTTTTTTTTCAAATCGTCATTGAATCGGTCCAATAAGTTGGCATAATATTCCCCATTGATTGTTCTTCCCTTTTGAAGGTAGTCAATGTGGATTATCCCGCGTGCATCCCAAAAAACAGTCGCCATAACTTTATTGGCTGACAAACCCACCTTGGCCTTCTTTGGCGCCGATTCACCCTTAGAAACCCACTGTTTTGACTGTTGTTTGTTCTCTGGTGTGTTGTGATGGATCCATGTTTCGTCCACGGTTACAAAACGGCGCAAAAACTCCTCCATATTGCGATTAAACAACACCAAACCTTCCTGTGAAGTTGTTACACGATTGCGTTTGTGGTCGACTGTGAGCAAACGCGGCACCCATCTTGCGGAAAGCTTTCTCATGCCCAAGTGATCATTCAAAATTGAAACGACTGAGCCATGCGAGATCCCTACGGCTTCCACAATCTCTCGCACTTTCAATCTTCGGTCGGCCAACACCATATCGTGAATTTTTTCGATTGTTTCGGGTGTAGAGACCTCAACTGGGCGTCCAGGACGTTCGGCATCTTCAGTGCTTGTACGGCCACAACGAAATTCAGTAAACCACTTTTTTACCATTGAAATCGATGGTGCAGAGTCCCCATAGTATTTATCAAGCTTAGCCTTGGTCTCGGTAATGGTTTTTTTTCGCAAGAAATAATGCTTAATAAGCACACGAAATTCGCTTTTTTCCATTTTCTCCTCAAATTAGTGAGTAGTCTGATAAAAATAGCTGTCAAACACAAACTAACTGACGCAGCAAGTTTAAATTTTGACAGGAGTCAACTGACAGCTGCCTGTTGACAGGAGCAGTCACGGACTTATTGACCCGCCCTCGTATCGTAAATTGCGAAACTATGGTCTTAGTATGCGGTCAATGCTCGGCAGTACTTATCTCTGTAAAAGTATCTTTCCAACAATGAAATTTATAAAATCTAAATATATAGAAGTTCCATGAGGGACAAATCGTTATCAAATTTACTCCGTTTGGCTACTACAAACATTGATATTGATATAGCTACATTAGTTAAGGAATCAGAGTTACCGCAAAATTCTCATTGAAATACATAATTCTGTTAATGTTGGCTAATATTTCAATAAAGCATAGTTAAACAGTAATAAATGTTGTTTTTTGTATTTTGGGTGCAGCACCCGGATAAATTTTTTTTTCGTCTGGCGGCCCTCGGATTACTAGAGGTTGGACAGCCCTGAACTAGATATTATAAGGATACTGAGGGTATCTCTCTATTAAACGATTACAAAATTATTTTTTCTTTCTTTTGTTTAACTTTATGCTTCTTCGAAAATTTTATTTTATGACGTAATTGGCAAGAAATATAAAGTAGAAAGTACTGAACAGACTCACCGATTTCTTTAAAAATTTTTATCTCAGAGAGGAAGTGCACTTCTTCGCTGGCGGATGTTAAGGCTAGTTTTTAGTTGTGGTTGCTGCCCCTTTTCGCGTTGGTTCAATCGTAAGAGCCATTATCAATAAAATAAAATTTGATAACAAATACTTAATACTTAATACTTACCACCTCCTAAGGTTTTTGCTTGGGCAAAATAGATGGAATGGGAATAAGTAAGTAGGGTGTATTTCAAGCTGCTTTCTCGTCCGTGAAATTGCAATCTGGTGTTCAGTTTCATCGACAAAAAATTTCGGGTCGTGCTTCCGTGTATTTGCTGGGCTCCGTAAGTACGAATTTCTTCCAAAGATCGTCCAAGAGTTTCGGATGGGTGATCTTCAATCTTTCTATAGTAGCAGGCAAGGATCTTGCAGGTTTTTAATATCACCAAACGGAAACTGCTTGACTGAGATACGATAGTCATTATGATATTTTTGATACTTGGTTTTTCAGTGTTCTATTTTTGACAGCTCACGCGTGATTCGTGACATCGGGCAACGTCAAGCATACTTTGTTGGCATTACCATTTCATAGTAGAAAAACTTATTATTTTCAAAATTCGTGCTCTGTTAAAAATGTTTTTCGCACACTTCGACCTAATGAGAAAGCAATTCAAGCCATAATGACCAAATTTCACGCTATTGACATCAAGGGCGCTACCCGTATTCGTAGGGTGCGTACAGAGGGAAATATTGCTGCTGTATCCGACAGTGTTAATGAAGACCATGATTTGCCTCTTCGTCGCCGTTCGCAGTAATTGGAATTGTGTCACACCACTAAATACTGCTCGTGCAAAAACTAAAGCCGAAGGACCTGCCACAGCGGGCCGGAGGAAGATCCGCTTTTTTATCGAAAAATTGTCTTCAGCTGCAAAGCTCATTTCTGGTTGAATGAGCCTGTTAATAAACAAAACTGTCGTATTTGGTCCGATGTGCAACCTCAGGCAAAATAAGAGTTGCAGTTGAAGGTCCGGCGGAATTATTGACCCATTTTTTTTTAAAGATGACCGTGATTTCAAAGATTTCGAACCCTTTTTTTGCCCAAAATGCACGAGCTGAACCTGGTTGACATATGGTTCCATCAAGATGGCACTACATGCCACACAGCACGCGAATCGATGGACCACTTGAAAAATGAATTCGGTGAACAATCTATCTCCCGTTTTGGACCGGTGAATTGGCTGAGTAGGTTGACACCTTTAGACTATTTTTTATGGAGATACGTCAAATCAATTGTTTATGCCGATAAACCAGCGTCAATTGCAGCCTTCGAATCAACATTACACGTGTTATTAGCGAGACACCAGCCAATATAATCAAAAAAGTGATTCAAAATTGGACTCTCCATTGATTTATTAATTTACATAAAAATTTTATACACCTTCGTAATTTTCCTGCGTTTTTTTTTAACAACCAAACGATTAAAAAATCATCCATTACTTCACTTTTCAAAGTTTTTCGTATAATCACCTTCGTTGAATTCGTTTATCTTTGTTAACTTTATTTTTCTCGGATGTGAGATTAAATTTTTTTGCTAGATTTAGCTTTTTTTTCTAAAAGTTCTCAAAATACTCGTACTATAAGTTCACCTGTCTTTTTTCATGAAATTATGGAATGAATTTTCTTATTTTCGACTTTTTATTTTTGCACTCAGAACCTTTTTCGTTAAGTAAATTTTGTAGACTGTCCTCGTGTCTTATTCCATTGCTAAGAAAGCAACTGTCTCTTCAAAAAAATACCGAAATTTCTATCATCAGGCCATAGTTCAGAATTCTTCTTTTTCGTTGGTTGCATGGCATCATGCATAAAATTATTAATCCCAGCGAGCTCTACAAACAGCTATTTCATTTTTGAAGCACTAACTAAACAGAATGGGGCCATCAAATATGTGTCATAGTATTGTATATGAAAAAATTATAAATAATAGTAGGGAAACTTATGTAATAAGAAAACGAATGAAAAAATAAATCCGTCTACTTAGTATAAACAAATATTATTTTTTTCCAAATCCATGTTATATCTAGAATTTAATATTAAATACAATAATTTGGAATGTATCCAAGCGTATTGAAAAATGCGCAAAACATCTATCTTCAAACGTAACAAAAATGCAAATTTAGTAGTATTTTTTTCTTCAAATTAATATATAGTTGCACGGAGTTTACCAAGTATTGACACCTTTCCACCGACATCGACATCCACGACTGTTGCACAGCTGCCCAAAAGTCGTTGTTGTTCGTTGGTCTACAAGTAGCAACAGACTTCTTAACGTCGCACCAAATGGTCTCAATCAGGTTGAGACTAAGTGGACTATTCCAATACATTGACCCGGTTCGCAAGAAACCACTGCTTAACAAGTTTGCCAGTGTGCTTTGTCTTGTTGGAAGACCCATTTCCTCCTCAGCATACGGTAGCATGACTTCCTACAAGATTTGTACGTATAGATGTTGATCCATGATTTGTTTAATACGGTAGATGGGACCTAAACCATAAAAACAAACTGTTTTTGTCGTATACTAAGGATTAAATTCTGTTTTTGGAGGCCTACTGACATAAAGACGAGATCCCTTTCCACCATACAAAACAATTTTAGACTCGTCTGACCACAAAATATTTCTCCACTTCTCTTCTGACCCAGTTAAGTGGTCCTTGGGGAATTGCATTCTTTTGGCCACATGTTTTTTTTTTTGTCACCATCTGCGCTAAACATATCCCTTTTCTCCGTAGCTGGATTAAAGGGATTGATCACTGAACGCATGACCACCTTCTTGATCCGTTTTGGCGACATTACCGGCTAACGCCCACGTGTTTTTGACTTTGGCGAGTACTTTATAGCATTCCTAATTGTTATCAGTGAGCAGCCAATTAGGTTCTGAATTACTGAATAGGTTCTACCCTCGAAACTAACTTTCAATGCTTTCCGCCACCCATTGCTGAGGAAAATCTAAAGAATTTTTTAATAAATGTTATGAAAAATTCAGAAAAGAACACGTTAATAAACTTGCACAACTTTTCGATGCTAAGATAATATATAACAATATTTGAATTTGGAACCAATCACTCGAAGTACTACTATTTTGACCGGACGAAATCCACAACTTTCATTAATAACAGCTGCACATTCCCAAATTTGCACAACCAAATAAAAAGTACGCATACATAGTCGTAAAAAAATTGTGGCGTTGTCTTTATATAATGGTTTTTTGCAGTAAAAGTCACAGAAAATAGTCAAAAACAAAAAGAAAAAAACGGTTTACAAATTATGTTTTGACTTCCACTACTATTATTTTGACCGCAACGTACATACTCGTATATCCACATACAATAAACCAGCGTTTCCCAAATAGCTCGACCTAGGACATTTGGATGCACCAACTTCATCCACGCCTTGATTTGAAAACTTGCAATTTGTACTGTGCAGAACTAGTACTCATATGTATTCGAATGTATAATACATTTGTCTATGTCCGCCGTATAGTTAACTTTGTGTTTCGACAAGCAAAGCAGATCTCCATAAAATTCTATCGTACAAGCGTGTATGTATGACTGGTGAGTATGTTTTCGACTGCCACCAACAAGTCAATAGAATCAATATTTTATTGAATTGTTTTAATTTTGGGAACTGCAGGTTAAAAGACCATTGTTATCGCCGGAAATTGCTTATTTAAGATAATAATAGACCACTTAAATTAGCAGACAATATGGGAAAAATTTATTTAAAAAATTGCTGTTAGCGAAGTCCATTATCTTTTATAGAAAACGCTGTGATAAAAGCAAATTAATTTTACATAACAGAAAGTACCCGTATGGAGCTAAATGTTGGAATAAGAATCTTTAACTCAAATATTCTCATATAAATATTGAATGGTGTCTGTGTGAGATAGAGGCAGTCGATGTTCCAGTCGCTTTGATGTCCATAACCAGATATCTATCAGGATCAAATGAAAACTTACCTTTTACTATACCTTCAGTTGCGCTGAAGTCCCAGGGTGGAATTAGGCTTCAAAGAGCAACTGTTTCCATCAGCGATATTCTATTATATGACCAACTGTCTGCACCCGCCTTCTCTAAACACGATTTTTTATTTTTAACATTTGACTTCTTAATAAATTATTCTGTTTTGTACCATATGGAGATTTTAACGGCATTGACTACCGCCAGCTTTGACTTTTTAAACCATAATATTTGTGCTCTCTTTAACAATCATTAAAGCGAAACGTATTACGCATGGACGAAGTCCATTGTTTACCACCGAAATCAGGATTCTAATCGAACAACGCAATCGGGCCTACAATGAGTTGAAACGTCACAGGTTAGATGTACATTTACAACTTTATCGCTCCTTGCGTAATCAGGTAGTCAGCAAAATCTGAGTAGTTAAAAAATGTTTACAGTAACAAATTAAATATATTGATGAAGGGTCCACAGCTGTGGAAAAATTTGCGCGCAAATTGCCATTATCTAGTCAGAACAATCAAAATTTTGATGATAATCTGGATTTAAGCCTCCTAAATAACAATTTTGTAATGCTTCCGTTTCCTGTTCTTAATCTCGTACCCTTAAATCCGTCTGTCTCTGATGAACTCAGTTCATTAGTTAGTACTTTTGAGTTTGCTTGTGTTGATAATATGGAAATTGTTGCTTGTTTGTCATCCGTTAAATCAAATGCTGTTGGTTTGGGACGAAATATACCCCAAATTTGTCAAAATAATTCTGCCAGTCATTCTTCTTCTCCTAGTGCATGCCTTTAATTACCCCGCTCAATGGAAATCTGCTAAAATTGTACCCATTCGCAACAGTCCCAAAAATACAGATTATCGGCCGATCTCTATCCTTCCCTATTTATCTAGGGTCTTTGAGAGAGTGAGACAAACTAATGCACACATTCACTTGAACAACTTACTCTCTGCAATGTAATCCAGGCTTAGGGAAAACCACGATTAAAGTGGTAGATGATATTAAGGAATCATCGGATGAGGATAAAGTGACTTTACTAGTGCTCTTGGACTTTTCGAAGACCTTTGATACTGTGGATCATATTGATTTGTGCAATAAACTGTCATTGTTGTTTGCTTTCTCAAATTCAGCAATAACCTTAATGTCGTCATATCTTCAGCATAGAAAACAAGACGTTTCAGTGGGTCATTATTCGTCCGACTTTCTCTATAACTGTAGAGGAATTCCACAGGGCTCGATTTTAGGACCCCTTCGTTTCTCACTGTATGTTAATGAAATTCCCTCAATAGTATCCTCATCTTCATCTATTCATATGTATGCCGCGACGATGTCCTGGTCAGATAAAAACGGACTCTATTTAAATCCCCTTAAAATCAAATGTATCGTTATTAGCAAACAATTTTTTAACCTTTCCTATTTTCCTGATATTTTGCTTCGTGGCTCCAAAATCAAATATGTCGACACTGCCAGAAATTTGGGAATGACTTTCAATAGAACACTGACATGGGAAACCGGAAATATTTCCGGAGCCGAGCCATCTGTTTTGAATAAGTCTTTTGCATATAGTCGATTATTTCAACTGACTCCAAGAAAGAGTAACAGACTTAGAAGTCCTACGATTTATATGTTATCTATGCCAGTCTCTTTCTGACTGAATTAAATTTTATTAGATTTATTTGTTCATTCGTGTATTTTATTATTCGATTTATAATAGCCTCCGAAAAAATAACCTCCATATCTCACCTGGCTTTTCTGGCTTCTCCTGCGCCTTCTAGGTACTAAGGAAGTTGCGTGGCTATGTTTCCAGTACGCCGTCTTACTGGATTCGGGGCAGGAGTTTCATTCCATCTGATATGTCCATTCTTTCCGAGGTAAAACTTTTGGTACCTTTCACGATCTTCTAACTCACCCACCTCTTCATCGTCATCTTCTTGCTCGGTATTGTATGTTTCTTCTTGTATCTCGATAAAATCTTCCACCTCGTTGTCATTTTAGGCTTCATAGTTAGCTACCGAATTTTCATCCCCCAACAGCAATCTGATTCGGTCTTCATCCATCTTGATATGAAATATAACCTATAAAGTAATAAATTGGTCAAAATACATATTCACACATAACAAATTACGCAAGAAAATATTATACTAATTCATAATCAATATTATAAATTTTATACTTACACAAAACAATTGCACCTATACCCGCGTCGGTCTCACAGACCGATTGGGGCCAAGTGCACGGTGTGCGCTACATTGAAGCCAGCAACAAATCCGGCAGCTACTCGTAGCAAAATACTCGACTACCCAGCATTTCTGAGATATGAAATAAATACGAAAAAGTGCTCCGTCGATCCCACAGACCAACGCGCTGGTATAGGGAGGTTACTACTTTATATGCTTCATCTGTAAAAACGATCCATTGTAAAACATTTCAATCATGCACTCATTGAAATAAGAAACAGTTCAAATGTTTAATTATCGTTAAACATTAAAAGTGTATTACAATAAAATATTACGATGCTTGAAATTAACCTAGAAAATATTTTATCTGCTTTATTCCAAAAACAACTAAAATACCGACCACATTTAGGTTGATAGTAAAAACGTAGTCTTCCTAGGACGACGGTAATCAGTCTACAGTTTTTCCTACTGAGGAAAGTCGCTAACCTCTTAGAGATTCGGTTGGTCTGTACTCGTTTGGTCCGCCGGTAACATGGAGAAAAATGCCATCTAAAGTTATGCTCATCTGAAACCCAACTGTCAATAAAAGCCCTTACCGAAAGCGTAGACCTGCATACGAGTAGCAAGTTCACCGGCGACAAAACTCACTGAGTTCAGCTTTCTGACTGCGTTTAGATAAGCCTTGAATTCTCGAACTATCTTAGTTCATTGCTATCAGGATTGCGTATATCTCGGCTGTTCTAACAAGGAGTGAAATCAGCACAGCATCCTAGATCGGTTTTTGAGCCATTCGAATTCATTCCTTTCGTGGCCCAGATTCTGACCGAAACTATTTCTGGGGACTGAGAAAGTCGATTTCTTCCTTTCGGAAGATAATTAACGAAGGGCACCATAAATCTGGTGAGTAGAAAATGAATTGAAATTGAAAATGAATTTCCATGAAACAGAACAGTGATGATGATTTCTTAAATTATCCTAACCAAATTTATCATGTACCTTTGCCGTATTTAACAGCTGGTTTAAGAGCTATCTTAGCAACATAAACATACCTTCACCATTTAAATTTTTTAAAAATACGTTTAATTTGGCTGAATGGCATGTGGTATCGAGTAATGACTTTTCAAGTTTACTTGCATACATAATTTTTGAGTCTAAGTCCTAGTCCCAGTCCTAGCTGAGACATTTCATCTTGAAATTATGTGATTCGAAAGTATATTAAATGTTTGAGTAATGTGAAAACTTGTAGAAACCTACTCGTATTTTAGCGAACATGCGAGTATTCTCCATAAAATTGCTCAGGACAAAAGCGAATTTTATAGCGTACACAGTCGCATCTGGTGTCAGGACTTGGTTTCCCATACTGAACTTCTCTGCTTGTTTTCTCATATTTTATACTCATGAAGTTTTTTGTTTTTGCCATATCGAAGCGACACTGGAGAAAGACAAGCCATCTTGTACGCAGATAAATTGGCTTTCGGATGTTTGCCAGTGTCTAGTGAATAGAATATCTTGTTAGATAAATTGCTTTTAGCTGTTTCGTTTTTGGGAAAAAGAATCCAGCCTATGTACGATGGAGTAGTCTACGGAATTTACTACGAAAGTCACGTAACTCATGGTTCTCCAAATACGTAATTGAAAGTAAACAAAAAAGAGAGCATAGAAAGGCTGACAACAAAGAGGGACTTGACTTGATTTTTGTAGGAAATTTGAATTTTCATCTCGTTTTAGAAAACAACGGAGAGCGTACTAGCAAAAAACTATTCTCTGAAGCAATTGAAGGCATGAAGGCTTCATAGAATGAGAGGAAGAACAAAAAAATTATTTTTTTTAATTCCCAACAAACTCAGACTCAGCTACTAGAGTTGAGAACAAATGTTTGGCAAAAATATGGTAAGTGATACTACTCTCTTTTGTCGGCTGAAAGTATTATTAGCTTGAAGTAAAATTAATTTTAATCATTTCCAAATATTCGGTTCTTTTGATAACACATGATTGAAAACGTGCTGCGGGTTTAGTATGCAAAGGTATTGGCTCGTTCCATTTGAAAACGCCGATTTGCTGATCATTCCTTAATGAATTGTTATTAAAAAGAAATTATTATTTTCAAAAATTAAAGATAAAATTATAGATACTATTAGTTCGTTAAGTTAAGTTTTTTCCTTTCATAGCTTCCACCAATAAATTTGTGGTAGTTTTCGTTTTTAATTTTTACTTTTTTTTTGTGAACACTCAGACAAAGAACTAGTCCATTTTACTCTTTATAAAGTTCCTTTTCATTAAGTTTTTCAGTCTTACGAAGAAAGATGAGTAAGCGCTTCAGTGATAAGTTGACTACCGACCACTTCAGCGCCGAGGCTTGATGCGGGCGTAGGCCGGACATCCAAAGTGATGGTACTCCGCGGTGTCAACATCACTTTTACAGGAAGCATCGCAAGATTTTGTGGCACTAATGCCCAGCAGACTTAAGTGCTTTGCAAAAGTGTAATGCCTGCTAAGGAACAGCAGAAAGACCGCTGACCTCCTAAAGACGTCGAGAAGCACTCGTTTGGTCTGCCCGCTTCCCGGAGAGTTATGCCATCTACTGTTGTGCTCATATGAGACCCAACTGTCAATGGAAGCCTTAACCGACGACACACGCAGATCCAACGTAGGTTCGAGCCCTGAAAAACTCTCCTTTGAACCTTACCTGGCAAGTTTATCTGCGATTTCATTTCCCGCGATCCCATTGTGACCTGAGACCCAGACAAGCGTCACTGAATTTAGGCTTCCGACTGCGTCCAGTGATCTCTTGTATTCTCGAACTAGCTTGGAAGTCGTAAAGAGGTTCTGCAACGAAAGATGGCTTTGAGAGTGCAGCCCATGATATGAATATCAAGGGGAGGGAGATTCATCAATGCGTCTAGAGCAGAGCCAGGAGTGCTGGGGAAAGCCCCCAAAGGACCCTTCTCGGTAACAGGCCCCATGTCCTGTCGATAGCTCCCGTGCACTGCCAGAAGGCCGACAGTGCCTTAGATGCTTTCCACGTAACATGTTTAGTCCAGAGAAGTTTACTATCCAGAATGACACCAAAATACTTAGCTTCTTTGGAAAATTGGATGGCTATGCCTTTAAGCACTAGATGAATCAGACCAGGCAATTTCCTCGTTCTCGTAAAGAAAACAACCTCAGTTTTGAAAACGATTGTGTGAAAGACTATTACTAGTTCACCAGTCGTCCATCACGTCTAGAGCTGCCTCCGCTTTAGAGCAGACATCCGCTTGACAAGATCCAATAGATAGTACAGCTACATCATCTGCGTATTCTTATTAGAACTATTGAGCGGGTTGAACAGTGAGTCGACCAATATGCACCATAGCAGTGGATATGAGCAGAATGCCCCCTTGCGGGCAACCGCTCTTTATACTCGCCACCACATATTGGCCGCAGCCAGCATCTGTAATCAAAGTCCTATTCACTTGCATTGCTTTTATCCACAAAAGTAGTGATTCGTCTACGCCGCGTTGTGTGGCCGAGTTACACATGCCATTGTTTTCCGTATTTCTTCTTGTCGAGTGCGCCTTCAATTCTGCCCACCAGACTCTGAAGCGCACTCTCGCAGGATCATCCGCGTTTTTTCAGGCAAATTGTCAGGGTAAATGTGTCCGAAATTAAAAAAAAAAATTCATCAATTTATGCGCATCTTGAATTAAACAGGGTCGCAGCCTATAGAAGATTGTCTTCATATCGATACTGAAAGAACAGAGGTAACGTGTGATTTACCAAATGCATCAAAGTTGTGAAGGAGAGTGCTCGACGTTCACCAAAAACCAAAACCAAATAAATGTTACCGAAAACATAACCACTAAATGTCATCCTAATGCCTTAGCAATAAAGTATAATAAGGATCACGAAAAGGCGAAAGCTGATGTAACCAAGGCAGTCTCTGTCTCAAGTCCACAAAAGTGATCATGCATTGGCTTTGTTTATGGATTTGGGTATGTCAAAAGGAAAATATAAGATTTTGATAAGTTTTCTGAGAAAATAAAACGTAGATCATTCATCCTACAGAGCTACAATTCCAGAAAACTACGAAATCTGGGAAATATTAGCTAGAGTCAAACTTCAAGATATGTTGATGCATACTGCAAGGCGGCTTTTAGAAAGCAAAAGTGAGGTCGAATTAATTGGACTTCCAAGAATTCTTGCTTTACAAAGTAAGTGGGGATGTGATGGATAATCTGGGTAAGGTGCCTACAAGCAAAAATATAAATACAACAGATGCAAACGTATTTATGGCGGCATTTATGCCATTGAGACTTAATAGTTCAAATGGTGTACATTGGAGGAACCCTCGTCCATCACCAGTTCACTTTTCCTGACCCATAATGTTAAGGTATGCAAAAACTCATTTGAACTCATAAAAAGCAGAGTCAACTATATCGAATGTCAAATTGCTAATCTTTACGCTACTGCATATAAAGCTAATGACGAAATAGGGGTAGTTGTCAACCAAGAGTTCTTTTTAACTATGATTGACGGAAAAGTTATGAATAAAATGACAGATTCAAAGTCAACGCGGTCATGTCCCATATGCAAAGAACACAAAAAAAACTTCAACAATTAATATGAATCCAATGATGACGTTCAGAACTACAGCACTCTCCAGAAATTATAAGTTTACTAGACATTACCCCAGATGTTGACAAAAGTTTCAACGAAACTTTTTTTTTCAAATTTTTGTTCCATTTGCTTTTTTTCCACAGACTTGAAATGAAACACTGAAATATTTTATCATGTTATAGTATGTACTCTAATGTGCCACAAAATAAAAAAATGCTCTTTTGATACACCTAAAACAAATATTTATAAAATGGCTCGCTTATTTTAATTCACAACTCTTTTGCTCGGATTAGCTTTTAGACATCTTGTTATTACTTCAATCATGGACTTTTGAATATTTTTAAACTAAAATATTATGTTTATCCCCTGTGGAGAGAAAGTCTTATTTGAGCAGAAGATTCTGGAACACACTGTGAAGCAGTTTTCTCAAAATTCATTAGATTCATGGCACTGGGAATTTCCTTTAAGCACAAGATAAACTGTCACGATATCTTTATTTGTTTAAGAGTTATGACTTTTGCAAGCAAAAAGATACAGATACACACGAGCCTAAGTATAAAATTAGATAATATGTGGGAGAAGGAAACATATCACTCCGGCCATAAATGGGCGTATTGTGGTTTCTTCTAATTAGAGCTCGCTCATGATACCCGCATTAGTGATAAATCCAAGTAAATATTTGGGTGACCTGGCAGATATGTACGAGTATACCATATATACTCTGCCTAAGCGCAGAATTTACCTAAATGACGATGACAGATTAAACAGTTACAGTGACGCTAAATGTGTCCTGCTGATTCTTCGTCCTAGATGCACATTTTGCAGGTATTATTCCCTTAGTAATGACGTGTTTTTTGACTGGATGGTGGCCAATTAGGAATCCTGTGGTTATACGAATCTGACTTTTAGTTAAACCTAGGAGTTGTTTCGTTCCTGTATGGGAGATATTTGTCATGAAGGTGTTGTCTTATCTCTTAGCTTCAATTTTCGTCCTGTAATGTCGAGGCTTATTTTTCAGCCAGTTTTCAATACAGCATTTCGCAGTGCTGATAGGTAATCTACATAATTGTCTTGGCAGAATGAAGGTCAATGCCGATCCTTTTCTGCCTACTTTGTCTGCCATTTCATTGCCTATGTGTCCGCTATATCCTAACACCCAAATAGGATGAACTCCATTTGTGTTGGGTTATGATGTGAGTAGTTGAAGGCAGTCTCATAGTATCATATCCATCATACTTGTGGTGTTATGTAAAAGGCTTAAATGCCTAGAAGCGCGACTTTGCTGTCAGAGAGGACATAAATGTTTTTATTTGGTATAGATCTGTTTATATTTTCGCTGAGAGATAGTTCTATAGCAAAGATTTCCGCTTGAAATACGGAATTACACTTGTCCATCAATGTGTAGATGTAGTTCAGTTCCTTAATCTGTTTTCTATCCATCTGTATATCATACAAGAGAATCGCTGGCAAATGTGGGTTTCTTCTGTTCCCAGTTATGGCCGTCTGGAAATGTCCTTGAAGTTTTGGCAGAAGTTATGATCAATTTTCGTAGAAAATTGTCCATCATGGCAATTCAAAGTAGTTCACCTTGGCTTAATTCCACGGCAACGTCAGAACTTGCTGGACTTGCTTCGAGTTGTCGTTATTTTCGTATATGAGCCTAAAAGCGTTAATCGTGGCTTTTCTGTATCTGAAGATGGAGGTTAGGGATAACTTCCAGTGCTGCAGTAGGTGTTCTCATTGCGCTCGTATTGCATGCGTAAGCTAATCTTTGAAGTTTATTGGGCCTTTTTTTTGTCCAAAAAAGACCTAACACTCGAGTGGCTATTACTACACTTATAATGCCTGAGCACGTGTTAAGTTTTTAGGAAAATGGGACAGAGAGAGAAAGAAAGATTTTTGGGATCAGTGGTTATTATGCTCCATGGATGGGATTTAATGAAAGAAAAGAATGTCACTTTCGGGCGCGGCCACCCACATTGTGTAGACAGTTACTTCAGTCATAACATATAGGTGAGCGGATGAATTTCTTACCTCACCTTGAAGAGCTAAGAAAACAACTGCCGAGTGTTGTAGGCCATTTATGGAATGATTGGCGACTTATCAGACGTGCCATTCGTACTGTGTACGATGGCCTTTTTGTTGCTGGTGCAACATTTGGGGCATCTGCTTGGATTGGTATGAGAGGGTAATGTTAGAGTGTGGTCGTCGGCGTATCCTGGCTTGCCAGAGAGTGGCCCTACTTGGCTGCGTAACGGTTTGTAGAACCGTATCTAAGGATATATTGCAGGTTCTTTTGGGTGTACCTCCACTTGACATAGAGGTGATACGTTGTGCTATCGCACACAGGCAGAATCATGAAAGGACTGCCATTGATGAATACTGATTGGGTCTCCTCGACGGAGGTAGAAGATTTTTCTTGCAGGGAGTGTAAGCTGTTGCTTACTGAATGAGTCCGGTCTAGGTGGCAATCTATATAGATGGGACATGAGCAATAAAGGCAGTGTTACTTAATGCTTCCTAGCGGACGTATAGACCATGAGGAAGCTACCAGAGCTGAGTTTCAGCCTCAATCTGGGTTTTCTGATGACCGGGCATCGCTCCTTGAATGCTTTTCTGCATAAGAGAAGCCTTAGCGAGGTTGCAGGTTATGACAGAGCAAAATTCTAGCTTTTCAATTGAGATTTTCCGTCATAGATGGCACAGGTAGCTAGCGGGTGGTTAATAGTATTAGGTTGGACACAAGGCACCCAGTCCTGGGCTGTAAGGTGCCCAACTAGAAGTGACCAAAAGGTCGCGAAGCTCGGTGGGAAGCTATATTCTGATACCACGGGAGGTCAGAGGCCCCTGGAAGTCTGCTCCAGCCTGACCTAGGAGTTGGTCCCTTGTGGGAGTATCATGGTGGCTTTTGGTTTATACCCAAAATTGCGGGTATAGTAGACCAAATGGAGCTTAAACATCTCATGGTTTAGCATATGTTGTAGTACTACGATCTGTACTAAAACATTTGATAGCTATGGAACTGGTTGGTCTGATCGAAGTGAAGTTGAACTCCAACCAAACCAAAGGGGAAATTCGTACCTTACACATGACTCCGAACCTAGTACTGGTGGTGGTACTTCTACTACTCAAAGGGCGTTGATCAACGCATTGTTTCGATTCTCGTACGAAGACATACCGTAGGATTGAGCCTTCACGGCAGGTACCTAAGTAAAACACTAGTGACATCTGTTACTTCGGATTGTTTACAGAGGCGATAAACCCCTTAAATATATTCGTACTTGCCACGATTATTGGGACGTGGTCGACCATTTACAGTGCGAGACGACAGACTGCCGGCACATTTGGGCCCCCGCCTAATCACAAATGGGGTCAGAGCAAAGTACTGGTCTTATCGTAACGGTTTTTAGATAACGCCAACGAAGGTTGCTACGATTTGACCAGTTACAAGTGGCGGTCATAGGTCTTGTTGGTGGCATGAGCACTGGTACTCGTAGTCCCTACCAGGACTTAAATCGCGGTGCCATGGTAGTCAGAAGTCCCCCGTATCTCGGACCGGGCCTGACTTGTAGAGGTAGACCCCCTAGTGGGAGCGTTATGGCGGCTGTGGTTTAAACCCAAATCGCGGGAAGGGTCTACCAATTAGGCTTACTTGCTGGTCCATAAGGAGATCCTGAGTTTGTGAGGTGAGAGTTCCAAATGACTTTTTAAGAGTTGCGCCTGATTTAGTCTTTTTGTGAAAACAACTACTGTGGTCTTTTTGGGGTTAGGCTATAATTGTTTGCTGAAAATGGATAAAGAAGCGCTTGGCCGTTTCGAGAGAAAGATAATTTCGGTCCTATTTGTATTGATAAGGAATGAAGAAGGAGTCTTAAACACGAAATGTACGGGATATAAAACGACATTGTTCTAGTCAGGTGTATGTGGATTTAACTTCTGAGATGGCTGGATCACTATTGCTCCTGTCCAAAGAGTCTTCGATTCTAATACTGAAGTGACTCACACAAGTGGAAGGGGCCCTCACCCAGCTAGAGCAGCTGACGACAGATCATCCTGGTTGGAGAGAATTGTTGTTCGAGACTCAGGTCAACTGAGCGCCACCTAAGTAACTTGTACTGAATTCTTGTGTTGTCGCCCTAATTCCTAGTGTAGATTTTTTAACTGACTTAATTCTCTCCTCATCTATCGTAGACTGGTGGTCCTAATCTCCCACTGAAGACACCATATGCTCTCATTTTACCACATGCAAATGAAACTATAAGTAAAAAAAAAACCATGCAGTCATACCCAAGTTTTACATATGTACACATACACCCATTTAAATTCCATTTAGTACAGTTGGCTGACTGAATTTTATTTTTGTCTTATTTGAAAGACGATATAATTGAGAGATTAGTTATTATTAATGCCGGCAATTCAGTAAAAGAAATCCATTTCGTTAAATCCTTACTCCTCTCAGTCAGCCCGAAGAAGTATGCTTATACGATCAAACAGAATTTGAAATATGCATAAAATACTAATATTTTGGGATGCATAAAATATTGAATGCATTAACATATATACTCGTATCCTTTAACAACAAAGCTCTCTTGCTTGTTATTATGTATTGGAATAAATAAATATGCTATAAATATTATATTTTTTCTCGACAAATTCGCTCTTCCGTATGGTCTGCTCTCATGTCCTAAGTTTAGCTGTTCTAAAACCACATTTATACTAACACAGAAAGTGTAATTCACTTTGAGTTCAGGGAAATTGAGTTGCACGTGTTGTCGTTTTAATGTTTTGAATACGAATTTATTGAATTCTAACCAGAGGCTTACATGCGTTTGTATTTCGCGCTATAAAATAAAGCTCCTTCAGCTCAGATTTGACCTTCCGGATAGTTGTATCTCTTAGGACAAGCATACGAACATATATCCATTGTATACATGTATACATATATAAAGGACATACCATATGCTTCCTCACATAACCTTTGCGTATGCCCCGTTTTTCGTTCTTTACCTTTTTGAAAACTAATAAAACCCTTCCAAAGTGTGGGAGGGTTTCGTGATCAAAGAAGGGTAAATACACACCAAAAACGAATACTTTTCAACGGTTTATTAGTGTTGAAATACATTATTTCAAGTATTTAAAGCATATATTTAAACATACTCGTACATATGTACACACACGTATTTAAAATAATATACTCCATACAAATGGTGTTAAGTAAATACTAATTATGTTTCGAATATTTCACTTTTCAGGCGACGAAAAATAAAAGTTTTGAAAAATAAACATCAGCATTACACTGATGGTAGAGTGAATACTCGTAAATTGAATAAAGCAGATAAAGTGGATAATGGAAAATACCCTATAAAGTTTTATTATAATCGCATCAACGAGTCATAAAGAACATCCCGGCCTTACTTTTGTAGTGCCGCATTTTCATTAACCATTGAACGTGGAAATGGGATATCGTTTGAAGTTGTTTGTTCACATTATTGTCGCTGTCTTAACTTTATGCTTAACTGGCAGTGAAACCACACCACCGCATTCTATTTTAGTCGAGTCAAGTACAAGTACATCTAGCGGTAGTGAATGGAACAAAGATGATAGAATAACTGCACCATCCATGAGTTGGTCAGCGCAAACACCTACATTATTGCCAATTATAGACAAACTAGACCAAAGCTTAACCAGCACATTATACACGACAAAAAAACATACTGACTCAACGACAAGATTTGATAGAAGTTTTTTTGATCAAAATGAAATCAAGCAAGGAACTGAAGGCAGTTTCCATCATTACGGCGATGAAATACAAACTTTATCTACGCAAAGTGTCAGTAAAGTTTTGCTGCCCACTAAAATTGAATTATCAATTCATAAGATGACCGAGCGAATCTCAACTGCTCATCCATTATATACGGTGACATCGCCAACATCCGAAACTCAAATGTCATTATTAACCTCGTCTACATCCGAGCATTTTAGTCCAACTACAGATAAAACAAGGAAAACGACGACGATGACAATTCCTGGCACCAGTCCAGGAACTGGTTCAACTTCTTTCAATTCTCAAAATACCAACATTAGAAGGAATGCAAAAAGTATATTTGTTTCACCCACGAGTAGTAGCTTTTTTATGTCACCTACAATGAAAATTTCAACGTCAGGACCGGTTTCAACATCAACGGTGAATATTGGCAATGTAACAGCGTTTTGGCCAGTTAAGCATGCTTCTGTTGTAGAAGGTGACGTCATTCTTGGTGGTCTGATGATGGTACATTCTAGAGAGGATAGCATAACGTGTGGTCCAATAATGCCACAAGGCGGTATACAAGCCCTTGAGGCAATGCTTTATACATTGGACCAGGTGAATAAAAACGAATTGCTACCCAATATTACATTGGGCGCTCATATATTGGATGACTGCGATAAGGATACATACGGACTCGAGATGGCTGTTGATTTTATTAAAGGTGAGTTAATTCTCTCTTGATATTTTTTATTATCCTCATACAAATACGAGTATTTTTATTCACTGAAAATGGTTATTTTGCTTCTTATTATACTAGATAATTTATTATACATTGAATGTTCAGTGCTGTTTCCCTTTTGTTACATAAGGGATTTGCCCGAAAATCAAACTCATAAATAAATTAATACCATATTGTATCCCTAATCTAGAAGGTATATTGTATGTACAATATGTTTAATATATTTGTTATCAAAATAAGTATTAGTGTAACTCAAAAATTCATACAAAAAATGCTTTATTTTTTTGATGATTTGATCTTTTAATTTATTTAAAATTTATTTAGTTGGTATTAGAAATGTCATATTTTTACCCTTCTTTGGCGGACAAAGTCATTATTTTACCGTAATTCTCCCAGAATAAAAGTTTTCCAATTGACACAATAAATTTTAAACTGAATGAATTTGAAGAGATTAGGAAACAAAATACTCGTAAAATAATATTCTATTTATTTGGACCATATATAGTAGTTCTGCTCACGAAGTTCAGCAGCTTATTAACTGCAAACATATTTCCGAAAAATATGGTGCACCATAAAACTATAAATAGTTTGATAAAAAAAAAGTACCGTCAAAATAACAAATATTCGTACAAAATTTTGTTTTACCAATTTTTAAACGGATAAAATAAAATATTTGGGAAGAATTCTCTTTAGAAAATGCTAGAGCTATTGCAATTTGAGTTACTTTAATTGAATTTTTGAGGAATATTTTTTAAAATAAAATAATTGGCACGCATATACTCGTACTATATTCTTTTATTTTTTATTTTAAAAGAACTTAACACTCAAGGGAGACCGAAAGATGTTTTCGCTCAACGGTTACTTCGTTCCATGGGTGGCATCCAACATTTAATGGTGTGATTAAATTATTAGTGTAAATGGATTTGGTGTTGTATTTAGGCAACCCTTCATCTCACGGGATCCCGAACCATCCGATTGGGAAGCTAATATATTACCACTTGAGCCACGTCCTTTAGGCCTTGCCTAGTAGATTCATTGCCGATTTTACTTCCTTTGATACGATGTGATATAAGACCCATTGCAAGTAAACTCAGCCATAACCTAGTTTGGAATTTAGATCAGCTTGTATATTCAATATCATTTGGATTGCCCATACATTCGTATGAAGACATATGCAAATTTATCTAATGAAGCGTTTGAAGCGTATGGTTGGCCATCGTGAAGATTCGGATACCCTACTTTCGCAATTAAGGCTCTGGAAGAAACAGTTTCCCTGGACGTAAAGTATGCTGTTAAAATCACACTCGGGATCACCAATGCCGTAATCGGTAAGGAAATCATATTCGGCTGATAAGTCAAAAAGCACAACCTCTATGATACGACAACAGTTAACGGCTTAACGATTAATTCAATTTTCAATTGCAAACATGGAGGTGAGGTTTTGGGCAGAGCGCATCCTCGGTAACTGGGTTATCAGCTCTATATGTTGCATCGTCAAGAAAAGCAGTCTTGTAAGAACTATCGTTGCATTACCCAGCATATAAGATAATATCCGAACTATTGTGTGAACATCTGGCATCTGGTCTCCAGCCCGACTGATCGGTTATTGACAGAAAAGGCAAACAAATTTCAAGTCGAGACTCACTATTGCTTCATAAACTTCAAAGCAGCATATAATATAATTTAATTCACCATCTTGAGATCTGCGTGGCGATGGATAAGATCGGAATCCTGAAAACGTTGATTCATCTGTGCTGTGTTTTGTTGAAAAACTCGCGGTGCTGTTTGCAATTTTTAACCAGTTTTTCCAGTTGGAACAGGAACTAAAGAGTATAGACCTAGACTTGCGAAGCTAGATCACAGATTTTTGCCGAAAAATCGCGTATAGACATAAAGTTCAGTTTGGTTTGTTTTGAGAATAACCATAATTGCCATTTCTGGATTGAGACAAATCCAATATTTATTTTGTATTTACTCGTATTTAGTTAGTAATTTAATAAAATTCCTTTGTGTTACCCACAAAGTGGAAGGCTTATCTGCAGATTGTTGGTATACATAATTTTTTTTTGTTACTTTAAAGCTAACAATGTTGTGTTATGAAGGCTTAAATTGAGACTAATAAGACACAGTTATGCCCAGAAAAGTGCACTATTTTGTGTGGTCTTCCTGCATTATCGATCTTTATGTTTTCAAAAATGCGGGGGAACTTGCATCACATTTAATGGCCAACATTACCGGAAAATGGTCAGTGATCACTTCTTCGAAAATATCGACGACATTGATCAGGACCATGTATCATTCCAGTAGAAATGTACTACATATGGTACGCTCTATTTTGTGGCAGCGCTGTCTCCCGAAATGGAGCTATAAATTGGCCACGTAGACCATGTGATTTGAAGCCACTCGATTTCTTCTTGTGGGAAGGTGTAAAATCATTGGTGTAAGCGCACAAACGGTAAACTAACAGGTGTTTAGTCCCGAGCCTAACATGTATACCTCGACTAACCTTCAAACGATACGTGTCAAAATTTCATGACATTTCGACCATTAATCATATGGAATTTGCCCTATCGCAAGCAACTATTTGTCGCTGGTTTTCTGATTTCAAACTCGATCGCACAGACGCCAATGATTCTGAATACTGTGGACACCCAAAATGAGGCTGTTACGCCGGAAAACATAAAAAAAGTCCTCAAAATCGTGTTAAACAACCATAAAATGAAAGTGCGTGAGATAGCTATATCATTTATTTTGCACGATTATTTGGGTAAGCGAAAGTCTACCGCGGTCGGGCCAAACACAAGAAGGTGCTGATGATTCAGAGCGCTCCTTGGAGCTGTTTAAGTGAAATGACAATGAATGAAATATGGATCCTTTACCTGTACGCAAATCTCAAAAACATGCTCGCCGGAAAGAGATATGGCTTTAGTGAAGATGTGATAGCCAAAACTGAAGCTTGGACAAATCGTTCTATGAGAAAGGCGCTTCTATCATTGTATCACTCTAAAAGAAACTACGAGTATGTTGATGAAAAAAGTCGAATTGTTTCTAAAAAATTGGGTTTTTATATGTTAGTCTCTGGACTTTTCGAACCGCTTGGTATTCAAACCAATACTCTTGGCATTATTGGTGAGATGGAACCCTAAATGCTCGAAAGAGTGGCCCAAAATTAGATTAAGAGGATGTACATTCATTGTCAAAAACACCGATATGCCTGAACTCGCATTCAAGACATAATGGCATCTTCTTATGTTTAACCTTACTTCTTGCCCAAAACCAAAATATTTTGAACTTATAGAACCCCATTCTCTATAAGATCAGATAACATTTTGAATAATTCGTGTCTACTTTTTTTATGTGAGGATGATTTTTCAGGCAGCATTCAGAGGTCGGCTTTCAGTCAAAATTTACCTTATCCTGGAATGTTTACAGGTGAAAGAAAAATCGTGGCGTACAGTCGGACAGGAAAGGTCGATTTTTTATTTAAATGCCAGTCAAAACTGCTTTTTGGAGGGCAGGTCGACATATGACGCGATGAAAAGTTTACGAATAATGATGAAAGAACATCTCGAAGCTTCGAAAGATCGGAATATTGTCTTCACTTAGAAAAAGCGTTCGAAGGAGTTAGCAGAGATATGAACGGCGCTAAGATCGAAAAATGTACAGGACACGGAAATAAGATTGGTACGCGATGTACCTATACTTATACGATGACTCTAAAAGGTTAGACCTACAACAAGAAAAATCGGAGAATTTGAAACTAAAGTTGCTTTTCCAAGATTTACAACAACTTCTCATTTTTTCGCCGATGGTAGGGCTATTATACGCAACGACGGGACAGCCCTTCGAGCAACATTAAATAATTGGATAAAGCCACTGGAAGAACACGAATAAAGAATCAGTCATACTATGAACAAATATTGTTTTTTTCTTTTTTTTTTTGATAAATTTCTGACTCGCCAATTACGAAGTAAAGGCACTTCAACAAGATCTTTTGTACCAATTAGTTAGAACTGTAGTTACAATGACGTTGATACCACTACTAGCAGAGGAATTCATTATTCCATTGGTGTCGAATTGTTACGTGAAGAAAGTATTCCGTCTAATTCCGTTGAGTGCTGGACATTCAAAAATGTGTTTTGTCTTCTTCAAGACAAAGTCGGCACTCCGTAGAGTCGACTAGTTTCATTTTGTTCAGGTGATATCTTAAATCGTGATGTCCTGTGATGTAACCTACTAAGTTTTTGATAAGATGCCGACTTAGATTTAGACATCTATTGCCATTTTTATTGAAAGGCTGCATAGCTTGTTTGACCTGTCTTAGACCCGGGCTATTCTCCCAATATGAAATGCATCTCGAGTGGTCTCAGCTATTAATAGCTAACATAAATTAACTGCTGATTTAGGGATGCAGCAGAAGGGTACAGATCCATTAAAGGGAATTTCTGAGCCGTTTTTTCGTCGTTCGTCATCCTTTCCATTCCTATCAATACCCTCATGAACTCACCATAGTTTGGTCTTATTTCTACAGCTAAATTTTTGAAGCAGTACAAGACTGATTTGGAGTCAATTATATGCGAGCTAAGTGCATTTATAGTTGCTTGAGTGTCCATGAATATATAGATGTTTGCGGAGTTGATAACAGAGTTGTAGATATGGTTGGCACATTCCTGAATGACATGGAGTTCTGCCTGAAATACATTGAGGCTTTTTCCTATTGTTAAAGTGATGCTATTTTTTGGACCGTGTATACCAGCTCCCACTTCCGATTCCATTTTATGCTAATTTGGCTGATTGGTGGGATACTGCTAACCCATTCGTTTTTGTTGGGAATTTTCGTGGAGAATCGTTTATCGAAGCATAATGTTTTTTGAAGGCGGTCTGTTACCGCGCAAATCATATCAAGTTCCGGTATTTCAGAGAACAGAGTCCTTAGGTCCCGGTGATCGCTAAGACTTAAGTTTTTGATTTGTACCAGACTTACAGAACTGCGTAGTGCCACTTTGTTAATATATAAGTGTAAGGGTGTTAGTCCTATTAGACTATTCGACTATTAGACATGCAAGACACTTTACACTTTTGAGCTTTGAAATAGCAGTCGTTTGCAGAATACTCGCCTGGCCATCATTGTGTAAATCCAGTGAGTGATGATCTTTGGAGAGATCCCTTATGTGCTGCCATACATGTGATGGCAGGTCCACCAAGCGTTGGTTGGCTTAATTATTTTATTGTTTAAGTGAGAGTTCCAATTAAACCTTTTATCCAGCATTACTCTCAGATATAAATGAAACTATATCTAAGTTTATATTTCTTCTTCTATTGGAAGGAACTATGACAGCCTAAATTGAGTTTATGGAGAGATTCTCCCTAGTGCACCAGTCTGGGACTATGTTAAGGGCGTTTTGCATACGTGCAGTGACTTCGTTAACCTCTCTGCCCCTAATGACTATGACTAGGCCATTGGCATAAATTATTGTATTGTAGCCTAAGTTGTTTAATTTATTAAGCAGATATCAATGACCAATGACAAGTAGAGGGGCGATATTCCGCCGATTGCGACGATATCCGCAAATTCTTGGTCTCACTAATACGGTGACCTAAAATAAATTAGCCTATAAAATGGTTATGTATTTAGCTAGCCCACAACCGGCGCAGCAGCAACCTGTAAATTTATGTAACAATACATGATATTCGTATTATACACGTTATACGCCATATTTCACTGTTTAATTAAAAAAATAAGAAGAAGAAGATGTTATATGTTGGGCAATGTGACCAGCGCATATTAAGCCCCCATGTGGGATCTTTTTTTTAAGTCGTTTACTTCTTAAATTTTCCCTTGAGAAGCGCCTTTGTATACGGCTCTTTTAGGTAAACAAGACTCCATCCCCGTGTGGATAGTTCTCCAACTAATAGTTCTCGATCTAATTTCGAACACATTTATTGATCTTAAGGTTATCTATTTATTATAGTATCTGCTTTAATGTCACCTACTTCATCTAGGGAAGAAGCCACACTGTATTCTTAGGAAAAAAAATATTTTATACATACAATACTATATACATATATTATGTTATATGTATATTGCTTAGGGAATTCGGAATAGGTCCTACGACGGTATTTAACAGAAAAATCATCCAAAGCAAGTAAATACTACTCGTCAAGCTGCGAGTAAATTTGTTAAAATGAAAACTTTTGCAGAAGTTGCCCCAGGAAAGGCAAAATAATTGCAACGCTAGACCACTACACCGGAAAAGGTTTCCGTTTATGGGTTTGTTATAATAAATTTCAGCTGAACAGTAGCAATGAATCCGAAAATAATCATTTGAGGTTAAAATTATGCATGGAAACTCTAAATCCAATGTATACAGATGTGTCCACGCTGCATTTTACAATGAGCTTGTGTAAACGAAAGTAAATTGGAAAAGTTTTCCAATGCCACTGGCACATTCAATTGTTAGAGCAAACTCAAAATCAAATGGTGCATGTTTTAAAATCCGTGTTACATACAGAACACATGAATATTATAGTTCAGACCATGCTCCAAGGCAAGTAAGGCTGAGAATGAATTTGCTGTTTTGAATTCCTAATTCATTTATGTTTGATGAAACTTTTTATGCAATGTATGCGCCAATATATCGATAGAACTTTGATAGTAAAAATTCATGAGATGCAATAACTGTACTTTACGTTTCACTTGTGAGATTGTGAGGACTTCTAGAAAAGAATTTGTGGAATATAAATAAAGACAACAATTGCGGTAAGTAAAGTTCAGATTATAGTGTGAGACAGTGGCTAGCCTCGCCAACTACTACACAAGAGAGTTGTGAATTAAATTTCAGCTAACACCGAAAGGCATACCTATTTTTCTGACTACCATTTCGGTAGTCAATGGTAAACCTCTGCAAGCGAAATCTCCTACCTATGAAACGCCTTTCGAAATAGGCAAAACATAGTGAGTGCGGGAGGCTATTTCAAAGTCTGGCTTCATTGGATTTTATGAACATCAATGAATATTAAGGCCCTTTTTGGATATATACTTGTCCTTGCCCCACCGGCAACGGCAAAAGCCTCATGGCAATAATTCGTATCAATACCTGCTTACTTAAAGTAACAAACTCATCAACTTCTTCTAGCTGATGACGATTTTTCTACGGTTTTGGGGAATGTCTCTATATATACGAGTAAGTGCTTGGGTATCATGTAAACGCACTAACTAAAAAAAGGCTGAAATCTGCCTTCTAACTTTTCCACCTTAGCTTCTGATGTCCAGCAGACGTCCTAGAGCAATGCTACTTTAGCTTTGTGGAGTCTCACACCCCGCAACTTCAGCGATTGAGCTCACAGCATGCAAGCATACAAAAAGTAGTAAAGAGGTCTCAACGACAAAATAGTGATGCCAACTGGCATTTCCTTACCAAAACACTGATCCCAAGATACTGGAACGAATATGGGCGTTAATGTATAAATCTATAAACTGACTAATTCTCTTTTGTATGAATCTTTTGGTTTTATTTTTCTTTTTTCGTAATAATAAAGAATTATATCTTGAAATTAAAATAATTTAATCAACATAAATGAACCGCAGACAATCCCTCAGGCTTTGCAGATAATGCAATATTTATTTAAGTCTTTCGATCCAAAAAGCCGTTAATTTAATTGTTTCTTATTTTGAAAGTTAAACCATGAGTTTGGTAGTAGTTATAATCATTTCTGAACACAAAGTTGTCGTATTGTATTTGGGGGCAGAGCGTGGGGCTGGGACATACATATATGTCCCGACCGTATTTGTTGGTGGGACATACGGTGTCCCGGTCAGTATTTTGTGCAAAAAACCTTGAAATGAAAAAAGTACTCTGACGCAGTAAAAAATGTTTTATTTTCAAAGTTAGAAGGCAAGAAAAAAAGAAAGAAAGCAAAATAACTTTCAAAATTCATTAGTTTCATAAAGAGAGATAGAAAATAAATTAATTGTTTATGATGTGGTGCAAAGCAATCTGCGCAAAGGGGAATCTGACATTGTTAATTTTCTTTTTCTTCCAGGGATATCATTACGTCGAATAACTGCTGTCTGTTTTCCTTCTTTGACTAGATCTTCGGCTAAAACCACCATAAATCTTGTTTCGTTCCATTTGTGGAAAAACTACCCAAGACTTTCCAACAGACATCATGAGAAGCCTACAAAACATTTTTTCCACCGCTAGTTGGATTTTCGGTCCAAATCATATTGAGAAGCTATTTGGTCAGCCCAATCAACTCCCCCATTGTTTGCCTATAAAATTTTATCATTTCTGGGCACGATATGTTTACTTTTTGATCATCTTTAAGTCTTTTCTCCACTGTTGATATGTCTGATGAATGAAAATTGCTGACAACGACCACTTCTTTAGTATCCTGCCATTTTGCAAAAATTGGACCGGTGTTGATTTCTCGAAAAACGCATTCTCCTTTCTTTAGCTTTCCATTCGCTACCGGCAATATTTTTCGATTTGCGATTGCAGTTCCCAATGCAGCGTAATCTATAGTTTCAAGAAGATGGACGCTGGTGAGAAACTGATCAAAACAAAGGGTAACGCCAGGTTGTCGAATTGAAGCAGCCAGTTGGTTAACAACTCGTTCACCAAGAGTTCCTTCTGAATTTTCTTCTCTACCGCAATATACATATATTGAAGTCATACCATATGTGTAGCCAGTGAGAGCATCGCACATAAGTAACATTATAATTCTGCGTTTAGTGGGCTTCAAAGGCATGTATTGTTTCAGCGTTGATCGCCCCTTGAACTTAGTCATGCTTTTATCGATGCTTTGGAACGAGCTTTCAATTCGGATTTTTCAACATTCAATAATATCTTGCACCTAATACAGCTTTGTTGCTTCAGCGGGCTTCTCGGGAGGGACAAAATACATTTTTGACGATAAAAGCTAAAAGCGATCTCGTGAAATAGCTGATTTTATCAAATCGTTTCCCATAGAAGGGTGGCGATAGTTCCTAAAAGTCGGAAGGTGGTTATAGGACATAACAATAGTGCAGCCACTAAAAATTTTCATCTCCCGATGACGGTGGACTTTGTATTTAACATATGTATTTTGCTGGGCTCGATTTGCGCAAAATTTCAATACGCTCGTTGGTACATTGTGTAATATAGATAAAAAGGCTTTCGGGGAAAATTTTTTTAATATTCGCAGAAAATTATCCGTTCTTTGGAAGTTAGGGCTTCTATCAGGAAATCGATAGCTACTAACAATTCTTCTTGGTACGAAATTGGCATCGAGTGTAGACCAAAGAGCAATATTTTGAAAAACAGGAATATTTGCTTCTTCCAACTCCTGCTCTGCATCTTCTTCTTCATGTGTTATTTCTTTCTTCATGTGATCATCTTCCCTCTCTCTGCCATGATGTTGAGTATGTAAATTCCCAACTGCGTCAGTCTCATCTACGTCACTCTCACTTGAATCCATCACGTAGTCTGTAGGCTCGTAATCATAACTTCCGCTCGAGAAGTCTTCATCTTCATTAGAGGCCTCCAAGATGTTGGAAATAGCGGTTGGATCTAAATAGTTTGACATAATGAGTCTAAGGTTACAAAAAAAAATTCTGCATAAATTCTGCACAGCTTCAATCTGTTAACCTCACACAAAAACACTAATTCAATGTATTTTCTTTTTATTAGTTCCACAAAAACTTTAAAAGCTTACTACGAGGGTTGTCTGAAATGATACAAGACTTTTTTCTCAAATTTTTTTTTTTTTATTTTTCTATATAGTCTCCTTGTAACTCTACACACTTCTCCCAGCGATGCTCCCATCTCTCTAACCCGTCCAATTAGTACTTGGCGTTTTTCTCTGCAAAATAATTGTTCACGAAGGTGATTGCCTCCTCATTTGACGAAAACCTTTGTCCAGTTTTTAGATGAGGGAACAAAAAGAAGTCGCTTGGGGCTAGATCTGGTGAATAAGGCGGATGGTCAAGCAGTTAAAACCGTAAATCATGGATTTTTGCCATGGCAACTGCTGAGGTGTGAGAAGGCGGGTCGTGTTGGTGAAAGAGGATTTCCTTTTTCTGCAAATGTGGCCGTACTTCCGCAATTTCTGCCTTCAGCTTGGCAAGTAATGATGCGTAGTATGCTCCTGTAATGGTTTTTCCTTTTTGAAAATAATCGATTAAGATAACTCCTTTACTATCCCAAAAAAACAGTCGCCATCACTTTCCCAGCCGAAAAAACAGTTTTTGCTTTTTTTGGAGCCGGCTCGCTCTTTTCAGTCCACTGTTTTGACTGAATTTTTGTTTTAGGAGTATAATGGTATATCCAAGTTTCATCTACAGTAAATAATCGGTGTCAAAACTCGGAGTTATTGCGCCTAAACTGCGCCAAGACAGCGTTGGAAATGTTCATTCGAACACGTTTTTGGTCTAACGTAAGCAACCGCGGCACCCAACGCGCGGACAGCTTTCTCATGCCTAAATCTTCATTTAATATGTAAAAAACACGTTCTTTGGACATTTTCTTAACCTCTATTATCTCCCTCACTTTAATTCGGCGGTCGTCTAACACCTTTTGGTGAACTTTAGCAATGTTATCGTCAGTGGTTGCAGTTCTTGGACGTCCCGAACGTTCATCATCTCCCAAGCTCTTACGGCCACGTTTAAATTCAACTCCCCAAAATTTTACTGTGGTAAATGATGGTGCAGAGTCCCCATATACAGAGTCTAACTTATTTTTGATTTGCGTAGGTACATTGCCTTTCAAAAACAAGAATTTAATGACAGCACGATACTCAATTTTTTCCATTTTCACAAAAAACACTCACATCGACTCACTCAAACGACTGTCAACTAAAAACTGCGCGTCCAAAATGACTGAAACTTCGGTAAGTAACTGTCAAAAGATGCACAACTAAAATTCACTAGCTTTTATTGACGGGTGGCGCTATCTTTACTTTTCAGACAACCCTCGTGTTTCACTTCCGACTATGAAAGGCGACTGAAGCTAGTCTCTTTATTATCGCTGCTGCGATTGGGTGATATAATATGTCCCGTTCGGGTCGAAAGAGTTAAATCTCTTTCAAAATAAAATTCAATTCAATTTTAAAGGCAAACCTTAAAACAATGTAAACTGTCCGTTTTGTGAAACTGCTCAGGAAAACGAAAGACACACATTTTTTCACTCCTACAATGCAAAACAGCATCGGGATCAATTTGGAGCGTAACCAAACGTCAAAAATCAAAACAAGGAAAGCAAGTATGGACGTCGGGCAGCACAAAAAACAACATAACGTAATATCCATAGCCAAAATTAGGAAACGCATGCGAAATCGTAGCTTTTTCATTTAATTTTCCAACATAGCCTTGCCCCATGTGTGATTAGGGCAACAATGCCATTCTCGCGCAATTTCCACATCCGTTGGAGTATTTTAATTTCTCGTTGTTCCTGATCTGTTCTTTATATTTAGGGATGCAAATGCTCGTTGACTTTCAGACATTCGATAACACATTTTGTTCAGTTTTGCCTACCAGTAATTTTAAGTTCCATGAAAGTATCAGAAAGGCTAAAGGTTTTCGCCGCTTGGGTTTAATATTTTATGTCTTTGGTAAAAGTCCATAGGTCTAAGCAAAACCGAAATATATTGCTAACGTAGTTCAAATTATAGGCAACACTTTATTGACTGTTGTGACTTCCGATAATACAACGAAGGTAACGTCGCTAATTACACCAGTAAAATAAATCACAAAATTCGGTCTTGTCTTGTTTCTCTATATACTCGTATTTTAAAGGCAACCCAACTTACCGTTGGGTGCAATTTGTACATTGATACGTAAGATTAAAAACAAATGGGTGATCTTATCAGGATGGGAAGGTAGTCTATTAGCTTCAGTGTTCGTTGTCTATGAGGTGGCACCCAGCTGGTCTTGTAGCAGATCTGATACTCAAAAGATGTTCCTCACATTGAGTAGGTGGTTTCCATTAGAAAAATCGACAAATCGCTCGCCATTTTCGTTTCAGTCTCCGAGTCTGTATACACCTATCACAAGCTTAAGTGCAGAGTTTTTGCTTCTACCCTTACTTACTTACGTTGAAATTTTCAATCACAATTACTATACAGTACTTCTATTAGACGTTAAGATGCAGGCGACTCCTAGTTGATCAGAAAATGTTTTCTTTCTTCATTCGATTATTTTTTTATAAGTACTTAAAGCTAGATATTGGTAATCCACGAGTATTTTGCTTTATCTATCCTGCTGATGAAAGCTGAACTCTTGTTGAGCTCCCTTCATTTAGACTATACATTTGTATTATCTGTGTGAAAATATAATTTAAAAATTTTTGTTTACGGCATATGGTATGTGAGGCGACGGTTATCTACCAAATGTATTGTTTTTAAAACGGGCGTACTCGTACATGAAGGGTTATCTTATAGTGTCAATACCAATCTCCAAGTGAACATTGTGGTTAATAGTTTTATTTTTTTAGGTTTATTAAAAGAGAAAAATAGAAGACCTTTTTTATTTTTTCATTTAGTTAAACTTTATTCACTCGAATCTATCTTTAGACTAAATTGCAGTTTTATTTGTTACCTTTATGTAACCTATGCACTGAAAATAAGTTGCAGTGGTTGCATAGGTGATCGTCCGGTGGTTCCTAGTTGCAGTTTTATTTGTTACCTTTATGTAACCTATGCACTGAACATAAGTTGCAGTGGTTGCATAGGTGATCGTCCGGTGGTTCCTAGAACTGACACGAGCGGATACTTAGTAGACATTGTGTCATCATTTTTATTGTGATTCAGTAATCACGCGGGTATCGTGTGTCGCTCGTTTTGGTGGGAAGTCGGACGGTCGCCTTTGCATTACAATTTTGATTATTTTGCTTTTATATTATATTCTCGGATTTTGTGGAAACTGTAACACCCCCCACCGTTAGTTTGAGGCTCCGACGAAACCTTTACAATTGTCATATTTCGCTTTGTTAAAATACAAATGCATACTAACGTTACAATTATTATTATATTTAAGGTAATGGAAGATGCGTTAAAGGACTTATTCACATTTGATGCTTTCTCAATTAGTTTAGTATTTTCTACATGTTTTACATAAAGTT
Organism: Volucella zonaria; assembly: GCA_963966105.1. Lineage (NCBI taxonomy): Eukaryota > Metazoa > Arthropoda > Insecta > Diptera > Syrphidae > Volucella > Volucella zonaria. Next base: position 56,196,627 of record OZ014533.1, on the reverse strand, counting down.
CATCTAATTTTACATTATTAACTAATTTACTTTCTTTAGTTTTAGTCATTAAATTTGGTAAAATGATGGTTTCGTATACTCTCTTCTCGAAATTTGCAAATGTTTTATTATCGATTGATATTTCACAATTTTTAAATTTAATTAAATAGTTTACATGTATTTCATGATTAACATTATTACAATTATGTATAATTTGGGTTTTGTTGAAATTTTGAAGTATAATAGTTCCTGTAGTAATTTCCTTAATTTCTTTAATGGTGCCTAATATTTTGGGAAAAATTGCTTCAGTAAAAGTCATTATATTTTTAATACAGCTATCTGTTATCGTAACCAAATTTCTTTTCAGATTATTTTCGACTGGAAATTTATAAATATTATTTCCTGCGTCCTTTAGAATATTTTTGTCGTTGATAAGAATTGCTTTGCTTTGAAAGTCAGGTAGAGGTTCAATTAGAATTTTGGTATAGGGGAATTCAGAAATCCTAGGTTTCCGAAGTATCAATAGAATTTGGTCTTTGTAATACGATATTGCTAACTTAACATCTTTGTAAGCTTCAATATCCGGAATCGATTTCATTTCTTCTGGGCCTAAAACTTTCTTAGTAAGGATGCCTAATTTACTTGAGAAAAGTAGTTATTCGACACCCTCAATCTGGTTTCTTAATAAAAGAATGTCATTATTGACTTGATATATATGCTGCATTAGTATAACTTCGTCTTCTAAGGTCATGATTCTTTTCCCTATGTCATTATTTTGAGAGTTAAGGTATGTTTCTATGATCGTTTGTTGTTTCTTTATATAAGATTTATATATATTATTGGATCTGCTCAGAAATTTGCTCATTGATTCGTACTTGGGTATTAGTTCGCTTGATTATTGTCTTGTCATCGTCAAATAATTCGTCTAATTTTCCCTTTATTTGTTTCTCGTCTTCATTGTCCATTGTGCCAGCGATAACCTTAAGACCTGAACCTAATAAATCTATTAGTCCTCTTCTTGATCTAATATGGGGTTTAATAATTTCTAGTTTTGCTTCTAGCAAGAGAAAGTTCTGGCTTAACGCGTTGAACATAGGGCTAACTAAATTTGATTTATTTCGGAACACTAAGATATTGTTTCTAATGTGGATCTTTGCTATTTCGAATTCTGTAGTATTAATTATATGCAATACTTTAATATAGTCTTTAATAATATTATGTTTTCCTAAGTCCAATGTCATGTATCCGTTATTATTGTTCATGTCATATAGAGTCATCTCTTGTGTCAAAGTTGTTTTCGCAATCACTGCGAGAATAAATGTCGCCAGGTGTATCGCCATCTGTAAAAGGGTATAAGAATATATTTTAATCTAAGTCTCTATTAGTTTGATGTTTCTTTTGTGTTTTGATCTGAGCTCTGTAATAGATATTTTGGTTTTTTAAATCTTTTAAATGGTCTTCGTCAACTTTTTCTGTTTGGATTTTTCTATATTTACAATGATTTTTTCCTCCTATAATTTCTTTTACAAAATTCTTTCCATCTTTAAAGGAATGTCCTGCCTGTTGATGTTTAACTTATTTATCACCTTTTGTTTCTTTTCTACGATACGATTATGGATTTCTTTATATTCTTCTTTGTGAATTTTACCATTTACAAAGTCTACTGGCCGTTTGTTTGTTTTGTTTGTTTGTATTATTGTAAAATATGATTATTTTTAATATCTTGTCTTCGACAGTGCCTTCATTATTGACTTCGTCATGCTTAAGGAGTCTAATATGTTCACTTATTGTGTTATGTAATCGTTCGACATCAGCGTTTGATGTGTGATTACTGTTAGAGGTAAAATGCGTAAAATGAGTTCTATGTTTTGTTGTAATTAAATTCTTTTAGGGGTAATGCTTTAAAGCCTGGCTCGTTGTCTACTATTATCTTTTTCACTGGTCCAAATTGACTAAAGTAGAAGGAAAGGTCTCGCTTGAACTCTGTCCATATTCTTCCTAAAATTCTAATAGCGCATGCATGTTTCGAAAATGTATCAATTATTGTAACAAAGAGAGATTTTTCAAGGCTATAAAATACATCGACATGTATTATTTCAAGAGGTCTGGTTGGAGTTTCGGTTAATTTAAAAAGAGGTCTGGGTGGATTTCTAACATATTTTCCAGTGTTACAGACATCACAGTTATTGATAAATTTGGTAATTCTTTGTTTTAGTTTTGGGTTATAATAATTAAGTGTTAGCTCTTTATAGACTTCTTCTATTCCCCTGTGGTTGTTTCTCGAATGTTTCTTTTCGATTATTGTGGCTAGTTCTTCCTCGTCTGTTACGTCTTCTAGTAATTTTAAACACCTAATAATTTTAAGTTTACCATTGCTTCTGAAATATTTAATGAAAGTTTCTTTAATCATATTGAAAATGTTTTCATCCTCTACTAAGATTGAGTTCAAATTTTTGGGGTTAAAATGATTTTTAAGGAGGGTTAAAGCGGTTTCTTCATCAAAGGTTTTGGCATATACTATTACTCGATTCTTGTTGAAAACACGTATTCTTTTAAACTTAAGGGAACCGGACTGGGATTTTCGAATTACGATTTGGGTTTTAAAAACGTTAATTGAATATTTGCTCATAGGAATTATTTCGTTTTCTAAAATGTTTACTTCAGGATGAGGTATACGGGAAAGAGCATCCGCATTCATGTTATTAGTGCCTTTCTTATATTTGATTTCGTAGTCAAATTCAGAAAGTTTCAGACGCCACCTCACTAATTTTGAATTCGATTCTTTTACCGAAAAGAGCCATGTGAGTGGCTTATGGTCTGTTTCTATAGTAAATTTTCTACTAAAGAGGTAGGGACGAAAATAACCGGTGGCCCAAATGATGGCTAGGAGTTCCTTCTCTATGGTGCTATAGTTTACTTCGTGCTCATTTAATGTGCGACTTGCATAGCTTATCGGATGATTGTCCTGTGAAAGGACGGCGCCTAAAGCATACTGGCTTGCATCTGTCGACATCACGAATTTCTTATTAAAGTCAAAGTGTTAAAGGACTATACATACTCGGGATCTGCGATATTCATTTTAACGTCTTTTTTGAGGTATTTCGTCATAAGTTTCGCTACCTTCGAATAATCTTGGATAAATTTTCAATAATATCCGGTAAGACCTAAAAACTGTTTTATCTGTTTAGTTGTTTTTGGTATGTGGTAATTTTTAATGCATTAAATTTTTTTCGGATTCGGTCTTATGCCGTCAAGTGTGACTATGTGTCTGAGGAACTCAGTTTCTTTCTTAAGAAACTCTGACTTGTCTAATTGTATTTTCAAATTAGCCTTTTTAAGCCTTTTGAAGATCTTCGTTAGTGATACTAGATGCTCTTGCAAAGATGTAGAAAATATTGATATAATCCTCTAGGATATTATTCATGAGACGTTGGAACGTCGATGGCGCTGTTTTCAGTCCGAATGGGATGCGAAGAAATTCGTAGTGGCCGTTTTCGATACTGAATGCCGTCTTATGGATATCTCTTTCGTCTATTTCTATTTGATAAAATCCTTTCGCCAAGTCGAGTGTCGTGAAGTACTGACATCGCCCTAGTTTGTCAAGAATTTCATCGATACATGGGATCGGGTACTTGTCGTCGATTGTTACCTAGTTTAATTTGCGGTAGTTCACAACGAGTCTCCACTTAGGAGATCGCTGGCATCGACCTTCTTAGGGACGGTTTTGTGGATGTATGGGTACCGATAGCTTTTTGTTTGAATTTGAATATCATTAGTAGTCCTTATACAGTGCTTTATTGCGTTGGTAAAACTTAGATTCTTTTCTTCTTGATGGAACATATCTTTGTAGTCCTTCAGGATTTTCTTTAATCCTAAGTTTTCTTCGCTATTTAGATGATCAAGCCTGAGTTGTTCCATTAATAGCGGTTTTTCATGGTTTTCAATTATGTTGAAATTTTGCTCATTGACGGGTTGAGTTACGATATGCTCGAAACGAACGGTCTTTTTGTGTTTGTTCGTACCGTGAATAAAATTAACTTGAGCTAATATTTTATGATCATCCACCTCATAAATACCTTCTTCGATGGTCGCGTTACCATCCAGCGTCTTTTGCTCTGGCAAATAGACAAGGCCTTCCCTTTGATGTACCGGTAAGGTAACTACGCCTAGAAGTGTTACGTTGATTGATCTATTTTTATAGTGAGTGCATGATTCATTAAAATGCAGCTTCACTTGCTTTTTCCCTAAAGACAAGGTGTTGTTTCCTAAGTTTATGTTTGCCTTTAGTGGGATTAAAATATTATTACCGATGAGTCCGTCAAATTGATCATGGAATGGGTAGATATACATCTCGAATTTGTCTTGCGGGTTTCCTAATTCTTTAAACATAGGTATAATAGCTTTCTGTGATATTTTGACGTGGGTGTTAAGGGTTTTTACTGTAATTGGGTTTTTGATAGGTTTTATTTTATCTGGGGAGCACAGCCCTGGATTGATGATCGAGTGCGTTGCTCCGGTGTCTATAACGAATTTTAGGGGTCTTATTTTGCCTTCAACCACTATATGTGGCAGTTTTGACGTGAGGCATCTGAAGGAAAATTTTCTTCATTGTCACTGGCGTTGGTGACCGACGTATTACCTCTATTTCCTTCATCTGGTTTTCTTTGTGTTTGGCGTTTGTGGCTGTTTCTTTGAGCCATTTCAACTTCCATGGGTTCTGGGGAAGTTTGGTATTGAGGGTTCCCATCAAATGTTTAATTAGATTGGTAACGATGTGGTTGGGATGTAGATGGTCCTGGAGTATAATTATGAGGTGTTGGATTTGAATGGTTATTAGGAATTATGTGTGGGCCTGATTGTTGATGGAAACGATTTGAATGTTGGCTGCTTTTATCATGTCTAAAATTTCTATTCTTATTGTTACTCTGATTACGGTTAGTATTATTAGACCTACAGCTTTCTTCTCTAGAACTATTTTGGCTATGTTTGACCTTATTGGACGGTCCAGAACTTGTAGGGTATGGGTTGAAATATGCATAGCCTGACTCGTGCAGAATATTTACGGCTGCGAGATCTCATTGGCTCGGGGATTTTGTTTCGGAATACGGCTAAAGCGGAAGTCTTGTTTTGTTCATTATTTGTTTGGTTTTGGCGTTCAGTCTTCTTAAGATACCTTTTATATCATTATAAAAATCGATGGCATGCGTTCTAAATCTGACAGATCTTAGTTCGTCGAAGAGTTCTTCGAGCGTAAGACGGTCGCCAAAATTATTGTACAAGATTTGTCTAATTTCTGACCATTTTGTAGTGTGATTGTTAATTTCAATCACCTCGCGAGCTCTGCCTTTCAATTTAGATTTTATAGTATCGGTAAAGATACGCTGGGCTAATGGATCATATTTGATCATAATAGGGTGTATTTTATCAATTAAGTCTACAAAGTTTTGCAAGTCCCTGAAATCACCATTGAATTCAGGTAGCTTTGAGAGGTATTTGAGGGGAACGATGTTTAAGGTAAGCATGGTCGTTTATGTATTGTCGGTATTGTATAGAAAGTTTGTCACTAAGTCGGTTAATTGTCTTGACTGTTGTCTAACAATTTCTACCTGGTCTTCTAGCGTCTAGTCTTGATGGTGATCTTGATTCTAGTCTTGATGGTGATCTTGATGGTTATCTTGATGCTGGTTTTGATGAGGGGTTTCCTTGCTAACTTGGTGGTTTTAGTGGTCACTAGTATGTTTGTATGTTTTACTGCACTTGTATACACATGTATTTTATTAATTTCGATTGATATTAATTATACACTCGCACTCATTTAATAATAATTAATAATTTTTTTTTTGTGTTGTTTTTTTTTTCGCTATATATATATATATATATATTGTGTACTAACTCTTTATTCGGTTAGTTTTACCGATGTTACACTTAGTTACGCGACGATTCTTCCGTTCGCGATTTATTGTTTGATTTTTATTATTACGCGACGATTCTTTCGTTCGCGATTTAGTAGTCACAAATACTTCGGACTGTCAATTGAACGTAAATATGTATACACAAAAAAAAACTTCTGCTTTTTTTTATGCTTGACAGTATCCTACCGACTGCGCCAGTCTTATTTTTATAGGCTTATTAAAAGCAAAAAATAAAAGACCTTTCTTATTTTTTCATTTAGTTAAACTTTATTTACTCGAATCTATCTTTAGACTAAATTGCAGTTTTATTTGTTACCTTTATGTAACATATGCACTAAACATAAGTTGCAGTAATTGCATAGGTGATCGTCCGGTGTTTCCTAGAACTGACACGAGCGGATACTTAGTAGACATTGTGTCATCATTTTTATTGTGATTCAGTGATCACGCGGGTATCGTGTGTCGCTCGTTTTGGTGGGAAGTCGGACGGTCGCCTTGGCATTACAATTTTGATTATTTTGCTTTTATATTATATTCTCGGATTTTGTGGAAGTGTTACCTGCAACTGTAACAGTTAATCTCATTCTCCGGTAATCTAAGAATTTTTTACACGGAATATCTTCTTCAAATTGTAAAACAGCTCATATTTGGGTTGTATAAAACATGTGCTATACAGTTTTTCATCGTTCATTTTTTTTAAAGAACTTAATACTCAAGTGGATATGAATACACTTAGAATGCCTCACAATGTGTTAAGGTTTTTGGATAATGGGATGGAAAGATGTTTGGGGTCGGTGGTTATTTCTCTCCATGGGTGCCATCCATCATTTAAAGGGACTAAATTGTTAGTGGAAGTTGGCTTGCTGTTGTTTTCTAGTCAAATATACATCTAACTTGATTTTGGTTAACTGGTTGAATCGGATGGGATTCGAACACCCTTCTTATTCGGAAGACAGTTCACTACCACTTAAGCAACGGCAACCTTCTACTTATCTAATGTCATATTTAATTTTCTTGTGAAGTGAAGTGCCAGTAAAGATATAACTTCAGTATTTCTCTGTTTCTTCGTTTTACCACGTTCATCCCTATTTCTTTACATAGCAAACAAACCCATTCTGGAGCACATCATCATTATGGATTTATTTATATTTACTTGTTGGTTGTACAAGCTGCAGTGGTTCTCTTATTTGTAAATCTGTTTTAGAAATATAAAAAGATAGATTTTATGAGAACAAAGAATGAGGTATGTGCGTTATGGGTGGTCTAAATATAAATTTCTTCTTGAATCATATGTTGTTTTGACACTAACAGCTCATTCCCGCTCGAGATCTCGTCCGTAAGTCATATGCGCGCAGAATGAAATGAATCAGTTTACGCTTGTACAAAATTGAGTGCTGTGTTGCCCAAAAAGTGCAAATAAGATTTCCGCATCTGGGGATTGAAAAACCTGAACGTGATTGCCGAGAAGCCAATGCATGTCTCACCGAAAAGTGGAACCAAAGCGTACATCAATCTGGTGAAAGCAAGATAGTTGCAATTGATATTTCTAAGGCATTTTGCATCTTTTGTCGAAACTGCGTGCTCTTGGGATCGACGACATTCTTCTTCAATGGATTAGAAGTTACCTTTCGGAACGTTCAATTCAAGTTGCCTTGGATGGTTACAAGTCTGATATTCACAAAGTAAATGCTAGTGTGCCCCAGACCTCCGTTCTGTCAGAGACACTCTTTTTAATTTTCATCAACGATCTCTTGTCTGCTACTTCTAATCCAATATATTCCTTTGCTGATGACAGTACTCTCTGCTTTTCATATTCGTTCCCAGACTAACGTCTGGGGAATTATCAACCGAGTAGAATTTAATGCTTCCAAAACTGCTGTTGTCTCCTGTCATTAAAGCAAAATTTAAATACCCAGCCATTATCCATGAAAATGCTGCGAAATGTCTAGGTCTCCTCAAGCGATGTAAGGAATATTTTACCCCCTCTGATCTGGCCACAATATGTAAGGCATTCATGCGCCCAAAATTGGAGTACAATGCCCAAATCTGATCAGGTGCTCCTAAAACTTCTCTGCACCTGCTAGATAGGATTCAAAACCGTGCGATAAAACTTATTGGTGATACTACATAATATCAGTCTATCAATTGATATCCTCGAACACCGACGTAATGTCTCCTGTCTCACTTTGTTTTATCGCTATTTCCACAACCAGTGCTCGATTGAAATCACCAGTAGCATTCCGTCCATTTAAATTTTCAACCGTAACACCCGTCTCGCTATGAATGATCATCCTCATCAGTATACCCTCAAGCCAATTTTCGGACGTACTCTAAAATATCGTGATTCGTTCCTAAGCCGTACAACTCGCATATGAAATGCCCTGACGATCTCTGTGTTTCCTGTTCCTTATAGCCAACAAATATTTAAAAACAATGTACCGATGTACCTGTCCTTTCTTCCTCCCTAAATTTCCTTCGTCAGCGCTATGTATAAGCATTTTGAGGGTACACAAACCCCTTAAACGTGCGCATTATAAAAAAAGAAAAAAGGAGAGTGACGGTTTTGTGCGGATTTTGGAATGGTGGCATCTTTGGCTAATTTTATTATATTTATTTTATTTTATTTTATTATCAAGGGAACGATACAAATTTTATTTTAAAAACGCTATCTCGATCAATGTTGAGCGCTTAAAAGCCATGAGTACTTCCGGGGAAAAGATAACATCGCTTTGTGATCCCATTATCGAAACAAATTTGATACACTTTAGGAAGATATGTACATATGGTATATCTTGGGTATCTTCTTTTCTGCCGGATCAGAGCACTCACTCAAACAACTAGTCCATTTTAATTCTTTTCTTTACATTTTTAAGAAATTTTTCAGTCTTTCGTAGAAAAATAAATAACTCTATCACTGATAAGGTGTACAATACCAGAACCCAAAACATCATCAGCAAGTATTCTAGCTGAAAATCTTACGCGAGCGCTATCTGGACATTTACAAAAATGGTGCTCTATAGTATAATCATCGTGTAACAGTTGAATGTTTAAAGCCAGACCGTTCTGGCTTCGACCTGGCTGCCTGTTTTACTAAATGTTTCAATATCATTCTTCTAAATCCTAATAAGCGTCAATTCTTTTACTTCGATGTGTAAAGAATACAACTTTCCTCCAAATTAGTCTTAAATGGACCGATTCTCTACGTACACGCTGTATACTCATACATACATTCTTTCAATAAATGGGCAGTCTATGAGCACATAGTATTTTTTGTTGGCAGGGTACAATAGATAAAAACATTTTGTGAGTGCTACCGTTTAGGATCGGAACAGCTAGTTTTTGTCTTGTTTCCAACTTTTTCTCGGGTTCGTCCTCTTAATTAAAGCTACGGACTCTGGATTTTCTATGACATGACTTCCCAGCTGCTGTTGGATACGGCTAAATTGATAGATTTCTATTTTCGTTTCATAACAAAAGTTGGCTAAGAGCCAACATACTCGTAGTTGATAAGAAACCTAGACGATAGTTTGAAGTCCAGGTGGTATATTGTCTCTTACTGGCCTAGATATTTTTCAGAGATTAAACAGAGATTAAACAGCAACGTCTCCTAACGCCCAAATAATACTCTTTGTTTACTTTTGGCATTCTGGCAAAAATTCAAAATGCACTACACTGTTGTAATCCATGAAAACCGTGAGCATTGCCTTCTTTTTCGAATGAAAACGACGTGGTTTTTTGGTCTCGGCTCATTTGGTGAACGCCATTCACTTGCCTGATGTCTGGATTGCGTGTCGTACTCATAAACCCACGTTTTGTCTCTAGTAATGATCCTTTTGATGAATGTGGGATTGGATTTAGCTTCGCAAATCATCTCTTTTGTGACGTCAACACGGTCTCTTTTTTGCATGAAATTGAGGTCTTTTGGCGCCAACTTTGCTGCTACACGACGGCAACCCAAATCATTAACCAAAATATCTTGGACGGATCCATAGGCAATATTCAAGTCCTCCGCTATCTCTTTGATGGTTAATTTGCAGTTATTGACCAACATTTCTTTTACTTCATCAATGTTTTCGTCGGTTTTCGATGTCGATGGTCTGCCACTGCGTTAATCATCTTCGATTGACTCACGATCACTTTTGAACCGCTCGTACCACTGGTAAATGACCGTTTTCTTTAGAGAATCGTTGCCGAAACACTTTACCAACATTTCCAACGTTCGCGCACCATTAAATCCGTTTTTTTACGCAAAATTTAATACTTGTACAAGTTCGTTGTTGCTAATTTGAATCCATTTCTAAAATTGTAAAAAATCGCCAACACACACACAGATATAGATGTACTCTTGACTACGTAACTTTTGCAAATGTCAAGCTATGATGCTAAGATTTAGAGGGAATGTCAAAAACAGATTTATCAACTTAATAAATAAAACAGAACTCAAATCGGGACAATGGGAGCGCTACACAGTGGTGTCCCCCGGGAACATTTTGATCAAGTTGGTATATGCGTAGTAGTCTCCGGTCAGTTGATCTCCGTTCAGTTGGTCTTATTGCATTCAAAATCAAGGAAACTTACAATTTAATACAAAATGGGCGTAACTTTTCTCGTTGTAATGAGTCCCGCTTAATTGCATTTTCCGGTTAATTGCGCTGATATTTTCCATGACCATATTCCATATACAACATTTTTCCCGGGTTAAATGCAGCTTTACTATATAAAGAAAATATCAAGAATTGGAAAGCGAGCTTAAGGTACAAAATGTCAATTTGACAGCACATTCTTGAGTATGTATGAATTGTCCCAAGAAAATATTTTGTGTATGTGACAATAAAGAAACAACAGGCCGAAGGCGGATATTGAATTTCAGGTAAATGTTCTCTTTTTAATTTTGAATTTCGTTAAGATACACAAATGTACATTATATTTCTTAGAGAATTTACTTATACGGACAATTGGTAGCAATAAAAAACTATTTTGTTGCTGAAACAAAAACTTTCATGTCTAAATCCAATAGGTATAAGAAATATGCATATCCAAAATTAACCATCGACCTTGCAAATCTCTGTATTTCTTAGTAGTTATAAATTGCAAAGATTTCAGACCAATGTACCTCGGTACCTCTCATTTTTTCCTTCACAATTTTCTTCGAATCCGCTATGTTCAAACAGTTTAAGGGCATAATAACCCCTAGAGCGCACTTTAGCTATTAAACAAACACAACAAAAAAAAATGGAATCATTAAAACAGCTGATTCTGTTAGAAAAATCCAAAACATGCAGTATAAAATCCAGACGAGACCGAAATATTGTAGATGGTGCAGCAAAGTGGAACGTGCATTTGCTTTCACAGTATAAGGGCCTCTAGAGCTGTTGTGTCTTCAACTATACTATTCAACGATTTGCTGTTCAGATGAATAAAGAATTTAGTCCAACTGTAGGCTGGTTGTGGCGCTGGCAAAAACGCGAAGAAATAAGCATAAAGAGTGCAGATGATTTTCTAAACACAATTCTACCAAGCTTGACTGAAAATTACCATGCAGAGAATATTTTCAATGCCGATGAAAGTGGACTTGCGTATAAAACGTTGTTGACATCAACACTTAACAAAAAAGGACACCGAAGGTATGATACTTCTTTTTATTTGGAACATAACTGCAGAGTTTAAAAAGGTGCTTTAGAAACAAAATCTTACGCATTTTATTAGTTTTAAACGCATTTTATTTTCTAATTCATTAACTCTTACATACTAACAAAAAATGCTTAAATGCTAGCTTAAAATTACTTAACAAAGTTATACTAACTTACTGGCCCCACACAGGCACTCTAAGCTACTCTAAACTCTTATATATATGTCTTTCGACTTTGTTTACATTGTATACTTATATATACTTATTTTCTATGCTTAAGGCTAAGAAAAGAATTTAACAAAAAACTTAGCATATGGACATATTTTTTATAAAAACTTAACATCTAGCTTAAAATAAATCTTAGTCTACCACAAAACAAAATCTTACCCTTAAAATATTATTCGCAACCCAAAGCATGGATGATGCAAGTTATGTTGGATGATATTTTAACGTCCATGGACCGAGAACTCATAAACCGATATCACAAAATCATTTTGTTTTTTTTAATAACGTATCTAATCATTATACAGCGAAAGTTTTTAAAATTATTAACGTGCAGTTCCTACCGAATACTACATTTGTTACAAAACTACTAGATCAGGGTATAATTCACTGTTTCAATTCATATTACAGGCAAATAATCATTCGTAAACAAATGACTGCAGTTGAAAGAGCAGCAGCCTTTGACGAGTTTAAAACGTCGGCAACACTTTTTAAGGCCTTGCACATAATTAAATAAGTATGCTAGGTGGTTGGTTAAGCCCATCACAAACTCTTTCAGAAAAGTGTTTGTATGAGTTTGCGGCTTGACTTTTAGACGAAATTTATCGGTAGCCCCGAAGATGAAGTTGAAGAAATTCAGGAGAACGATATTTTTCAAAATCTTCTAAGAAATGATGGCGACGATTTAATTTATTTTGGTCAATTTACTGATAAACGAACGAAATATCGCCACGAATTCTTCACTATGGGCAAAAACGATGCAGATGAGGACGACCGACGTTTTGGAAAATACTCGTACTCCAATCTACCAAGATGCTATAAGCTCCCTAAATGTTGTTCTTGGCTTCAGAAATTAACTTTTCAGCAGAATTGGAAAACATTAAAGAATTCTACTTCTACATTGAAGAATTAAATGAAGAATTAAAAAAATTGTGCAAGAAGAATTTGCACGCAAAAATAATTGATTTTTTCCTATGCTGTAAATTGTTCATCTTCTACATCATTTTCTGTGTAATATTCTAATAAGCTTGAGGCTCTTAACAACAAAGTTCCTGTTTTGCTTGAGTTTTAGTTTAAGTTTTTTTTCCAATAAAATTGATAAGAAGTGGGTTCATACATATTGCTTTTTTTTTTCTAACACGCATAATTGAGTCCTCAGATCAATTAGGCAGAATTTTTTTGCGTTATTTGCGCTAATTGCGTATGGTTATTAGTATGGAACAATTAACCGGGTATTACTGTGCCCGAAAATTATTTTATCCTTGAAGCCCAAATTTATTTTCTACATATTCGTTAGCATATCAATACAGGCTTGGTACTTCTGTCAATGTTTGGACTGCTGGTTAATTTTCTCTCTAAAATGGCATAACGATGCTTTCACAATTCCGTCTAATATAGCCATGATGTAAGCAAGTGTCGCTGCTTCGATCCCCAGAAGATTTGGAGACTCGAGTAGGTAACAACTAGTGGCCTCAGAAGGAAAACACCTGGTTGTAAACGCCGACATTTCTGTGGCATGAAATAATTCAGTTAAAAAGAGATTTGTCGTATGGACAATACCGTAGTGGACCTGTAGGATGTGTAGCTGAAAGCTCCTTCAGTGTCCATGAAAGCAATAATGTGAACGATTTCTTATATTCTACTTATAACATAGTTTTTTCCTAAACGGTCCAGCGTTTCATCCTGTCTACCGTGTTAAGGAAAAATGACTTTTCAGCTTGAAAAATAGTAACAATCTCTCTCATTGATGCTAGTTTCTATGTCAAAAAGTTACATGGACAGCCACTTTCAAACTTAGTCTCCAGAATAGTATTTATATTTCGTAAGTTATACTTAAAAATTATTTAAATGAAATGAAGGAAAGTTATGTGAAAATAAAAAAAATTTTAAACCGTTGCCAACTTTCAAATGAAAAGTTGTCTTTCCTTAAATGGAGTAAATCAAGGAAATCCCGTGGGACAGTTTTATCTTACAATTTAACACATTTAAGTCTTCCACATTAATCACTAAAATAGCAACACTCATCATGATTTGATACTTTCTCACAAGTTCCTTGAAACCATTGAAATAACCCTCACAACCCCATTAGATAGTTAACTATGATCCCCTAGCCAGTTGCTCAAGTATCATCATTTCTCAAGTTCAAATTCATTTTATTATTCTTTCGTTTCGCAATAGCTCTCAGAGCAAGAACAATATCTGACAAGAAGAAAAACTTTTATGGCAAAGTTTCAAGTCGGGGAAGACTTTGATGCTCCAAACCATTCAGGTGCCCTTATGTCGGAACAAGCAAAAGGAGCAGGTAAATGCACTTTAAACTCTTTACTGTTTTACGACACCCATAAGAAACTGACGTTAAGAAGAGACGATAAAGTTTAATTATTTGGATACATCGAAAGGTGGTTTGCTTACAGAAGCACTTTCCATTGATAGCTTGCCGGCGCGTGGGCATTCATTTAATCATCACAGATTAAGCTATTTTAATTTTTTTTTAGACCGCTGACCTATTTAAAATATCAAGTTTAAGCGCCATAGAAATAAGGTTGTTTGAAGGTGTTAAATTGAGTAGAACGAATTTATGGGAATTTGTTTTAAAGGGTAGGGAAGTTTACGATTGTTGAGGTGTATAATGATATTGAAAAGCTTATGTCGGAACCGATTTAAAGGAGAAATACGTATTTTCCATTCAATCGAGAACATAACGTGTGACGTCTACTTCTTGTCGGGTGCTAGACGTATATTCTAGGGACTCATTTCTTCACTTTACGCGACTTATTAGTGCATTAATTGGTGAAGAATGGAGATCTTAGTAGTAACTCCACTTCAGCGTAAACTCGGAGATTGGTTTTGTCGATGATTAATATTCCTATCTATTGTACTATCGGCTTCGGCGAATATTTAGTCAGGATACCCATTTGAATATTTGAGCAAATATGACTTTTACTGTTTGACATTATTGTTTATATTATATTCAAGAAAGGTGATCTTTTACCCTTTCCAACATAGTTCCGGCTAGAACAGGTTTATTTTGGTTTTTGGTAATTCTATTCTCATCATTCCGGTCTTCTACTAGTTGCTGGGAGATAGGTTGTTTTTTTTTAATTTTAAAGCCGAGAGGTCCTTTTTCCAACAAAAGAATTTTAGATGTATAGTATCGGGAGTACTTTTGCTTCGCATTGTCAAAGAACCTTCTTGATAAAATATTCTAAGTCAGCTACGTCAGACTAATGCATTAGTCTTTGGAAACAAGTTTTGACTTACATACTTGTAGTAATACACTTCATGCTCACACTGCAAGGTGAGATAAAGTACAAATAAGTTAAAGAAATACATGTATGTACGAGTTTATAGTTTAAATTTGTACATTTGGTTAAGGCTTGAACGTTTTTTGCTTTGATAATTTGGCCAACATGATTCCAAAGCACCTCCACCGGATTAAGGTTCGAGTATTGGGTTGGATATATGATGACATTTACATTGTTGTCTTGCAGGGTCGTTATCCGCTTGTAGAATCCAGTTTTGGGAAGATGCGCGGTTGGGTAACGGAGTAGATTGTTTTCTGGTATGTCTACATGGGGATCCATGATTCAATTAATTCGTCAAATGGGGCCTGGATCCATTAGATTAATACCAGCCCATATCATAACAGACCCACCATCTCCTTTAACTGTTGGCTATGAACAGTTTTCATGAAATACAATCAGATCCGTAACGATTAAATTTGGATTCATAAGTAAAGATGACAGTTTTAATATGTGCTTTTGCAAACAACAATCTGGCCTTCCGATTGTTTTTGCTTAAAAGAAGTTGTTCCTTATTTATAAGCTCGCCACTATTAGTAAATCACGCAATCACTACATCGTTATTGTCGAGATTCTTGTTTCCTATCTATTTAAAAAAAAAAGGTAACCAGCGCAGGTAGGGGTTGTATCTCTTCATCTGCATTCAATTTATGCTAATGAGACAGAACATTATTTAAAGAATTTTCCTCTGGAAACTATCTTAAACACTTCCATCCACTTTTAATATAGACCGGTTTTGTATCAAAGAACAGGACATTGAGGGCTTAATGGAATATTAACCTGTTGTTATTTGTGCAAATCATTTCATTTACTGGAAGTCTTTTCGGTACGAAAAACGGGGATTGGAAAAAGATTCCTCATGGAAATCTCTTAGTTGTTACCATGATCTGTCGCAAGGTGAATATCTGGTCCAAGCAAGATTTACCATACCAATACTAATCCCTCCTCAATCTTTTTAGCTCAAAAGGGTTCCTTTGAATGCTTTTTATCAAATTAGTTGAACAATTACCGCAAGCTCTGGGCTGCTATAAAAGAGATACCATCGCCATTTAGGAAGAGCGGTAGGATGGGCCAGGCAAAAGAAGGTTGAAAAACTGTGACATATATATACTACAGCGATTGGTACATGAAAGGCCAACAGTTGACTTAGGCAAGAAGTCTTTCCTGCCCTTTCGTGAATGATCGCTTCAGATAAAATTCCTTCAGCTTGGCTGTTGCTATTTACGTAGATTCTTCGCCTCCTCCATGTGTTCTCTACAATAAAGTTAATTGACATCAGTGATAAATTTCCGACCCCGAATTACTCGTAAATAAGAGAACCACGTTGTCGCTTTTGAAAGCTAACCCAAAAAGAAGAAGAAAGCCTCATTTATTTCAAGTTTTGACATTTCATATTGTTCATTCACAAATGTATATCGTTAACAATAGTTCACAATAGAAAGTATGTGACAGTCTTCCCCACTAAATATAATTGGGCTTGGTAGGGTATGTCTGATTTACGGATTCTTTTAGATCTTCTTGGCTCCGTTATTTGTTTTGGCCCCTCGTCGTTTCCACCTGATGGTATCAATTCTCTTGTTACCATTGGATAGTTGTAATTAACCTCCGCCTCAGTATTCTGCTTCTGTCCCACTTCGGCTGCATCGTTTTCACTCCCACCTAAGCTCACAGTCCTCGGTACCAATTCGTGTGCTCCCACTGGAGACCTACAGTCATTGTTGGCATTCTATTAAGTTTAAATGGTATTGGAGAATTAGAAATATTACCTTTGACCAGTGTTGATCTCATTTAGTCGATATGCCTTCGGTAAGATGTACCGTCCACATTCACCAGGTAGTGCAAGTAACCATCTCGATGAGTAACTTTCCCGAACTTCCACTTACACTCCTTGTTTTGGTAGTAGTAGACTTGAACCAAATTTCCAATGTCGAAACTCCGCTTGCACTCAGGGATTTCCTCTCTCTTCCCCGTATTTGTAGATTTCATTGAATCCAGTCTAGTTTGAAAATTAAATTTCAGCATCAACTCGGCAGGGCTTCTTCCTGTTGTTGTAGATGGAGTCTTCCTACTCGTATATTGAATAAGTAGACGATGTAGCTTGGTATGGAAATCTCCACAATCATGGACTGATGAACGTAATCCATTTTTAAGAATCTGTACAAAACGTTCCGCTTGCCCGTTTGTAGAAGGATGTGCTGGAGAAGTACTCGTAAGCTTATGGCTTATGCCGTTAGATTTCAAAAAGTCACGAAATTCTTTGGATGTAAAATTAGAACCATTGTCAGATACTACTGTATTTGGAATACCAAACCTGGCGAACAATTCCCTTAATGCTCAGAGGTATTGAAACTTGTAATTCGGCTCATCGGAAATACCTCCAACCACTTTGTCTTCGCATCGACAATCACCAAGAAGTAGCGTTCCATAAACGGCACAACAAAATCCACGTGTAAACGCTGCCAAGGTTGCGCTGGGACTTCCAATGGATGAGTAGCAACTTTCTCCGGTTCTGTAAGCACTTTTGCACAATCACGGCAACTTCTCACCACCTCATCGATGTCTCGATCAATTCCAGGCCAGTAGCAGTAGCTTCTTGCTAATGCCTTCATCTTGACGATTCCGATGTGCGCAACGTGTAGCTCGTTTAAGACTTTCCCACGTAGTGAGTTAGGTATAATAATGTGTATTCCTCTATACAGGCACCATCAGTTCGCTTTCCATACCTTTGTATGGCGAATTCAAAGTCCGCCCGGTTTGTAGTTGGATGACTAGAAAAGATAGATCCTTGTCCTTTTTAATTTCCTTGGATATATCTTTATTGGTGACAGGTAAGAAATCCTCCCAAAGCTGGTAAATTTTACATTTTGTAAGTATTATCATCTTGTATCTCCAGTGGGTTTCGGGAAAGAAAATCGGAGTTAGTACGAGTATGTTCTTTGGTATTTTTGTATTTAATTGTGTAGTCGAATATACTAAGAAATAAAGCGTAGCGTAGCAACCTCTAGGCTGTAAGTAAAGGTAAATTCTTTTCCGGGCTAAATATTGAGATAAGCGGCTTATTATCCGTTATCAATGTAAATTCTCTTCCGTAGCAATAATCGAAAAATTTATGTACGCCGCAGTAAATTGCCGTTGCTTCTTTATCCAATTGGCTGTAGTTTTTTTCGGCTTTCGTTAAACTCCTTGACGCGAAAGCTATTGGCCTTTCGCCTTTTTCAGTTGTATGAGAAAGTATTGAAGAGAGTTCAACTGGCGAAGCGTCTGTTGCCAGGATAAGAGGTAGACTTTCATCAAATGGAATCAGAAAGTTCTCATTCATAATCTCTTCCTTCAGAGATTCAAACGAATGCTGACACTCCGCAGATCAAATAAATTTATTATCTTTCCGTAGTAATTGATAAAGAGGATGTAGTTTCGTTGACAAGTCCGGTATAAATTTATGGTAGTAGTTTACCATACCTAGAAATTGGCGTAAATGGGTAACTTCAGTCGGCGGCTTGATTTTGGAAATGGCAATGATTTTGTCCGGTGTTTTATGTAGTCCGTCCTTGTTGATTTTATGTCCCAAATATATGACACTTTTTTCAAACATCTTGCACTTAGATTTGTTCAAATGTAGGTTGAATTTTCGCAGTTTGTCAAGTAGGAGATTACATCTGTGGTTTGTTTTTCCGAGAGTCTTACCCATAACAATGATGTCGTCGAAGGAACAAGCTGTACCTTCGAGATTGTTTATGATATATTCGTCCATAAACCGTTGCCATATGTTGGGTGCTGTCTTCACGACAAACATGAGCTTGTTTACTTTGTAGAGACCCTTTGTAGTGCTTATGGTCTGTAGAAGCGCGCTCTCCTCTGACATGCTAAGATGTAAATAAGCTTTATAAATGCCAAATGTATAATAATATTCACCGTGTTTAAGCTTTTGATACAGTTCATCTATCTTTGGGATCGGGTATTTGTCGTTCACAATTAGTTTGTTCAATTTAACTTTGTAGTCTGCACATAAGCGTATCGATTCGTCGGATTTTGTGACAGGGACAATTGGTGTTCCCCAATCTGAGTGCGCAACTCTTTCGAGAATACCGTCTTTCTCCAATCTTGTAATTTCATCTTCAATCAGTGGTCGAATCGCATATGGGACTGATCTTGGTTTTGCAAATATAAGAGACGTACCCTCGCGTAATTTTAATATTCCTTTGACATCGGGGTTCGTTCCAATTTTCTGCTCAAATACCTCTTTGTGATTGTCGAAGATATTATTCTTTAGACGGTTGATGTCTTTCTCTGTAAAGCTATTGACTGAAATAATTTGTAATAACTTAAGTGCATTTACCCATTCACGTCCCAAAAGTGTATCAAACGGACCCTTTACTATGTATGGGTCGCACATAACCTTCCGTTTGTTATATTCAACTCCATTGTAAATTCCTTGTTGTTAATTTTTAAGGTTATGTAGTACTTAGCCCCTTGGGTATCGACATTTTGGTGTACTTTGATGGAATTTAAGTTTTTTTTTCCCACGTTTGCAATATTTAGCACGTTTAACTCGTATGGCCTGTCCTCCGGTTGTGTTAGCTGACGTGAAACTGACAAATCATAATCAGCAGGAGATATCTGTAGTGTATTTGTTTGCCTGTGAGATACTTGTGCTTTTATACACACCGAAGACACATGGCCACTCTTATGACACTTCTTGCAGTACAAGTTGGTTGCTCGACATTTATTGGCCTTGTGGTTATGGATTCCACATCTATAACAAACAATTTTATTACTTCTCGACGAAATGTTCGTAACTTTAGGGCTGTTGGAATTTGTTGTAGTCCTCTTTGTCCGTGAATTTTATTTTTGATGCTTCCATTGCAAGTGCATTTTCGATTGTTTTATCAAGAGTCATGTTGGTTTCTCGCAGCAGCCTCTCTTTGATATCCGAATCCCTCAGCCCCCGAATAAATTGTGATCGTAAATGTGTGCTTAGAGTTGACTTTTTACACGCATCGCACGTGAAGTTCCAGTATACGCTCAACTTTTTCAACTCTGCTAAATAGTTGGCCACCGATTCTCCTTCGTGCTGTAGTCTCAGTAGAAATTTATGTTGTTCGGTGATTTCGTTCGGCTTTGGACTGAGGTGATCTTTCAAAAGCTTGATTAAGTCGTGGTAGGACTTTGCGTCCGGTTCATCTGGAGCTGTTAAGTTTGACAAAAGCATATAGTATTTAGCACCGATACAATTTATTAAAACTTGCCGCTTATTTGTAGGGTCTGTAATATTCCTCAAAGCTAAGTAGTTTTCCAATCGTTTGATGCAATTTGGGAAAGGTTCCTCATTTTCGTTGTAATGATCGAAGTGTAAATTTGGAGGTCTGGAAACCGATTGTAAATTCTGGATTGCAGTTGTAAGTGCCTGTAGGATTTGCTGCGTAGTTTCGGCTATCGCTAAGATTTTTCTTAATCTTTAAATATCCCATCCTCGTCGCAACTGATAAATTTCCGACCTCGAATTGAATAAGAGAACCACGTTGTCGCTTTTGAAAGCTAACCCAAAAAGAAAAAGAAAGCCTCATTTATTTCAAGTTTTATGCCGATCTGTTTAAGGCAGCAGGTGACTAGATACAGAGCATATATCGGCTCATCTGGACCGATGAAAGCATTGAACCTCAACATTGTGCGTCCGATCATAAAGAAGGCAAATCACCAAAACTGCGCTAACTACAGGGGATTCAGTCTCCTCAACATCGCATAAAAAATTCTGTCTATCTTATTATGTGAATGCTTAAGACAGTTCGTAAACAGTCCTATCGGTCCCTATCTGTTTGGTTTTAGACCAGAAAAGTTCACCACAGATTAAATTTTCATATTATGGCAGCTCGTGAGAAAAGTCTACGTACACAGCACTTCTTCATTGATTTCAAAACTGCTTATGGCAGCATTTATAGAAACCAACTATACAGAACTATGCCTAGTTTTGACATCTTTGTCGAGTTCATTCGACTATGTAGGATGACGATGGAGAATGCACGCTGCTCCGTTTAGGTCGGTAATGATAAAACTGAGACCTTCAATACCAGACAATTGTTATGTGATTTTTTCAACATAGTTCTTCAAAGAATTGTGCGAAACTCACAAGTCAACTAGAAAGTCATCATCTTTCAAAAGTGTTCCAGGCGGAAATTTTAGCGATTGAAAAAGCTCTGTCCTGGCTTAAGAAAAACATGATATCTGCAAAGGATATCCGAATGCTTTCGGATAGTCAGGCTGCTATCAAGTCCCTGAACTGAGTCTCATTATATTCTAGAGCAGCCATGGAATGCCGACCCTCTCTTACGGAGATGGCAGGACAGTTCAACCTTCACCTTTGTTGGTTGCCGGGCCACAGAGACATTCTATTGAATTGTGGGGCAGATAAACTCGCCAAAATTTGAGCCACTCTACCTATTATAACGAAAAATGGTAACACCCTATCTCCGCTATCAACTCCGACAACGTCATCAGCGCGGAAATCATGTAATTTAGTAGTAAAGCCCCGTCTCGAGCAAACAAAAAGACACTGATCATCCCAGTCATGGTTCCCGGTGCAGAAGCGTGAACAACGACTAAAACTTGAAAATGCTGTCGGTTAATTTTCGGTCTAGCTTGCACCGATGGATAATAGGGGAGACATGTCAACAGCGAATTGTACGAGCTGTATAGCGATGCCAACGTCGGCAGGAAAGCCCGGGTAACCCGGCTTAGATGAGTACATGGACACCAGCGCCCCAAAGTTTTTAAGTTTTTGACTCCAACCGTGAGAGACAACCCAGGAACGACCTCATCTTAGATGGCTCACACAAGTGTGCAGCTGTCAAAAGACTTGAACTGTGGCGCTATCAGAACAATGAATCTTCAAAGTTAATTTGCTTACGCTGGAAACAACAATGGTAATCCACATATAACTTACGAGTACATTCGCTTTATACTCCGAAACTATACTATACACTCGAATACAAACATATGTATGGCCTTCCTCCACAAAAGGAAGTATAATAAATCATCCAATATTGCATTTTCAACTCTAAGAATTATTCCAAATGCTAGGATAAATTTTCCGTTTTGCTTCAAGATAACATCCTAAAGACTCTCCATAAATTATGCAAAGCAGAGACAAAACTATTGTTCAATCTTATATCGCTTTTCTAAACTTCAAGTCAAAAGCCAATCGATGCTTTCACCTTACGAAGACAAAATTCTGGGACTAAATCCCAATATGTTTTTACGGTAAGAAGAACAACGTAAATAAAAAGTTTTATAAGCACTGGACTGTCTAACAATCATAGTTTGGGGTTATAATGTCCTTTCCGGATACTTGGTTGTGTTTTATTTTGTTATATTTTCCCAAGTTATATTGCATACTGATGTATCAAAGTAACACATTTTTAAGCATAATCAGGATAAATCTCCTCCCAAGAGATAATTTTGTATCCAAAAGCAAAGATCCACTTCGAAAATATTGGATTGGGTAATATCCGATAAGGCTTTAGTAGATTTTAAAAAATCAAAAAATATGCAAATTTCTTCAAAGCTCACATTCCCATACAAATATCTACGAGTACTCGTATATCCTTTTTGTGGGTGGATACAAATTCCAGTTTTGTTTTTTTGTTTCTTATGTTAATTCAGTGACAATTCCCCAGCATTTTGAAAGACAGTGAACATAATTTTTTTTGAATCTGAAAGGATTCAATCTGCTACAAGGGCATGGGGTCTTCGAGTTCTTGTCTAGCTGCCTTCAGTGTGGATAATGTCAATCATTCGTTGATTGAATTATTGAAAAGATATCGCGACGGGCAACGGATTGATTTTTAAAGAATTGAAAAACAAAAAAAAAAATAAGATGAAAATCGCTTGATAGATTCACTCAGAGGAGATTGCTCGTAGCAGAAGAGTTCAAAAATAATCACAACATCAATTCAAAAGCGATTTGCGTTGCAGAAAAAGAAGGATAATGAAGACGAAGTACTTGCCAAAGGCCATCAATCACAGACGAATTTGTTGGGTTTTTTTTTCGGTTAGTGTCTTTCGAAATATTAATCATGTTGCTTGATTGCAATTTATCCACATTTCATTCCCCTTTTCCTAAACAGCTTTTTTCAAAAAGCGAGAGGTTTTTCATTCGACTTGTTTCTTGGGAAAATTAAATTCAGATATGTATCTATCAGGCAAGGTTGGAAAATGGGTAATGTGAAATTAAACCATCATGGAAAAATGAAAATATTTCATTCCTCATTGCGAATTTGCGTGTTAGCGTTTCTCAAAATTAATATTGGACGAATATAAAAAATTTGTTACATTTTTCAACTTAAATCAATAAAGTGCTGCGTAAATTTCATGTCAAAATATGCATACGCAACTACGATGATAGTGAAACGTTATTCGATATGTTCTGGTTCAGAACAGGAAGTAACAAACACATCTGTACTCGTATGTATGCTATACATTTCCGATATTAAAATAAATACTAACAGTCAATCAATTCCCATGAACTTAATATACGAATTTAATTGACATCTATGTACAATATATACATATCTTATACGGGAGTTTGTTATTCAAATTCGCAACATATGCTAGACTGTATTCATGTACACATGAATAAATCGGAATAAATCCAGTTCCTCAAGCAAAATCAAATACATAATCGTATCGTATAAGTATTAGTATTGTATTGGTAATTATATATTTGCATACGGAATTTCCGTAATTTAAAAAAAAAATTTGATACTTGTATATCGATATGTCAGTCGATTTTCATGGCTGTAACCATTTAATTGAATTTGATCAACTCTTGGGAATATTACAAAAAACCAATGTTTTTTTCTAATGGTTCCACTTTGCTTAATAATATAATCGTACCCTAAATAGTTTTGTTCAAGTCAAGTCAGTCCACACAGGTGTCAAAGATCGATTCCTCGCCCACTTGGATTTTGACCACAGAAGAGATAAGTATTCTAAATAATAAACCTTTGATACATTTTCCACCGATTTTCCTTCCATTTTCTCTTACAATTGCAATCCAATTCACGTGTTAGCTCTTTACTTTCGTATTGTACAATTCTGAGTTTTTATATGCTTCAATATGCAAAGGAACAGGAGAACTCATAAAAAGTACAGACAACAATATAAAAAGTCAAACTTCTAATTTTCACCCAACTGTATAAATAGTTAATGACGAAATGGGGATAGTTGTCAACCACCCGTTCTTTTTAACTATTATTGACGGAAAAATTCTGAATGAAATTACATATAGATACTCGTAAAAAGTCAGCGCAGTCATAAGAACATAAAAAAACTTCAACAATCAAGATGAATCGAATGATGACGACGCAAGAATCAGGGGCATGGAATTTAATTTGATACTAGCATATACACTTGGACAAGAAGAAGAGGATATTGATGAATCTATTGGAAACAGGAAAGCAGAAAAAAGAAGAAAAAAAAGATCAAAGAGCATTTCCGCGATGAGATTGGGCTCAATGTGTATAGACCAATATCAATGATAGAAATACTTCGAGGAGATTTTTCTAAGAATCAGAGATAACATTTCATATAAGCTCATGGAGAGGTAATAGCGAGGCTTGAAGTAATACTTAATGGTTTGAATTGCAAGGGAAAGGTTAACACTGTAAAGTTTGGGGACAATACCAAGAAAACAGTACAGCTATTAAAGGAGAAATATCCCGTAAAATAACTCACACATATTCTTCATAAAATGTTGTCTCATAATCAAAATATCATCGGGTATCAATCGTTAACACTTGGAGAATTTTCAGATAAGCTCAGGAATCAGGAATAAACACTGCAAGAAATATAGATTTCAAAATACGTCCACGGTTTCAAGGTTTCCGTAGAATGAAGACTTTATTTTTCTTCTTAAGGCATGTCAGAACTGAAAAAAATCTCAAAGCATAATACTCTCCGTTTACTTTTTTCTTTACTGCTGGACTTGAAATGAATCACTGAAATATTTTATTATGTTCTCTGATGCTCTTTTGATACACTTAAAATGGTTCCTTTACTTTAATTTACCACTTTTTGTGTTCGGACTAGACTTAAGACATCCTGTTATTATTTCAATCACGGACTTCTGAATATTTTCAAAGTAAAATATTGTACGAGGGTGAAAAGTTTCCGACCGCAACATAAAGATAGCTGCACTCGTCAATAAAAGCTAACGAATGATAGTTATGCATCTTTTGACAGTTACTTACCGAAGTTTCAGTCATTTTGGATGCGCAGTTTTTAGTTGACAGCCGTTTGAGTGAGTCGATGTGAGTGTTTTTTGTGAAAATGGAAAAAATTGAG